>OZ007498.1:58262218-58959718 GCA_963931805.1 Microdon myrmicae | reverse complement strand
ATCGCTTCATCTACATCCGTTCCTGGGGCACCGCTTCTCGAAGCCTGGGCGCATCGTTGTCACGCGTCCAGGATTTGCCGCGTGTCGCCACCCAGGCATATCGCTGTCACGTGTCTGGGGTTCTTCGATTTCGCCGCCTGGACACAGCGCTCTGGGGGCACCACTCCAACAGAGTCGGTGTCTAAGACCAGATTTGCAGTAATAAGATGAACGGACAAAGAAAATGAGGTACAGAAAAGATGCCGGCACTCGCCGGGAAGTCATACCATCGGAAAGTTGTCACAGTTTAGAGTACTCTCATCACCTGGAATCATCGCTCACGCATCCGGACTTTGCCGCTTCTCGAAGCCTGGGCGCATCGCTGTCGTCGCTGGACGAAATGCTCTGGGGGCACCCTCTTAACACCGTCCAGGCACATTGCTGCCACGGGGGTGTGGGGCTTTTCATGGCTCGAAGAACCTCGCATCATTTTTAACTCCATAAAAATCCTATAAACCCCATATCTACCCTTAAGTCGAATCCCTGGCAAGATCACACAACCATGCCATAGTATTCACGACTGTCCTAAAATAGCTGAAAACAATTCGGTTATCCCCTTGGATAACCGTTTAAATATCCCAACATAGCCGAGGAGCTTTTCCTCTACATGCGGCAATGACATACTTATCCTTTATCTGCAGACCCATCGACCAGATGGGATGTTACAGTCTGAGCAGAGCAAAGGGTATACAAATACCCTCTCCATGCCCATTAGCGTCCAAAAGTACATGCCGGCTTGCACATCTGCAAGCCAGATTTCTAATAGCCCTGCAATGGGACATAATGAGCGGGGTAATAAAAATACCAATATCCCAAAGACCAATAAACCTTTTTTTCTAGTTTCTATGGCGAGCGATCTTCTGTGAATGTTCCATCACAGAAGACCCAATTGCCACCGCCAGCATTGTTCCTTTATGCTACTCGAAACACTTCTGTCTATCCAATGTAGACAAAAGAAAACATTTTCGTCCAGGCGGCAATTTCCTATACAAATAATGTAACGATACATGCTCTCAGGCAGCCTTGGGTTTCTGTTGATATTATATCAACATCATGGGAAAACCATTCTCATGATTTATGGCCATATTTTCTGCCAGCCTAAATTTCTGTCCCTCTATTTGAACAGATGTGCATTCGGATTTTCCTTACGCATCAACGGATATCGGCACAGCCACCGCTTCCAGCGAGGGGCGTGTCATACTGGCCGTACGATTACTGAAGGGATTTCACGGTTGGAATTTTCCAGTTCGATCGCCATTGTCATCACAATGAAGCGATCGGATTGGCTCTTCTATGGTACAGCATCTCATCCTCTACCCTACAAGGAACGTTGAGAACGAATCCTAATGGAGTCAGATTTTAACATTTGAAGAGTGCGCATGTGCCACGGGGTACCTTTTTAAAAGTCGAAGTTTTCACCTCCAGTTAACCGGGCGCCAGTCTCCACCACTAACGGCGATACAATTGAACTAAACGTTCAATTTTCTCACATAAAAAACTTGGAATATAATCATTGAACCAAGGGTTCACCACACAAACCCCTAAGAGCCAAATGTGCAGGCCAGATGCCGTCTTTCAAACAAAACCACCGAGAATCATAAAAATGCGCGCCAGCAATTTTATGATCCCTTAGAAAAATGGTTACCTAAAACCGTTAAAACAACCAGCGCCAGTTTCCGTTTTAACAAAACTAAGTTAAAACAAACAACAGGCAATAAAACTAAATGCACGTCCACCTGGGCGCTATTGATCTTTCTTTCAATCGGTTTCCTACGGAAGAAATCTTTGCCCATTCGGTTAAAGAAAACAACAGGCACAATAAAAGCACTATTGATTTTTCTTTACCGAAAAAAGAATCAGGCGAGAAAAATGAAATATTCTTTTATCTGCCGAAGAAAACCAGATTTCGACCAGGAGCGTCGTTGGTTGAGAGTTGGCAAGAAGGAAGTAACGTGCTGAGGTTGACGAATCGTGTGTCGGCTGATTCAAGATATCGACTTAGTTTCTAGTTGTGAGATGTTCAGATTTTGACGAAGAGTAGGTTTTCGTGTTAAACAACTTGAGGAGCGTTCCGGTGTGTGGTGATTGTGGCTAGATTTAAGATAATAGTTTGACAATACAAAACATAAAGAAGTGTACTCGGTTAAATAATCCAATGAGCAATAAACACCGAGTGTATCTTCATGCCGTCATCATCACCATATTCCATCGACAGGATCTGTATTTGCCCGCAACCGGCAAAGTACAATAGCAAACAACAAACAGCAGAGGTGATAAGTGAATCACCGCCAACCCAAAAAGGGACCGCCATAAAAATGCAATTACTGTACAGGAACTCTCGTTCCTATTGTTTGTATGGGTTGAAAATATAGATCGCCCTTTGTATAACGCTCTGTTAAGAGCAGATAATGTTCCATGTTTGAATACTACTGTAGCGTTTCCGCCAAACCCTACGGTCTACTTACCTGAAAAACCCCCATAACTACTACCCAACTCCCTTTAGTTTGCTAATGCAACAGTATTAGTATCTAAAAATGCTGCACGCATTTAAGAGATCAAATCTATGATCTTTAAGTCCCTGTAAAGAAAACTTACCTTCATGCATTCTCTTCGCATACCATTGCTCCTTAAGATTTCTTTATTAACTTACCAGGAATTTCCAATCAATTTCGGCATCTACGTCGCCAGTCAAATTCCCTTAGATGAATTCCTGTAAACAAAATAATTCGGATTGCATTCAATGTAACCGTCATGACAGGGACCATAAATATCGCGCCTTCTATTTTCCCAGCCGCGTCATATACCTTATCATACACATTGCCTGGCAACCTTTTTTGTTTGTCTTATCAATAAACAATCCAAGCAGCTGCATATAATTAGCGCAATAGACGCCGAAACCAAATTCTCCAGCATTTCCTAATGCAAATATGAACCCGGTTTCTATTGCAGCCAGAGATGCCATAAACATCCAATTTGCTTTTAGCACCTTTTTCTCTTAACGTCGAAAATAGCGACGAGGCATCGTGTAAACAATGACCCGCATTACCAACGGCGCATTTGGTCATTTTTCCCTATTGTCTTTGCCGCCTGCCTGTTTCGTCGTTCCACTGCACGTGTGAATCGCATCTATCTGAACGATCCCACACATACCACCATGACCTTTATTACGAGATCTGGTTGTCTTGTTCCCATAAGAGAGGCTCTACGTTACACTTGTGGGAGATAAAACATATCCGTGGCAAGGATATATTCACACCCTTAAGAGAAGAGTTTTTCTCTCTCTTCCTTTTTTTTCCTTAGCGAAATCATCTCTGCATGAGGTGATGATCGCTGAGTCAAATTCCATCCTTCGACCTGACAAGGTCGTGTCTCCATCGCTACCCTGGTGCGCATAGGGGAGCGATAATCGCGTGAGTCGGGAGTCGTAATTCAATCTCCGTGACGGTCGGGTCGCCTGCCATTCACCGTACCATGCGGGTACTCTGTTAAACGTGTCTCAAATTGCTAGTAATAACGCCGTGACAAATCGTAAATACACAAATGTGACCAATAATGTACAATAAATACTAGGTATCTATTAAAGCCATAAATTAGATAATCAGTGCGTTTCTTTCATGCGTTGCAGTTTCCACCAGTATATTTGTATCGTACTTTTCTCTTCTTGCGTTGGTGGACAGTGTTTTGGATTTCCTTCGGTGGAACATTTAGTGACGGTGGAGACGAGGTAGAACTCTCGCCCATGCTGGCGTAGCGATCTCGTCCACCACACTACCTTTGTTGTTTGTATCTCGAATATCAGTTTTTAATATATATATTGGTAATGCTCTGTTGCGAGCAGGAATGTTGTATCCATTAAGTGCCTTAGTTAGATGTAAGAGTAGTAGTGTAAGAAAATTTGTATATATAGTTTAAGAATTGAAAAATAAAATCAGAATGCAACCGACCACCCCGGCGTATTCTCAATTAATCCTTTTACTTTTCAGGTTTTACTCTAAGATATTTAGTGGCGTTGCGCCCGAATATCACCAAAAATTATCACACTAAAGGTGTTGCACCCAAGTATACATTAGGGCTTAAAAAATTAGGTGCCTTAATAGGCTATATATATCAGGTCAAAAGAGGCCTGATTCAACAGCACCGTTGTCCATTAAAATGTAATTACCAAAAACACCCGTGGTAAATACCAATCCTAAACATTACTAAAAAACCCAAGTAATGTTTAATGGCCTATGGAAATTGTCGATCCTAGGAAAATTACCGAAGCATCAAACAAAAGATCGCTGCCTCACAATAGAGATGTCAGGTCAGCGGGAAAGCAAAAAACAAAATAACACGTTGCTTTTAGTTAACGTGGAAAAAGTTTACCTCCGATCGAACGTTCGCAATCGTGTCGGAGTTGGTTTTGTGAATTAGTCCAGCACGGACACAGGAATTATTTTTCGGGAGTTGGTTGTGAGAAATCGGAGGAAACGGACGTCCGGAGTTTGTGTCGGTCATACATTTTTTAATCCCTAAGTTTGAGTCGTAATAGTAAAAATAAAACCAAAAAGACAAATGTTAACAGAGTGTTCTCCATAAATACATTAAGAGAGTGTTATCCATAAATACATTTTGTCGCGTCATGCTGAGGTTTTTGCATATTTTATGAATTCAAATTCAACAAAGAACCAAGTCCAGGCAGGGGATGACATTTATCTATCGTCACAAAGATACGCGTTACCCAGAATATCTTCATTCTTATTTTATCCATTGTGTTGTATTTCATGCAGGTCTCTTCTAGACACTCTGCATTCTTGGCCCTTGCTTAATTACCTCATTAAAATGTGTAATTTTTGTACCGACTGTTTTACACATGTTTTAACAGCTTGCAAAACCACGTGGATGCAAATGCTCCGCCTATTTTATCCTAATGTAAAATGTTTCATTCCCATTAAGTTCCATAAATATTGTACACATACATGTAAAAGAGGACTGCCCTCTTATAACGCTATAAAAGCAATTTGTTTTCTGGCTTTTACTCTCTAAAAAATACTAGCATCTTAAACAGTCCACATCGTTCGTTTTCGACCTAAAATAAAATATCTAGAAAATAAGAATTTTCGTTCGTTTTTATTTCGTTTCGTTTATTTATATTAGCGCGATAAACGCATCGTGCCAACACATTTTTTTAATCCCTAAGTTTAAGTTGTGTCATTTCAAAATAAAACTAAAAGATAGAGGTTGTGTGCATTAAGATTAAAATAAAAACCATAGACTACCACCTAAGAACGACGAGTGAGTTTTAATTCAAGTTGTGTTTATGGTTAAACCTTCCTCTCTGTCACCAACCGGATAAGTGGGATTTGATAGATCCGCTTTTGACTGTGTAAATACTCCTCTATAGCCCACAACAAGCCCGGACCGCCCCAGCCCATTCGTCAGGTAATACTACAATTAAATAATTTTAACTAACCACAATGAATACAACATAACTTTATATAAATATAACCCTACATAACCAATTATATTTCATAACCTAATCAATTAATAGAATCAGATCTAGTCAACATATTTAATTATTGCCACCCTACAACACGAGCTTTGAAACTTCGGTTCTCAACATGTACCAACCGCAAAACCACTACGCTGACAGGCCTCACAATTGATAGCACCAAAGGGAAGGACAGCTACTGGTGCATCGTCGTCGGCCCGGGAAGATGTTCCAGTACAGCAACAAAGCATAACTATCAAAGATTCAAAATAAGAGGAAAATATCAAGCAGCCCCAAATGTCACTCGGAAATGCCAGCAGTGATTCTTAACGACAAATTGATATCAGATGCATGCTCGGCACATTACCAATCAAATCGAAACAACTCCCGCACTCTCCACCTGACGTATTATTGTAGTGCTCTACGAAGCCTTACCATTTCCCCCCCCTATACATTTTGCACCTTCTTTCCTATAACTCCATCCATATTCCCAAAGCAACATTGAATCCAATGTTGAACAAATTGGATCAAACGTTCAATTGTCGCAATGATTTCATTCCTAAAATCCAAAAAATAAAGAAACAAACACGTGATTAACGAAGCAAATGTTCATTTGGTGCGCATACAACCAAAATTCCCAAAATGTGCGGGCCAGATATCCCATCTTCGAATAAATATTATTGAGAATCATAAAATGTGCGTCTGCAATTTTATGATCATCTAAGAATTTGTTTGCACAAATTTGATGCCACAAAACTCAACATCCATTTACACCTTCTTCAACAAACCAAATTTAATTACTAACAAATTGCGTATTCGTTTTATCACGCATGAACATCTAGGATCATAAATGCCCATCCGCAAGATCCTTTATCTATTGTTTCCTGCGGAAGTGCATTTATGACCTTTGTTCCTTTCTTTTCGCTCGTTTTCGAATTTCCCAAAAATAATAAACAAAATATATGATTGGCGGGTGATCAAGAAAAGGCAATTGAGGCAGTCTATCTTTTGCTGTAAGACGGACGACTCAAGATGATTTCGAGAACTTATTGATATCGATATATAGAATAAAGTACACTGTTCGAAAAGTTAACATATAAGATAAAATACACAAACTGCTCACGAAGTGTCTGGTTTTTATTTAAGAAAGAATCTGTCTGATCATTTGCCGCTCCTCTTCCTCAATTATGGCAAGCACAGGCGACTTCTATAATATTATCGTGTGTCAAAACCTCTAAGCTGGATATCGATTACGTTTTGTTTTGACACAAGAAATACTGGTGCGAAGAGTACAAGAATACTCCACTTCATTGGCCATAGCAGGAAAAGTACTGGTGTTACGTACCAAAACCACCCCGCCAAACATTCATACCGGGCGAAGCCCCAATCAATTTCGGATCACATATAGTGACTCCCATGCAGATTGATTAATGTACCAATCCGCTAAGGAAATATAACCATAGAGTCCAGAAATACATCTGAGACCAAAACTCAATGGCGGCACTGTTCTTTTAATCCATTGTAAGGATACGTTTCCTAAACGGAACAAAGAGCGATGCATGTGAATAGCATTGCAGGACAACAATAGCATTAAGATGTATAAAATATTTTTGGCACCGTTGTCCATTAAAATGTAATTACCAAAAACACCCGTGGTAAATACCAATCCTAAACATTACTAAAAAACCCAAGTAATGTTTAATGGCCAATGGAAATTGTCGATCCTAGGAAAATTACCGAAGGATCAAACAAAAGATCACTGACTCACAATAGAGATCCGGATACAAAGGATTTTAGGTGAGGTCAGCGAGAAAGCAAAAAAGGAAAATAACACGTTGCTTTTAGGTAACGTGGAAAAAAAGTTTCCCTCCGATCAAACGATCGATATAGAGCTGAGTTGGTTTTGGATTTTGGAGGAGAACGGTCCGGTAACGTGTGTGAGTTCGTGTACGAGCAGAACTTTAGAAAAAGAATTGGTGATGTCGTCTCGCTAATTTCGTGTTATGAGTGTTGTCTTAAATAATTAACTTTCTGTGGTATTTTTGTTTGGTGGCAAGTTCGAGTTTTAATAACAATTTATAAAAGTAACATAATATATTTTAAACAGTTAAAAGATTACTACAAATCAAGTTCGAGTTTTAATAACAATTTATAAAAGTAACATAATATATTTTAAACAGTTGTTTGTGAGGACATACGGCGCCATTTGTTCGAAATCGCTGTCTTGTCCAATCACTATCTTTTTTATGCCACGGCCCAGCCATCCTATAATTACGATAGCACGCTGAGCCAGATGCCGCCAATTGACGATCAATGCCCCATCTCAGCCATTATCATGTACAAAAGCATGATAACCCAATAGCCGCAGCATCTCTATACAACTCATTTTTGAATGCAACCAATCTTTGGTGAGTTCTCGGCTAATTAATTTTTTACTGTTTCAGGTCCCTTCCTTTGTGGTATCCTATGAGATATTTAGTGGCGTTGCGCCCAAACACTCAGGACCACTCTTATTAAATGTTTAGTGGCGTTATGCCCAGACATTAACCAAAATTATCACACTAAGGTAGTTGAAAAGTTAGGTCCCGCGAACAACAAAAATCAGGTCAAAAGAGGCCTGATTCAACAACAGTTAAAAAATTACTACAAATCAAGTTCGAGTTTTAATAACAATTTATAGAAGTAACATAATATATTTTAAATAGTTACAAGATTAGTAAAAATAAACTAAATGCCAGAGAAGAAAAAGGTGTTTTATTTCCGATATGTGTCTGTGTGGTGTGCAAAGTGGGCAGAGTGACAAAAAGGCTCATGACAATAATATAACACTGGAGAGAAGAGAACCGATAATAGCGTTGACAATCGAACAAAGTAGGAAGTGGTTATAATTTCGATATTACCAAAATCCGAATTTTGTAGTTAATTTGCGACCAGAAACTTGGGAAGAAAACAATTTAATAGATCGCGGCAATTGCCAATTAAAACATCTCCTGGAGCAAACTTATTCGTATGAAAATCCTCGAGATAAAGCAAACAAAAGATCTTCAAGCAGGTGAGAAAAGAAACGTCAAGAGGCTCGCATGGTGTTATCAGAGCATTAAGTAGTTCCCATAATCTGATCAGGTGCCAGAAACCCGAGGCGAGTTTCAAATCTTAACACAACACGGAGGAAACGGAAAACAATTTTAGGAACCTGCATGAGTTAACGCCTGACTCATACATAAATATTTCATAGATATTTCACTACTCGAGACCAAATAAATATCTTAATCATACACAAGATAAGAATATATTTGGTCACAAGAACTACGCGTCATTACTCAAGATGACTTAGACTCCTTATCTTCCCCGATAAGCGAACCCTAACAAGTAGTATTGTAGTGCCCCACTTCTTAATTATATTAAACAAAGTGTGTGGTGTTAGATATCATAACATTGGCGCATCCGGTAGGATTCTTCGAAGTAGCGTAAAGTCATAAGCTCTTGAAAAGCCCGAATCCGTAAGGCATCTAATAAAAAAACGCAATAAAAGAAATATATATGTATATATATATATATATATATATATATATATATATATATATATATATACATATACATATATATATATATATATATATATATATATATATATATATATATATATATTTACAAAAACAAGAAAAAAAACATGAACAAAAAAGTGGCAAAAACTATAAAAGACATTAGCCACAGACAAAAAACAAGAGTTTTACTAGGCTAGTGAAGGGAGAAAATACCCACACCAAATGTGATTCAACACACTCCCACAAATTAAACGCAATAAAAATTCTGTACACATAATAAAATAAACATAGAAACAAAATTTACAGTTAATATAAAAACAAACAAAAGACGCAGTGAACTAAAAATAACAAATAAAAATCAACGACGTGGTTAATAATTAAATAAGGAAAAGAACTGGCGCAAGGCTAATAACCTTGCCCGGAAAAACAAATTATTATGGACAATATAGCAAGTGTCGGATCTGGACCAGATGCCGGTGGAGAGACTTGCTAAATAAGGCCAAGACCGGACCCCGGTTGTAGTGCCGATGATGATGATCAAGGAAAAGAACATCAAAAACACCAACACCGGAAGAAACAACAAGCAACATCAGGAGGATACCACCATCAACGCTATCACCACAGGGCCGTAAAGAGGGCTTCAATTTGAAGAAAAATTTAATTAGGGTGTTTTCTTTGTTTCTTTTTTTGAAAATATAATTTTTCATTAAATCCATGTAACAAAAAAAAAAAAAGTTTTTTTCTCTTAAACGAAATAAGAAAAAATTGATTACAACTAATGTAAATTTGAAGATAATAATTAAATTGTAAAGACATTGTAGTGCTCCAAGAAGACCTACCATTTTCTTTCCACATTCCCTTTTCCCCCACATCCATAATGGGTACAAATCGAATTCCCATCCAATATTCATATCCCCAAATCTACGTTGAATTCAACGTCAAACAAATTGAACCAAAACGTTCAATTGTCGCACATTGAATTCAATTCCAAAAATCCGAACATCCTGTTGTAGGAGGGTTTTGAATTGTCTCCTAGTGGAAGAGCACAATTTGTTCTTACTAGTCTTTCCGACCAGGTTGCGAGGGGAAGCATCTGCATTATGCCCGCCGACACTTTTTTCATCCTTTCAGGAAGCCAAGGTTTTGCTAAGGAAACTTTATTTGCCAGTTGAAAACTACCAGGGCCTGCACAGGGCAGAGCACTGCGGAAGCAGACATCTTATCCCAAATACGTTTAAAGCAAACGTTGGAGAGATGCAAACTGGCGGCGAAAAAAATATGGCTCCGCATCCGCTGAGGCTGTAAAAATACAGCTGGGCAACTTTGCAAGGAATGTATACAAACAACGACTGGTGAGTCCATACCATCGACAATTTTTATTGTTGATAGCTGAGGTACCCCCTGGCATCCTGATGCAAAGGTCGTTGGAGTTGGACGTAACTTAGCTAACGTTTGAAGGATACGGATCGTCCTATCGTCCTATTCCGGGTCTTTCTAGTGTGTGCACCTGTGTGTGAAAGTGTGACCGTCACTGAGAACGGTTGTATAGTCATTGAACTCGTAGCCAAAGTGTAGTGCTCCAAAAAGCCCTACTACCTTTTTCCCCCATTCCTACATCCAAATCCTAGCTATCTTAAGTCAAAACCAAAAACATATTAAAAGCCACAAAAACCCAAACATGACCCGAAATTCGCAATAAACGAATCGAATATTCGTTTACGTTTCACATTTGCTCCACAGCATCACCCAAATCCAAAATTCAGAGATCGTTATCTCTATCTGAAAATTTTCCATTCAGGAAAACAAACAAAAAACTAAAAGCAGATACATTCCACATCTGCGCAATAGTTTCGTAAGAATTCATTCTTATCTTAAGTAAACACAACATCTCGCTCGAAATATCCAAAAAATCGAGATTGTTGCACGAAAATGTGTATCTTTGGGATACAATTTCCGGTGTGTTTTCCTTTATAAAGGGATAGTAAAACGATCTCGAGGCCGCAGTAATATATCGTCCATTCTCCTTGGAGGAAGTACCCCAAGAGAAAGGCCGCAATATCTAAATCCTCATGCCACAGAGCAGAGATTGGACACATTATAGTTTTACATCATAATCTAATACTTTAACAATAAAATCCAAATAAAACAACCGAAAATTAAATCAATCTAACTTTCTTTGGAAATTGTGTGTTAACACCAACGATGGACGATTCTTTTCCTTTGCGTACGAGGACGAGTCCGTAAATTGGTATAGGAACCGGTACTGAGGTTGGTATACAAGGACGTTATCCCCTAGGTTACGTCCTACAAACAATCAGGATGTTGCTCTTCCCTCTGGGTCAGAGGAAGCACGGCAACGACCCCTTGCTGCTAGAGGGTGTTGTGTCAGGAACATTCAACAAAGAGATCTAACGTCCTTTTCAGGACAAGAAAACGCGCTTCCTGAGGAACAACGCCCACGACAGCAGAACAAAAGTGTTGTGCAAGCTGCGCGTAAAACATAAAATTAATATTAATTAAACCCAAAAATAGGGTGTAACTTTAAATGAAACGACAATGTGCCAAGTGCCCGTTTAAACCTCTCGTTGAAAACACATTGTTCGCCGGTCGTCCACACAAATTTACAATATTGTCGCGTACGCGTGTGCGCTGACGTGTCTACCGCTGTGTATACAACGAACGGCCAATAAAAAACCGTGTGTGTGTTAATGTGTATGCGTGTGAAAGCAGATGTTCTCTGCATGCTGCTTCACAAATAAAACAATTGAACTAACGGTGGAAACAAATAATGGAAAAAAGAAAAGCAATATTAAAAGTGATTTCAAAGAGCAGGCCCAAAGCCCAGCCAAACCTCGTTGCCAAACGGCATAAAGCTAACCCAACCAACAAAGAAAAAACTCGCAGACAAGGAATGACCACTCCTGACAAATCACATTATTCCGGAGAAGGGAATAAATTTAAAGAACTGCCAACAGAAGACCACAAAACCAGCAATACTGAAATGAGTGACAAAGATGTCGAAGGTGCTCAATTTATTGCGGAGCTATATAAAAAGAAAGAGGAGCTCTCCAAAAAGAAGAACGATTTGGAGCGACAAATTAAAGAAGCCTTATCGGAAAGCAACATTCAACAGCAAGAGGAGAAACAACAACAGCAGCAGCAACAACTGCTGGAAAAACAACAAGCAGCAGCCAATAAGAAGGAGAAAGTGCCTCCCATCATAGTTAGTTTCATGGAAGCTAAGGACCCAATTAAATTGGGTAAGTTAACATGTAGAAATCTTAAAACGAAAAATTTAAATAATAATAAAATAAGTTTTTTATGTGGTAGTTTAGATGACTATTATAAAAATAAATCTGAGAAAACTATCTCCATGTTACTTAAAGGAGTTGATCCTTCTTTTTCCTCCGAAGAACTGCTCTCGGAACTACAAACCGTCGAAAATGACAGTTTAAAATTCATTGATGTGAAGCCATTCTCCACTTCTCTCTCCCGAGTCCCGACCGCAAGTTGCCGTTCTTCATTGTCTCCCTAAGTTCAAACAGCAAAGTCGATGCACTTAGGAATATTAAAGTTATCTTCCACCAAACAATAATTTGGGAAAAAAATAAGGAAAGTTGACCGGGTGTTGCAGTGCATGCGGTGCCAACGATTCGGCCATGTTGCATCTAACTGCTGTATGGAATTTAGATGTGTAAAGTGCCAGAACAATCATACCGTAGGAGAATGCCCCTTAGGTAAAGAACAGGTTCAGGATAGGAGCAAACTATCTTGCGTCCTGTGCAAAAATACAGGTCACCCAGCCAACTTTAGAGGTTGTCCGAAATTCTAACAACTAAAAGCCAAGTTGGAATTTAAAAAAAAACAACTTGAAGAGAAACGAATGAAGGTTCGTACTTATAATAATTTCGTTGCACCTAGTGTATCATTCGCTCAAATTGCCGGTAGTCCATTAAACTCAAACTTAGCACCACAGGGAAGTAATGTCACAAAATCTTCCGCACCTAGCATATTATTTTCTCAAATGGCTAGTAATCCAATTAATACAACGGCGGCGGAACTTTCACGCAACGTCATAAAAGCGCCCGTGTTACGTCAAAGAATCCTTGACGACACAAAAACCCATCAACCAAAATGTGTAACCTAATTACACATTTTGTCTAGACAGAAATATTATTAAGAACAAAACTCAAAAGGTTACTAACTACAAAAATTCAAAGAAACGTAAAATAGGGAATAACCAAATTAGAATATAATGTATATCACAACATATGTTACCTAATTGCACATTTCATCCAGATAAACAAACTCAAAGATAATTAGCAAGAACTCGTGGAAACACGAAAATGAATATTACACTAATTGCAATATAATCTCCATTGTGATAAAGATATTATATTGCAACGTAGAGAAACAAACCTAGATATAAGATTTTATGTTAGAGTAAGTTTAGTTTACAAAACGGCACTCTGAAGAGCAGACGTTTGTTAAATTCGAAATTGAATAAAATATAAATTTTATTTAGAAGTGTTTTCCTTCATTTCACTCAAGTGGAGTTTAAAAAAACATAATTCCCGCTCCAGAGGCAAATTCAGATATAAGAGCAATCCTGTTAGCCATACAGATTGCTGGATTTGAAAAAAAACCTGACTGAACAAGCGGCCCGAATAGATAGTATTTATTCGTCCTTTTTCTCAGACAACCCAACATACCACAATGAACTATCCAACTAATTTAACACTAAAACTTAGTGCTGTGAATGTTGAATGTTGAAACGATGCAATACACATAACCCATTCCACAGGGGATTCCGCAATTATTTCATCTTTTTTTTAATGATTTTTCACTTTAATTTACGAAGAATGGATTTTATTTATTGGTGGTGTGTACTTTTCTGGTATATTTAATATATGATTAAATGATGAAAAACAAGATACAGATGAATAAATGTTATCCATCAGGCCGCAAACTTTCTCGAAAAAGTGTGTGCAAAGTGGCCACCTTGGAAGAAAACATTTAAAAGATTGCTTTGCATACCTCATTATATATGTAATAAACCTCTGAGTTTGATTATTTATGGCATCATTAAAATGATCCCAAAAGTGTCACATTTTTGACCATCTATAAAGATGTAACCACTTAACATCTGATTAACAATACATTATGATCTCCCGAAGCACGGACGGTTTTCATCTTACTTTTCCCTTAACAATTGAATCCTAAAAATATTGACCACATCAATTTATGATTCTGTCGGAGATTTCCAGGTACTATTCATACAATGCAATTAGCTGGCACCATAAATAGTCATATCTGTCTCTGGTTTAGGTATTTATCGTACAGCCCCCGTATTTAATGCATATTTTAAACTATATTACTTGTCGTAAGGAATTAAAAAATAGTGTAAAATTAGATGTAATATTCAATCTAAAATTTTACGTATTTAATACAGTTTTATTTCTAATATTTAAATTTTTTTTTTTCAAGTACAAGTCACCCTTTAGGTTAAAAATTATTGTAAGAGAGGTATGACAAAAATAAAATTGAAATTATTCCCTGTATTGCCTTGTTTCAAACTAAATAAAAAAATTTACTAGCACGACGGTATTTGTTTTCAAATTTCGCGCTTGATTTAACAATTAGATTTATTTTTAACGCAATTATAAGTGCTCTCGATATTCGAGATTAATTTAATTATTAAGTTGATGTGTAGCGCGATATTGGTTTGCATATAAGCTTTTTCCCAATCCTTATTTCTCAATTTAATGTCTTAACAAATTAATAATGTAATAATAATTTTAGTGTAACAAAAAATGTGTTTTTAGTAATGCTTACGTAACGAGAAACAGTCTTCTTCTTGTAATAAAAGTTTTTATCTGCTTTTCATTCTTCCAGTTGATGATGACGATGCATTGATGAATTGACGAATTGATGACAATGAATGATTTCGTTGTTGTTTAAATAAAAATATTTTTAACTTTCACTCACAAATATTTTAAAGTTTGTGCAATTTTACGTTAATGGTTGTGGCTTTTTTTTTATTTGTCATTTTTAATATTTGGTTGTTTCTTTTTATCATGAATGTATTGGCCGTATGTTTATTTTATATCATTTGATCACTTACTAATTAAACATTTAATTTAAAGATTATGCGATTTTTAGTCACAATATTTTTAATACAATTGATTTTACATATTTTTTTTGCTATTGACACATTTTAAAATTTCGTTGTTCTTTTTATCATCAGGGTTATATTTATTATTATTTACATTGTTTGTTTATAAACATATATGTGTATTTAAAATTGTCCGGTGTACAGTGTCTATAATTTTTCATTACCACGAAAAATATTTTTATGACTGTAGTTACTTCTTATCAATAACTTTATTTGAAATTTTGTTGCACGCCATCTATTTTGTTACGTTTATAAATTACATTTTACATATGTTGGGCGTTTACGTTTATATATGTTATCTATTGTACTTTATTTTAATGGCAGTTTTTTGTTTTATATCCAAACGCGTTATTTTTTCTTTTATAACCAAACATTTTAAATTTGTCCGCTGTTCTTATATTTTTCATTGTCTTGCCTAACACTAAATACTGAATGTTAGACGTCTCTCGATGTAAACAGTCACTTAAGTAATATATGTATTTAACACATCTCTTGTTCCCCTTCTTTGTAACCTTCACGCGTTTTTTAAATTACTTGTTAGTTTGTAACGCACTTTTATAGCTATTTGCCAGTTAAATATACTTTCACTATCAACCATTTTAACTTCTCCAACTATTAATTTTATAACTAATTCTTCCTTCATGGCTAAGCAGGATCTGATATTTCCAAATGTTTGTTCCATTTTTACCGGCGTTTTAATTTGTTTATGCAAATAATGTTCATGTCCCGAAAGTTATTAAGTTAACTCTTCGTAAGTTACTCAGCAAAATAGAAAACCGTTTATAAGCAAAGATTTTTACACGAAATCGCTTTAAGGCAAACAAATATCCGGACGACGCACATATTTTCTACTTTAATATATTAATTATTTTACTTTATTTTAGACACGCGTTATCTCATTTTCGATGCAAAACCTTGTATAGTATTTTACCTTATATTTTAATGAAAACGAATATCATTAAAATTAAACTTCGTATTTTCGTTGGAACGTGCATCCCTTTCGAGCACCCGATAACAATTCAGCATGTACCATCTAAAACGGTTCCTTATATAGTTTTAATGTACTAATAAAAACGAAAAACCGGTTTACATTTCATATTTTGGAGATAAATGATAATAGGTTTTATAATCATCTATATATTCAGAATTCACAGGTAATTTTTAATGTCCGGATTACTTGAAGACGGGAATTGCTCCAGCAATTAATATTATTACTCCCTTTTGTACTAATTTAAATTTATAGCCTTTACAGTATGCGGCCCACGCACACATGCATCCGTACACGAGCGTAGGTACGTGTTCGCACGCAACATCCTCGTGTTAATGCAACTATTTTAGAGTTTACCTGATACAATCACCCTGACCTGAACCTTTTAAAATGTGTAAAAACTAAACAAAAGTAAAGTTATTAATTTGTCTGGTCTAATGATTTTATGTGTACGTTTTTGCATTTTCAGTTTTATGGTTGAAGCCCCCTAGGTTTCTATTTCTTGCTTTGAAGCCTCATGGTTTCATCCTTTGGTGATTCAGAGATATATCCCGAACTCGTGGTGCTTTCGTGATATTATAATCACGTTTTCCTAAAACACAATTTCTTTTCGATCGAATTTTTTGTATTGTTCCTGGATCAGCAATGTATGTACATGGGACATTGGCTCGCAGGTATTAATATACACCTCTCATAAAATCCTTTTTGTGTTCTAGTGTCATGTCAAAAAGTTTTTGTTTTATTATTATACAAATAAACATTACATGCATTTGCTCTGAGTTAGAATTGATCAGATAATTAATTTTTTTGAAAATGTTAGTTTTTCCCTTTTTTGTTTTATAATGCCAATATTTATTTAATGAATACATTGATAGAACAATGTTCTTTTTAAAAGGATAGTCACATGTACACTATACAAATTATATTCAGAATTTACAAAAAAAATTCACAAATAAATAAATAATTAATTAAAAATAAAAATAAAGACAATAAAAAAACAGAATTAATAATAATGAAAAACAATAACATAAAATAATCCGCACAGAAAAGGGATTTTAAGGTACATTAACACGTTATGTACATCCTAGACTACACAAACTATGTAAGTTATTAAGAAAACAGAAGTAAAATAATGATAATCAAGACAAGATATATTATAATTAATATGATTTTTCATTTTTACGCGATATGAAATTGTAAAACGTGTTTTTAAATCAAAGTTATGAGTTTTTTATTTTACACAACGCATAAAAAGAATAATTAAGAAACCCTTAAATGTCAAGACATGGTGTCAGCGGAAGAGGAGTAGGACGATAAGGAAAGAAGGTATCGTTGTACATTGGTCTTGTATGCCTGGATACCACCACGGCTAGGAAACTAAATTGTGCGGAAAATTCCATATTCGTGTATGGTTCTATTCTCTATGTATATTTGTACAAAGTTTACTTTCAAAGTGAACTCTTGCATACTTTCTGATTAACCTGTATTGCGGTTGAGTGTTTGGAAGGATTGGAATACATCCGTTAGGTCTGTGGGGGTTTTCTGGGCCCGAAGACCCTCGCATCATCTTAACCCCCATAAAAATCCTATAAACTCCTTAGCTGCCCTTAATTCGAATCCTTGGCAAAATTACACAACCTCGCCACAGCATTCATCACCACCCTAAAATCCTGAAAACCATTTCCCTTGTTCCCCCGGACAACCGACATAAATATTCCATGATAGCTGAGGAGCTTTTCCCCAGATTCGACAGGATGTGTTTACCTTTTTGGCCATAGATCCATCGGCCGATCTTTCTATTTTCTAATGCAGCGTAGCCATCGTAGGTTTCCTGCAAATGACCTCGTGTTATTTTAAACAACACACATGTCACCACATCGACCGATAGGATGTTCTAATGATCAGAACAATGTGTAGCCAAACACGTCTCAATGTCCATTATCTTCCAAAACACTGGCTGGGCTATTTGCTGGCTTGCACATGTGCAAGCCAGATTTCTAATAGCCCTGAAATAGGACATAATGAGCGGGATAAACCAAAGATCAATTGGCCTTTTTTCTAGTTACTATGGCGGGCGATCTTCTGTGAATTTTACATCACAGAAGACCCAATTGCCGCCGCCAGCATTGTTCCCTTATGCTACCCGAAACACTTCTGTCTATCTGATGTAGACAAAAGAAAACATTTTCGTTCAGGCGGCAATTTCCTACATAAACAATGTAGTCAAAAAGATTCATGCTCTCAGGCAGCCTTGGGTTTTTGCCGATATTTTATCACCATCATGGAAAAACCAATCTCAAGATTTATGACTGCATTTTCTGCCAGCCTAAATTTCCGTCCCTCTAATTGACCAGATGTGTATTGGAATTTCCCTGGTACGCCAGAGGTATCCGATACTACAAGGAATGTTGAGGACGATTTCTACGTGGAGTCTCATCGTAACCTTTACGCTACACGCACCTTCCTTGCGGAGTCGTAGTTTAAATCAGTTGTGCGTTTAATTCAAGAACCAATCAATTGCAAATCAATATTATACAGTTGTGCATCTAAATTCAAGTGCTTGTCAATATTTACCAAAGTTATAATTTAAATTCATAGTGTGTTTAATTTAAGAACCTTTCTAGCTAATTCAATATTATGCAGTCGTGTGTTGCGAGTCCGGCGCGGTGGTTCCTCGGTTGAGGGAAGAGCGGGGACCTTTTAGTTTGTAGACTTATTAAAACGCATTTTATTCTCGTCTCAAAATTCTTCTATTTATTCTCGTCTCAAAATTCTTCTCTATAAACTTCTTCTCTCTAAATTCTTCTATCTCAACTATACTCTTCAAACTTAACTTGACTGCTATCTCACCTCAACTACTCAATCAGAACTAACATCTCAACTGTTCAAACTTAACTCTTACTTCTCAACTGTTCCTTGATTACTCAACTCAACTCAACTGATTTTACAAAAAAAAAAAAAAAAAAAAATGTGGCGAGAAGGCCGAATTTGGCGAGACAGGACATATGTGTCCTTCATCTTGTCTCTGACTTCTGGTCATCTTGCGATAACCAGAATCACCCACATCCGTGAGGATATTGGGCTCGGTCTCGCGGCATCTGAAAAGAGAAGAAAAAAGGGGGGTATCCAAGGATAGTGTGGACAGTGTTAGTCCAAGTGTTCTCTAACTACTTTTATAGAGGGATGGTGGGAAAGAAATCTTACAAGACCGGTGGGTCTTGGGTGCGGTAGTAAACGCAGATCACGTCTTTGGCGTCTGATAATCTGCTCTTTGGTCGGTGTGTATGTTTGTGTTTGTGCCGTCTTGTACTGTGCGTTCGTGTGTTTGGTTTGTTAATTGTAGACCCTATGGGATGGGTCCAGGAATCCTCTATTATAGAGGGGAATGTTGTTGGGAAGGGTGCTTTCTTCAGTTTTGTACTGAAGAAGAAATTGTGGGGGTTTGATCCGAAGAGATCGAGAGAGAGAAGGGTCAAGAACGCAAGAGTCCCGTACAAGTAGGTTCTCGCTGTTCTGAATGTTTTCGAGGTACTTATATGCTAATTGAAGCAAGTACTCGTCGATAGGGGTAATGGAGGCGCCTTCGTATAGGTGAGAGTTGGGGTAATGACGACCGTCAGGCCTTCTAGAATGATTGGTGCATCTTCTGAGGAGTTTCCTTTCGAAAACCCGAAGTCTTTCCATTTGAGCCGAAGATATGCAGGACCATATGGGGAAGGCGTACGATATTCCAGATCGGATTAGCTGCTTATAGCAGAGAAGCTTAACTTTGGTGTCAACTTTGTTCCTCCACTTCAGGATGTTGTGCAGTTGCTTAGACCGACCATGGCCCCTTTGGAGAATGTGGGTCACATGTTTGATGAAATTCATTTTTGGGGTATAAGTGACCCCGAGATATTTCATCTTGTCCTGTGGTCTAATCGTAGTATCTCCCATTTTTATTCGAATATTCTGTGAATATCGAGAAGTAGGTTGGGAGTGTTTACTACTCAGAATTATGGCTACTGCTTTGGATGGATTAAGTCGGATTTTCCATCGACTGTAATACTGATACAGTTCGTCCAAGTGACGGTTGAGTCGATTTGTTGCGAGGTTAGTGCCTTTGGTTGACGTGTACACCAGGACGTCATCCGCATAGCATATTTGGTTTACTCTCCCGTCCGCGGGGCGGGGAATATCGGAGGTGTAAATATTGAATAAGATGGGGCCTAGAATGGAGCCCTGTGGTACGCCTGCAGCGACGTGAAAAGTTCGGGAAAGCTTTCCATTCATTCTAACTTGGAAGGTTCTGTTTAGAACAAACTGGTAGATGATGCTACATAGCGTTCTACTGAGGCCAGTATTCAGAAGTTTAAAAGCGAGACCTTCGATCCAAGTCGTATCAAAAGCTTTTTCAATGTCTAGGCTTACCGCAACGGTGGGTTCCTTATTAAAGAGCCGCACGCAGACGTGGTTTTGAAATAAATTGAGAGCCATAGTGGTGCTGTGCGCTCTTCGAAATCCGAATTGGAAATCAGGTATTAGGTGCCTGGCACTGACAAAGTTATTTAGCTTCTCGTATATGAATTTTTCATATATTTTGCTGATGCAAGTGAGAAGCGAGATAGGGCGAAAGCTTGAGGGGTGATACGTTGGTTTCCCAACTTTTGCTATTGGACAAATAATAGCGTGCCTCCAAGCTTGGGGAAAGTACCCCATGTTGTAAGCATGGTTGAACAGAATGGAGAGCTTTATAAAGAATAAGGCAGAAAACCTTCGCAACGAGTGGTATGACATGTTGTCGATACCAGGTGACTTCTTAGGGTGTCGAGATTTAACCAGACTCTGTAGGGTATTTGGTGTGATGAAACCGTGACCATTATCACGTGTGTCATCGAAGTATGCACTGTTAGTTGGGTTAAAGACAACAATTGGCTCGTTGAAGTCGTCCAACTTACTGTGGACCTCTGAACTAACGATTGCATTAGTTTCCGGGTCGCCATCTTGGAGAGTGAGTTTGTGATTGTTTTCGAAGGTCTCTCCGATGATATTTGCTTTATTGGTGTCGTTATTGACAACAACACCATTGTGCATAATTGGCCCAGTGATGCGGGAAGTGCCACATATCTTTTTAACATTTTTATAAACGTTCTGGTCCATCTGAATACCCTTCAGCTTGTCTTCCAATTGTCGGGTACGATTGTTTTGGATTCTCTGTTTTATCAGTGTACCAATATTGTGAATAATGGATCGCAATAATGGCTCCCTTTGCGTAAAGCGGTGACGATATCTCATTCTGCAGAGCTTTTTACGCTCCCGGATGAGACGAAGAGTGATGTCGTCATGGGGAATCTGATAGGTCTTTTCAAGTTTATACTTCGGGACATGAGTCTCCGAAGTTTCAACTAGAATCTCGTGAAGTCGTTTTGCAACGTTGTTTATCTCAACCGTCGTTAGGTTCCTGTCAGTGGGAAGAGAGAAGTGGTGGAGTTTATCGTTCAATGTAATATTGAAGTTGTCCCAATTTGTCCGCCCATAATCGGGTATGTATCTGATATGAGCCCGGGATGCTCGATAGCCGCGAATGAATGTGGTCACAGCATTGTGGTCAGATACACCCGCTGAAACTTGAGGAGGAGTGATTTGTGGAAGTAAGTCTTTGGACACAATAAATATGTCCAGAATTGAGTTACCTCGAGTACCAACCGTAGGTGCAACTATTTCGAAGTTGAGGGCATACCTGTTTGCGGTGTACCATTGGTACAGTTTTGTGCCATTTGGGCAAGAGACAGAGTTGTTCCAGTGGGGATGTCTGGAGTTAAAGTCGCCGCCTATGATGAAGGGTGTATGCCCCGAGGTCCTTATTAGTTTGCCGATATCTTCGGGATTAATGGGGCCATTATTGGTTTTATGCGAGTGGTATACGGAGTATATATTCACTCTACCATTACTAGCCAGATGCAGTTCAACTCCAGATACCTCTATGGACTCTAGGTGTGGGAGGTCAATAGGTTCATGGCGAAGTCCGCTATTAACCAGTATACAAGTTCCACCTCCGTTGATGGTGGGACCGCCAGTGAGGGTTCGATCTCTTCGAATCATGGAGAAGTTTGGGAATACGGGACGGTGACATGGATGCAACCTAGTTTCGGTTACAAGTACCACGTCCGCCCGGCTTTCCTTTATGAAGTCAGAAACTATCATACGCTTGGAATGCGAAACAAGGGAGTTGACATTTAAGAGGATAACTTTAATTTTGGAATCCATTGTGGAGGGTATGTCTTGCATATGCAGTGAAAAGGAGGGCCTCCCTCTCTGCCTCGGTTGATAGTTTCTCATATCGGGGTCGGATATCCTCAATTAAGCGGGAGAAACTAAGTAGTTTCTCGAGCATTGAAGATTGCCCCCTCGGAGGCTTTTGCACCACCGCTTGAATTTGAGGCGTCGTGTTGGCCTTTACCGGGGCTCGCTTAGGGACTTGAATATGTTTTTGAGGGGGAGGAGTTGAAAGGGTTTTTGTATTCCTTGCCTGCTGACCCCTAAGCATGTCGGCGAATGTGAATCCATTTTGGATGAGGTTTTGTGTGGCCTGTTTTCCGAAGTCTGACTTGGCTGTTTGCTTAGCTCGAGTCTCCTTGGATCTTTGTTTAATTTCCTTATATTTAGGACAATTTCTATAACTGGCCGGATGCCCTTTGTTGCCGCAGTTGCAGCAAGTTGGCAGTGTTATTTCATCCTGCACATTTGTTGCCGGATCGTATTTCGCTAGCGGAAGTTCGCACTTGCCAATATCGTGGGATTCTCCGCAACGAACGCAACGGCGACTCATGTTGCAGTTTCGGGAGACATGCCCGAAACGTTGGCAACGTCTGCATTGAGGTATTTCTCTGTTATGAAATACCTCGAAGACAACTTGCTGATGCAAAGTTGGAAGCGACTTTGTCCGTATTATGGAATCTATGTCGGTTCCTGGGGCAAGGAGAAGCTGCCATATGTTCAGCTTGGTGTATCTTTGCGGTCTGATGTTCACAAACCGCTGTGGGGGAGAGAATTTTTTGACGTCAATGAATTTGACCTTAGGAAATGTTGCCTCAAGAGCAGTTACGATGTCGTCCTTTTCCCAAGAGGCAGCGACTCGTTTTAAGAGGATTGTCCTTGACTTTTCGTCGGCCGGAGTGAAGGTGTAATAGTTCACCTCCTTGGCCTTGAGGTTGTCGTTAACCTTGTGGTAGGTTTCCCTATCGTAGGTCATGATTTTGTTTAGGGATGGGCTTAAGGTCTTTGCCTTGAAGTTCGAACTCCCTAGTCGGTTCATGTCGCCGACGAATTTTTTTAAATTGAGGTCTCGTGCAATGACCCCGGGTTGCTGCTTCTTCTTAGAAACAGGTGGGCGGACCCCGCCCTCTGGCTGGACAGTGTTGGGAACACAAGCGGCCTTTGGTTTTGGATTGACCACCGGAGTTGGCCTGGGAGGGCAGGGCTCCTGCGAAGGCACGATGTTCGGGTAGTTTTGAGTTATCGTGGGGTTCGACAACTTTTTGGGAACAAGAGATGATGATGATGGGGGTAGTGTTGGCGGGCAGCCGGTAGCGACGCGCTTATTGGTGGGTCCTCCCTCACAGCTTGTTGTTGGGAGCGGCGTTTTTCGTTTTGGCGCCCTAGATGAGTTTGGGGTGGGGGTACGCGACTGATCGTCGTCCATTGAATCGTCAGAGTTGTCGGTGACAATCTCTAACTCCGGCTCGAGCTCTGATTCTGAATCAGAAGCTTCCGAACCTGCACCGAAAAGGGACGCGGATGGAGCAGCCTCCAGCCGGGCCAATTTATTTTTTAGGACCGCGTTCTCAGCCCTGAGGGCCTCGAGGTCCTCCTTCAGCCTCTTTATGAGAGCCATCATGCCTTGATCCGGCTGATGGCCCACACCACGAGAAGAGCAGGTGTCCATGTTTTATCTCACAAACCATGTGAGCAGATAAGCGACAAAGGCAAGAAGCGCGCGGAAACAAGGAAAGAAGAGGAGAAACGAACAGAAATAACCAGCAAAGAAAAGCCAACAAACGAAAAAGAAAGAAAAACCAACAAACGGAGTAGAAGCAAAATCAATAAATGAAATAAATAAAATAGCAACAGAAAACCCACAACGAAAAAGAAACAAAAACCAACAAACGAAAAACAAAAGAAAGAGAAACAAGGTAAACCTAGTCGCGAGGTTTTTTTTTTTTTTTTTTTTATATATATATATATATTTATTATTATTATTATTATATTAATATGTTAAATTTTGGGATGTCCTTTATTTTTATTTATATACGGTTATAATAACAACAATAAATAATTGATTGATGTACTACCAACAGTAACTGAACTCAGTATATGTCTTCAGTATAGTATGTCTTGTGTATGAACTGATTCAACTGACTGTGTGAGTAGTGGGTCTTATCTTGGGTCTTGAACTGATTTTACAAATGAATTTTTTCTCTACCTATAGAACATTGTGTTCTAATTTACTGGAATTATAACATGAACAAAACAACTTTTAACAAAGTCTCTGTGACTTTTAACTTTAATAAAATTTGGACGAAAATCAAAGTTACTATGTTTTGAATGAATAAAAAGGTGCAGGTTATTAAATGTGCTGTAACTGGCAATATTGTGAATGTTTATGAATGGTATGTATTAAGTGAGAATGTAATATATGTTAAGGAAGTTTTTAAGGATGTGTAAAGAGATTCAGTGTTAAATTTAATAAAGGGTAGTATTCTGGAATACAATACGTGTATCTAAACTCAAGAACTTGCCAATGTTACCCAAAATCATATTGTAACTTCGTTGTGTATTTAACTTAAGAACCTTTGTATCTGAATTCAAGTTATACAGTTGTGTGTCTAATTCAAGAATTCACCTAATACCATTGAGTGTTTTTGTAATCATCATCTCTAAAGTGCAACATTAAAGATAGACATTAAAACGTTAAAATCACATCAACCAACAAGATCCACAACGTGTTTTATTTCTTCGATAACCATTGTTTTCTCCATCGAACCGAATCGTGGACTGGAGGTGGAACCAGTGTCCATGTCGACGCACCGACCCCAGGACTACCACAGGTCATTTGCCCAATTTCGCTCCACGACGAGATACCTCCTTTTCTATTCCAATTAATACTGATGAGGTGGAACCAATGTTTTCAGATGTTGATTCAGTTCTACGCGTACTAGTGACCATTGGTTTCCATTATATCCAATGAATCTTCGGCGTTAACTCAAATTTCTTTTTGGGTCATGGTATGTCATAAGTTTTTGAACTAAATTTACCTACTTACCGGCTAGATGTGGTACCCGATGCATAATTATCCTCGGCGGTAACGTAGAGAGGTCTACTGGTCCGACATTCATCATTATGAAAACAAAAGGGCAATTGCCCCGGCGGGAGTCAAAAATTAACGATTTGGAAAATACACCAAGCAACTTCAAAACATGGTTTAAAAAAAATGAATTTATGGCGCTACACTTTTCCAACTAATTTTGCAAGAGCATATCTGTTCACTACAATACTGAAATGCCCCGTTTAAAGTGTATTTGAATTTTTCATCTCACAAGTCACATTCACTTAAGTCCGATTTCCGGCCAAAGTTCAAAGGAGTCTTAAAAATTGATCGACGAAATAAATTTAATTGAACACCTGATTTCGCGTGTCCACTTTCATATGCATTGCTTGCTGCACAACTTACTGAATAGCATTATAGTTTCAGTAACATTTTATGGAATCTGGGGAACTACCATGACACAGACACTGCATTAGGCCATCGAGAAAAAACCACTCATTTAACAATGGCAATGAAAGCCGTGAATATTTAATGCAGATTTTACGTGGGAGGCATGATGAAGATGGTTTGGAATCAAGGGGGCACACGCAGTAGGTTGGACATACAGAAAAAATGGCAAAGGTAGTTGACTTCTTATATACATGATACAAACCGATAACGATGCAATCAAATGGTGTTTATAACTATTTACTTTTCGAGTTTTAAACAAACAGAGAAAAATAAACAACATAAAATATTTCATTGACGAACCAAAGAAAATAAACAGTACTCCATGGAAGGTTGCAAAAAATTTTAAAAAAAATCAATGAACGAGTTAAATCAATAAGAGATCATGTTAAGGGCGGAATTCAAAGAATTGACCATATCCTGCTAATCGATAATGAAATTAGAACAGGTTAATTGGAAATATGGAAATGGGTATGAGAAATTTAACGGGTGAACGGTTGGATAATAGGCAGGAGATCGTAAATGACAAAAAGTAATAGAGTACTAACGACAGCATTAATTTGAAACTACTTATATTGACCGATCAGAAAGCTGGTATCTTTTCTATTGATAAAACGGTTGCGTTGTGGTGCAGATATCTCTAATATTAACAAATATTTTCTACTGAACTGCATTTTACAAATATAATTCGGCGGCTAGGTGCTGATTAATGTAAAATGAAATTTTTTAGCCATTTTTTGTTTTTGCCTAAATTGATAGGAAATTTCCTAAAAAATACGAGAAAAAAAAGTTAGAAAGTGAACCGAGACCTCCTTGTACTTTATTTTGAAAAGAAAGTATACAGTCTAATTGGGCGGAGCCACCAAAGAGGCTCGTACTTTTCGACAACAGGAAAAAACGGCTCAATTAGAACAGTTTGAAGAAGAGGAAGGTCTACTCTATGGCCCTGGAATCGCAGATTAGCAAAAAACTGCGGTAAGTTAGAACGAATTACAAATTTTTTCACGATTGTTCTATTACTCAAACTTTAAACGCGTTTTTCTCGAAACGCAAAATTTCGCACGCCGTGCAACGTAGCTCAAAAACTAATCATTTGATCTTTATGAAGTTAGGTATAGAAATTCTATAGATATTTGGCCTCAGCACGACGAGCTCCGATTTTTTATTTTTTTATTTGAAACATTGTTATTAACAATTGTTTATAAAAGAAAATCCTTTTTTTTTCAAAACTTCGCCATTTTTGAAAATTTGCAAATTCACACTGAGCGTTTTTGCATAAAGTGAAGAACCCATTTTGTATTTTTTGTTTCAGATCATTTTGGTGACCTGTATGCTGCACGGCGGGGAGCCTCTGGCGCAAGACTAATGACCTTGCCCAGAAAAAAGAAATCATTATGGAAAATTTAACAAGCCTCAGGGCTTGCTAAATAAGGCCAAGACCAGCTCCCGGTTGTAGTGCCGATGATGATGATGATGCTGCACGGCGCATTTTCAAGACGCTGTTTTCAAGCCGCCATTGCACCGTTTTATTGTTAACGATTAGTCTTAAAAAAATATTTTCTTTAAATATCATAACGCAAATAAATTGTGCCTTAAATTGCAAATTAATCTACGCATTACGTTTGTCAAAAAAAATTCCTGAAAAACAGGCTATTTACATGAGGTTCCCCCCTTAAACAAATACCAAAACCTAAAGCCGAAACACCTTCCCTCTAACAAGCGTATTGTATGTTTCGGGTACGATGTACAGTGGTATCGATCTCTACTCCACCTGTACTCCTTTACCCTGGCAAATGGTCCTTACCGCTTCAACGTTCATAGTGTACGTGAAATATCTAACCTTAAGCACCTCTTTCCGCTGGTGAGAGAAAGTGCTCTAGAAGTACCTTAAAACAGAAGCAGAATTATACTATGTTAACCCTGGGCGCCCCTAACAGCTGGTGGGCGACGTGCTCTTGAAATAACTCAAAATACAGTCGGAGGGCCTTCCCTCTTGAAATAACAAAATATAGCTGAAATCTTATTACAATGTTTATTCAAAGCTTCCAAACACATTACATAATAGTAAACCCTACAAGTGAATAGACTATCCGTGGAGCTCCTCGTAGTAGAACGTTAATGCTGTTCCTCGCCTTTTATATGGCTCGTTAGCCATGACATCAATGCTTGCGCAACGGGTTTGTGGGGAGGAAGTATTGTGCCAATACACAGGCACTCCGTTCACTTCCTCCACCATCATCACAAAGATAAAGTTCCGCCAAGCGAATCGTCACCAAATGTTTGCACCAAAGAAAACGTCAACAAGAAACGAGACAAGACATCCACCAATAAAGAAAGTAAAATAAAACATTGTTTTTATATATTGCAATTGATTTTTATTGTTTTCAAATAAGGTTACTTTTCTCACTTATAAATTCTTTAGTTTTGAGTGTATATCAAAATCGAACAACACATAAAATGACAGATTTTAATCAATACTTTCACCGACTTCAACTAAAGTTACTTGTACAACGCGAACACGACTCCAGTATATATTTGCGCGTCTCCGCAGTGACGGAGAGCGGGAGCGGCAACGACCATGGCGGCCGGCGGATGGAAAACGACTCAGCGTGATCTTGCTCGTGCAGAGCTCACTCGCTAATCATGATCATGGTGGTATGTGTGCATGGTTCTTTCATAGATGAGAACGAACCTAGAGCAAATAATGGGCATAAAGTGCATTCATGGTATACGATTTTGGTAAAGCAAATAAAACCGAACTCGTCGGATGCTAATGGGATCTTTGTTGGAAGTGTGCGTCGCGGCTAAACAAAGAGACAACGATGCGATGTGAAAATATGCTAATTGGTTTTAGCTAGGTTACTGGGAAAAGGTGTTTATGGCATCGCTAGTAAGGGTAGGCATTGAATTCCTATTTGTATTTGTTTATGCTGTAGGATTCAATTGATGCACATGGCGCGGCTGGGAAAATAGACGGCGCAATATTTATGATCCCTGTCATGACGGTTACATTGTATGCAAACCGAATCATTTTGTTTACAGGAATTTGTCTGGTACCGAAGGTGCCGAATTGGTTTGGATTTCCAGATAAGTAAAGCAAGAAATCTTACGGAAAATTGTATGCGAAGAGATGCATGAAAAGGTAAGTTTTCTTCACAGGGACTTTTTAAGAACATAGATTTGATCTTTATGATCATCATCATCGGCACTACAACCGGGAACCGGTCTTGGCCTTATTTAGCAAGTCCTGGGGCTTGTTAAATTTTCCAAAATGATTTGTTTTTTCCGGGCAAGGTCATTAGTCTTCCGCCAGAGGCTCCCCGACGGGGAATCGAACCCCGGTCTCCCACGTGACAGGCGGGTATACTATATGATGCGTGAAGCATTTTCAGGTACTAATGCGATTACATTAGTGAAGTTAGGATATTGGCTGAATGTTATGGGGGTTTTACGGTCAGTAGACCCTGGGGTTTGGCGGAACCGCCAAGGTTCATCGTAATGTTTCCTTATATGCCTGCGCATTTGTTATCTTGCGTCGGCATGGTGATGCGTCACTAACACCTTCCGTCGCGATGGGTAATATTCCACCCAAAAATAACGACTCCGTCTATTCCGATCTTGACTTTCAGTCCCGAGTGCATTTTTTGTAGTTATCTTCCAACCCAAGCATCCGTTGATACTAATATCTAATAAACTTTGTTCGAAATTAGCCCCAGATATAAGCCGGCTGTAAAGTTTCGGAATTTTTCAATAGGTGGCGCCACTAGCAAATGATCATCACTCATCTCGGGAGGCTCATCTGTCATGAGTTTATGTTTGAAATTTCGTGAAATCGTCCATTCGTTTACAAGCTACAGTCGTTTGGGCGACGCTACTTATGCATGGAATATCGCATGTTTATCAAACATTGCTTTCTGGTGGGAAAAACTGCTGAACAAACATCGCAATGGTTGCAGAAATATTATTCTACATCTGCTCATTCAGGAACAACAGTTTATTGGTGGTTTAGTGAATTTAAAATGGGACGCACAAGCACCTCGCTTTGGAAGGCGAAAACAGGCTACGAATGCGAAAATCGTAAACAAATGCAGCGAATTGTTTTAAGTGATCGTAAATTGAAGTTGCGCGAGTTCCTTCAAAGCAACCCTAATTTGAAACCGCGATCGAGAACAAGAAAGTGGTACCTCACAACTCATAATGAAATGCTACATTTCATCGGATTATTAATTTTACATGGCATTATGGAAAAACCATCTTTGCAGATACATTTTTCTACAAGAGAAGGTATTGGCACACCCTTCTTTAGAAAAGTAATTAATTCAAATGGATTTTTACTGCTGTGGTACGGTTCGCCTCCGTGCTTCACGTTCAACGAAGAAGAGAAGCAAACGATGCACACGTTGTTTGTTGTAGAGTCCTGGCCACACTATGGATACGTGGATACACGGCCGCGACTTGGTTTGTCCAGATAGCCACTATGGGGTGCGCCGTCCACGCACAGGTGAAGCGCAGCATAATACCACAATGGGCGCAAGTGTCAAAGCACACACACAAAGAGAGATTTTCAAAACCCAAGAACAAGCAAAGCACAATACACTAGAAACGCACTATTTTCCTCTTTATAATGTCATTTAACACAACGTACCACAACTTTTCAAGGTAGCCGTAGTAAAATACACACTAATTATATTAGTGATCTCTTTATTCTTAGATCATCACTTCCTTCGTGCCACCAGCTGACTACTTTCTCCACGCGCTACCAACTGACTACTTTCTAATCTACTTGTCTTCTTCCTTGAAGTCTCGGACACATCGGCCCTTAACGCAGATCCTTTTTGAGGTTTTTTCTTATCCATTACCATGTCCGGCTAATGCAAATAAGAGATTGTATTGGACTTTAAATGGGGTCAGAGTCCATGCGAAATGGGTGAGAATATGGATGGGAATTTGGGTCTATTTGCGCATGTCATAAAACAACTGGTTACAGTACTACACTACTTTGTAATATCCTTCATTTCGAAGACACTACAAGTTTTGGTTACATAAATCCAACTAGTAAATTGCAAAAATTCAAACTTCAAAATATTCTACAAAAATGTAAAGAGTTATATATTCGCGAAATGGATATTTGTGTTGACGAACCATTACTAATGTGAATATATGTGGAGCTTCTTTATATACACATATATGGAATTATTTATATACAGCAATGTGAACGGATTGTCTTTGAATTATGTCATGATTAGGGAATCCAATACCGCTAAACATTTTCGATACCGGTATTCGGTATTTTCGCTTTTAGAACCGATAATACCGGTAAAATACCGGTATTAGTATTATTTAAAAAAATGTAAACAAAATTAAAATTTACTTACTATAGGTTATGTTATTATTTAGGGGTAGTACAAATATATGTCAAACACAACTAAACAACAAAACATTTATTTTTAAGGATAATTTAACAAAATTAAATCCAACTTTTTTAATATATATTACATTAATTCATACAAGTGATTATTATTTTTGATGAAAATTGAAATATGATTTCAAAAAACATATATGATCCAACGTACCGTCGTCTAACCTCGATCTTATTTTTGTGGTTATATGTTGAGCAGCCGAAAAGGCTCGTTCTGACTCCACACTTGTTGGTGGTATTGTTAACAAGTATTCATAAGCAAGCTTTAGATGACCCCCCCCCCCCCCCCACCCTAATTCCATGCTCTTCAAAAAATTGTAATTCTTTTTTAAGTTTATGTTCTATTTCTAATCTTTTGTTTTGTTTCTTTGGGCTTGGCTCATTCGTCATTGCTTGGTTAATCACATTCTCTAATTTGTTTTTTAATGAAACAGTTGCAGTATTAATACGAGGGTGGCCTTTTATATTTCGGGATTAGAGAACAAAAACAAATATTGATTATCGAAAATCACTTTATTGTTTTTCAAAATATTCCCCATGAAGATCTATACACTTTTGCATGTGTTTGAACCAATTGTCGAAGCACTTTTGCCACTCTGATTGAGGTATCTCCAACACATGCATTCTGAATGCAGCAACCGCTTCTTCAGGTGTCGAAAAACGTTGACCTCTCAGTTTGTTTTTTACGTACGGGAATAAAAAGAAGTCATTCGGTGCCAAGTCAGGACTATACGGCGGATGACCCATCAAATCGATGTTTTGGGTGCTCAAAAATGCAGTTGTCGCAGCCGATGTGTGAGAGCTCGCATTGTCGTGGTGAAGAGTGATCCGTCTTCGGCGGTTGGTTTTCCTAATTTTTTGGAAGACAACTGGCAAACAAATGGTTGTGTACCACTCAGAATTGACTGTTCTGCGTTGTTCTAGTGGTGCGGTTGCGACATGTCCAGTTTTTCCGAAAAAACAGGCGACCATTTGCTTGGAAGTGCTTCGTGCGCGAACAACTTTTGTTGAATTTGGTTCATCTTGAAACACCCAGACAGTCGACTACTTTCGGGCTCATACGCGTAAATCCACGATTCATCACCTGTCACGATGTCATAGACGTGTTTCGAAGCACCGCGACCGTATTTTTTGAGCATTTCTTTCGACCAATTGACACGAGCCTTTTTTTGGGCGATTGACAAATTGTGTGGGATCCAACGCGAACAAATTTTTTTGACAGTCAAATGTTTATGCAATATTGAATGTATGCTGGTCCCACTAACGCCTAAGGTTGTCTCAATCTCACGATAGGTCACATGACGATCTTCCAATATCAGTTCGCGCACAGCATCAATGGTTTTCGGACCAACAACTGATTTTGGACGACCTTCACGAAATTCATCTTGGAGTGAACTACGACCACGATTGAATTCACCATACCATCGATAAACACTGGTCCTTGATGGAGCTTCATCGCCAAAAATTGAATTAAGTTCATCCATGCACTGTTGGTGAGTTAATCCACGCCGAAAGTTGTAAAAAATAATCGAACGAAAATGTTGACGATTTAATTCGATTTTTGGGCCGAGATGAATCTTTTAAGTTACTGTAAACAACACAAATAGCGCTCGTATGTCAAAACGTTCTGAGTGCGTATAACCTCAAAAATGTCCAACTTTACGACAGAGCTGTCAATTGCCGGATTGCAACACTAGGGTTGCCAAATCCCGAAACATAAGAGGCAACCCTCGTAGCGGAGAGAGATGTAACTGGTGTATCTTCATCTTCAAGATGAAAATCTCCAGTGTCTGGTTCATTACTTTTGGCTCCTAGGCGTTTTATGAGAGGAATCAATATTTTTGTAATAGAACCTTTTTTAAATTTAGGACATAAGTCTGTATCCGTTCCGATTTCGTTTTGTGAAGCGTTGTGTATATATTGCAAAACGTGAGTTATGTTTGTTCGTCTTTGCATTATTTTATACTTCAGAACATTTATCAATTCAATACTTATTTTACTTATTTGTGCATCAAGCGTGTCAATCATAAATTTAAACGTCGCGTCTGCAACAAGAAGATTAGAATCTCTTCTGCATAGTGCTTCGACTGCTAATTTAATTGTTGACAATGCATCAATGATTTCAGAAATTAATAGAAACTCCTCTTCGGAAAAGACTATGTTTGACTTTAAATCAATTAATGCTTTTTGGACACAATACCGTAATTGGTAAAACCTTTCCAACATAATAAGTAAACTATTCCATCGTGTTATGACATCCAATTGCAAATTCAATTCTTTTCCAAATTGTAGTTTTACCTATTTTTGTAAATATTGATCATTTTTTGTTGGAGATCTTCTCAAAATTTTAATGACACTTCTAATTTTTGTTACCAGCGGGGATAAATTAGCATAATTCAAATTTATTTCAGTGTCAACAGATCCAAACTCTAAGACAACACCATCATCTGTAATCATTTTATCTTCTTCATTGTCATCATCTACATCACTATCACAATCGCTAGATTGGGATTCAATTGGTTCAATTTCAGCATCAATAGTCACTAAACTGGGGTTGTTTTTGTAAAGGACATCTCTAACAGCTAGGTGGATGCCATGTGCAAAACATAACTGGTGTTCGACTTCCATCAAATGTCCGAGTCTTACCATAACTGACGCACCATCTGTCGATGTACAAACAATGTCATTTGTTAAGTTGAGATCAAATTCTTGTAATTTTATTTTCAAAATCTCTAAACATTTTTCCGTTGGCACTTTTCCATGTAAACGGGCTAGTCCAATGTTCCGTACATATCCTCCAGTAGAATGTACGTTTATGTTTAAATACCTCCGATTGCGAACCGAAGTCCATTCGTCGAATGATAAGCTAAATCGGTTGCCTTTCGATTTTCAATCAGACATTTCTTTAATAACTTCTATTCTTATCTTCTTGCTATATTCAGTGATCATAAATTTTATTGTTGCAGCTGATTTTGGTAGATCATTATATCCTCTTGCAATCAAGCTTCTGTGTAACGTGTATCAACTGGCGCTAATGTTCCAATACCGAAAATACCGATATTTTTAAGGTGAATACCGGCATTAATACCGCCGAAAATTTGGACGGTATCCCGGTTTTCGGTATACCGGTATACCGGTATTGCATTCCCTAGTTATGATCGTTTAGATCGCGGATATAGATTACATTTAGACAAGTGGTACACTAATATACCACTTGCAGAAAAACTCTGCACCCATAAAACAGATGTAATTGTCACAATAAGAAAAAACAGAATTGGTATTAACTCACAACTAAAGATATTACCTATAAAGAGAGGGGAATGTAGTGCTAGTTTTAACAATAAAATTATGATGATGAAATGGCAGGATAAGAGAGATGTTTACATTGTAGGTACCGTTCACGACGCAAATATATAACAGACATAGAGAAAAGGACAAAAACGTTAAAGAAATCTGAAGCGATTATATGTTGTGGTCTTGTGGGGGTTCTTTTTAGCTTACCCGAAGAACCTGCCATACAACCCAACCTCCATAGTTTCCCGCGAATGCAATTGCATTAGCACCTGTAAATGCTTCACGCATCAAGGTTATCTAACGCATAACCTGAAAGCTCCTGGAAGAGAATTCTTACCGTCATGCACCGATTTGCATTAAAAATTCCCTACAAGAATTCTGTCCATCTTATCGGATCATAAATCAAAAACCAAATTCGGCACCTTCGGTTGCCAGGCAAATCACAATCTTACCATATGCATTTTCCCTAGATGAATTCCTGTAAAGAAACAATTCGGTTCACATATAATGTAACCATCATAACCAGGGATAACTATCTTTGCGTCGCCTATTCCCAGCCTCACCATGTGTACAATAAATTTCCTTACATACACATTGGCTGGCGACCTTTGTCCAATGGACAAAAGCAAATACACGCACCTTACGTCTAAAGGCATAAACCAAATCCTATAGCATAAGCAAACGCAAATAGGAATTGTGTACTTACCCTTGGCAGCGATGCCATAAACACCAATTCTCAGTGAATATGCTAAAACCAATTAGCACCATGTCCACGATGCATTGCGGTCTATCAATACAGCTGCAATGCACATCATAGACAACGATCTGCACGATCTCTTTGTCTTTCAATATTTCTGGATCCGCTTCTCATGACCTGGCGGCATGAGCAAACAGAAATCCAATAGTACCCAATGAGATACGGCTTGTTTACTTAGCCGAACTCACATCTCATTGACGCCCATTATCCCTTTTGATTCAGCTTCGTTCTCATAGCCTTGTCCCATGAAAGAACCAATGTTCACACATACATGAATACCATCGTGATCTCCTCTATGAGATCCGGTTACCTATCCCAAAGAGAGACTTCACGTTTCTCTTCTAATAGGAAACACACCCTAAATTAAGAGAACCCGTACAGCCGGCCGAATTTCCCTTCCTAGCGAACTGACATCGCACGACCGAACCGGTCGGTCCATCTTCCGCTCCCCGGTGCGCATGGGGACCCGAATATACCCCGTCGAGTCGAGTAAGCGCGCAATGAAGTTAAAAGTTATTTTTCTGGTGCCTCCCGTACAATGTCATACATTAAGTGCAGTAAGACTTGTCATCATAATTAAATACCGAAAAGCTTGTTGTGAATTCGGTATAATTCAAATCTGTTTTCTGTAATGTAACTAAACATCGAAAAATTTGTTGAAATAAAGAGACAATCGACTATCCAGTGGTTTTCATTTACTTTCGCTACGGTATCCTGGGTGCGTATTTCCTTTTTCTGGGTGAACAGTTTTATTTTACGGCGGACCTTTTAGAACTTGCGGGGACGAGGTAGAACCCCGTGTCGTACGCCGCCACCACGACTTCGTACCCCTACAGTCTAAGGAAAATAACAGCCCTGGATCATCAAATTGTCACATAGGACAAACTCCAAAAGGAGAGAAATTCTACAATGTGTCCGCTGCCAAAAGTTCGGACATGCAGCGTCGAACTGTGGAATAGAGCATCGTTGCGTAAAATGTGGACTGGGAAAAGATAGGATAGAACACAAAACCCTTCTAAGCTGCGCAGTATGTCGGAATGAGAGACACCCCGCTAATTATTGAGGATGTCCTAAATTCCGAGAATTAATCTCGAGAAGTGTCCCCGTAACGCCGCAGCGCTCATATGCATAAATTGTATCGGGGGAGAACAACCAAGCATGCTACAACTCTGGTAGCCAAAAATAATCCAACTCAGACTGAAACAGCATCACAGGCAGACGGGTTCACAGTCTTGATCAATCAACAGAGACAGATAACACAGCTGCAAAGTCAAATAAATTGGATCTACACGCACTTGCCCAGTCTAAATAAAACGTCGATATAAACCCTCTAACCAAAACATCAATCAAAGCTCTTGTTGTGAATGTAAATATGTATAAGAACTGAGACAAGAGCCATTGTTTTCAACCTGCTGCAAGATGAAAACCGTGATGTACTACTGGCGGGGAAACAAAGTTAAACCGGTGGCATAAGATAGGGCACACAAACTACGATATCATACGAAGAGATCGGCCTAACTCCTCTCAAGGGGGAGGTGTCGCAATCTTTATTAGAAAAGGAATTTAACATAACGTTATATATCATCCCGTGGAAGAGGAAAACGCTATAGGTGCTATCTTTCAGGAAATGTACAAGGTGAATGAAAACATTCACCGATATTCGACTTGGAGGACAGAGCTCAACTGAATCAACTGCACCTCCGAAGTGAAATTTAACTTTGGCAATCATAGTAGCCCGGTTTTACCACATTCAGTGACGATAATTTGTCAAATAACATAAATGCCAATGTTAGGACCAATAGCCTTTTAATCAAGAGTGAAGAAATCCAGGGTATCCTCGACTAATTGAGAAGCAAAAAATCAGTGGGAATAGATGGAGTACCTAACATCGTACTCAAGAACTTCCACCAATGGTAATAGATATACGAGGGTAGCCTGAAAAGTTTCCGACTGTACTATTACTACTGTTCTTATAATTATTAACTTTAACACTGAATCTCAATATTTATCTAACACATCTTTAAAACATTCTCCTAACATATCTAACATTCTCATTTAATATATATCATAAATAAACATCCACAATATTCCATATCAAGTCAGTTTCAGCACACTTCATACATGCCCCTTTTTTCATAACATGCCCCTTTTTTCATTTGAAACATGGTTCTTTGATTTTTGTTCAAAGTTTGTTCAAAATTTAAAGTCACAGTAGATTAAGTGATACTTTGATAAAATGGATTCTTGTTCAAATTATAATTTACAGTAGATTAGAACACAATGTTCTATAAGAAGAGAGAAAAATTCATTGTAAAGTGAGTTGAGATTGAAAGTTGAGATTGGAATTTAGTTGAGTTGAGTTGAGTTCAGTTCAGAAAAAGAATTTTAGTTCAGAGTTGAGAATAAACTGTGATTCAAGTTGAGAAATAAATTTAGTTCAGTAGTCGAGAAGTAAGTTGAGAAACAATAGAAATAAAGAATAGAATATAGAATAATATAAAAGAGTGAATAAAGAAAAGAAATAAAAAGAAGAAGAAATTTGATATTATTCGAAATATCGGACTGAAGACAAAATTTATATAAAAGGTCCACGCTCTTCCCTCTAACGAGGAAGCACGGCGCTGGATTATAACACGACGTAACAAAGACACAACACATCTTTTCTTAACATTTATTTTTATTTTTCTACATAATCTCCTTGTAACTCTACACACTTCTCCCAGTGATGCTCCCATCTTTATAACCCGTCCAAATATTACTCGGAGTTTTTCTCTGCAAAATAACTGTTCACGAAGGTGATTGTTTACTCATTTGACGAAAATCTCTGTCCCCTGAGCGCAATTTTTATATTAGGGAACAAAAAGAAGTCGCTTGGGGCTAGATCTGGTGAGTAAGGCGGATGGTCAAGCAGTTCAAACCGTAATTCGCAAGAAGCAACCGCTGAGGTGTGAGACTCGTTGTCTAGGTGAAACAGGATTTGCTTTTTCTGTAAACGTTGCCGTTTTTCTGTAATTTCTGCCTTCAGTTGGTCAAGTAATGATGCGTAGTATCCTCCTGTAATGGTTTTTACTTTTTGAAGATAATCGATTAAGATAACTCCATGACTATCCCAAAAAACAGTCGCCATCACTTTCCCAGCCGAAAAAATAATTTTTACTTTTTTGGAGCCGATTCCCACTTTGCAGTCCACTGTTTTGACTGTATTTTTGTTTCGGGCGTATAATGGTATACCGGCCTGTCATGCGGTAGACCGGGGTTCGATTCCTCGTCGGGGAGCCTCTGGTGCAAGACTAATGACCTTGCCCAGAAAAAACAAATCATTATGGAAAATTTAACAAGCCTCAGGACTTGCTAAATAAGGCCAAGGCCGGTTCCCGGTTGTAGTGCCGATGATGATGATGATGACGTATAATGGTGCATCGACGTTTCATCGACAGTAATTAATCGGGGCCAAAACTCGGCTTTATTGCGCCTAAACTGCGCCAACAGAGCGTTGCAAATGTTCATTCCAACACGTTTTTGGTCTAACGTGAGCAAACGCGGCACCCAATGCGCGGACTATTTTCTCATGTCTAAATCTTAATATGTGACAAACACGTTCTTTGGACATTTTCATAGCCCCTGCTATCTCTCTCACATTAATTTGGCGGTCGATGTTACCGTCAGTTGTTGCCGTTTTTAGGACGTCCCGAACGTTCAGCTGTCCAAAATTTCACTGTGGTAAATGATGGTCTAAAGTCCCCATACACAGAGTCCAAAAACAAAAATTTAATGACAGCTCGATACTCCATTTTGTCCATTTTCACAAAAACACTCTCATCGACTCACCCAAACGACTGTCAAATAAAAACTACGCGTCCTAAATGTCTGAAATTTTGGCGAGTAGCTGTCAACAGATGCTCAACCACATTCACTTTTTATTGCCGAGTGCTGCTATCTTCACGTTGAGGTCTGAAACTTTTCAGTCCACCCTCGTAGTCCCCTTCCAAAACGCGTGACTTACCACTTTCATGACTATTTAACTGTTGAGGGCGTATCATGGCGGCTTGACCTGAAGCCCTCGTTAAGAACACAAAATAATACACTAAAATTGTATACCACTTTAAAATTGTTAAACAGACTTCCCGAACGGAACTAGCGGGAGCGGGAAAGCAACAGCAAACCCATGTCAATCGTCTAGAATTTCCGAGAGATTCTAGTGCCGTCGGTTTTTTTCTGATTGGCGGCAAAGAGATCACTTGACTTCGACCACTCGAAGGGATTAGTCTTGCAGTTACGATTGTTCATTTAGACAATTACGAATTTTCAAAGCATACGGAAATTTGTCATTTTATTGATCATTTTATTGCCACTTAGGAAGAAAAACATATTAAAGTAATTAGCGATTTCATGAATTCACGGTTTGGTGTTGGCGGATCACCTACGAAAACCCCCATACCAGTTACAGGTGACGCCATCCTGTTGAAACCGAGTCCTGAAATATTAAAATTCTCCGTGAAGTAATCCTCTTAATATTCAAGCCTTGGTTTCCCTTGATTCAAATCATTCTATGAAAAGGTTAAATCCAAATTATCAACACATCAGATCAAAGTCCGCGTGTTCCTCAATATACCGGTGGGTTTGAGTGTGTCTGTTAGGATTGCCACAATACTTTTTAAAGCACGACGTCAATAACTCCGTGCTTCTTCCTTGTTTTGAGGGAAATGAGTTTATTCAGAGTTTAGGAAATGAAATGAAGACTCGTATTCTGTTTTTAGCGGGTCTTTTATTGTTGTCCAATCTTCACTAAACTGATACTTAAGTGTATGGCGGAAAATCTTTCAATCCATCGGTTAAATTTTCAATGGCGGAAAAATTCCTGTTTTCTCAAAACCTGAGGGAAGAGAGTTGCTCGGAGCTTTGTTAAAAAAAAAGAAAGGAAAACAACAAGAGAATCTAGAAGTCCTCTGCTCCAAGGAATCATCATCGTCATCGGCACTACAACCGGGATCCGGTCTTGGCCTTATTTGACAAATCTCTCCACGCTTCCCGATTTCGAGCCGATGTCATCCAGTTTGGCACTCCCAAGCTCTGGGCGTCCTGCTCTACGCCACCCCTCCATTGCAGACAAGGTCTGCCGCGCTGTCTCCTTCCATATATCCTGTCACATCTCCGGGTAGGCTCCTCTTCGCTCATTCGAGCTAGATGTCCCGCTCACGGGAGTCTATCGACCTTGATTTTTCTCTTTTAACTCATCGTTGTAGTGTCTCCGGAATCGTCCTCCCTCACATACGGCCCGTTTCTTCTTAAGACCTTAAGACCTTTCTCTCGAACGCGGCTAAGAGTTCAGAGTGACTTTTATTGAGCACCCAGGTCTCAGATCCATACGTGAGTACTGGTAAGACCATGGTCTTGTACAGTAGTAGCTTGGATGTTCTGGATAAATTTCAGGATTTAAAGAGCCTTGATAGACCATAGTAGGCTTTGTTGGATTTAATCAGCCGTTCGCGTATTTCTTCTTCCATATTGTTATCGGCTGATACTATTGACCCCAGGTAGTTAAGGGATTGCATTACTTCAAATTCGTGCTCCACTACCCCGATAGTTTGACAAACGTTAGATCTTCTCTTCGCAGAAGTTGCCATCATGTACTTAGTTTTCCCTCATTAATGTGCAGTCCCAGTTTTTGTGTCGCCTGCTCGATCTGGGTGAAGGATTCCTGTACAGCCGATTCGGTTCTACCGATGATGTCGATGTCATCTGCGTAGGCAAGTATCTGGCTGGACTTGGTGACAATAGTCCCTCTTGTTGTGACGCCAGAGCCGCGGATTGCTTTCTCCAACGCCAGGTTGAAGAAGAGGCAGGCCAGGCCGTCCCCTTGTCGGAGTCCATTATAGATGTTTATTGGTTAGGACAGCAATCCCGCTATTTTTACTTGACTAGTTACCTTGGTGAACCTACAAATTCGTATCAATTTGTTTGGAATGCCGAATTCTCTCATGGCATTATATAGTTCTATCCTGGTTGTGCTGCCGTAGGCGGCCTTAAAGTCTCTAAACTTAACTTGATATAATGGAATCTTAAATTCCTGACATTTTTCCATCGCCTGCCTAAGGGTCAATATCTGATCAATCACTGACTTGCCTGGGAGGGAGCCACACTGATATTGACCAATGATGGCTTTAGCGTATCGGGCTATCCGATCTTGTAGGATAGTGGAGAGTATCTTATAGGCGGTACTCAGCAATGTTATACCCCTATAGTTGCTGCACAGTGTGATATTTCTCTTCTTATGTATGGGGCAAATTATACCACGACGCCATTCTTTGGCATCTCCTCTTGCTCCCATACGTGCACCACCATCTCATGAATTGCGTGATGTAACGCTGTCCCTCCTTGTTTGATCAGCTCAGCTGGTATGCCATCAGCTCCAGGGGCTTTAATTGATTTGAGCTGTCTAATGGCTTTTAATGTTTCCTCAATGCTTGGTGGAGGCAGCATTTCGTCTTGATCTTGGTGGATGGTGGAGCTCCATTTCTTCTGTGAGCTGGCCATTTAGCAATTCATTGAAGTGCACTTCCCATCGCTCCAGAATACCTTCAAGATCGGTGACCAGAATACCCTCTTTATCCTTGCAGTAAGTGCAGCGTGGTGTGTACCGCGTCATACTGCGGATTATTTGGTAGAACTTCCGCGCCTGGTGCGGACCTCGCTCTCTACTTTTCTCTATTTCACAGATTAAATTTTTTCCAGGCACTTTTTCTTTGTTTGTGAAGTCTTTTTTCAGATCTTCTGAGCTCTTTGTATTTCTCCTCGCGCACCCGCGTCGTATGAGACTGCTGCATTGCCCGGTATGTAGCATTCTTACATTCAGTCGCTAGATTGCACTCATCATCAAACCAGTCGTTCCGATCTCTACGACTACTGCCTAAGATGGAGTTGGCAGTACTAATGACAGTATTCTTAAGACGTGTCCATTTCTCTTCTACGCCCGGCATTCTGGCCCCAGGACTTACTCTCCCTCCGTCGAGCTCTTCGAGGGCGAGTCTTAACGCATTACCAAGACTGTGGCTGGTGTTTTCATTGCGTAAGGCAGCCGTGTTGATTCGAACCTGATCCGTGGATGAAATACGTCTCCGTAAGGCAATCGGCGCTCGGAAAACTGTACCAACAAGATAGTGATCTGAGTGGACGTTGGCACCTCGGTACGTTCGTACCGTCATCAGGCTCGAGGAGTAGCGGCGATCTATCAACACGTGGTCAATTTGATTGCGAGTGGCTCCATCAGGTGATACCCAGGTGGCTTTGTGGATATCTTTACGCGGAAACCTGGTACTTGCAACGACCAAGTTTTTCGATGGTGCCAGTTCGATGACTCGTAGTCCATTGTCATTGGTGTTCTCATGCAAACTATGGGAACCGGCGTAGTGCCTGAAAACCGGCTCCCGACCTATTTTCGCATTCAAATCACCAAGAACGATTTTCACATCGTATCTTGGACAGGCATTGAGTGCCCGTTCGACGTTCTCGTAGTATTCTTCTTTTTCGTCTTCAGGGGACTCCTCTGTAGGTCCGTGAACGTTTATGAGGCTTACTTTCTTAAACTTGCCTCGCACGCGAAGAATGCACAGCCTTTCGTTTATTGCATTAAAGCCGATAATGGCAGTTTTTGGCTGACTAGAAAGCCTACCCCGAGCACATGGTGTTTTGCATGACAGCTGTAATAAATGTCATACTCGTTTCTTTGAATAACACCACTCCCCGTCCATCTATTTCTTATAATGCTGTTATGTGAGCCTTATATTCGGACAGGGCATCGGCTAGCTGCTGTGCAGCTCGAGTTCTGTATAGTGAGCGGACGTTCCATGTAAAAATGCTTAAGGAATACTACACCTCAAACGCATCACTGTGGACAGCATCTTAAGATCAGGATCGTTGAAAGACACGATTACCGAAGGACACTAGTCAGCAAGTCGTTACCAAAAAACATAAACTATAAACGACAGCTTATAAATACACTAAACGTTTTCTTGAGCACTGATCTGATTGGAAATGAAATAATTAAGGGATCTGCCTCTTCCTCCGCTCTCACTTACTCTTAAGTGCGCTCGTTAATGTAAAGACAAAAACCCATGAGAATGCAAACATCTCGATTCTCGAACCAGATTGTTTCTCAAATTGAGATCTGAATTACCAGATAGCATGCAACGTTGATTTGCTAAAATATGAGTGTAGCAGCACTGATATGATCCACACAATAAAAAAAGGAAAACAAACGCAAATTATAAGATTATGTAATGTTTTATTTCTATTTTAAGTTGTATATAAAGGTACGGCTGAATTTATAATACAATTTATTCAGATCAATTTATTATTGTTAATTATTCTAAGTGTGATTTACAGTAGGGTTTTCAATTGTGCAAATTAGTTATGATATTGAAAACAGTTGCTTAATACTAAATAGTATACAAATAAATAAATATATATCTACATGTAATATAATATGTGCATATATATAAATAAAAAAATAAACATTTTTGTTTGTTCTCATGGTTTTGATAATAACATTAGTAAGAGTATTATTATATAATGTACATTTAATAATTTCAAATATAGCACAAATATATGTATATAAGTGTTTCGAGTCATCATGATCACAAGGTTTACATTGAATTAAAATATGATGTGTTGGGATTGAATGAAAATAAAGTTTTTATTGTAATAATGGGCGAACATTGTAACTGTAATGTAGGCATTACAGTTGAGGTTTGCAATTTTATACAGAGTATTTAATATTTTTTTTCTCTGTGCAGATTACATTATACAAGATATTGTGGGGTATTTTAAAGGTTTTTGATATACATTTTTTGTCATATACATTTTATTATCAATTTCCTAGTGTTTGTTAATATGTTTTTAATGCCTTAACTAAACACGAAAAACAGAGACGAAGGTGTTATAGATACACTTATTAAATGTTTCATTGAATTACAACTAACACAAGTGTAAAATTAAATATGTAATATAAATTGTATAGACATTTTCATTATTTTAGCCACAGATTGGCGTTAATGATATTTCCGAGGCAGTAAATGTCCAAAAAAAAAAAGTTAAATTAAATACATTTAGAATAAAAACAACAATTTGGCAATATAACAAATCCATTATTTCTTATCGACTAAACATTAGAAAACAGTAAACTGATTTTTTATTTGTTTTAAATTTATATTAGCTTTTTATTATTTTTGTTTGTTTTTCATTCTCAAATATATATATAAAATTACCGATGGTGCATAAAAATAAAAGACATTAAATTTCAAATAAGGATTGGATGGGTCAAATAGTTATTAAAAGTTCATTTCTGTGAGTCTATTAGTTACAAGCTTCTATACAGTCAAAAAATGTCTAAGGTCAAAAATCTTTAGAGTCTTCAATTCAAACGAAATGTAAAATAATATGATTATGATACATCAAAACCCCTACCTTTACATATTTATCCCGTGGGGCTGCCCCCATCGTATATGAAAACACTTAAGGTGAATTTCCACACGATCATCAATTTTACATTATTTACCAGTTAATCAATTCCTAAAAACTGTACATTAAAATACGTAACAAAATTAAATATCAGTGGCCAAGTCCTTCGCAATACTTTTATATACTGGGGCTGTATCCCATCAGTTTTGAACCTGATAGACTAATCTTAAATTTATCAACCCACCAACCATTGCTGGCTTCACTGCCAAGAAAGCCTTAAGTCCTAGACATACATATGAGAAGAAATCTCTACTGTAACACGACTTCCATTAATCCTACCCCAGTAATGCTATCTCCTAAACAGAACCAAAAACGCGAGGGAATTCCAGTGGATTGTTAAAAGAAACTAATGGAAAACAACCAAGAGCTAAATTTGTTTCTACGGGAAGACATTCTTCGCAGTATCAAATTGACCGACGGACCGGTGAAGGCTGTTACTCGCAACGCCTACCATCCCCCAATCCCCACGCTCTTGGGGCCACCCACACCATTAACAGGATTCCCCTTCTTTTGAACCCACATATGTTGATTAATTCTAATCATCATATCCAATCCAATGAGTACCTATAAAAGTGGAATCATGGAATCCAGATAGCACATCTCGGAAAGATGTATAACGGCACAAAGAAAATAATGTGCTACTCAAAACAGAGAACAATTCCATGGTAACGAAGCAATAAGGTATACAAAATATCTTTGCCATCGTTGACCGTAAATGAACACTTGTGTAAATACAAGGTTCTAAGAATTGTATCACCGGTGTTAAGGCCACAACCACCCATCCCATAAAACTTACCCCTTTGGAGCCAGTCTCCACCACTAACGGCGATACACGCCAAAAACATCTACTTAAAGGATGTGACACTACCCAAACAAAAACATTAGCCCATACAACAAATGGTCCCGCATAAATGGATAGCAAGCAAATCGAACTAAACGTTCAATTTGCCCTAATCAATTAAACCCCAAGCAAATTGAACTAAACGTTCAATTTTCTCACATAAAAAACTTGGAAAAATAATCATTGAACCAACGGTTCACCACACAAACCCCTAAGAGCCAAATGTGCAGGCCAGATGCCGTCTTTCAAACAAAACCACTGAGAATCATAAATGTGCGCGCCAGCAATTTTATGATCCCTTAGAAAAATGGTTACCTAAAACCATTAAAACAACCGCGCTGGTTTCCGTTTCCGTTTTAACAAAACTAAGTTAAAACAAACAACATGCAATAAAATCAAATGCACGTTCGCCTGGGCGTTATTGATCTTTTCTTTCAATCGGTTTCCCACGGAAAAGATCCTTGCCCATTCGGTTAAGGAAAACAACAGGCGCAATAAAAGCACTATTGATTTTCTTTACCGAAAAAAGAATCAGGCCAGGAAAATGAGATATCCTTTTATCTGCCGAAGAAATCCAGATTTCATTGCTAACGAAAAGAATAAGACGAGAATGAAGTTGGGTTCTAAGGCGAGTCGAGAACGGAGAGGAGAGTTAGATTGCTTGTCGTCGCTCGTTAGAGGAAGGATTCTCTTTGTGTCTCGTGATAAATAAATTCATAACTGGGGATAATGGATGCCCGCAAGTGATATTCGTCTTAAAAACCTCAGCTTTTCTTCTGGGCAAGAATCGTTCATTGTTTCTTTTAAATATTTTTAATTGTGAAGTGAAAAAATATTAACTGGAGTCATTTGAAACTATGAGTAGTGTTTCCTGGATTAAAAGAAAATTTTATCTAATTATGTGCAAGAGTATATCAACTTAACAATATCCTAAAGTTAGAGTTGTTTATGAGAACGTGCGGCGCCATTTGCGCGGAGTCGCCGTCCATCCAATTCAATGTCACGGCCCAGTATACCGATGTTTATGAGAACCAGTGGCTCGTGCTGCCGTTGTTCGTCTCATTCATCACATTCTAATGCCACATCCCAGCCATTGTTATGTGTGTGAGAACCGTTTGCCCAATTGCCGCCGTATTTGCATTCCATGCATTTGAATACCGCGTCCCAGCCATAATTTATGACTGGACAATAACACAAATTCAACGTCATGCCGCCATCACCACCAACAGGATCTGAATTTTCCCGCAACCGGAAAATTTCAATTTGCCATCAGCAAACATTTTTTCAACAGCAGAAGGTGCTAATTGAATTGCCGCCAACTCAAAAAGGGACCACCATCAATATAAAAATTCTGTTTTCTTTGTACAAGAATGTGCGTTCCTTTTATCTATATCTTTTTCTGTGCACACCAGTAATTGTGTGTATCTTAAATGTCTATTGTGTTCAGCTTGGTATTGTCTAACGCTATGTTAAGGATTTTTAGATGCTACCTTTGTTGGGTAGATCTCATAATACCCTGTACCTAGATTTATATGTGTATTAGTAATGCTCTGTTGCGAGCATGATTTTTGTATTCCATTAGATGTAGAAGTATTACTGTAGATATTTTGTATATATAGAATTTTAAGAGAAAAATAAAATCAGAATGCAACGATAACTCTGCGTATTCTCATCTAATTTGGCTTTCTTTTTTAGGTATTTTTTTTTTATTTTACTTTGAGATATTTAGTGGCGTTGCGCCCGAATTTTCAAAGATAGATTTTTTAGATACTTAGTGGCGTTGCGCCCGAGTATCACCTCAAAATATCGCACTAAGGGTGTTGCACCCTAGTGTACAGTAGGGTTTAAAAGTTAGGTGCTTTAGCAGGCACAGATACATCAGGTCAAAAGAGGCCTGATACAAACAATAGTGTTGGAGTGAACAATGATGTGTTTCTTCAGAATAATTGATGATGTGTTCCTTCAGAATAATTAAACAAATGCATAGCATGACGAGTAGGAGTTAAAGATATGCGACAGATAAATAACTCAATCGAATCAAAATATACAAACAACAAAACATAGTGCGATGATTTATTGATTAGATCATAATTAGTTTAGTTACTATCAGATTTCCAGTTGACAGCGTATACTATCGTAATATGTGTAGTATAGTAAAAAAAAAGGGATCATATAAAAATAAAGTTAGTGTAGTTAAATAAAATAAAACAGTGTTTGACTTAAACGTGTGTGTGAAGTATAAAGTGGGTGACGAAAGGTATCATTACACCGGCATCCACATAATCAGGTCTCGCAGATTGTAAACATTTTCAATGTTAGATAAACAAAAAACTTTACTGCGAAGCATACATCAGTTGTGTGGGGAAAAGATCTATTGTGCGTGTAAACAATGGATACATCCTGTGCGTGGGCATGAGCATTGTATACGAAAACAAATAACTAAAAACTTGTGAATAAAACATTTATATAAACAAACAAAATGACTAACTGTACTGCCCACCATGGACGATGGTGACGGCTGAATTCAAAACAGCGCTACGGAGAAAGTCCAATCCAGAACCAAATTTTAGAGACAGGCAGCTGAAGTCCAATGAGAATGGGGAAGAATTAATTATTCCCAATAATACTCAATATAATGGAGCAGGGAACAAATTTAGAGAGCTGGCGACGCCAAAAAAGAACGTCTGCAACAACGAACACAGGATCGAGAAAAACATTGAGCGGGACAAATGGATTGCCGAACTGTGGAGAAAAAACAATGAATTGCAAAAGCAAATACAAGAAGCTCTACAACCAAAGGAACACCAGCAGAAGCAACGTCTGTAACAGAGACAACAGCAGATATAACCACCAACAAACAGGAAACAGAAGGTTAGAGTGTGTCGGCGCGAGTAAAAGTGTAGACAAAAAAAAAAAAACAAAAAAAAAAAAACCAGGAGTGTGTCTTCACGAATCTTTTTTTGTAATTTAACAATAAACAAAGGCATATCGCCAAATAAAAAAAAATGTGACTTTTATTCCCAATCAGTGTTCGGACGAAAACCTACATCGATAAATAAAAATCCGCCAAAACCTCTCTGTACGTCGGTGGGTTGCGTGAGTTAACACCCAAAACCCTCCTTATCTATAATGAATCAAGCCACAATATACATAATAAAGCATTACAGAGGACTCAATCCACAATCTTCATAATGAAACATTACAGATGACTCATTAACATTTCTTAGCATCCTTACCGACATAACTGAAAATGTATATAAACGAAACATTCACAACTAGAAATAGAATTACTCTAAGTCACGACCATAGGTTCGGATATAGTTTCTCGTACAAGTCTTCATGTTAATAGCCATGTAAGTGAAAGAAAAAATAAAAAACCGTCAAGCAAGAATTAAACCTCTTCTTGACAAAGAAACAATATTTTTTTCCTTTCTGTGACGACAAGGAGAATAACTCGTGCGGGTTTATATCGTGCAGATTTTAAAGTTTACAGGTTCAGTTCGATTAGGTTCCGTTTACCCCGTAAAGAGCGAGTTAACGTATGAATCACCCAACCAATATGCATCCTTATGTTTACCTTAAGATAAGAAATTTATCCATCCGATATTCCTAGGTTAAGATAGAATTTAAGTATAAATAACATGGAAAAACTGTACAGAGCGTTCATAGTGACCTGTAAATTGACAAGTGAAAAATAAAATAAAAGAGACATAGCCTCCAAAAATTTATTTTTTCTTTTTAAACAATAACAACAATAACTGGCGATGCTGCCACTCACTTTAAAAGTTTAATTTGAGTTGGAACCTAACAAATTCTGGGAAGAATTTTAAAATATATCGACCAGAAAATCGTAGGATTTTCTCACCAGTTCCGGACCCGATTAAGCTGCGTAGATCATCGAGAGGAACAACGCATAGAGAAGGAGGCGGTAAGCAATACCAATTTTTCAGAAATTCAGTGAACAAATAAACTAAATTCAGTGAACAAATAAACTAAATTCCGTGAACAAATAAAAGCCAGTGAATGAAAATAAAAAAACGAAAAATCAAATTAACGGAAGGACCATTCGACAAACCAACTAAGGACAAATCAAGTAACCAAGAGGAAAAATCACAAAACATATCAAAAATGGCCACAGACAACGCCACAACCAGGACAGACAAAACACATTTGGACCAACAAATACAAGCTATTGTGTCAACGGTGAAACAACTACAAATAAAGGAACCTGAAGTACGCCCCGTGAGACTAATCGAACACGAGGATATAGCATTTAAATTTAACAAGCCCGAAACATTAAGTTGGAGGCATTCAAAAACCTTCCAAAATTCAGCGGGAACCCAGAGGAATATGCCTCTTGGAGAGAAAACGTCTGCAACATAATGAAAGCCTGTGAAGCCCCTAGAGAACATGCTAAATATGCTACAGCACTATCCATAATAAAACATAAAATTATAGGAGAAGCAGCTAGATAAATTACCAGACGAAATTTTGTCTCGAAGCTATACTGGACCGATTGGATGCAGCATATAGTGACAACAGACCCCTCTATGTATTGAAAGAAGATATGTCACGCATTCGGCAAGGAAGAAACACACTGGCTAAATACTACGTTGAAGTCAACAAGGCCTTAAGCCTAATCATATTGAAAATTCAGTTCGAAGCACGTCATCAAGAAGGGAAAAGGGCATTATGCGAAGAAGCCGAAAGAGAAGCACCAAGGGTATTCCTAAACGGACTAAACAACATACTGGCAAAACAAACCTTATACGCCCATAGGTGTGGATCATTAGCAGAAGCTTACGGCATAGCCCTAGCCGTACAGCACGATACAAGATACACGGATATCGCACCAAACTTTCGGATGATTAAGAGAAGCCATCCACAATACACCCCGCCCAGATACTACCAACCGCAAAGAAATCAAACTCCCAGGAACTTCGATGACAGAGAACAGCGAGTACCAAATATAGAAGTGGAACCACCCCAACAGCACTATAGAGGAAGAGATTCATGGCAATATTTTAGACCCGGATGGAGACAGCAACCGCAACCAGAACCTATGGACTTGGATGGGTCTATCATCAGAACAGAAAGGCAAAACAATCCGTTCAGAAGTCCCCAGCTATTCCAACAACAGGCCCACCAAACGGAGCTAGAACAACAACAGATCAACAACGTAGCGCCAGCCTCAGAAGCAGACTCTATAGCAAATAATGTAAGTAAAATTGATATCATTCAAGAGTCTTTTTTTATTAAAGAATGCGTTGCCTAGTTTAAGTTTAAAAAACCCTGATACTCAAAAAGAACAATCAATTTTAATAGATTCGGGTGCAACTCAAAATCACTGCAAACATAGTATAGATTTAAGCTTTTCAGTTCCAATAAAACAAACATATACAAAAACTCTCCATGGAAGAAGTATTATAGGGACAAAAAGAAACATTCACATTTTAGGGAAAAGATTAGAATTTTTTGAGCTCAACGATTTGAAAGAATTTGATTTAGTTATTGGACTAGAGGGACTAAAGAAATTAAAAGCAGAAATTGATTTTTACGCAATGATACTAAAGACCGAATATGACAATAGGAAATTCTCTCTGCGATCGTCGAAGTGTGTAGACGCGTCCTACTACTGCTTTTGAAAAACAAAAGGGAAAAGAAAAATTAAAAGAAAACACGTGTGCGCGTGCAGACATAAATGTGTGACCGTCATTAGGAACGGTCTGTGGCCGAACAATAGTGTATCGTGTATAATATTAAGTGGAAAATTTTGAGAAATTTCTGCGCGACAATTTAAAATTTAAGTAAAATTGGTAAACCAAAACATAAAATCAGCGACCGCATCCGGAGTTTGCGTTCGCAGATGCTGGTCAGCGGCCCCAGTACTGCCGAGCTACCTAAAAAACGAAAGAAAAAACTGCTCACAGTCCTCTGAACGCACCGAAGAAAGTAGCTACAATGGCTACTCAACTAACAACGGAATACCACAAAAAATACGATGACGCGATGGAAACAATAAGGATACTAACAGCCCAAATGGAACAACTACAAGAAAAAATTCGCTCTCTTCAAGCGCAAACCAAAACCAATGTCGACGTCCCCATGAAGGAAGTTCCTCCCCAACCCATCTCATCAACATTCAACAATAACCCATCATCATCGAATATCTCGGCACCGCCCCAAGATACCCACAAACCAGAAGACCACTGGCAAACAGTTGGACAGAAATCTACAAATAAGGTGAGACCACCCCCAATTTACATTAAAAATCCTAATAGTACCAAAGAAGTCATCAAGACGCTTGAGAATGCCCTTGGACACAGAAATTTTACCACGGACTCAAAAGGATCTTCGATCTCTATCAAGACGATGACTCTAACGGATCACGACATGGCAATAAGAAAACTCTCAGAGAACAAACACGAGTTCTTCACATTCCAACATGCCCAGATAAAACCAAAAACATTCATCATAAGGCACATTGATCCAGCATGGACTACCGAGGAACTTACACTCGAAATCTTGAGGATATGCCCGTCAATGAAAATCCACAGATTGGACTACTTTCAAACCCCACACATGAGGGAGAATAATATTAGGAGCTTGCGAATCATACAGATCCCACCGAACGGTGATGTCACCCAACTTAAACAAATAAAATATTTGTTCACACACAAAATCACGATCGAGGAGCCACATAAACAGAGCATTCTCCATTGCAAAAGGTGTCAAGGATCAGGACACCTAGCAGTTTGCAATTCTCTATTAAGAAGGGAAGCACGAATAAACTCGAACAGCCTTTACTAAACGAAACAGAGGTCAAGCAAAAAATTGATAATGCCACATCTTACGAGATGTGTTCTACGGAAAATCACGGTATTCTTGAAAAATTAGAAAAACCCTGTTTAGAAGCAAACATCTGAATCCGTTTGTCTACGGGCCGGATCTGATGATTTGACAAACGCAGCGGAACAAAATACCTTGACATCATACTCTTCAAATAAAATTCGTAGTAAAGCACTTAAGGACTTCGAGAGCGGACAAAGCTCAGAAAAAATAAACCTGAAACCCCAAAATCCTCTATAACAACTTCCAATAAGAAGCAAAACGTCACGGTTGACTTCATTAAGTTACAACCGCGATCCCAACAAATAGTGGAAATACCCCTTAAAGGAGAACCATGTAAACAAATGATAATTAAAAAATCCGAAATCGTCAGGAATATACCTTGGAAATACATTAACGACATCAAGGGACAACAAAGTCAGAGTGCTTCTGATGAACACTTTGGACACTGATTAGGAAGTAAGTACACAGAACATAGAATTCGAATGGGAAAATTTGGACGACTACGATGTATGTCAGGCGGATGAAACAAACGATCTTCTAAAGAATAGACTTGAACGGTTGGAATCACTCCTTGACTTACGCCATTGTAACCAGGAAGTAAGGAGATCAATCCTAGACATCCGCCGCAGATTTAACAATCTCTTTTACTTAGAGGGCGACCATCTCACACACACTGACGCCATAGAGCATCAAATTATCACTGAAGAAGGAAAGCCCCCACTTTATATAAAACCATATCGCCTCCCAGATAGTTCGAAGCAAGAAATCCACAAACAAAGGAATGAAATGCTTCAGGATGGCATGGTACAACCAAGTTTCAGTCCTTGGAATTCCCCACTTCTATTAGTACCCAAAAAGGTAGGACCTGATGGAACTAAACGATGGAGAGTAGTAGTTGACTTTAGAGCTCTCAATAAAATAACAGTCGGAGATGCATATCCATTACCAAATATTACTGATATCTTAGTCCAATTGGGCAAGGCTAAATATTTCAGTACTTTAGACTTAGCAAATGGTTTTCATCAAATATGCATGGACAACAGAGACAAGGCAAAAACAGCGTTTAGCACACCCTTCGGACATTACGAATACAATCGAATGCCCATCGGACTTAAAAACGCACCCGCCACATTCCAGAGGCTTATGAACAATTTACTCAGGGGTCTCCAAGGAATCGAATGTTTTGTCTATGTAGATGGTATCGTAATTTACGGATACGATCTGAACGATCACAATTCTCGACTCAGTAGAATTTTCGAACGCTTACAAAGACATAATCTGAAAATCCAACCAGAAAAATGTCATTTTATAAGAAGAGAACTCACATACTTAGGGCATGTTATTTCAAAGAAAGGTATAAAACCCGACCCTGAGAAAACCAAAGCAGTAAAAACTTTTCCGACACCTAGGAAACAAAAAGATATTAAATCATTTCTTGGTTTCGTTGGATATTATAGAGCGTTTATTCCAAACTTTGCCGAACTGGCAAAACCTCTAAGCAGATTGCTCAGGAAGAACATTCCATTTCATTGGAATTTATAATAACCACTGACGCTAGCAATGTTGCGTTAGGAGCAGTGCTATCTCAAGGCACAATAGGTCAAGATAAACCGATTGCTTTCGCTAGTCGAACTCAAAACGACGCCGAAACTCGGTACACAATGTCCGAAAAAGAATTACTGGCAATCGTTTTTGCACTAGCTCAGTTCCGACCATACGTTTACGGACGAAAATTCACAATAGTCACTGACCATAGCTCCCTACAGTGGCTTATAGGACGAAAAAATCCTGTGTAGTGCTCCAAAAAGCTCTACCACCTTTTCCCCCATTCCTACTGTTACGTACCAAAACCACCCCCCCAAACATTCATAGCGGGCGAAGCGGATCACATGTAGTGAATCCCATGCAGATTGATTAATGTGCCAATCCGCTAAGAAAATATAACCATAGAGTTCAGAAATACATTTGAAAACAATCCTCAATGGCGACACCGTTTCTTTTAATCCATTGTAAGGATACGTTTCCTAAACGGAAAAAAGAGCGATGCATGTAAATAGGATTGATGGACAACAATAGCATTAAGATGTACAAAATATCTTTGGCACCGTTGTCCAATAAAATGTAATTACCAAAAACACTCGTGGTAAATACCAATCCTAAACATTACAAAAAAACCCAAGTAATGTTTAATGACCTATGGAAATTGTCGATCCTAGGAAAATTACCGAAGGAGCAAACAAAAGATCGGTGGCTCACAATAGAGATCCGGCTACAAAGGATTTTATGTGAGGTCAACGAGAAAGCAAAAAAGGAAAATAACACGTTGCTTTTCGGTAACGTGGAAAAGAGGTTTCCTTCCGATCAAACGATCGAGATAGAGTTGGTTGTGAGATTTAGTCCAGAACGGACATTGGAGTTGGTGTTGTGAATTGGTCGAAAACGGACAGGCGAGTTGGTTTTTGATATTTGACGAGGTCGGTTGTAACGTGGCACAAGAAGTTGATGACGGAGAAGGTGGTAACGTGTTTCAAATGAAGTTGTTTGAAAAAACTTGAAAAAATTCAGAAGCGGAAAAACGACGCGTTAATTTGTGAAGAGATATTTTGAACTAAAGTGATTAAAAGTCCCAAACAATACAATAAGAATAATAAGAAAATAATAAGTGTATGTTATTAATAATCCTAACATTAAAGATATTTTTAATTACAAAAAACAAAGAGTGTTTTTGTTTTAAAGGTGTGATTGATATGGGTGTTGTGTCGAAAAATATTAACATTTCCGTGGTGTAAGAAAAGATTTACTACAAATGGCGCAGCCGGTGAGCCCAAGGAAGCCCGAGATTAACATCTCATAAGAGCTTGAAAAGCCTTGTGTCGAAAAGATCGACGAAGCTCCCACACAAAAAACACACAAAAGGTGACAAAACTATCTATAAAAAACAAAACACTACCCACAAATAAATAAATAAAAAGTGACACTAAATAAAAACTGAAAACAAAAAAAAAATTTTTGTAAGCCACAACCGCAACAAATAGAAATAAAAATAAACGACGAGTTTAATTTAAAGTAACTTAAAGAAAGTTTAAAAGTAACTAAAAGAAAGAAACATAAACATCAACACCAGAAGGCACAACAATAACATTGAGAGGCACAACCTCAACAACAACAGTAGCGATGTAGTGCTCCAAAAAGCCCTACTACCTTTTGCCCCCATTTCTACATCCAAATCCTAGCTATCTTAATCCAAAACCAAAAAACACCAAAACCCACAAAAACCCAAACATGACCCAAAATTCACAATAAACGAATCAAATATTCGTTTATGGCTTTGCATTTGCCCCCACGGCATAATTTAATCAAACACCTAAACTAAAATCAAAATTCTCAATAAACGAATCAAATATCCGTTTATAGCTTTGCATTTGCCCCACGGCATAATCTCAATTCAAAATCCAGAAATACATTTCAATCTGGTAATTTCCCTAGAAAATTAAACAAACCAAATCGATGGCAAATCACACCAGATGTTCGAATTTGCCACAAGCAAACAATACCCTTTCCAATTCTCATATACAAATAGATTGATGAAGATTCAGAAAACTGAATCTTATCTAAAGTAAACACAACATCTCACTCGAAAGATCGAGATTATTGCACGAAAATGTGTATCTTTGGGATACAATTTCCGATGTGTTTTCCTTTATAAGGAGATAGTAAAACGATCTCGAGGCCGCAGTATCTAAATCCTCATGCCACAGAGCAGAGATTTTTCAAATTCTGTTGTAATACTTTAACATAAAATCCAAATAAAACTTAACCAAAATTAACGCTATCTTTCTTTGGAAATTGTGTGTTGTCACCAACACTGGACGATTCTTTTCTGTTGTGCACGAGAACGACTCCGAAAATTGGTACAGGAACCGGTACTGAGGTCGGTATACAAGGACGTCATCCCCTAAGTTACGTCCTACGAAAATCAGGACGTTGCTCTTCCCTCTGGATCAGAGGAAGCACGGCAACGACCCCTTGCTGCTAGAGGGTGTTGTGTCAGGAACATTCAACAAAGAGATCTAACGTCCTTTTCAGGACAAGAAAACGCGCTTCCTGAGGAACAACCCCCACAACAGCAGAACAAAAAATTATGGTGGCAGCGGTGAAATGCCATAATCCCATACCAACAAAAGAAGAAGTATCACAACAAGCAAAATTTTTGTGAGAGCAGTGAATCGGACTGATTCCCAACATCCCCTTCCAATACAAAGAAGCGTTCAGTGACAGTGGAAAATAATAATTAATTCCGACAAAAACAGCGTGCCCGGGGCTAAACACCGGCAATAGTTAAAAAATAGTAAATTTTAAATTTTTTCAAGTGGTAAAAGCGTTCCTCTGGGGCATACACCGAGGAGAGGTAACAGTGTGAAAAGAAAAAATAAGAACGAGCAGCCAAGGATAGACCGGGATTCCTGATGCAGCGGCAACACCAGGACCAAGCAGCTAGTGACGACAAACAACAGGACACCCAACAAACCTGCAGCTAGAAAACACAGGTACGAAATTTTATTATAATAAAGTGAAAAGTGAAAAAATTAAATCATACGATTCCGGTAATAGTGATTGGTTCCCCAAAATAAATTCCTTTTAATTTTGAAAATTTGTAAATTGAAAGGGGATGCCAAGAACAAGTTAAATTTTGTTATTTTTCTTTCTTTTTAAATACTTTTCCGTAATTTGAAATAAAAATTTTCTTTTCACATGGGGATCAAGAAAACCCCCTAAATTTTGATTTGTGGATTTAAATGAAATTTGATTTTATATATTTTTTTTCCTTCTCTTCTAATGAGAATATACATCACAAAAATACAAATATCCACACAAGTGCCATAATGGGATAAAAGTATAGTAAATACAAAATCAATCAAGTGAACTATAGACATTTTTTTTCACCTTTATAATCTAGGCAAAATTTCAATATATCTTGTTACAAATAAATTTATACGATCATTTATCAAATTTTTACACAGACAATATGCATATATTTTCCAAAACTATTTCAGCTTATAGAAAACATTTTTAATAAACTTATAAAACCATTTTTTAATTTTTACAAACATATACATATACACATTTATTTTCCAAAATTGCAACAACTTATTTATCAAATAGGGGACAAATAAAAACCACAAAATTTGATTTTTATTTTTTATATACCTATTTGAATTTAATACACATATACATATACTTTCCTAAAATTATTTCTGCTTTTTGGGGAAGATTTTTACGCTCTTTATGTGATAACAATAGCGGACAAATTAAAATCCTTGGTCCTAGTCTTTAAGCGTTGTTTAGGACATTCTTGGGTTGAATTCTTTTCCTTCGGATTTCTCTTTTGGTATCATTTGCGTCTCATCGGAAAATTCATTCGAGCATCTTTTTCTCTTCTTTGCCCGTGACACTTTAGGCCTTGCTCCCATCGAACGAAAAGAAACTGTTTCTCTCATCTTAGGGAAAAATACACTTTAGCCAATAGGATCAAACTAACTAAGTTTGAAGATACAATTAATCTTGTTGTTCTTATCTTTTCTCTTGGCCATCGTATCACGACAAAATGAAAATTACGTCTCTTTGTTCTCTACCCCTTTTTACCATCATTTGGGAAGGTCTGTTCCACAAATACGTCGTTAGCGACAAAAATAAACCGGGTACGCGTTCGCAGAGACCTGAGCCCGAGCTCATACAAAATCGCGAGGACGAAACATCAGAAACCGTACGTACGGAAATACGCGAACAGAGTTCTCGAATGAACTTTCCCATAGGATTAAGTGATATATTAGGATTTGTGCCGACGTTTAACGGAAATCCTGACGAATTAGACGGTTTCGTCTCTTGTGGAGACATTTTGTTCTCACCGGCTTAAGATGACAATCAGAAATCTTTTATTCTAAGGATGGTCAAAACCAGATTGCAGGCACCGGCGCGTGATTGTATCCGGCATGAAATCATTTCTACCTCGGAAGATCTTGTTTCAGAATTAGAGGGAGAATTTAAAGCTTTCATCTCTAGGTCTGCTGCTCAAAATAACTTAGTGGCAACAAAACAGGATAGCAAGGAGGGTGTGAAAGAATTTTCAAATAGACTCAAACACCACCTGCATGAATTGGACAGCGCCACATACGCTAGTTCACCTGATCCTGCAGTCAGAACTTATCTTCTGGCTGAGAATCAGAGAACCGCATTGAATGCGTTTGAGGATGGGATACGAAATTCCATCCTCAGAATCTTGGTGAAGTCTCACAAGGCCCCAAATTTAAAAGCAGCCATCAGCTACGCTTTAGAACAATCTCGAAGATTAGGTAACGATAACTCAATGCTAACTTCCACTAACAATTTTAGAAATAACCAACAAATTGTTTGCCAAACATGCAACAAGAGGGGACATTCTTCTGCGACTTGCAATCGCAACACTAATTTTCCTAATTACGTCGCCCAACGCATTAAGACTGAGGCTGAACCACTCCAATGCACATACTGTCGAAAGTATAATCACACTCAGGCAGAGTGCAGAACCGGGTTAGCTCATATGCGAAACTAGGACCAACCTTCAACGAGTCGAAATCCTTTCAGAACTCTGCCAAACCAATCTCAAAATAGGACAATGACAAACTCGCCCCGCATTGAAAATCGAAATACCCGACAAAATCTAAATATTAACAGGGTATCCAATTCACAACAGGGAAACGAACTCACTCGGGCAGCGAGCAACGGCAATCCTTCTCGAGTTCAGACAATCGCCGATATACACCCCATCCCGACGTAAATTTTCAAATGCGCGTATTTTTCTGCCCTGAATTTAAGGAGCCAGTAATACGTGTAAAATTTAATCCATCGGATAAAAAATACTCGACTTTTCTCATTGACACAGGCGCCGACATCAGCTTGATCAAATTAAATAATCAATACATTCAACAATCTATAGAAAACTCAGACCCAGTGACTATATCCACCATTGCTGGAAAAACGGTCAGCACATGCGGAAAAATATTGGGGGATTCGAATTTAAAAAAGACAGGCACTCCATACCCTTTAAGCATAACCTTTTTGTAGTGGGAAGCAATGTAGAATTTCAACACGATGGCATACTGGGAAGCGATTTCCTTGCGAAGCACCAGTGCCACATTAACTTTGAAAAGGGATTCCTTAAATTCGCTGTGAAGAAGAGAACCACGATAGAACTCGAGCAGTTTTTAGGAAACAATAACGAGGACAAGGAAAATATTCAGAATGCCACGCCTTACGAGGTGTCTTCAACGGAAAATACAGGCATTCTTGAAAAATTGGCTAATACCGTTCGTGAGTCAACATCCGAATCCGTTTGTCTACGGGCCGGATCTGATGCTGTGACAAACACAACGAAACCAACCACCCTTGAATCTTCCTCTTCCCATTTAAATAAAGTTTGTGGTAACGAAAAAGTTAAGGAGACTGCTGAAAAACTGAGTTCAGGAAAATATGAACCTGAAACGCCAGTATCCTCAGAAAAATTAAAACAAAATCCTACAATTGATCTCATAAAATTGCAACCGCGATCCCAACAAATAATGGAGATCCCCATTAAAGAAAAATCCAGTCAAGAATTGATTATTAAAAAATCCGAGATCATGCCAGGGATATATCTGGGTAATAGTTTGACAACACCACAGGACAACAAAATAAAGGTATTACTAATGAAGTAATGTTTAATGACCTATGGAAATAGTCGATCCTAGGAAAATTACCGAAGGATCAAACAAAAGATCGGTGGCTCACAATAGAGATCCGGATACAAAGGATTTTATGTGAGGTCAACGAGAAAGCAAAAAAGGAAAATAACACGTTGCTTTTAGGTAACGTGGAAAAGAGGTTTCCTTCCGATCAAACGATCGAGATAGAGTTGGTTGTGAGATTTAGTCCAGAACGGACATTGGAGTTGGTGTTGTGAATTGGTCGAGAACGGACACGCGAGTTGGTTTTTGATATTTGACGAGGTCGGTTGTAACGTGGCACAAGAAGTTGATGAAGGAGTAGGTGGTAACGTGTTTCAAATGAAGTTGTTTGAAGAAACTTGAAAAAATTCAGAAGCGGAAAAACGACGCGTTAATTTGTGAAGAGATATTTTGAACTAAAGTGATTAAAAGTCCCAAACAATACAATAAGAATAATAAGAAAATAATAAGTGTATGTTATTAATAATCCTAACATTAAAGATATTTTTAATTACAAAAAACAAAGAGTGTTTTTGTTCTAAAGGTGTGATTGATATGGGTGTTGTGTCGAAAAATATTAACATTTCCGTGGTGTAAGAAAAGATTTACTACAAATGGCGCAGCCGGTGAGCCCAAGAAAGCCCGAGATTAACATCTCATAAGAGCTTGAAAAGCCTTGTGTCGAAAAGATCGACGAAGCTCCCACACAAAAAACACACAAAAGGTGACAAAACTATCTATAAAAAACAAAACACTACCCACAAATAAATAAATAAAAAGTGACACTAAATAAAACCTAGAAACAAAAAAAAAATTTGTATAAGCCATAACCGCAACAAATAGAAATAAAAATCAACGACGAGTTTAATTTAAAGTAACTTAAAGAAAGTTTAAAAGTAACTAAAGGAAAGAAACATAAACATCAGCACCAGAAGGCACAACAATAACATTGAGAGGAACAAACTCAACAACAACAGCACCAGTACCAACTGACAGCATCAGCTTTACCAACAACCGCCACGGACTTAAGTTAAGTGACCTTATTTATGTTGAATATTAAATTTTTTTTTCAGATATTGGTAATAACTTTTATACCAGTTTTACACATAATTTATCGTTTAAAAAACCAAATACAAAATGAAATTAAGTTTCTGTCATTTCTATATGAAAACCAATATCATGTTAGACATCAATTTAATAAGTAAATTAATATCGAAAATCGAAAGCAACCATCATTGCGCAAAAAATAAATCGAATAATTAAATAAGTGCAAAATCTAAAACCAAATATCGTCGTACTTGTTAAGTTTTTATTTTGAAACAAGACAATAATTTAAATTCTATACCATAGAATCTGGCCGTACCTCTCTTACAATAACTTTTAACTTAAAGTGAGTCTTTTAATTACGTGCTTGTTCTAATTTTATATTTTTTCTACTGGCTCCCCAGATTAGACAATCGTCTTTATCAATGCCTTACGACCAGTAAGATATTTTAAAATATTCATTAAATACGGGGGCTGTACGATAAATATCCTGATCATTTATTTTTTTTCCTTTAATTAACATTTGTTACAATATACATGTATATATATTATATCATACTTTGGTACGATTTCTTTTAATCTGTGAAAGAAAACGGTTTTAATTTAGTGGCTGATCTTGAACTCATTTTCTTTCATGTTCTTTTGGATTTAATTTCGGTTCCCCTAATTATTACATTTTAGCATCTGTTTTTATATTTATCCATATTCTCCGGTCTTACAAACAAAAGCACTATATAATTGGGAAGTATTTCCACACCTATATAAATATAACAAAGTCAATTGGCATCAAAAAAGTGAATTAAAAGAAATATTCAACATTGCAAACACCTTCGGAGCAGTGATAGTCCTCGTCCCCATAGCATTCCCTATTTTCTCTTTCGACGGCTTTACTGATTTAATTTGTGAATCTTCAGACTGTGTTTCTCCCCTTTTCTCTTTTACCCAAATTAAGTTCAGTTATTTCTAAAGTATGGCTGTAGATTATACAAAGGTTGCGAAGCTGTCAGCACAGCTAATTCCCATCTTTTCTGGGGAACGCAACCCACATTTAGGTGCCGAACTCCATACATTTTTAGATTGCAGTAGGAGGGCCCTAAATTGTCTTCGAGTGGAAGAACACAATGTGTTCTTGCAGATCTTCCCTACCAGGTTGCGAGGAAAAGCATCTGCATTGTTCACGTCCACCCCGTTTTCATCCTTTCAGGAAGCCGAAGACTTACTAAGAAAAGTTTATCTGCCAGTAGAAAGTTACTAAGATTTGGTCAACAAATTGTTAGCTACTCGGCAGAATCCTGCAGAATTGGTCATATTGTTCCAGCTACGGGTGAAGAAAACACTATCGGAGTGTAAGAAAGCGGCGGAACAGAAATATGGCCCCGAGCACGCTGAGGGTGTAAAAGTACAGCTGGACGACTTTGCTAGGAATGTATATAAACAAGGGTTGATAATTCCATACCATCGAAAATTCTTATTGTTGATGGGTGAGGTACCTCTTGACATTCTGACGGCACACAAGAGAAAAGAATGGTGAATGACTATAAGAAATTAAATCTTCATACTATAAACGACAGGTACCCAACGCCAAACATTGTGCATACAATCCAAAACTTAGGGGAAGCAAAAGTCTTTTAAATAAATGTGCAAAGCCGAAACAAAAATCTGCGAATCTAGTCGAGAGTAATACCCTTTAGAGCCACTAATAACAAGTACGAATTAAGTGATTAAATACAAGTATACAAGTGTAGACAATATCGTCATCTGGTCAGTGAAGAGTAATACGCCAGCGAACTCAAAGTTATGTAAAACACAAATTTAAGATTCGGTTACCAGTTTAATAATTTTTGTATAGATGCATCATAAAATTAAATAAAAGATCAGTTGGACTACCAAACAAGCCACAAGTGTTTTCGTTTTTTTGTTTCTTCTTGGTGGACACTGTACGGCAGAATGTTATGAGCATGTAGCGTTCTACTCACGCACAATTCCGCCCAGGTAAGGTTCCAACCCTTCAAGGAACATACTTACCTTATTCATTACCCGTGCCCACAGACACGTGTCCCAAAGTTCCTAATCATACCTGTAACAAAGTTCCTAATCATACCTGTAACAAGGGTCATAGGAAGCTGCAACAATGTTGAACCCGATATCAAAAAAACAAGGAACTTAACGTTCAAAAACGTTCAGTATCGAGACAAGGCATCCATTCATCGTATGCAAAACCGATCCCAGAATACAGGCCATAAATCTTCCATCCTAAACATCTGCACGCTGTTTCCAAGGAATTACATTTTCGGTAAATTAACCGAACCGGGGAGGCATACTCGGGTAGCTAAAGGCAATCAGCACCTCTAATTCCGTGCAAGATCCCAAAACCGGCAGGCGCACGTGCCCAAACAAAGCCATTGCGGAGAAACAGCAATTGATTAAAACGGTGTTCCCATAGGGAAAAGCAAATATAATTATCCTACCAGAGGATAATTATGGTGGCCAAAAAGGGATCGCTAGGAATAATAAACCGAACAACGGATGCCTATTCTGGTGGCTATGAAAAATCAACACTATCCCAGATAGAGGTTTGTGATGGGAAAGGCAAACAAAGCCTTGCATCCCATAGTCCGCGTACACAGCCGAAATACAGGCGACCCTTTGCCGCATGCCAGATGTGCAGAGCAAATAAACTACGGAAAGATCGGAGAACAAGCGGCGGCATCCGATCCTGAAACAAAAGAAACATGATTCCGACCACCGACATCGAATGATGATAATGATGATAAGTAGGTAAGAGTTCTCTTTTCCAGATCGTTTGGGAAATTCTCCTTTAAGATACAAAGGGAAATGTTATGCTGTTAACAGATACGATGGGTAAATTCTGTTAGCAGATTGGATGGGAATATTTTCCTTTGCAGATGCTGGCTGATTTTGATCGTCAGCGCGACGAGGGGTATAATTTTGATAGTCAAAGGACCAGAGAGTACATTTCGAGGTAGGAAAGTGAAAGTAACGTCGCGTGTCGAACGTACGTGCGGTGCAGCATCTAAGTATATCAAAACAAAACAAAGAAAATCAAAGCGTTAACAAAACTTCAAATAAACATCAAACTTATTAAAACAAAACAAAACATTTCTCGGAGTTTCATTTGTGTGCTGAACTAAGTTTTCGTGTGTCCCTGTGAACAGTGTTCGGCGGAGCACTCTAACGTAAGTAGCCATTGACATTCCATACCAATATGGCAACATTCGTCAAAGTCCTATCCGCCAAAAGCACATACGGCGCCATTTGCGCCAATCACCGTCATATCCACTCTATACGTTCATTCATACCACGGCCCAGCCATCCAATGATTATGATAACAAGCTGAGCCAGATGCCGCCGAGTCATTACATGCCATTATCTTTTGAATGCCAACTTCCAGCAGAATTTATGACCGGGCAATAAACACACAGTTTATCTTTGTGCCGCCATCACCAACCGAGTCGATCAACCAGCGCTGTATTTGTCTACAACCAGCAAATTACAATAGCCACCAGCATCAGCAACAGAAGGTGTGAAGTGCATCATCAACCACCCAAAAAAAGGAATCATCGTAAAGCTACGATTCTTTGTACAGGACTGTGTGTTCCTTTTGTCTTTGTTTCTGTTGCAGTCGAGTAATTCTTACTCATGTTTTATTGTAAACAGGAATCTTGCAATCCTGTAGTCAAGATTATAGATACGATCTCTGTATCCTATGTATGATAATTTTCTGCACCCAAATTATATGCATGTATGTAGTAGTAATGCTCTGATGCGAGCACTAATTTGGATTTGTGTATCATTTAGATGTAAGAGTAGTAGTATAGAAAAATTGTATATATAGTTTAAGAATTTGAAAATAAAGTCAGAATGCATCCGACCGTAACACCGGACGTAGGCTCAGATCCTTCTTTTTCAGCTAATTTTATTTTTGAAATATTCAGTGGCGTTCCGCCCGAATTTTCAGCATATATTTTTTAGATGTTTAGTGGCGTTGCACCCAAACATCAAACCAAACTATCACACTAAGGGTGTTGCACCCTAGCGTCCATTAGGGTTGTAGAATTTAGCTCCAGCAACAAACTTCAGATCAAAGGAGGTCTGAATCAAACATTGGACTTAGGTTATTCAACAACGAACATTAAAATCAGGTCAAAAGAGACCTGATTCAACATTTGGCGACCCCGACGTGATTGTCTAATATTGGTTGCTGCCCCCTCACCGGAGGTAAGGAGCAATATCAGTGAAGACTATTCACGAAGCACGCATCCTAGGCTATCGACAGCCTAGTCAACTACCGCCAGTAGACGACATCCGGGGGAGTGTTTGCGAAGCACACCCATTGAAGAACAGCGCGTCCATAAGCGATCCACATTCGCCAAAACAACTACCAACGAGGTAGAGGACATCCGTGGAGTTGTTTGCGAACACACCTGTAGCGTTCTACGAACGCACAATTCCACCCAGGTAAGGTTCCTACCCTTCAAGGAACATACTTACCTTGTTCATTACACATGCCCCAAAGCTCTTGATCATACCTGTAACAAGGGTCATAGGAAGCTGTAACAATGTTGAACTCGATAGCAAAAAAAAAAAAACAAGGAACTTAACCTTCAAAGACTTTCAATATCGAGTCAACGCATCCATTCATCGTATGCAAAACCAATCCCAGAATACAAGTCATAAATCTCCCATCCTAAACATCTGCATGATGTTTCCAAGTAATTACATTGCCGATAAATAAACCGAACAACGGATGCCTATTCTGGTTGCTATTGAAAATCAACACCAACCCAGAGTATGTCTGTAAGTCTAAGGCACACTTGTTCAAACAAAACTTATCGTTGCGCTGCTGATTAGCAGCCATAGAGCCATAAGCTCTAAACACTATCCCAGATAGATGTTATGAGTGAAAAGTAAACAAAAGCGTTACATTCCATGGTTCCTATCCCATCCGAATTTCATGGGAACCTTTTCCTCATGTCAGATGTGTTGGATAAACAAACCAGCGTGTAAGCGGATAATAAGCGGCGGCATCCGATCAACGGACAAAGGAGGACAGGATTTCGATCACCACCACAATGGTGATGATGATGATGTATGTGTTGATTCCTTTCAGGCATCCAAATTACCCCTGGGATTAAATAACATGCTGCTAACAGAGATTCGGAAATTCTGTTAGCAGATGAAATGGGAAGTTTTCTCCGGTGCAGATACAGATCGGAAATCTGAATCGTGATATTTTTCTTGGGCAGATAAGGAGTCTAATTTGGATCGTCACCGGGACGAGAAGTCTATATCGAATATCCGTCCAGAGAGGAGAGTCATCAAAAGTGAATGTGTGCCGTATTAAGTGTGATTCGATTTGTTTCCGTATTTGTTATCGCCTACAATGTGTTTTTAGATACGATAAGAACATTCTTTTTCGATAAATTACTCGGCACTTATTTCGTAAGAAAAACAGCGAAACTTATAATTCAAAATAACAATAGACAACCACGATTAAATAAAAATTGAAAACAATTTTCTGGGTGTTTCATTTGTAACCGCATTCGCTCTGTGTGTGTATGTTTTCTCTGCGGCAAGCAGTGTTCGGCGGGACATTTGAACAACATAATAATCCGCCAAACACCCACTCAACAGTACCACCTCTTTTCAGCAGAAATGATGGTATTGGAACGGAGCATGGACGCCCGTGAAATAACCAAAGTCCGAGTCAGGCGAAAGGCCTTACAACGCGAGCTGACCAAGCTCAAGGCAGCCAGTGGCAAACAATGGACGAATACGTTGATGAGTAAAGCCAGGACGGCATAGTATCAATTCAACGATAATCATGAAGAAATTATCGAGAATCTCAAGGTGGACCACGACTACATCCGCCTTAATACGTTCGGGCAGGCACAATCGATGTACCAACAACTCATGGCGACAGCGCCAATCAAACAGCAGTCCGAAGGTGCAGACGACTCGGTGTGCAGCCCACGAGCAGACGGACAGAATCTGGAAGACAACAACGGCATCCAAGAAGCCATCAAATGTATCAGACGATACAGGCTGAAAAGGGAGACGCTCAGTCGTGCGCTTGATAGAGCACGAACAATGAGAGCAACAGTCCAAGCGAGCCTTCATCAGGAGTTTCAAATCTCAACCATCCAACGGCTCTGGGCAGATTTGGAAGAGCTGCATCTGCGGATTGGAAAACTGGTCGACGATCCTGAGACAATAGGATACGACAGCATCACTCATCAAGAAATGGAAGAACAAATCGAGTTCTCCCTAGTCAATTTAAGAAGTTCCCAACATGAGAAGTCTCAACAGCAGCAGAGACAGGTCCTCTCGGTACCAAGCGGCCAATTACCAAAAATCACCATCCCAAAATTCGATGGGGATTATGCAACATGGCGACAGTTTGCCGATCTATTTGGAGAAATGGTGCACAAGCAGTCATTAAGCAACCGCAAAAGATGTGGTATTTAAAAACCAATCTAACCGGAAAAGCCGAGAGATTGGTCCGACATTTTACCACGTCGAACGACCAATACGAAACAGCATGGCAAATGCTGCAAAATCGGTTCGAGAACCATAGATTGCTAGTTGGCTCACTAATCAACAAACTTTTGTCCCAACCATCACAGTCAACAACTGGGTCGAACTGTGCGCACATAAAGGCCCTGCATGACACTACGCAGGAGTGTCTACTGGGTTTGAAGAACCTCAACATCGACACCAGCAGTTGGGACGCTCTCCTGGGAAACATTCTGTTGCAGAAATTCGATCGCAACTCCCATTCCTTGTTCGAGCAAGGCCTGGCTAAGCCGAAGGAAATCCCGTCGATCAAAGAACTGTTAGCATTTCTGGATGTGCGTTTTCAACCCCTGGAAGCAATCGGGTCCAAGGAGCATAAGAAGGATGAGCACCAATCCCGAACCACGTTGACGTCAGCAGTATCCCAGGCCACACCCAAGAAGGAACAACAGTGTGCTGCGTGTGGAAAGGCACATGCCCTCTATCAATGTCAGCAATTCCAACAACTGACAACGGATCAGAGGATGGACATCGTGCGCAAAGCAAGTGTTACGTACCAAAACCACCCCCCCCCGCCCCTCGAAAAACATTCATACTTGGCGAAGCCGCAATCAATTTCGGATCACATATAGTGAATCCCTGGCAGATTGATTAATGTACCAATCAGCTAAGAAAATATAACCATAGAGTCTAGACATACATCTGAAAGCAATACTCAATGGCGACACTGTAGTGTTCTATGAACGCACAATTCTGTGCAGGTAAGGTTCCTACCTTCAAAGAACTTACTTACCTGAGAGCGTTGCACGCGCCCACAGACGCGTGCCCCAAAGTCCCACGATAGGGCCTGCAACTCGCAGCCAACGTTGAAACCGACACCAAAAAGCAAGGAACTGAACGTCTCCAAAGCTTTTTAGGTCAAGCTCAACAATTATAACTCATCATGCCTGAAACAAAGGTATAAGCATCCATGCGTTCTATTCCAAAAAAAAAAAAGAAAAAACAATTCCCAAAATGCCATACATGCTGCCTGCGCCCAGGAACATCTCATCGAACCGGCAATTCCGAAATTCGATACAAAAGAATTGCTATCATCAAAGAATGAGCCGATCAACGGATGCACGTGCGGGTAACCTAACGCAAGGACCACCCAAATCCGTTGAACAACAGAAGGCAGCCACGACCTATCGCAATCGAATATATCTCAACGAGATATCCGATAATTAATGAGGAGTTAAGCCAACCAAGGCAATACTCCGGTCCCACGGCCACGCTAGAATTTCGCACCATTATAAAGATCTAATGGATTTCGATTCCGGGTACCAAGTTCAAATAAGACCCACGGACTGCACGTCAAAACAATCGCCGAATATCTCTGGTCTGGGCGCCAGATGTTCTGTGCAAACAGAAGGCCGTGGAAATGAAATTCTATCACCAATGATAATGATGTATGCAAGGAATGACTTTCTCCTTTCAGGAAAATAGGATATTACCCCAGGGATGAAATAGCATGCTGCTAACAGAGATTTCCGGAATTCTGTTAGCAGATCGAATAGACAAATTTTTCCGTACAGATACGGATACCGGTTTGGAATCTGGATATCTGTGTGGGTAGACAGGCAGTCTAATTCTGATCGTCACCGGGACGAGAAGGATATGTCGAATATCCGGACAGTAAGGAGACCAGAGAACCCCGCCGAGGTGGTTAATCCGCGCCAAGAATCCTTGATACTTCTCGTGTCATTAAAAGTAAAAATGTGTCATATTAAGTGTGAGCCGATTTGTTTTTCGCCTACAATATGTTTATTTAGATAGGATAAGAACGTTCTTTTCGGTAACTTACTCGGCACTTATTTCGTAAGAAAAGCAGCGAAAATTATAATTCCAAATAATAATAGACAACTACGATTAAAATAAAAATTAAAAACAAATTTGTTGGTGTTTCATTTGTAACCACGTTCGCTCTGTGTATGCATGTTTTCTCTGCGGCAAGCAGTGTTCGGCGGAACACTTGAACGACGTATAAAACGCCAAAACACCGTTTCCTTTAATCCATTCTAAGGATACGTTTCCTAAACGGAAAAAGAGCGGGGCATGTAAATAGGATTGATGAACAACAATAGCATTAAGATGTACAAAATATCTTTGCCACCGTTGTACATTAAAAAGTAATTACCAAAAACACTCGTGATAAATACCAGTCCCAAACATTACTAAAAAACCCAAGTAATGTTTAATGACCTATGGAAATTGTCGATCCTAGGAAAATTACCGAAGGATCAAACAAAAGATCGCTGGCTCCCAATAGAGATCCGGATACAAAGGATTTTATGTGAGGTCAGCGAGAAAACAAAAAAGGAAAATACATTAAATAAGTGTTACACATTAGGTGCAATAAGTAATTAGCGGATATTCCAAATAAACATATAATTAAGAAAAAAGGTGTTTTATTTCCGATCTGTGTCTGTGTGGTGTGCAAAGTGGGCAGAGTGACAAAGAGTCTGATGACAATTTAATAACACCAGCACCAGCGATCTCCAGGACAACCCCGATAGAAGGACAGAACGTAAGTCAGTAATATTTTTATTAAATTTCAACAACAAAATCCGTCAGCCCACGACGGAGAATACATACATTTAATATATATATAAAATAATAATATAACACAAGGCTGTGTCGGAACTGTCTCCAACAAGAACATTTTGAAGACAGATGTGTAAAAACCAGATGCAAGGAGTGCAATCAAAAGCACAACACGTTGCTGCACCCTCAAAACAACACACAACGAGCTTCGACCTCAGAATCGAGTCCCCACTTTCAGAGCAAGGACAAACCACAATCGGTGTCGTTGGGAGCATCCACAGTGAGCGCATCCGTCAACAGGCTGACACTCCTTGGTCGGGTGAGACTGACAAGCAGCAATGGACGAATCATCGAATGCCGCGCCATCTTGGACTCAGGCTCACAAATCAATTTAATCAGTGAGCGAGTCATCAAGAGACTAGCCTTAGTCACAAGGCCCACTCAGTTAACCATACACGGCATCGGGGATGTACCCCAAACAACCCAACGACGCGTAAATATGGAGCTTACGGCCACAAGAACAAAGTTCTCCACTCAACTCGAGGCGCATGTCATCAACACGATTAGCTCACCTTAGCCAAGTTAGGAAATAGACATTTCGACTTGGAAACTACCGATGAATGTGCAGTTAGCAGATCCAAACTTCCAACACCCAGGCAGGGTCGATGTCCTGCTGGGGGCTGAGCATTTATTCACGCTATTATCCGTTGGTCAAATTCAACTGGGACCAACACTTCCAGTGCTACAGAATACTCACCTTGGCTGGATTGTCGCCGGACCAACCCATCAACATCCAGTGGCATCAGCAACTTGTGGTGTGTGTACCACCGACGACGAGGAAGACATCAAAAGGGCCATCCAAAAATTCTGGGAACTGGATAATCCGGCGGATGGACAGGAACGTCGACTCTCACTTAAGGAACAACAATGTGAGGCGTTATTTCGTCAACACTGCATAAGAGATTCCGTGGGCCGCTTTACTGTTGGGCTACCGTTTGCCAGCGACCCACAAATGCTAGGAGGCTCCAAGGAACTAGCACGCAATCGGTTCCTGTCCTTAGAACGACGGTTGGAAAGGAACCCAGAGATATACGACCAATATGGGTCATTCATGAAGGAATATTTCGAATTGGGACACATGGAACCAATAGATACGATGAAGGTTCCGTTGCCACATTATTTCATCCCACACCATCACGTTTTGAAACCAGACAGCACCACTACACGACTACGAGTGGTATTTGATGCATCAGCAAAGACAACCACTAATACGTCGTTGAACGACATCCTACATTCCGGACCAGCCCTACAGGAGGACTTGTTTGCCGTGCTGCTCCGATTCAGACTCCCACGATACGTCTTCACAGCAGACATCGAGAAGATGTATCGGCAGATCAGCATTCGACCCGCTGATAAACAGTACCAGCTAATTTGGTGGCGGGCTAGTCGCGAACAAGCATTAAGATGTTACCAGCTCAATACGGTAACTTATGGCACGACTTCAGCACCGTACCTGGCCATCAAGTGGCTACGTCAGGTAGGACAGGAAGACTTGTAGCGTTCTACGAACGCACAATTCTACACAGGTAAGGTTCCTATCTTCAAAGAACTTACTTACCTGAGAGCGTTGCACGCGCCCACAGACGCGTGCCCCTAAGTCCCGCGATAGGGCCTGCAACTCGCAGCCAACGTTGAGACCGACACCAAAAAGCAAGGAACTGAACGTTCCCAAAGCTTTTTAGGTCAAGCTCAACAATTATAACTCTTCATGCCTGAAACAAAGGCATAAACATCCATGCGTTCTATTCCTAAAAAAACAATTCCCAAAATGCCATACATGCTGCCTGCGCCCAGGAACATCTCATCGAACCGGCAATTCCGAAATTCGATACAAAAGAATTGCTATCATCAAAGAATGAGCCGATCAACGGATGCACGTGCGGGTAATCTAACGCAAGGACCACCCAAATCCGTTGAACAACAGAAGGCAGCCACGACCTATCGCAATCGAATATACCTCAACGAGATATCCGATAATTTATGAGGAGTTAAGCCAACAAAGGCAATACTCCGGTCCCACGGCCGCGCTACAATTTCGCACCATTATAAAGATCTAATGGATTTCGATTCCGGGTACCAAGTTCAAATAAGACCCACGGACTGCACGTCAAAACAATCGCCGAATATCTTTGGTCTGGGCGCCAGATGTTCTATGCAAACAGAAGGCCGTGGAAATGAAATTCTATCAGCGATAATAATGATGTATGCAAGATGACTTTCCCCTTTCAGGAAACTACAAAATATCCCGGGGGATGCGATAACATGCTGCTAACAGAAATTCGGAAGTTCTGTTAGCAGAGCAAATAGGGAATATTTTCCGGATAGATACAGATACCAGTTTTGAATCTGGGTATCTGTGTGAGCAGGATGGTTGAGGGCAGATAGTTAGTCAGATTTCAATCGTCAACGAGACGATATAGTCTAGTTATGATCGTCAACGCGAAGAGTGGACTTAGAGCATTGAGGAGGATAGTTCGAGAACTTAACGAATAATATCTCACCGCGAAACAATTTAATGTAATAGAAAACCTTCCGTGTCGTCGAAAGGAAATGTGTGTCGGTTGGCGCGTGAAACGAATTTTTACGTTGTAGTTATGTGTGACGAAAGAAAAAAACGTTACCCAATAAAATAGCAAGTGAAAATAACTATCCGTGTTTGATTTAATTTGGCAGTGTCTCCGTGTTCCAGGTTGTTTTTCCCATCGTGAACAGTGTTCGGCGGAACACTTGAACACGTATAAATCCGCCAAAGACTCACCTCATTTCCCACATGCAACAGAAGCCATAACGAACAATTTTTACGTGGACGACGTAATGACTCCAACAGTCTGATCACAACAGGTGTGATACAAGAAGAATTGACGGCGCTATTGAGCCAAGGAGGTTTCAAATTGCGAAAGTGGTGTGCGAATCATCCGAAACTCTTGGAACATATTTCACCCACAGACCAGGAAGTCGAACTGGATTTCAGCAACAACGAGGATACCACCATCAAAACCATAGGGTTAATTTGGCTCCCAAAGGTAGACGAATTTGCAGTCCGAGTTAACCTACCACACAGAGGGCGTTCATCAAAACGCACCGTAGCCTCTGATATTGCGCGGATATTCTACCCGCTAGGACTGATTGCGCCAGTAACAGTAATAGCAAAGAGATTCCTCCAAGAGTTGTGGGGATTACAACAATATTGGGATGCAGCGCTTCCAATGGAATTTCAAACCAGGTGGCTTCAGTTCCGCGAGAATCTCAAGACGATTGAGAGCCTAAAGGTTCAAGTCACCAAGGATCTTCAACTCGTAGCCAATCGGATAGCTACCATACATCAACATAGTGTGCCTACACAATGGCGGCATGTACGATCGAAGGATAACCCAGCCGATCCGCTATCAAGAGGAGTAGATCCGGACAAATTAAGTACATGCGCTATCTGGTTCCACGGCCCATTCTTCTTACATGGAGACGAGAAGCATTGGCCGCCCGCACAAGGAACAAGGATTGCGAAGTGGAGCGCAAAGGTACAGCCATGGTCGCTTTGACCATGAAAGCGGCCGACCAGACGATCGACATCATCAACCATGGGAATTCTTTCCAGCGGCTACAACGTATTGTGGCATATATACTGCGTTTTGGAACTCCGAGCCAACGACGAAGCCGTGTCTTCGGGTCTTTACAACCGACGGAGCTTGTCAACGCCCGAGTTAAGATCCTGCGCGCGATACAGGAAAAGGAATTGGAAGGTGAGATCAAACATATCCACCAACATGGAGAACCATCCTGATCAAGTCCCCTCATCGCCATGAATCGATTTCTTGACTCTGACGGTTTGTTAAGAGTAGGAGGGCGACTTGGATCATCCAACACATCATATGATTGCAGGCACCCCGTGATTTTACCACACACACATGCGGTCACAACCACTATCATACACGAGCTACATGTGGAACATAGGCATATTGGCCCACAAGGCTTGCTCGCAGTGACGCGGCAAAATTATTGGCCAACTAAAGGAAAGAACCTCACACGAACCATCGTACAGCACTGTGTGTTCTGCTCAAAAACCCGCCGAAAATTGGTGACACAGATCATGGGGAATCTACCCGCCAGTCGAGTTGTTACGGCCACAACCACCCATCCCATAAAAATTACTCTTTTGGAGCTAGTCTCCACCACTAACGGCGATACACACCAAAAACATCCACTTAAAGGATGTGACATTTTGCTAAATCAAAGCATTACCCCATACACCTCGTCCCGCATAAATTGATAGCAAGCAAATCAAGCTAAAACGTGCAAATTGCGCTAATCAATTGAATGCCAAGTAAATTGAGCTGAACGCTAAATTTACTCACATAAAAAATCCGAAAATATAATCATTGAACCAAGGGTTCACCACACAAACTCCTAAGAGCCAAATGTGCTCGCCAGATGCCGTCATCCAAATAAAATCGATGAGAGTCATAAAAATACGCGTCAGCAATTTTATGACTCCTTAGAAAAATGGTTACCCGAAGCGATTAAAACAATCAGCGCCAGTTTTCGTTTTATCCAAATTAAGTTACAACAAACAAAAGGCAAATATTCGCCCTTGTATCGATTTCCCACGGAAAAGATTCTTGCCCATTCGGTTACAATAAACAACATAGAGAATCAGAAATGTTCATTAGCACAATCCTCTATTTGTATTCCTTATCGTAGTCTCACAAAAGGGATCGTTGCCGATTCGGCTAAAACAAACAACAAGCACCATAAAACGAATTGCACATTCGTTTAGCGCCTAACAACATAGAGGATTATAAATGTGCATTAACACGATCCTCTGTTGATTTTTCCCTTTGTGTTTCCGCTTTTGATCCCAAGCCGGGAAAGATGAAGAAAGGAAATAGCGGCTGGCAAAAGGGCCAAGTAAAGAAAAAAAAAGAAAGAGATATCCTTCGATCTTCAGGATAAAGAGAAAAAAGGTCTTCGTTTTCAAGAGTTGGTTTTGGATTTTTGACCAGGACGGTCGAGAGTTGGATTTTGAAAATTGAACGGGACGGTCGGTTGGTGGTGGTGAGTTAGTGTCCGGAACAGAATTAATAAGTTCAAGTGACCGTTTTATATAGCAGAAACTAAGAAGCTAAAATTCTGCATACGTAACGATATTAATAACTTCAAGTGGTGCGCGGTCTGAGGCCGGAAAAAAAAGTACAAGATAAGTGTTCAAAAGGTTCTGAAGATTTTTTTTTTCTGAAGCAAAAGTCGTGTTAAACTTAATAGATTTTCGTCAATTAACTTATGTGAAATTAGGAACTAGTTTAAGTGACTTCCAACTGTGTTAACCGAGGAATATATGTGTGTGTGTTGATTAGAAATAAAAATTAGCTTAAATATAAAACAAACAAAGAGTGTTTTATTTTAAAGGTGTGACAAGTGTGTGTGGTCTACACAAAGGGTGACGAACAGTTACTTAACAATGGCGCAGCCGGTAGGATTCGAGGAAGCCTGAGTATCGTTAACTCGTAAGCGCTTGAAAAGCCCGAATCTGAAAGAACTTACAAACAATGTTTGTTTCAGTGACATAAAAAAAACCAAATTAAACAAAATAAAAGTGACAAAACAAAAAGTTCACCGAATAAATTAAATAAAACCACGGACAAATTAAAAAAAAATCAACACCTAAACAATACACTGTCCACAATAATAAACAAAACACTGTCCACAAAAATAAACCACTATAATAAGAAACACTCATAATGAAATACTAATAGAAATATATAAAAAACGAAAAGAGATAGTGAAACAAAAAACCACTCAAACTAAAATCAATAAATAAAAACAAAAATATTAATAAATCACAACATCGACCAAAAAACGGCAGAAGCAGATAAAACAACAGCAGCCGATCAATAAAGGACGGTAGCAGTTACAACAGCAGCAGTCTCAATATCAAGATACCAACATAAGATAAGTAACCATTGTTTTTTCCTCTTCTTGTTACGCCCAAAACCACCCACCCATAAATATATACCTCTTTGGAATCACCCTCCACCAATGAATTGCGGTACACACAAAACCATCCACTAAAAGGATGAAGCACTCCCCAAGCCCTAGCATGCCCCATACACTAAACGGGCCAATACCAAAATTGATATCAATCAAATTGAACTAAACGTTCCATTTGCCTATATCAAATTCAATAATTCAATATCAAAGAAATTGGACTACACGTGCAATTTATCCATATTGAATTCCATAAAAACCCAAAACGTGATAAATGAACCAGATGTTCAACACGGAAATTCTCCTGGACCCAAATCTGCGGACCACATGGCCAACTCATAAGTAAAGTTGGCAAAAAACCATAAAATTCACGGCGACACCGTCCGTTTAAAATCCTATTCAAGTTAACATTTCCTATACGGAACAAAGGACGGCGATCGTAAAAACAATCGCTGAACAACAGACCCATAAGATACAAAAATATCTTTGGCTCCGAATGTTCAGAGAAAAATAAATTGCCAAGTCTGGGCGCCAATAAAATAACAATACTTCTAAGGATTCCAGACGGTTGTCGATCCAAGGTAAAACACCTCGGGATCAGACAAATGATGCGCGGGCAATAAAAGAAATTCGAAGACAAAGGATAATGCGTGCCATCATCGCCCAAGAAACCTAACAGGTTTCCTTGTGTATAGAAGAAAAAGGTGTTCCTGCGATCAAACGATCGAAAAAGGAAGGGAGTTGGTTGTAAGATTTCGTCTGGAACGGGCATAGGGAAACAGTGCGCGTACGCCGAGGTGTCGGTTTAAATTAGTAAATGATTTTCAACTTGGTTCATTTTTCAATTTATTCTTTTTAAAGTAGTCACATGCATCTCCCTGGAGGAGAATAAGAAATAGTTTAGCTGAAATCATCATCTGTATAATGCAATTAACGTGTCCGGGTATCAATGTATTTCTTTAATACAACAAACCATCTGACGGGATCTGTCGTGAAAATACATTAAATAAGTGTGACACATCCGGTGCAATAATTAAGTAGAGAATATTCCAAATAAACATATGTTAATAATTAAATCATCAAAAGTGTTTTCTTTAATTGACGTTAACGTGATTTCCGTTGTGTTGTGTGGCCTCTCTTGTGCACCGTCACCGCCGCTCTTTAATAAATTCGTGTGTGTGTTGTGCAACGTGGGTGGTGAAATAAGGGAAGTCGACGTTTCCCCAAGCATCTACGGATACTTAACCATAAGCTGGTTTAGACAAGAAGGTATACGTACCAGCCACCGGTGGAGACAAGACAGAGACGAGATCCAACCCGTCTCTTGGACAAATAGTAAGTCATTTTAATATTAAATTATACAACAAATACCGTCGGCCCACTACGGAGAATATATACAATATATATATAAATTACTACTACAACATTCTTTTATTTTGTTTTGTTAGCCATGAAGAAATGAATGGCTATTTACACAATTTCATTGTAATATATGTGAAAAAAAAAAATATTTTCTTGTATTTTATAAATGTAACGTAATAAATTAATTATCAACATCATTCAAAACATAACAACAATATAATTAAAAGAATGAATGCAGTTTATCAAAATATACATGTGTATATATAATATTATGGTCTTTTATGCATTTTTAACATGTGAAAGCAAAAGGTCTTAATTTAGTAGTGGTTGTGAACTCATTTTCTTTCTGGTTTTAATTTTGTGGTAAAATCGTTTTCACCTGATTATTACTTTTTTAACATCGGTATCTATATTTGTCCATATTCGCGGTCGTTTAAACTAAATTTTCCAATAATAGGGAAGTATATCCGCTCTTAAATATATATATACAAAACCACAACATCAGCGACAACTACAGCAGAGATGAACTAAAATTAAGTCACCAGGTATTCTCTTTCTTTGCTTCCAATTTTTAATAACATATTTTCTAAAACAATAAAAGAATTGTACACAATTTGAATTTTATTATAAAGCATACCTTCTAACCTACTTTTAAGCAAACAAAATGAAAACAAAATCAATTTTTATAACTTATCTCTATATTTGTCAATATTTCGCGGCCGTTTAAATGAAAATTGAAATTAATAATTGAGAAGTATTTCCATTCGGACATATATATATGAAACACTCTAAAACATTAAAATGAGTACTATACAGGGATAATATATATATTAAGAAAATCATAAGTGTGGAGGAGTGTGTATAGAAGTGGACTTTTAAATCCATACTAGCGTCAATTTCTATTATTAATGGACGGAGAACCACTTGACACTCTAATGCAAAGGACGTTAGAGTTGGAAGAACTCGAAAAACCTCACTCTCGTCTTCACAATCTTCACCGATATACCATTCTTCTCTCTTCGCAGCAACCCCAACCTCGCAGATATTTAATTCAAGTACACATACAGAAGTGGGTCCTCAAGTGATAGAGATTATTCCTAATTCCCCTGAACCCAAAGTAGTGCCCTACACACAGCCTATTACACAGGATGCCCCTATCATCAAAATAACTTGCAGTTACTGCCACCAAAGGCATACCTATGAAGAGTGTGTAAAACGGAAAAACACACCTTTTTGTACACAATGTCAGTGAATAAATCACGATATCCGTGATTGCTGGCGATTGAAGGAGGGAAAAAGTTTTCTGCACATAAGGCAGATTTACGACTTCTGTGGCCAGCAGGGCCACAAACTAGGATTGTGGCGGTTCCGCCAGATCCCACGGCTCGCCTTCCTGAAAAAACCCCCATAACCACAACCCGGTCTGCACCAGCTTTCGCTAATGCAATTCGCATTAGCATCTTAAATGCTTCACGCATCAAACAGACCCAATTATTATAACCCTAAAATCCCTATAAAGAAAACTTACCTTTTCATTGCATCCCTTTGCATACAATTTTCTGTAAGAATTCTTCTTGACCTTTTTTAGGAATTCCATAACTCCCATTGTTTCCCGCCAATGCATTTGCATTTGCCCCAGAAATCATTTCCTTTTCCAAGGACATGTAATGCTTTCAAGCATTATCTGAAATTCCTAAAATTGATCCTTAATGTGCATATGCACCATAAATAGCAAACATTTGATACCCTTTGTCTGAGTTAAAATACTATGTCGTCAGCTTGTTTTTACAGCTGCAACACTAGCGATTCAATAGACAAACAATGATGCATTTCTTTCGTCGCCACCACTAATTGCTTGGCATACCTAAATGCAAGCAAGGGATGCGTATCGGCAATTAACCCAAGATACGATATACAATTTCCATGGTATAAAGTATCGTATCCCATTAACACCTTTTTTCCAACGTCCGTCATAGCGACGTTGCATAAACATGACCCTCATTAAAGAGCGAACCATTTGGTCGCCTTTTCTTTTGTCCTTGCCGCCTGCCTGTTTCGTTGTTCCACTGCACGTGTGAATAGCATTGATCTCAACGACCCCACACATACCACCATGACCTTTATTACAATATCTGGTTTCCTATACCACCAAGAGAGACTTTACGTTTCCGCGGTGGTAGGTAAAAAAAAACGATATCCTTATTGGAGAGGATATCGTTGGAGTCCAATTACATCCGCAGACCGAGCTGGTCGTGTCAATCTCGCTGCCCGATGCGCACGGGACGCGACATACCCCATAGAATTAACCGCGAGTCGAGTAGTTTTTTTTTCCGCCTAATCGTGAGTGTGTACTTTTAAATGTCGAAATGGAAACACTTAAATTAAGAAACTCAAATATTCCAAGTGACCTTTAATTAACGCTTTTTCATTAGATTCAACAAACAATAAAAAAATTAAATTGCATCCTATAGCGATATGTGTGTTTCCTTTTCCTGTCGTGTAAGTTTTATCCAGGGTGTGTTTGTTTTTCTCGTTGTGGACAATGATGAACCTTTAGTGATGGTGGGACGAAGTATAACCCCGTGTCGTACGCGGCACACGATTTCCTACCCCACAGACCCTTAGCTGTTTAGAAAAGGAGGAGGAGTCCACGTTCCTTAGGTGGTTGCCCATGAGGCTATATGGTGAAGCACACCGCCTGATAAGTGAGGCAAAACCCGAGACGCTACTACAATTTGAACAGAACCTAAAAAACGCCTTCTGACCACAAGAATCGTACGAAGAGTTGTGTTCACAACTCTCAAGAATGCAACAACTCCCTGTGGAAGATGTCACAGGCTTTGTTTCCCGCGTGAAACAGGCCATTGTGCGTTGCAGGGAGGCGGCGGGACTCTGGTACGGACAGGCAAGTGGTTCCACATTCGCCTCCCAAATCGAGAGAATGGCGAAGTCCGTGATAATGAGTGGTGTTAGAGAGGACCACTACCGACATTATATTTTGCCCATCATAGATAGCCCCCTCGATGAGATATTAACGCGGCTCAACCAAATAGAACATCCCGGAAGAAGATGTTAACACGACGCAATTTCTCTGCCATGGGAGGCTCAGCTGTAACTCCACGACACCCTCGCACATCTACACAATTGCCAACCCTAACCAGTGTTTACCACAGACAACCACAAGACCACCAATCCCACCAAGCTTATGGTAGGGCAATTGACGCAATCACTCCACAAGACCACCAATCCCACCAAGTTTATGGTAGGGTAATTGACACAACCACTCCACAGAATAGCCAACCACAGTATTCACAGACAGCGCATTACAATTATCCCCCTCCTGTGAATACGCCAGTAGGTATTTCGTCTCAATTTTGCAGAAGGCCATTAGACACAGCAATAACTTCTGAAGAACAAAATCAGCACTCCCAAAATTTGCTGCACTGGCAATACCCACCTACGAGTGCGGTATGTCAATCCACTGGGGACATTTATGGTAGGTCAATCGACGCTATCCAACATGCAGGTCAACCCCAGTTTGCACCGGGAACACCTGTAAGTCAACCCCAGCCCGTGACTATGATACACCCGTACCAACCACAAGGTGAGTTTCTACCGTTAGGGCCTGTGGCTCCGGTACCACAAGCGGGCAGAAGTGGCCAGTCCAGGTTCAAGGTGCTCGTCAGTTGCACCCGCGAGTTTTGTGGCCGTAAAGGTCACACGTGGGACAAGTGCGTATACAGGGCAAGGTGGGAAAAACCACGAATTTCCCCAACACGCACCCAACTGACCATGACTACACGTCAACGCCAGAGCCCACAGGCCTATACGATAAACCATGAGTGGCAGGAGGTTTCCAGGAAAAAACCCCGACGATAACACCGTCGGCGGAATAAAGGAAATAATGGCTAAAAATAGCTCTAGTAGTTCCGAGTCTTTGCAGACCCAGAAGCACGGCAAACGCCGGAAGCCCCGACCACAAACCCGTCGGCCCACGACGGACGAAAGCCGCTCCAGCTCTACTAGCTCGGAACCCACTAGGTCTCAAAAACAGACCAAAAGCGCACCTTCAGGCTCGGAGAGCCGCAAGCTTCGACCCCGGCACCGTCGATCTAAGGCAGGCCGAAGCCGATCCAGCTCGGCTAGCTCGGACTCTACAGAGGCTCCAAGGCAGAGCAACCTCCCAAAGAAAAGTGGGAAACCCCAACCCGACCGAACTAAACTCACAAATCAGTAAAAGCCGCCCGCGGCTCTCGCCGACGCCAGTTCCAATTATCCAACACCCTTTGGACATGGCCGTAGAAACACTACGCGCCTAATCGTGGACACCGGCGCTGAAATCAGCCTCTTAAAACTGAAGGCACTCCACCCATATTACACGGTGGACGTCCAAAGAGCAACGACACTCCAGACGCTTTTTGGTAAAGGAAAGTCTAGAGGATGCTGTTACGGGAATTTCACTTTGCACCGGGATATTCCTTGTAGTTTCCAAATAATGGACTCATTGCTAGGGGTCTCGGAAGACGGGCTGTTAGGTAACGACTTCCTGTCGAGAAATTGCAAAGTCAATGGACCGGGTGGTTGTTTGGGGTTTCTTCAAACAACCATAAACCCTGAACGTTTTTCCGTGGACTTCGCAAATAACAAGACAGAAAGGGTTTGGCATAGGGCAGCCGAACGGGAAACACTACCATGGGGACCTGGGTCCAGACCGGGGTCGAAATTCACCCGAAGACCTTACCCACCCAGGGAAGGGCTGCGAAAAAATGCCACTCCACGTTGCATCAACAGAACCATACTCCGAAAGCCGAAGAGCGCAATGAAAGAACAGCGTTAGTAGAACTCCCAACCAACCCACCCCCCTGAGGTCGAAATCGTCCTGAGCAAACCAATAGTAATACCGGAGGGCTCATGAACAATCATTGGGCTACCCATAAAAATTCGGGAGGAGGTTATTCTGCTACCTAAAGAAGTACCCGAAGGGATACTACTCTCTAATTGTATTTTAAAAAGGGCAAAAGGTGCCAAATTAACGGCACTTAATATTCTGAATCGCCCCCAGACAATAGATCAAGTTAAGGTTAAGTTGCACTCAACCAGGGATTATTCAATGATCCCTTTGGAAAAGCGAATTAACACGTCGACGGGACTTCACTCTGATGACCAATCGAGTAAGCCCGTGCACAAAGCCAAACGTACGGAGGAACAACACCTCCAGTATATTAGACACCTGTTCTCGAACGGCCAGTCGCCTCTAGAATCAACACAAGATTTAAGGTTGGCGCAACTATACGAGGAACTCCACTTAGGAGAAAACCTATGTCCTCAAGAGCGCCAATCAATAGTGGAATTATGTGAGGAGTACAATGACATTTTCCACCTTGAAGGCGACTACCTGACCCATACTAGTGGGATATCACATGAAATACATTTGGTACAGGATCAAGCGCCCATTAACCAAAGGATGTACCGTCTGCCCGAGTGCAAAAAACAAGTGGTTAATGAGCAAATTCGGGAAATGCTAGAGAACGATATCATACAACCTAGCAAAAATCCGTGGAACTCACCCGTATTGGTAGTTCCAAAGAAAGCGGGCCCCGAAGGAGAAGCCCGATGGAGAGTTGTAGTTGACTTCAGAAAACTGAATGAAAAAACCATCGGTGATGCATACCCCCTCCCTCGTATTGAGGATATACTAGACCAATTAGGTCACTCACGCTACTTCTCCACACTTGATTTAGCCATTGGCTACCACCAAGTCTTGGTAGATCCGAAGGATCATTCACGTGGTCAGACAAATGCCAGCAGGCATTTGAGAAAATAAAGGAAATATTGGTCTCACCGCCGCTATTAATCTATCCAGATTTTACCAAACCCTTTAATCTGACCATGGATGCGAGCAATGAAGCGCTAGGAGCCGTGCTATCACAGGGTGAAATAGGTAAATATCAGCCCATAGCTTATGCCAGTCGAACCTTAAATAAAGCGGAAAGAAATTACTCCACCATCGAGAAGGAGTTGTTGGCCATTGTGTGGGCGACTAAGAATTTCCGTTGTTATTTGCAAGGGCGCAAGGTCACCGTATACACGGACCACAATCCATTAAAGTGAGTATTTAGCGTGAAAGATCCCACCTCGCGTTTAACTAGATTCCATCACAAATTATTGGAATTTGATTACCAGATCGAGTATAAACCTGGTAAATATAACACCAATGTGGACGCCTTAAGCCGCATCCCACAAAATTGTGATGAACCTCCCACACTACAAATGTGCAATGTAGTAACACGCGTCCAAGTTAAGAAACCAAGGGCAAGCGAAGAAAGCCAGGGTAGTCAAATGGACGACGAGTCATCTCTTCACGAGCACCCTATTCCTCCATGCACAAAAGAAGGGATGGAGATAACAAACCCTGACGAAATCCAGCATCTACTACGGGATTACCATGACCACCCTTTAAGTGGGCACCAAGGGGTGAGCAAAACATATAAGAAAATACGTAGGAACTATTGGTGGAAGAACATGATACGCGACATAAAACAATACATTAAAGTGTGTAAGATATGTCAAACCATGAAATCTTCACCGAACCTACGTATGCCCATGGTAATTACCGACATTGCTAAGCGGCCCTTCGAGAAAGTATATCTGGATACAGTAGGCCCGCTTGAGAGAACCCCAACAGGCAACCAATATATACTCACCTTTCAAGACAATTTGTCTAAGTATATAGACTGTTATGCTTTACCTGATGCGGAGGCAGATACGGTGGCTACGATCTTCTTTGACCAAATAGTTGCTCGGTATGGTGCTCCGAAGCAACTGGTCACCGATCAGGGAAGCAACTTCCTAAGCAGCTTGTTTAAAAGTGTGTGCAAGCTGCTCCGTATCAAGAAACTCCAAACCTCAGCGCACCATCCACAATCGACTGGAGCTCTGGAACGAGCCCACCGCCCACTCGTAGAATACCTACGCAGTATTGTGGATGGGAATTCTCAGTCATGGGATCAGCACCTGAGGACGGCAACATTCGTGTACAATACCAATGTACATGAAGGTACCAAACTTACGCCAACGGATTGTCTCTTTGGTTTCACCCCAGAGGTACCATCTAGTATAAAACAACCTCCGGAACCGGTGTACAATCATGAGAGCTACCATAAGCTATTGAATTACAAACTTCAACGTACGTACGAAATAGCAAGATGTAACCTATTGACTACGACCGTACGGTACGCCCTTTCACATTTCATGTGGGCGACAAGGTTCTGATACGGAACACACAGAAACAAGGGAAATTAGCTCCCATTTGGAGAGGTCCTTATAATTGTGGTGGAAGCCAAGGGCCCTGTTAACTCCGTAATTAAAATAGGAAAAAGGAACGTGGTGGTGCACAATAACCGCTTAAAACCCTATTATGAATAACAGGAACCACCCAAATACGTGGTGATAGATTATGTACAAAAAAAAAAAAAATTCCAACGGAAAACAAAAGAAATGAACTAAAAGAAACCAGAAGATGTAGGATCCCCTCAGGAACGTTTAAATTACCAGCTCAAGAGCCATGACATACGAAACACATATGTCTAAAAAAATTATATATAGATCATAATCAAAATACTTTTAAAATACTATAATAATTAATTGTAAAACTATAATAAAATATTTATTAAATATCAACATGAAAATATAGATAAATGGTAAAAATATAAATTAACTGTAAAACTAAAGTAAAAATTTATTAAATATAAAACTGGAAATATGAATAAATTTCTAGAAATACGAAGTAATTGTAAAACTATAATAAAATAATAAAAATACAAATTGGTAAAATTATAAGAACATAAGTATTAAAAAAAAAAAAAAGAGAAAATATATACATAATAAAAATACTTTCAATTGTAAAACTATCATAGAAAGTTATCAAGGATAAAATAAAAAAAAATCATTGAATAAATAATCTAATAGTTAATTGTAAAACTGTAATGAAATGAATATATAAGAAAAACTTTATTGTAAACATATCGATTAAAATTGTATCATGCGATAGTCAAAATATATCAACATATGTATATCGAAAAACAAAATTAAGCTAAACACATTGATTAAAATCCTTTAAAACTATAGTAAAATATACCAACACATGTAACTAAAACCAATTTATGTTAAACAACAATATAATCATCTGATTTGTTAAATAACTAAATTAGATCCTTAATTAAATAATAAGTTACGAATATTATACAAACAAATTTCTTTTATCTTAATACCTATATAAATTCAGAAATTAGAACAACAACCCAACTATAAGATAATTAAAGAAACGTATATGCACCAACACAATTATAAATAAAATGAACAAATGTCAATACCTACACATATATACATAATTATATCTATACACATATACATAATTATACGTACAAATAGATACATACAGATACCTATACTCCCAACAAATGTAAAATAGTTAAAGGGACAAATGAAAAAAAAAAAATTTTTATATTTATATAAATATATATAATTTTTACTGTAAACCGCCACGAACACCGACCCCACACTACACCACACATGTTTTCACCAAAGGAGTATTATTCTTCTTCGAAGAATAATACCCATTATATAAAGGGGGAGGATTGTTACGCCCAAAACCACCCACCCATAAATATATACCTCTTTGGAGTCACCCTCCACCAATGAATTGCGATACACGTAAAACCATCCACTAAAAGGATGAAGCACTCCCCAAGCCCTAGCATGCCCCATATACTAAACGGGCGAATACCAAAATTGATATCAATAAATTTGAACCAAACGTTCCATTTGCCTATATCAAATTCAATAATTCAATATTAAAGAAATTGAACTACATGTGCAATTTATCCATATTGAATTCCATATAAACCCAAAACGTGATAAATGAACCAGATATTCAACACGGAAATTCTCCTGGACAAAAATCTGCGGACCACATGGCCAACTCTTAAGTAAAGTTGGCAAAAAACCATAAAATTCACGGCGACACCGTCCGTTTAAAATCCTATTCAAGTTAACATTTCCTATACGGAACAAAGGACGGCGATCGTAAAAACAATCGCTGAACAACAGACCCATAAGATACAAAAATATCTTTGGCTCCGAGTGTTCAGAGAAAAATAAATTGCCAAGTCTGGGCACCAATAAAATAACAATACTTTTAGGGATTCCAGACGGTTGTCGATCCAAGGTAAAACACCTCGGGATCAGACAAATGATGCGCGGGCAATAAAAGAAATCCTAATACAAAGGACCTCGAGTGCGATCATCGCACAAAGAACCTAACACGTTGGCTTGTGTTAGCAAGAAAAAAAAAAAGAAAAAAGGTTCCTGCGATCAAACGATCGAAAAAGAAAAGAAGTTGGTGTTATGAAGTAGTCCAGAACGGATATAGAGATTTTGTTGAGAGTTGGAGAGTTTTGTTCGAGGTTCTCGGTGTGACGGACGTGTGGTTATAGTCAAAGACTATTCGGTAAAACCGTTTTTAATTTAAATTGATATGACCGATACGATTAGATTTTAAAAGGAGATTTAGTTTTTGTTAATCCTGGAAACGTTAAGTGTGTGTTCGTAAGTGAACCTTAATTCCAAGCAAACGGAATAAAATAAAATATTGAATTTTACATTTTCACGAAATTTATACGTTAAACTAAGTGTAACAATAAATGGACAAAAATTAAAGCCATAAAAGGGAATTGTTGAGTTTTGCTTTATGATTCAATTTCCGAACTCATCATTGCGTACCCAAAGTGAACAGTAATGATAAATCGTGTGTTTTTGTGGTACTGTGGCGGTTCCGCCAAACCCCATGGTACGCTTTCCTTAAAAAACCCCATAACACCCATCTTCCCATATAATTTCACCAATGCAGTCGCATTCTGCACACAAAAACGCTGCACGCATGTAAGAGATCAAACCCATGATCTTAAATTTCCTGTTAAGAAAACTTACCTTCATGCATCCCTTCGCATACAATTTTCCGTAAGAATTCTCCATGACCTTTTTAGGAATTCCATTACTCCCATTGTTTCCCGCCAATTCATTTGCATTTGTACCAGAAAACATTTCCTTTTCCGAGGACATGTAATGCTTTCAAGCATTATCTGAAATTCCTAAAATTGATCCTTAATGTGCATATGCACCATAAATACACAACATTCGGCAAACATTGTTGTCTATTGAAATGCAACGTCGGGCGGCTGGTTTTTACAGCCGCAGCAAGCCGACCGGCGATTCACCATCAATAGACAAACAACCTTAAATTTTGTTCGTCGCCACAAAACGAATGACCCTGCATATATTACGTACCAAAACCACCCCCAACCCTCCCCAAACATTCATACCGGGCGAAGCCCCAATCAATTTCGGATCACATGTAGTGAATCCCAGGCAGATTGATTAATGTACCAATCAGCTAAGGAAATATAATCATAGAGTCCAGACATACATCTGATAACAATACTCAATGGCGACACCGTTTCCTTTAATCCATTCTAAGGATACGTTTCCTAAACGGAAAAAGAGCGGTGCATGTAAATAGGATTGATGGACAACAATAGCTTTAAGATGTGCAAAATATCTTTGGCACCGTTGTCCATTAAAAAGTAATTACCAAAAACACTCGTGGTAAATACCAGTCCGAAACATTACTAAAAAACCCAAGTAATGTTTAATGACCTACAGAAATTGTCATCATCATCATCGGCACTACAACCGGGAGCCGGTCTTGGGCTTATTTAGCAAGTCCTGAGGCTTGTTAAATTTTCCATAATGTTTTATTTTTTCTGGGCAAGGTCATTAGTCTTGCGCCAGAGGCTCCCCGACGGGGAATCGAACCCCGGTCTCCCGGGTGACAGGCGGGTATACTAACCACTATACTATCGAGGAGCGGAAATTGTCGATCCTAGGAAAATTACCGAAGGATCAAACAAAAGATCGATGGCTCACAATAGAGATCCGTATACAAAGGATTTTATGTGAGGTCAGCGAGAAAACAGAAAAGGAAAATAACACGTTGCTTTTAGGTAACGTGGAAAAAAGGTTTCCTTCCGATCAAACGATCGAGATAGAGTCGAGTTGATTTTGAATTTTTAACGGAGACGGTCGTCGGAGTTGAGATCTAGTGGTTGACCAAGACGACGAGATTTTCAAGTGTTGTTTGGTGTGGTGGTGCGTAAAAACCTGTGCGTGAAGTGGGTGTGTAACGTGTACAGATTATAAAAATAAAATAGAATAATTTAAAAAGAACCTAACCTTAACGCATTATTATAAAATAAATCGTATAAACATTATTGTAAAAGTAAAGCAATTTAAAGAGAACCTCACGTAAAGCATTATTAGAATAAAGATTAGTTTAAATAAACAAAAGTGAATTTTATTTAAAGTGAGTGGAAAAAGGAGACATAACAAATTATATAACAAATGGCGCAGCCGGTGAGCCCAAGGAAGCCCGAGATTAACATCTCATAAGAGCTTCAAAAGCCTTGTGTCGACAAGAACGACAAAGCTCCCACACAAATAAACAAAAATCAGTGACACGAAGTGAAGTGTACCACGAAAAAACAAACAAAAAATATACAAAAATATATATATATATACAAACAACCACAAATAAATCAACAATAAGAAACATCAACATAAAAACACTACCCACAAATTAAACGAAATAAAAGTGACACTAAATAAAACACCCAAACACACACACACACACACACACACACCAAAAACATATTCGAACAATTAAAATTAAAATAAAAAAAAATAAAATGAAATAAAAGAACAAATCAGTGACTCCACAAATAAGTCAACATAAAAAACAACAGCGGAGAAGGAGTGCAACACCTCACACCAATAGAGAGAAGCAGCCACCAACATCAGGAGAAAACTATTAACAGGATCATCAGTAACTGGACCACAAGAAACGGACAAATAAATAGGAAATAGTGGTATGTGCTTATATGTACTTTCTCTATAAATTATTTAATTTAATAAACACGTATATGTACTTTCCCTCTGGATTATTGAATTTATTATAATAAAAAACAAGCAAAAAAAAAACAAAAAAAACTAGCAGAAAGAGAAGTTTTAAATTTAAAGAAAAACCACGAATAACCAAATCACTCGAAATTAAAACAACCACAAAGAACCCCTGTCAATTAATAAGTAAAATTTAACATAAAACCCCTCTTATTATATAGATATTTATCCATATATTTGTCCATAGCTTTCTCCATAAATTGATCCATATGTTTGTCCATACATTTGTCCATATTTCGCGGTCCTTTTAATGAAAATTTTGAATAATTGGGAAGTAATTCTACTACGATATATATAAACCCCTTGCCTAAAAAATATTAAATTTTGCAAACACCTCCAAAAGAACTTTCCAAAAGGAATACCCTTAACCCTTTTTTTTTCTCCATTTATATACCCAGCCCCACTCCTATCCGTTTATGGAACGCGAACCAAGCCACAATCCTAGGAACGTCTCACCTAACTCGGCAAGGCGACTTCGAAGCGGAACCGAACGATTAGGGAAAATAGACAAGTTAAGTAGGAGGAAATTGGACTTCAACGACCCTGACTTAACTCTTACCCCTCTCACGGGACAAACTCCCACATCTCTCAATACATTTATACAATGCCACTCGATTTTAAGTATTAAACATTGCAAACAGCGACGGAGCAGTGATAGTCCTCGTCACCATAGTATTCCCTATTTTCTTTTTCAGCGGCATTACGGATTTAATTTGTGAATCTTCAGACTGTGATCCTCCCCTTTTCTCTTTTACCCAAATTAAGTCCAGTTATATCTAAAATATGGCTGTAGGTTATACAAAGGTAGCGAAGCTGTCAACATAGCTAATTCCCATCTTCTCAGGGGAACGTAATCCACATTTAGGTGCCGAACTCCATACATTTTTAGATTGCAGTAGGAGGGCCCTAAATTGTCTTCGAGTGGAAGAACACAATGTGTTCTTGCAGATTTTTCCTACCAGGTTGCGGGGAGAAGCATCTGCATTGTTCGCGTCCACCCCGTTTTCATCCTTTCAGGAAGCCGAAGACTTACTAAGAAAAGTTTATCTGCCAGTAGAAAGTTACCAAGATTTGGTCAACAAATTGTTAGCTACTCGGCAGAATCCTGCAGAATCGGTCATATTGTTCCAGCTACGGCTGAAGAAAACACTATCGGAGTGTAAGAAAGCGGCGGAACAGAAATATAGTACCGAGCACGCTGAGGGTGTAAAAGTACAACTGAACGACTTTGCTAGGAATGTATGTAAACAAGGGTTGGTAAATCCATACCATCGACAATTTTTATTGTTGATGGGTGAGGTACCTCTTGACATTCTGATGCAAAGGACGTTGGAGTTGGAACAAATTCAGCGCCTCAGCTGCCATCTAACTTTCCGCAGGATTCGGTAAATCCCCCTTTCCCCATTACATCGGCACCACTCCCACAAACAATACCGAACACTCCAAATGTAGAAGGGTTACCACACATTCAACCTATCAGGCAGGGAACTCCGCAACAGCAAGAACCAATACCACAGGCCGGGCGAGCAAAAGCACAAAATGCCTCCATCATCAAAGTAACTTGCAGTTACTGCCACCAAAGGGGGCATACCTACGAGGATTGTGTGAAAAGGAAAGACACACCCTTTTGCGCACACTGTCGACAAGTAAATCACGATATCCGTGATTGCTGGCGATTAAGGGAGGGAAAAAGAATTTTGCACATAAGGCAGATTTGCGACTTCTGTGGCCAACACGGCCACAATCTAGGATCCTGTCAACGAAAATTGACATGGGAAGCGCGAGTTCAATGCCAGGCTCCAACAAACTCCCCCCGTCACAACAAGAAAAGGTAAGTCAAAACCCTTGGTGGTAAAAAAGAGTTATCACATTAGGACTCCATGCGCGACAATAACCAGTGTCCCAACTGTCCAGCTACCGATAGATGTAGGTGTTAAGAATAACACTACTCTAGTAGTGGACACCGGCGCCGAGATAAGTCTGATCAGCAAGAGTCGCCTCAAGGAATCAGCCGTTAAGATTAATCGGCGAGAAGCTTGCACCTTACAGATGCCGTTTGGAAGTATCCGAACCTTGGGAAGCTGCAAGGTGAACTTTCAACTGAATGGTACTCCTAGGCCTAAACTCTCATGCAAATTTCAAGTAGTGAGCAGTATGCCCGATCTACCAGAAGACGGACTACTTGGAAATGACTTCCTGTCGAGAAATTGCAATGTGGAAGGCCCCAAACAGTGTATCACATTTCCTCGAACGGAAATGAACCCAACGGTATTTAGTGTACCGATCAAATTCTCAACTGTTGAGAAAAAGGTACCTGAAAACAAATACCATAAAGGGAAACATGAGCAAGCCCAAGATAAAGTCAAAACCTTCAGGTTAAATAGTAACCATATAAAGAGGAACCCTAAGAAGCCAGGCGGTAATAACAAATATATTAACCAAATAACTGACACTGCGTCAGCAAATTCAACAAACTCGCTCCCCCGCTCGCAAAATAAACAAAACAAAAAGTTATGGCAAAAGCCCGAAACACCCGAAAAAATAACAAACCCCAAAGAGATTGCAACCTTACTCAGGGTTTATCACAATTCCCCTTCCGGTGGACATCAGAGCATCACCAAATCGTATAATAAAATACGACAAAGATACTGGTGGCCATCCATGCTCTCCGATATTAGAAAATATAAGAAGCAGTGTGAGGAATGCCGTTCGTTGAAAGCAACCACATGCTCCGGAAGTGAAACGAAACCGCAATCGTTTCATGTGGGAAACATGGTGTTAATGAGGTGTAAAAACCACAAAGGCAAACACACACCTATTTGGAAGGGACCCTTCCCAGTCATAGCTATAAAAGGCTCAGTAAATACGCTTATCAAAATGGGCCGAAGATCCGTGGTGGTTCACAACAATAGGCTAAAACCATATTTTTAAAATCCCATCCTCAACAATCCCAACTTCCTGTCCCCTATAAAGTCTACACAATTATCATTCCCAAGAGGGATTGCAAATTCAAAATCTTAGTCCAAAGCAAAAATAATAAATACGCAAAATTAAAATGAATAACAATATGGACAAAAATAAATGACAGAAGTAAGGGTCAAAGATTCATCAAGATTATACATAAATACATATACAATAAAATAAATAATACACAAAATCCTATTAAGTAATTACAATATAAAAACCGTTTTATACTAAGAAAACAAGCAGCAATACACTAAATGTAACCACATTTCAAAAATCATTCACAACATTTAAATAAATACACAAAGATATAGAGATAAATACAAAATATTATATAATATATATATATATCAACTAATATTGTTAGAGCTAATAAGCAAATAATTTCTTTTATTACCACTAATGTTAAAATTAAATTCATGCTGTATTGAGTGAACATTATTGCACATACAATTATTATACAAAATAATGTACAAATAATTTTTACTATTATAGATACTATTTAAATTAGTAAGCAAAACTATTACTATTAAAATTAAACAAATTTGTAAATGAATAAACTACTAATAAATAATAAAATAATACACTTTAGCATATAGATACATATATAAGAAAAACATGGGTTTCAGTATTATGATTCCCTGTTAACAAATAAATACAAAATATACTTTACTTTAATCGCTTCATAAATCTAGCATTACCTTACGAAAATAATAAAAATAGAAATAAAAAAAAAAAAAAAATTTTTTTTGACATACCAATGAACTCGTAAATATATATTAGAAAATTATTTTGGGTTATTATTAATAAAACATTCACCAGCATGAAAATATTACAAATTGTTTACTATTATTAAAATTAAATAATAAAATATATAAACTAAGTAGAAAATAAACAAACAAATAAATATAAACGCTTATATAAAACATGTTAGTTTACAAAAACACTGATATTATACACATAAACAACGATAAAATACATACTGTATACTTAAATCTAAAAATGAAACAAAGGAATTATATAAAAACAAATATATGCGACAACAACCAATATGTAAAACATTATAAACTATAGTCCCAACACATGTAACCCAAACAAATATAAAATAAATTAAAGAGACAAAAATAAATACAATTGCTTTGTAGCCCGTCACGAACACAAACCCCACGCTTCACACATATCCTATAGACAACCAAGACGTATTATTCCTCTTCAAAGAATAATACTAATTTTATAAAGGGGGGAGGTATGTTACGTACCAAAACCACCCCCCCAAACATTCATACCGGGCGAAGCCCCAATCAATTTCGGATCACATGTAGTGAATCCCAGGCAGATTGGTTAATGTACCAATCACCTAAGGAAATATAACCATAGAGTCCAGACATGCATCTGATAACAATACTCAATGGCGACACCGTTTCCTTTAATCCATTCTAAGGATACGTTTCCTAAACGGAAAAAGAGCGGTGCATGTAAATAGGATTGATGGACAACAATAGCATTAAGATGTGCAAAATATCTTTGGCACCGTTGTCCATTAAAAAGTAATTACCAAAAACACTCGTGGTAAATACCAGTCCGAAACATTACTAAAAAACCCAAGTAATGTTTAATGACCTACAGAAATTGTCATCATCATCATCGGCACTACAACCGGGAGCCGGTCTTGGGCTTATTTAGCAAGTCCTGAGGCTTGTTAAATTTTCCATAATGATTTATTTTTTCTGGGCAAGGTCATTAGTCTTGCGCCAGAGGCTCCCCGACGGGGAATCGAACCCCGGTCTCCCGGGTGACAGGCGGGTATACTAACCACTATACTATCGAGGAGCGGAAATTGTCGATCCTAGGAAAATTACCGAAGGATCAAACAAAAGATCGATGGCTCACAATAGAGATCCGTATACAAAGGATTTTATGTGAGGTCAGCGAGAAAACAGAAAAGGAAAATAACACGTTGCTTTTAGGTAACGTGGAAAAAAGGTTTCCTTCCGATCAAACGATCGAGATAGAGTCGAGTTGATTTTGAATTTTTAACGGAGACGGTCGTCGGAGTTGAGATCTAGTGGTTGACCAAGACGACGAGATTTTCAAGTGTTGTTTGGTGTGGTGGTGCGTAAAAACCTGTGCGTGAAGTGGGTGTGTAACGTGTACAGATTATAAAAATAAAATAGAATAATTTAAAGAGAACCTAACCTTAACGCATTATTATAAAATAAATCGTATAAACATTATTGTAAAAGTAAAGCAATTTAAAGAGAACCTCACGTAAAGCATTATTAGAATAAAGATTAGTTTAAATAAACAAAAGTGAATTTTATTTAAAGTGAGTGGAAAAAGGAGACATAACAAATTATATAACAAGGAAGCCCGAGATTAACATCTCATAAGAGCTTCAAAAGCCTTGTGTCGACAAGAACGACAAAGCTCCCACACAAATAAACAAAAATCAGTGACACGAAGTGAAGTGTACCACAAAAAAACAAACAAAAAATATACAAAAATATATATATATATACAAACAACCACAAATAAATCAACAATAAGAAACATCAACATAAAAACACTACCCACAAATTAAACGAAATAAAAGTGACACTAAATAAAACACCCAAACACACACACACACACACACAAAAAAACATATTCGAACAATTAAAATTAAAATAAAAAAAAATAAAATGAAATAAAAGAACAAATCAGTGACTCCACAAATAAGTCAACATAAAAAACAACAGCGGAGAAGGAGTGCAACACCTCACACCAATAGAGAGAAGCAGCCACCAACATCAGGAGAAAACTATTAACAGGATCATCAGTAACTGGACCACAAGAAACGGACAAATAAATAGGAAATAGTGGTATGTGCTTATATGTACTTTCTCTATAAATTATTTAATTTAATAAACACGTATATGTACTTTCCCTCTGGATTATTGAATTTATTATAATAAAAAACAAGCAAAAAAAAAACAAAAAAAACTAGCAGAAAGAGAAGTTTTAAATTTAAAGAAAAACCACGAATAACCAAATCACTCGAAATTAAAACAACCACAAAGAACCCCTGTCAATTAATAAGTAAAATTTAACATAAAACCCCTCTTATTATATAGATATTTATCCATATATTTGTCCATAGCTTTCTCCATAAATTGATCCATATGTTTGTCCATACATTTGTCCATATTTCGCGGTCCTTTTAATGAAAATTTTGAATAATTGGGAAGTAATTCTACTACGATATATATAAACCCCTTGCCTAAAAAATATGAAATTTTGCAAACACCTCCAAAAGAACTTTCCAAAAGGAATACCCTTAACCCTTTTTTTTTCTCCATTTATATACCCAGCCCCACTCCTATCCGTTTATGGAACGCGAACCAAGCCACAATCCTAGGAACGTCTCACCTAACTCGCCAAGGCGACTTCGAAGCAAAACCGAACGATTAGGGAAAATAGACAAGTTAAGTAGGAGGAAATTGGACTTCAACGACCCTGACTTAACTCTTACCCCTCTCACGGGACAAACTCCCACATCTCTCAATACATTTATACAATGCCACTCGATTTTAAGTATTAAACATTGCAAACAGCGACGGAGCAGTGATAGTCCTCGTCACCATAGTATTCCCTATTTTCTTTTTCAGCGGCATTACGGATTTAATTTGTGAATCTTCAGACTGTGATCCTCCCCTTTTCTCTTTTACCCAAATTAAGTCCAGTTATATCTAAAATATGGCTGTAGGTTATACAAAGGTAGCGAAGCTGTCAACATAGCTAATTCCCATCTTCTCAGGGGAACGTAATCCACATTTAGGTGCCGAACTCCATACATTTTTAGATTGCAGTAGGAGGGCCCTAAATTGTCTTCGAGTGGAAGAACACAAAGTGTTCTTGCAGATCTTTCCTACCAGGTTGCGGGGAGAAGCATCTGCATTGTTCGCGTCCACCCCGTTTTCATCCTTTCAGGAAGCCGAAGACTTACTAAGAAAAGTTTATCTGCCAGTAGAAAGTTACCAAGATTTGGTCAACAAATTGTTAGCTACTCGGCAGAATCCTGCAGAATCGGTCATATTGTTCCAGCTACGGCTGAAGAAAACACTATCGGAGTGTAAGAAAGCGGCGGAACAGAAATATAGTACCGAGCACGCTGAGGGTGTAAAAGTACAACTGAACGACTTTGCTAGGAATGTATGTAAACAAGGGTTGGTAAATCCATACCATCGACAATTTTTATTGTTGATGGGTGAGGTACCTCTTGACATTCTGATGCAAAGGACGTTGGAGTTGGAACAAATTCAGCAGCCTCAGCTGCCATCTAACTTTCCGCAGGATTCGGTAAATCCCCCTTTCCCCATTACATCGGCACCACTCCCACAAACAATACCGAACACTCCAAATGTAGAAGGGTTACCACACATTCAACCTATCAGGCAGGGAACTCCGCAACAGCAAGAACCAATACCACAGGCCGGGCGAGCAAAAGCACAAAATGCCTCCATCATCAAAGTAACTTGCAGTTACTGCCACCAAAGGGGGCATACCTACGAGGATTGTGTGAAAAGGAAAGACACACCCTTTTGCGCACACTGTCGACAAGTAAATCACGATATCCGTGATTGCTGGCGATTAAGGGAGGGAAAAAGAATTTTGCACATAAGGCAGATTTGCGACTTCTGTGGCCAACACGGCCACAATCTAGGATCCTGTCAACGAAAATTGACATGGGAAGCGCGAGTTCAATGCCAGGCTCCAACAAACTCCCCCCGTCACAACAAGAAAAGGTAAGTCAAAACCCTTGGTGGTAAAAAAGAGTTATCACATTAGGACTCCATGCGCGACAATAACCAGTGTCCCAACTGTCCAGCTACCGATAGATGTAGGTGTTAAGAATAACACTACTCTAGTAGTGGACACCGGCGCCGAGATAAGTCTGATCAGCAAGAGTCGCCTCAAGGAATCAGCCGTTAAGATTAATCGGCGAGAAGCTTGCACCTTACAGATGCCGTTTGGAAGTATCCGAACCTTGGGAAGCTGCAAGGTGAACTTTCAACTGAATGGTACTCCTAGGCCTAAACTCTCATGCAAATTTCAAGTAGTGAGCAGTATGCCCGATCTACCAGAAGACGGACTACTTGGAAATGACTTCCTGTCGAGAAATTGCAATGTGGAAGGCCCCAAACAGTGTATCACATTTCCTCGAACGGAAATGAACCCAACGGTATTTAGTGTACCGATCAAATTCTCAACTGTTGAGAAAAAGGTACCTGAAAACAAATACCATAAAGGGAAACATGAGCAAGCCCAAGATAAAGTCAAAACCTTCAGGTTAAATAGTAACCATATAAAGAGGAACCCTAAGAAGCCAGGCGGTAATAACAAATATATTAACCAAATAACTGACACTGCGTCAGCAAATTCAACAAACTCGCTCCCCCGCTCGCAAAATAAACAAAACAAAAAGTTATGGCAAAAGCCCGAAACACCCGAAAAAATAACAAACCCCAAAGAGATTGCAACCTTACTCAGGGTTTATCACAATTCCCCTTCCGGTGGACATCAGAGCATCACCAAATCGTATAATAAAATACGACAAAGATACTGGTGGCCATCCATGCTCTCCGATATTAGAAAATATAAGAAGCAGTGTGAGGAATGCCGTTCGTTGAAAGCAACCACATGCTCCGGAAGTGAAACGAAACCGCAATCGTTTCATGTGGGAAACATGGTGTTAATGAGGTGTAAAAACCACAAAGGCAAACACACACCTATTTGGAAGGGACCCTTCCCAGTCATAGCTATAAAAGGCTCAGTAAATACGCTTATCAAAATGGGCCGAAGATCCGTGGTGGTTCACAACAATAGGCTAAAACCATATTTTTAAAATCCCATCCTCAACAATCCCAACTTCCTGTCCCCTATAAAGTCTACACAATTATCATTCCCAAGAGGGATTGCAAATTCAAAATCTTAGTCCAAAGCAAAAATAATAAATACGCAAAATTAAAATGAATAACAATATGGACAAAAATAAATGACAGAAGTAAGGGTCAAAGATTCATCAATATTATACATAAATACATATACAATAAAATAAATAATACACAAAATCCTATTAAGTAATTACAATATAAAAACCGTTTTATACTAAGAAAACAAGCAGCAATACACTAAATGTAACCACATTTCAAAAATCATTCACAACATTTAAATAAATACACAAAGATATAGAGATAAATACAAAATATTATATAATATATATATATATCAACTAATATTGTTAGAGCTAATAAGCAAATAATTTCTTTTATTACCACTAATGTTAAAATTAAATTCATGCTGTATTGAGTGAACATTATTGCACATACAATTATTATACAAAATAATGTACAAATAATTTTTACTATTATAGATACTATTTAAATTAGTAAGCAAAACTATTACTATTAAAATTAAACAAATTTGTAAATGAATAAACTACTAATAAATAATAAAATAATACACTTTAGCATATAGATACATATATAAGAAAAACATGGGTTTCAGTATTATGATTCCCTGTTAACAAATAAATACAAAATATACTTTACTTTAATCGCTTCATAAATCTAGCATTACCTTACGAAAATAATAAAAATTGAAATAAAAAAAAAAAATTTTTTTTACATACCAATGAACTCGTAAATATATATTAGGAAATTATTTTGGGTTATTATTAATAAAAAATTCACCACCATGAAAATATTACAAATTTTTTACTATTATTAAAATTAAATAATAAAATATATAAACTAAGTAGAAAATAAACAAACGTATAAATACAAACGCTTATACAAAAACATGTTAGTTTACAAGAACACTGATATTATACACATAAACAACCATAAAATACATACTGTATACTTAAATCTAAAAATGAAACAAAGGAATTATATAAAAATAAATATATGCGACAACAACCAATAAGTAAAACATTATAAACTATAGTCCCAACACATGTAACCCAAACAAATATAAAATAAATTAAAGGGACAAAAATAAATTCATTTGCTTTGTAGCCCGTCACGAACACACACCTCATGCTTCACACATATCCTATAGACAACCAAGACGTATTATTCCTCTTCAAAGAATAATACTAATTTTGTAAAGGGGGGAGGTATGTTACGTAGCAAAACCACCCCCAACCCTCACCAAACATTCATACCGGGCGAAGCCCCAATCAATTTCGGATCACATGTAGTGAATCCCAGGCAGATTGATTAATGTACCAATCAGCTAAGGAAATATAACCATAGAGTCCAGACATACATCTGATAACAATACTCAATGGCGACACCGTTTCCTTTAATCCATTCTAAGGATACGTTTCCTAAACGGAAAAAGAGCGGTGCATGTAAATAGGATTGATGGACAACAATAGCATTAAGATGTGCAAAATATCTTTGGCACCGTTGTCCATTAAAAAGTAATTACCAAAAACACTCGTGGTAAATACCAGTCCGAAACATTACTAAAAAACCCAAGTAATGTTTAATGACCTACGGAAATTGTCGATCCTAGGAAAATTACCGAAGGATCAAACAAAGGATCGATGGCTCACAATAGAGATCCGGATACAAAGGATTTTATGTGAGGTCAGCGAGAAAACAGAAAAGGAAAATAACACGTTGCTTTTGGTTAACGTGGAAAAAAGGTTTCCTTCCGATCAAACGATCGAGATAGAGTCGAGTTGGTTTTGAATTTTTAACGGAGACGGTCGTCGGAGTTGAGATCTAGTGGTTGACCAAGACGACGAGATTTTCAAGTGTTGTTTGGTGTGGTGGTGCGTAAAAACCTGTGCGTGAAGTGGGTGTGTAACGTGTACAGATTATAAAAATAAAATAGAATAATTTAAAGAGAACCTAACCTTAACGCATTATTATAAAATAAATCGTATAAACATTATTGTAAAAGTAAAGCAATTTAAAGAGAACCTCACGTAAAGCATTATTAGAATAAAGATTAGTTTAAATAAACAAACGTGAATTTTATTTAAAGTGAGTGGAAAAAGGAGACATAACAAATTATATAACACATATACAAATGCAAGCAAGGGATTTGTTTCGTCTCGCAACCAATTAGCACATTTTCACATCGGATGGTCGTCTCTTGTTTAGCCGCACATGTTCTAACAAAGATTCCATTGGCATCCGACGATTTCGGTTTTATTTGCTTTACCGAAATCGTATCGTAGGAATGCACTTTATGTCTTTCTTTGTTCTAGGCACACATACCACCATGATCACGATGAGCGAATGAGTTCTGAACGAGCAAGATATCGCGGAGTTGTAATTCAATCTCCGTAGCGGACGGGTCATCGCCATCCACCGTACCGGCGCCGGCACGGTGTGTAAACGAAAGACGTAATTTGAGTCGAGTGAGTCGGTTGCGCATACGGTGGCACATGTTAAGTAAAAAGAATTGTTGTGGGTTATCTCTTAAAGTAATACTTCAAATTGTAAAATGTGTCATGTCGAATTGAATGTAAAGTGCTTGTGTCATTGTTATAAGAATTTTCACCAAAAGAATAAAACATTAACGTACACGAACCTTGTGTTTCTTTTACCAGGCCGCAGCTTACTTGGGTGTTCCAATGTTCTGTCATTGTTTTCGGTGATCATGTTTTGTATTCGGAGGTATTTCTGATGGTGGAAGAAGTGAGCCAAGTACCCATGCTGGTACATACTTCTTCCCCACAGTACCCTCGTCAGAAAGCGATCAAGAAAGCACAAGGAGAACGCGTCCCCTAACCACCTAAACAGGGGTACGAAGTCTCAACACTGAACCCGTAAGGTAAGAGTCCATTGCAAATAAATTACAAATAAAATATCCAACACCCACTACAAACCCACGTAACTAAGTTCAAAGAAGACAACAAAATAAAATATATAGAAAATAACCGTACAGTGTAACCACTTAACATCCGATTAACAACTTATTATGATCTCCCGAAATACGGACGGTATTCATCTTACTCTTCCTTTAACAATTGAATACTAAAAAATATTGACAACATCAAATTATGATTTTGGCGGAGGTTTCCAGGTACTACTCATACAATGCAATTAGCCGGAGTTAACACTCCTAAAAGATAAGGTAGTTAACAATCCTAAAATATAAGATAGTTAACAATCCTAAGATAACATGAACCATTGTACTCTAAATCATTTCCACATATATAAACAACAAGCATCATTCCAAACGATGCATACAATAGCATTGAAATATTGCTAACCCACGAACAAAAGATAACATGAACCATTGTACTGTAAACAACAAGCATCATTCCGATATGTAAAATAACATAAAAAGCCAGATGCTTCAAAACCTATTCAACCTCATGTTATTTCTCACATAGACAATGTATCGGGAAACCGACAAATATAAATAGATTTAAGTTCAAAAAAGAATTCAGAATACAGTACACTCCCTCCCAAATGGAGAAATTACGAGTATTCGAAAGAAAATGCTTTAGGTATGTCTCTGGGTTACATCGTCGTCCTAACTCCTATAAGTACTATAGTAACGTCGAACTCTACAATACCGCTGGTATTGAGCGCCTCGATAGACGATTCCTCGAACTGTCCATCAAATTTATCGAAAACCTACAAAATAATCCCAATCCCATAATAACCTCGCTCTTAGAGAACCCTCTAGATATCAGAACTAACTACCCCAACTGTCTCCACACCAGAGCTATCTTCGCCTCAGGCAGACTGGTAAATGATTCAAACGAGATCATATACCACAACACCGAAGTTACCCCTAACCAGTTCAAATACTCTAACGTCCAACCATTTTCCAACATCCTACGTTTTTCCAACGAACAACCGGAAAGAAATACTCTTCCTCAAACCCATAACTGACCTCATTCCACATCCTTTAATTCATAAATCCCATTAATTATAAAACTTTGTTTTGTTTATAGCTCATTTTATAATAATCAGACTAAGTTAGGTTAAGTTATATTTATATTTATATTTAGGGTTAAGTTTAGATTAAGTAAAGTAAAAATAAGAAATTCCTGGTTTTCTGACCTTTTCCAGGAAGACAAAACCCTACTAAATGTACAAACACACATCTAGCCTGTAACTCTTAAAACATTGTTTGGAAAATGTATTATAATAATAATTACATGTAAGCAATTGTCACGAATTTAATTTTAAGTCACTGTATTACTTAAATGTACAAATTTTAATTATGGTTAATAAATACAGTTTAAAAAAAAAAAAAAAAAAACAGAATACAGTAAAAATAGCGACTAAACGGAGACATAGTTTCCACTTAAAAAGAAAAAAGGTCTTTTCTTTGCAATTATTTTCTCTGCCGAAACAGTGCAAAATAATTCCGGCGCCATAAACAATCATATCAACAAATCCCAAGTAACGTAATGTCTTTAACCTTAACATTTGTAGTAAAGGGTAACGACATTTAACCGAAGAAACATTTTAATTTCTTTCATCTTTTCATTTGAAAAGTGTTAAATTATATAATAGAATCGTTGTGAAAGATTGCTTTGACGAATAATGTCACTTTTCAAATGCTAACAGCGCCAACTCTGGTCTAGGTATGTACCGTACAGCCCCCGTATTTAAAGCATATTTTAAACTATATTACTTGTCGTAAGGAATTAATAAGGACGTTTGTATACTTCGGGAAGCCAGTAGATTAAAATTTAAAAATAATGTAAAATTAGATTTAATATTTAATCTAAAATGTTACGTATTTAATGCAGTTTTATTTCATATTTAATTTTGTTTTTTTCAATTTCAAGTCAAAAATTATTGTAAGAGAGGTAAGACTAAAAATAAAATTGAAATTATTCCCTGTATTGGCTTGTTTCAAACTAAATAAAAAAATTAACTAGCATGACGCTATTTGTTTTCAAATTTCGGGCTTGATTTAACTATTAGATTTATTTGTAACTCAATGGTAGTTGCTCTCGATATTCGAGATTAACCTAATTATTAAGTTAATGTCTAGCACGATATTGATTTGCCCATTAAGCTTTTTCCCAATCCTTATTTCTATGTTTAATGTCTTAATAAATTAATAATGTAATATAATTGTAATGTAACAAAAAATGTGTTTTTAGTAATGCTTACGTAACGAGAATCAGTCTTCTTCTTGTAATAAGAGTTTTGTCTGCTTTTTACTCTTTCAGCTGATGATGATGATGATGATGAATTGATGATGATGAATTGATGGCGATGAATCATTGTTCGTTGTTGTTTAAATAATAATATTTTTAACTATCACTCACAAATATTTAAGAGTTTGTGTAATTTTAGGTTAATGGTTGCGGTTTTTTTAATTGTCACTCTTTAATATTGGTTTTTTTTTACCACGAATTTATTAACCGTTTATTTATTTTATACCATTTGATCACCCACTAATTAAACATTTAATTTAATGATTACGGGATTTTTAATCACAATATTTGATTTTACATATTTTATTTGCTATTTTCGTTATACTTTTTATCATTAGGTTTGTATTTCTTATTTATTACGTACAATTCCTCATTTTTGAACTAACACAATTGTTGGTTTGTTAACATATATGTATTTTTAAAATTGTCCGCTGTACAGTGTCTATACTTTTTCATTACCACGAAAAATATTTTTTTGATTCTAGTTACTTCTTTTTTGTATTTATTATTTGTTGCACGCCATCTATTTTGTTACGTTTATAAATTACATTTTACATATGTTGGGCGTTTACGTTTATATATGTTATCTATTGTACTTTATTTTAATGGCAGTTTTTTGTTTTATATCCGAACGTGTTATTTGTTTTTGTTTTTTTTTTTGTATAACCCGACATTTTGAAATTAGTCCGCTGTTCTTATATTTTTCGTTGTATCTTGCCTAACACTAAATATTGAATGTTAACCTTCTCTTGATCTAAACAGTCACTTAAGTAATATATGTATTTAATACATCTCTTGTTCCCATTATTTGAAACCTTCAAGCTTGTTTTAAATTACTTGTTTCTTTGTAACGCACTTTTATAGATATTTGCCAGTTAAATATATTATCACTATCAACCATTTTAACTTCTCCAACTATTAATTTTATAACAAATTCTTCCTTCATGATTAAACAGGATCTGATGTTTCCAAATGTTTGTTCCATTTTTACTGGCGTTTTAGTTTTAATTTGTTTTTGCAAATAATGTTCATGTCCCGAAAGTTATTAAATTAACATTCCGTAAGTTACTCAGCGAAACAGAAAACCATTTATAAACAAAGATTTTTACAGGAAATTGCTTTAAGCCAGACAAATATCCGGACGACGCACATATTTTCTACTTTCGTATATTAATTATTTTACTTTATTTGACACACGTGTTATTTCATTTGTGATGCAAAACCGTGTGTAGTATTTTATCTTATATTTTAATGAAAACGAATATTATTAAAATTAAATTCCGTGTTTTCGTTAGAACGTGCATTCCTTCGGAGTACTCGATAACAACTCAGCATGCACCATCTAAAAACCTTCTTTATATAATTTTTGAATTTTTGAAATGATAATGGGTTTTCTAATGATCTATCATTCACAGGTAATATTTTAAAGTCCGGACTACTTGAAGACACGAATTTCTCCAGCAATTAATTTTAATATTCACTTTTGTTCTAATTTATGTTAATGCCTTTACAGAATTTTGTTTTTAATTATTTAATTCCTGGAAAAATTAGTGGACCGCACACACACATACATCGTTACACGCGCGTACGCATTCACATACAAACACCCACGTTTAGAGTTTACCTGATACAATTATCCTGGCCTGAACCTTTTAAAATGTGAAAAAACTAAACGAAAGTAAAGTTTTTACTTTGTGTGTTCTCATGATTTTATTATGATTTTTTGTGTTCCTTTTTTGTATTTTCAATTTCATGCTTGAAGGCCGCATGGGTTTCTGTTTTTTGCTTTGAAGCTACATGGTTCCATTGTCTGGTGAGTCAGAGATATGTCCTGACCTCGTGGTGCCTTGTGATATTATAATCACGTTTTCCTAAAACACAATATCTTATCCATCGTATTTTTTGTATTGTTCTTGGCTCAGCAATATAAGTATGTTGATGGGATATTGGCTCGCAGATTTTAATTTAAACTTGAAATCCCCTTTGTGTCCAAGCTTCCTGTAAGTAATACCAAAAGGTTGCTGTCTTATTACAAATAAACATAACATGCATTTGTTCTGAGTTAAAATTGATCAGATAATTAATTTTATTGAAAATATTAGTTTTTTTTCTGTAATGCCAGGATTTATTTAATGAATACATTGATAGAACAATGTTTTTTCTCAAAAGTATAGTCGCATGTAGACTATACAAATTATATTCAGCATTTACATAAAATAAATATATGTTTAATTAAAAATAAAAATAATGACAATAAAGAAACAGAATAGTAATGGAAAACAATAACATTAAATAATCCGCACAGAAAATGGACTTTAAGGTTGAACATTAACACGTTATGTACAACCTAGACTACACAAATTATGTAACATATGTTATTAAGGAAACAAAACAAAAATAATGATAATCAACACAAGATATATTATAATTATAATGATTTTTCATTTTTACGCGATTTGAAATTGCAAACCGATTTTTTAAATTTAAGTTATGAGTTTTTTATTTCACACAACGCATAAAAATAATAATTAAGAAACCCTTAAATGTCAAGGCATGGTGTCAGCGGAAGAGAAGTTGGACGATAAGGAAAGAAGGTATCGTTGTACATTGGTCTTGTATGCCTGGATACCACCACGGCTAGGAAACTAAATTGTGGGGAAAATTCCATATTCGTGTATGATTCTATTCTCTGTGTTTATTTGTACAAAGTTTACTTTCAAAGTGAACTCTTGCATACTTTCTGATTGACTTGTATTGTGGTTGAGTATTTGGAAGGATTGGAATACATCCGTTAAGGTCATTTGCCCAATTTCGCTCCACCACGAGATTCTTCCTTTCGTATTCCAATTAATACTGACGAAGTGGAACTAAGGTTTTCAGATATTGATGATTCAGGTCTACGAGTACTAGTGACATTGGTTTCCATGATTTCCGATAAATTTTCTCCATTAACTCAATTTTCTTTTTGGGCCATGGTATGTCATTCAGTTCAAACGGTCGCCATTTGGTGAAAAAAATATTACTTTTTGAATTCTCCGAGGTAAGGGCGATAGCGACATCTTTACTGATAGAGACTATTATTATTACTGATAGCGACATCTTTACTGATTAAGACTATTATTATTACTGATAGCGACATCTTTACTGATTAAGGATTTTTCTGTTTCAGACAATCAGAGGGCTTGAAACCATGTACACCAGGACATCCCTTTTTTGGACCCCCACTTTACGAGTTTTTAAAGAGGATAAAAATACCCCCTTAAGATTAAACAAGACAACGCTCCACCAAGAGATTCTTCCTTTTCTATTCCAATTAATACTGATGAAATAGAACGAATGTTTTCAGATGTTGATGATTCAGTTTTCTGCGTAGTAGTGATCCATGATGTCCAATAAATGTTTTGCATTAACTCAATTTTCTTTTTGGGTCAAGGTATGTCATAAGTTTTTAAACTAAATTTACCAACTTACCGGCTAGATGTGGTAACCGATTCATGATTATCTTCGGCGGTGTAGTGGATGCACTGTTCAGTTTTGAACGATGAGAGGTATACTGGTCCGACATTCATCATTATGAAAACAAAAGGGCAATATCCCCGGCGGAAGTCAAAAATTAACGATTTGGAAAATACAACATGCAACTTCAAAACTTCGTTTAAAAAAAAAAAATTAATTTATGGCGCAAAACTTTTCCAACTAATTTTGCAAAAGCATAGCTGTTCACTACAGTGCTGAAACGCCCCGTTTAAAGTGTATTTGAATTTTTTATCTCACAAGTCACATTCACTTAAATCCGATTTCCGGCCAACGTTCAAAGGAGTCTTAAAAATTGATCGACGAAATAAATTTAATTGAACACCTGATTTCGCGTGTCCACTTTCATATGCATTGCTTGCTGCACAAAATACGGAATAGCATTATAGTTTCAGTCAAATTTGATGGAATCTGGGGAACTACCATGACACAGACACTGCATTAGGCCATCGAGAAAAAACCACTCATTTAACAATGCCGATGAAAGCCGTGAATATTTAATGCAGATTTTACGTGGGAGGCATGATGAAGATTGTTTGGAATCAAGGGGGCACACGCAGTAGGTTGGACATACAGAAAAAATGGCAAAGGTAGTTGCCTTCTTATATACGTGATAGTTTAGGTGTTTATAACTATTTACTTTTCTGGTTTTAAACAATCAGAGAAAAATAAACGACATAAAATATTTCATTGACGAAGCAAAGAAAAATTAATAAACAATACTCCATGGATGCTTACAAAAAATTAAAAAAGAAATCAATGAACGAGATAAAACAATAAGAGATCAGTACCTGGCTGACTTTCAAACAGACAACTTGTCTCACAGTTTTGCTCGTGCTAGTTATCTTAATCAACCGTCATTTTCACAATAATTTTCACAATTTAATTATCATTATCTTGTTTTCTTTGCCTCGTTTTCCGCATACAAAAATTTGAACAAGTGTTATAACCGTTAAGTTATGGCCCCTGGGCCACGTGTATTAAATAAAATCAAGCGCAAACGGTTGCGTTACGACCCCGTTATTGGAGGCCAAACACCTCCCGATAAACTTTCAAAAGTGAACAATAAAGTTCTCGAAAAATCTAAAATGTGTTCAAACACTAACTTTTTTCAACCACTTCAAAGTCTGATGGAAGACTCTCCTGAAATGGATCCGACCAATGAAGAACAGTGCGCAGAACTTCCTCAAGAAACTGTTCCGCCAATTGTGGTATTAAAAACAACTAGTGCTCAAGTGCGTGATATTTTGAGCAACATTAAGATAGACAAATACTTAATCAAAAACATTTCGCTTGGGCAAAAAATATGTGCCCCAACAATGAACATATATAATAAAATCAGAACCGAACTCTTACGGTTAAAATGTGAGTTTTTCACCCACTCACGTAAGGAAAATCGTCCGTTAAAGGTAGTGTTATCCGGGCTAGACTTAATAAGCAACGATATAGTGAAAAATGAGTTAATTGCACTCGGGATTAAGTGCCTAGATGTTAAAACCATCACATTAAATCCGTCAACAAAGGCCCTGTACAAACACTACTTGTACATCGTCTACATTCAACGCGGTACAGTTAAATTAAACGAACTAAAACGGAACTACTCCACATTGTTCAAAACCATCGTTCGCTGGGACTTTAAAAAACATAATCCAGGTAAGGTCACACAATGTCACAATTGCCAGCTTTATGGTCACGGCTCGATGCATTGTCATATAAATAGCTTCTGTGCAATATGTTCGGGAAACCTTAAAACATCCGACTGCAAAACAAATGAGGTCATCAAGTGTGCAAATTGTAGTGGGCCACATAAATCCACCGATCCAGAATGCATAAGCCGAAAGCAGTACATAGACATTCGCCGCAAATTATCCCCACGCGGACGTGGTACAGGAAATACAACCTTCCTACAGCCTCCAAGTGACAAACAGCAGACAGTGCCCGACCGATTATCCATTGATAATTTTCCTCCACTACCCCGAACTGTGCGTCAACCTTCACTTCCTTCATCCACCTGGGCTTCTGGCCTCCATCAAACCCAGCAACCTTCCAATAGTGATACGACACACACGAAGAAAAATCCGTCAGAAACATTAACTAATGATAACCTGTTCTCATTTAGCGAGATAAACTCTCTTCTTAATGAAGTTGTAACCAAGCTTAGTGCTTGTCAAACCAAAGCTGACCAATTTAACGTCATTACTTCATTAGCTATTAAGTACATATACTCGGAAAAAACATGTTAAGAAATTCTCTTAACATCATAACTTGGAATGCGAGAAGCATCAAAAACAAAAAGCATGAATTTTTTAGTTTCTTGATAAATTTTAATATTGACATTGCACTTGTTTCAGAAACCTGGCTCAAACAAGACATTTCTTGCTCACATCAAAATTACATATGTTATCGCCTAGACAGGGTACATGCTAGTGGTGGAGGTGTCGCCATTGTTGTGAAAAAATGTATACAACATTCCTTGCGTCCTTCATTGCGCCTTAAGTTAATTGAGGAAATTAGTATAGAGGTAACATTAAGTGACAATTCCAAGGTGAGTCTTTTTTCGGTCTATTTCCCTGGAGGAAATAGAAACCTAGAGAAATCTACTTACTTTAAGCGGGATCTGCAAAAATTGTATAGAGTCAACACTCGAAACAAGGTAATTATTGGTGGTGATCTAAACTGCAGACATCAGTCGTGGAATTGTCTTAGGGCAAACAGCTGGGGTAACATTTTACTAGATGTTGCTGAATCCAGCCCAAGTTTTTCCATACTTTATCCACTTCTTCCCACCTATATCCCAGCGAGTGCTAACAAGAACCCCTCAACTCTTGATCTATATATCACTAATATTCCAAATTACTGCACAGTACCATTAACTCTAAATGCGTTAAGTTCAGACCACATTCCGATCAGCCTCACAGTGAATCATACAGTAGTTGTAAATCGTACCAGTTTATACCACAACTATTCCGCCGCCAACTGGAATTGTTATAAATCATATATAAACACGAACTTGGTTCTAGGCGATACCAGCCTAAATTCTATAACCTGCAGCGAGCACATTGATATCCTATGCAACAATTTTGTTTCTATTATCAATAGAGCGGCCGATCTTGCGATACCTAAATGTTCCACTGCTCCAGTTGATAAGGCACCGCTTCCTGAAAATATCTTACATCTGATTAGGCTACGAAACTCTGAAAGAAGAAAATGGCTGCGTTATAGAATCGATTGTTTTCTACTTAATGTTAAGTCTTAAATAATATCATTAAAAACGAAATCTCAACATATAGGAACAAGTGTTGGAATAAACACCTTTCCTCTCTTGACAAAGCAAGCAAACCGTTCTGGAAAATATCAAAAACTATGAAAAAGAGAGGGTGCAGTATTCCTCCGTTTAAAGTTCACGACAAGTTGTTTATTTCTTCAGTGGAGAAATCGAACCTACTTGCTAACACGTTTAGTAAGAACCACTCCATATCTATGCATCTAAGCGACGCGTATACTGAAGCTGAAGTTGCTAACACTATCTATGTACTTTCTCAAACACCAGCTGAAAGTACTTACGCAACTAATATCAGCAAAGTTAAAGAATTGATAAAAAAATCGAAATCAAAAAAGGCCGCGGGTCTCGATAATATTAACAACAAATTAATCAAAGCACTTCCACCTGCTGCAAGTAACTATTTAACATTCATTTTCAACGCTTGTCTTAAGAATTGTTATTTTCCGGACTGTTGGAAAACAGCAAAAGTAATACCTATCCCGAAACCCGGCAAACCGAAGAACAGCCCCGAAAGCTACAGACCTATTAGTCTACTTAGCTGTCTAAGTAAGCTCTTAGAAAAAATCATTAAGGAAAGGATTGATCGTTTTGTGGAAGACAATAACATCTTACCAAACTTTCAGTTCGGTTTCCGTAGTGGTCACAGCACAATCCACCAAGTCTTGCGCATTAAAAACCACATAGCTGGTAAATTCATCGACAAGGAGTCAACGGGACTAGTTCTTCTAGACATCGAAAAAGCTTTTGATACGGTATGGCACGATGCCTTGATTTATAAGCTACTAAAACTTAAGCTGCCAATACCGCTTATCAAAATTATCCAGAGCTTTCTTCGTTCGAGAAAATATGTTGTGAGTTTAGGAACCGACATATCGTCTACTCACCAAATCCACCATGGTGTACCCCAGGGCTCGGTCCTTGCTCCCATATTATTTACATTGTTTGTCGCAGATTTACCATGTCTAGGTGAAAACATTCAGGTAACTATGTTTGCCGATGATACGGCCATTTTCTCTTCGGGTGCCTTATTCACTAATGTCTACAACTCTTTGCAAGCAGCTCTTGACAAGCTAGCAGTATATTACAGGAAATGGAAAATAAAAATAAATGGTAATAAAACACAAGCTGTCTGGTTTTCGAGATGTAGGAAACACTGTTACCTACCAAATGGCACTAAACTCAGTATGTGTGCAGTTGATATTGATTGGTCCGAAGACTGTAGATATCTAGGTATTATTCTAGATAAAAAACTCATCTTTCAAAAACACATCACTACCACAATTGACAAAATAAACAAAGTCGTAAGAGTTATGTATCCATTAGTGTGTAGAAAATCAAAGCTTAGCATCGAAAATAAAATTATAATATTTAAAACCATTTTTCAAGCTATACTCCTGTACGGGGCGCCTGTATGGTGTAATTGTGCTCGCACACACAAAATAAAATTGCAAAGGTGTCAAAATAAAATATTGAAAATGTTGCTGAATTTGCCATGGCATTATTCGACACATGAACTACATGAAAACGCCAACGTTAAACCGGTAGAGTTCCTTATTGACAAAATCAATCGAAACTTCTTCGACAATTGCTCTTTTTCTGACAATGTTCTCGTTTCCCGTCTTGCGTTATCCTAAGTCACTACATATGTACTCTGTCTATGAAAATTATATCGAGGTCATTACTACATAAAATAACCGGAAGCTCGTGCAATATTAGTCTTAAGATTCAAATAAGGGTTTTTTATTGTAGTTTTCCCTTAATTTATTATTTGTTATTCATTAAAATTGTGCTATTGTCGTTATATAGATTTAAGATTATAGTTGTAAAGGAATTGCTATCCTAAATCTCTTAAGTACTAGTTGTAAAATATACCATAAATGTAATTATCTACTAAATAAAAAATTGAATTGAACAATAAGAGATCATGTTAAGGTCAGAATTCAATGAATTGACCATATCCTTCTAATCGATAATGAAATTGGGAGAGGTTGATTGGAAATATGGAAACGGGTATGAGAAATTTATCGGGTGATTGGTTGGATAATAGGCAGGAGATCGTAAATGACAATAAGTAATAGAGTACTAACGACAGCATTAATTTGAAACCACTTATATTGACCGACCAGAAAGCTGGTATGAACGAACTGGCGGACCTAGAGGAATTCGTGACACCACAACCCTACATCTACGGGGCAGTGCGAAGACCACGGTTCACCAGATCTTTAACAAGAGAACTTCGTTCGAATGACATTGTCCTGATAACAAATAGAAACCTGACACATAACGCAATCGACAAATACATTCAATAAATGGACGCAACCATAAAACGAACAACGGACAAAACCAATCCCAAAACAACAGTCACAGATAACAAAATCATGTATAAAAGCACAATAATAAACGCACTTCACAGGAAAAAGGGCAGACCGATATAAAAACTAAAATAATTATACATACAGTTTACAGACAGACAAGACCAGGAGATAATATCAGTGAAATCCGAATAAGAAAATCTTTAACAATTCCTAAAAGCTAACAATAGATTAGCGTCAATTTTGTATTGGAACAACAGAATCCGAGCTATAAAAACTAATGACCCGCATGGAGATAAACTGGAAACCAAGAGTCTAGTTAAATACCTTGGCATCTGGCTAGATCAATATTTATATTTCCACGGGCATGTAGAGGCTGCTTTAGCCAAAGTTAAGAAGACGTTTGCTATGACAAGAAGGATATTTCACAGTAGTCAGCTTGACAATAGGATAAAAGTTAAATGCTACATGACCCTAATCAGGCCAATGATTATATATGGTTGCCCAGTATTGTTTAACACATGTCCAAATTTATCTCCGCTTGGTAAAAACCTTGACGTGGTGCGGGGGCTTAAACTATAATACAATGAATCAATCGGGCTATGTGAGGGGAGCATATGCTTCCAGTATGGTCACCCATGTCAGACAGGCTAGCGAGGAGTAACACACAGGATCTACCACGCCTAATCCAGTGTGATACGCGTCACCGTGTCCATTGGGAGGTTTGCAGCCACAGGTATACCGGCTGTATTATAACGGCTCCCCTCTGACACCGCGTCGAATCAGAGCAGTAGGCAGACCATACCACATCAAAACGGGGCTCTCATATGGCGGACTATTTGAAACCCCAAATACTCGTGAGAACAAAAATGTATAATCAGTATATACAATACAATCCTACGAAAAACCCGACAGGCGTATGTGTGATGAGCCGACACTACCGCAAGGAAACAAATCATCAAGAAAACACCGAATCGGTAAAAAGAAGATGTAGAGAAAAACGAACAAAGTGGCACACACGGATCGGCACGTGGAATGGTCGAACGTTATATAAACCAGGCGCGATACAGACGGTCGTCGAAAACGCGAAACGATATAAAATGCACATCGTCTCGCTTGAGGAACTCCGACTCCGACATCATGTAGTCAAAACCAACGGGTTCACTCTGGTATGTGCTGGTACCGCACACATAACCACGAAACCGGCTTCATCATAAGGTTACGCCCCATGTATAAGACGTACGATTTATTAATGACCGAATGTCGATCCTAAAAATACAGGGACCATGGCACAATTATGTACTTATAAGCGTACACGCCCCAACAGAGTCTACCGACAAAGACGCGAAGGACACGTTCTACGAGACCCTAGAGGAAGTATTTGATGGGATCTCATCATTCGATGTTAAAATCCTCCTTGGGGATTCCAATGCGCAAATTGGAAAGGAAGCTATTTTCCAACCAACTATAGGTAAAGAAGGCCTATATGATGTTCCAAACGATATGGCATTCGAATTTTAACGTTCACAGCGTCAAAAGATCTGCTAATGAAAAGCACGATGTTGAAGCATAAGCAAATTCATAAAGCCACCCAATGGCGTAACGGGTAACCAAATATACCATTTTCTCATAGACAAAAGACACCATTCGAACATCCTTGACGTAAGATCATATAGTGGAACAGATTGCAACTCCGGTCATCTCCTAGTGATGGCCAAAATCAGGAGTCGGCTCGCAGCAGACCCACACGGGCAGTCACGGGAGACGAGCAAAACGTTCGACACATAAACTAAAAGACTTGCCCAAAATGGCGAATTAACAAATAGATTGAGCATCCTAGAGAATGGGAAAAGTGAGGAAGAGGAAACCAATAGTGTGGACACTAAATGGACATCGATCAGAGGCGTAATCAAACAAACAGCCCAAAAGGTATTAAAATTTAAGAAAACAATTAAGTCCAAGCCTCCGTTTGACGACGAGTACAGCGCGAAGATCGTAAACGCCTTAGAGTGATCCACTTAGAAAGATATGATGAAGTCAACGCAGAAAAATACGTGACGATTCGGAAGAACACAACGAGACATTTCAAACGCGAATAACGTGAATGGGAGAAGACTCGGATGGAAAAAATCCTAGAAAATGTAAGAGCAAAGAACATCAGAGGTATGTAAGCTAGCATAAACTCAATTAGAAATCGCTACCGAGGCAAATCCAAAAGAATTCGAGACACAAACGTCTGTCTGGTCACAGAAACAAACAATGTCGTCAATAAGCAGTAAATAAATGCACCAGACGTACATACATCCGAGCCTCAGATCCCAGAGCCATCTTTCAATGAAGTTGTAGACGCAATAATTCGATTGAAAAACAACAACGCTCCCGGAGTCGACTGCATACCGGCAGAGCGTGTGAAGCATGGAGGAGAGGCAACCGTTGGAAAAATCTGCCCACTGGTTAAAACAATATAGGATAAGGAAGTCACTCCGCAAGAATGGAAAACCTCAATAGCCATTCATCCATCTTCAATAACGGCGACAGATCTGACTGCGAAAACTACATGGGAATATCATTGCTCCTAGCCGCATATAAAATACTAACAATTGTCTTACTGGCGAGAATCACACCGTATGCAGAAGTAATACAAGACACCGTACCTACCTGCAATTTTGGGCAGCGTAAGCTCTCAGCAGCATTTTTCATACCCGAAAGTAAAACCCCAGCAAGCATGCACATCAAACAAATTGTTTCATTCATATTACATGAACCGTGCCAGACAATCGGCCCGGCTTGTCAGCAATTATAAAAGATAAATACTCGCTGGCCAGCGTAATTGTTGACACAGCTGTAGCCGGTATTCTTGCTATGGTTCATGAGTGAATATTGCCCCAATCCCAAGGTTCGCTACAGTTGCGACCAATTTCCTTTATCCGTTATCTATTGATCATGGGATTTGGGGACTAATATGATTGACGTTAGACAATCATACCCTAGATCATGCCTAACGATGCTCCGGCCTGTTAAACAAACAAACACACAGTAGCGTCACTGTGTTTCCCCTATTAACCGACCCCTGGTCCATGGCCACCCTGGGCAAGATGTACGCTTGCACATCTGCAAGGCTAATTCCTCGCCATTATACTCATGTACCGGCACCGTCTTGTAAACAAGACCCAAATTTTCGGCTGACCTATCGTCACCAGAATGTATAGCCTACAACGGCATTATCATGAACGCCGGAGTAAACACAATATGCATATCATCGTGACCCTTCAAATAGCGTTCTTGTGTATCTTAAAGCAAAAACCTATTTTATTCTCAGGCGCAGGTCATCAAAGATTTATAGCCCTCGAAATAGCGTTTTAAGACACAGACACCTATTTCTTCCTTCGGCGATCTTCGCTATCGCGTATCTCTATAATACCTGCAATGCATTACACCAGCCCATGTTTATTCAGGTGCATTTTCGTCGTTGCCGATATGCAGGCTGAAGGGCAACGTACTTGTCCTATACGGACACATATAGAATCCTCCTACACCGATGTAATCTACCACCGTTGAATCTGACGGATATGGATTGCATCGGCCAATCAGATTTCTATCACCGCAGCGGACAGTCGCACCCGCTTAGAGTTCCCCCTTTTACCAGCCCGCTACTAAGTAGCAAGTTTCGTATTCCATCGATATACGGAATTGAGTCGGAGTTAAGTGACGTTTTTGTCTTGTACGTGTACTAAGCAATGTCGAGATAGTGTCGAGTGACGTCCTATTTTGCGCGAGTCTTTTAATATAGCGACATATTTGCCATCGATTGATAGAGACACAGTGTTAATGTAAAATCAACCTTTACTGTAGTTCACCAGAATTAATTATTAATTGTAAAAGACACGGTGTAATGTGGAATTGAATTAAAAGAATTTTATGTAATTAAAACCAATCGACTTGTTTTATTAATTGACTTTCATAGGTGATCAGTATTTTGTTTAAACTCCGGCGTCTTTACTGGTTTATTCCTCATCGGCGAACAATTTAAATTGAACTAGCTGTGCACTTTTATGCGTTTGGTCTTTTGGTGGTTAATCACTTTATGCAGCAGACGGTGGAAGGTTAAGTGAATCCGTGTCATATTTAGCACCTACTTAAAACCTTACCCACACTACCAGTGCGGATTTCGTAGAAACCAGTCAACGAGCGACCAAATGTTCACAGTAACGTAATTGCTGGAAAAGAATAGGGAATGCGAAGAGACGGTTCACCAACCTTGCGTTCACCTCAAAAAACCCCACGCTACGACTCAATCACAAGACAAAGACTTTACCATATTCGAGTTGAGCTGGTAGTCCCGAAAAAATATGCCGGCCTCATTCAAATCAGAATGAACGAAAATAAAAGGCGAGTTAGAATAGAAAACCACATCTCAGAATCATTTGAGATCCGCGACTGTCTAAAACACGGGGATGGCCTTTCACCATGTCTTTTTAACCTTGTGCTGGAGTATGTCGTCAGAAAGGTACAAGACGACAACATGGCCAGATCATCCCTGAACGGGGTCACCCAGTTGCTCGCATATGTGGATGACATCGGCGTTCTGGGCGATAATCTAGAAACTGTAAATTAAAACAGTGAAATCATCATGCAAGCGGGAGAAGAGGTGGGCCTAGAAATAAATGCCGACAAAACAAAATATATGATCACGGCGAGAGCAGGTGGACCTCAGGGTACACACATAAATGTCAGCGGCAAGATATTTGAAAAAGTTAAAGAATTTAAATATCTGGGAACAATACTGACGGTCACTAACGAAATGTCGAAGGAATTTAGCAAAAGAGTGCATTCCGTCAACGCTCGCTGGCATGCAGTGAGTAAACTGCTATCAAGGAGTATAAAGCCACGTGTTTATAGAACCATAATCATGCCGATTATTCTATACGAATGCGAAACATGAGCGATCACAAAACGGGGAGAAAACAAATTCCGCGTATTCGAGAATAAAGTTTTAAGAGTGTCTTTGGCGGTAAATATGACGAGGAGGCAGAACAATGAAGGAAACTCCACAACCATGAATTGAAAGAGGTTTACCGCAAATCTACAATAGTCAGAGTAATTAGGTCGGGAAGATTAAGATGGGCCGGGCATGTAGCAAGAATGGGCAACCTCACGGCCGTGCATGGAGTACTTGACAGTAGACCAACAGGAAAGAGAGAAAGTAAATAATAATATAAGATAATTAAACTAGAATTTAAGCAGTTTTTCTCTAGCATATAATTTAGAATCTAATGTTATATAATTAAAGTTCAATTAATTATCACTCCCCCTTTGAATTATTAACATCTCGTGTCTTCACGCACATATCCTCCCCTTCCCTCCAAATTACTAATTTCCTTTTCCCTTTACAATAGAATATCCCCTTTACAATAGAATATAATTTAAATAAAAGTAAACCCCCATTTAAAACCCTACTCACATTGTAATAGCCAACTTCCTTTTATTAGCCATAGTCGCCCCCTATTAGCCATTTCGGCCGCTTACTCGAAATAACTATCGTGGAAGCGGAACGAAAAAGGATATGTGGCGAAAGACACGGGATTGCTTCCTTCTTCTGATTTGTGTCGTGATTGGAAAAGGTTGTGTGCTCCGACGCTCAACCAATATTTAAATTAGCTCGGTTTTTGAATTCAGTGATTGGCGCGTGCGGTTCGTTCTCTGTCGCGAAAAAATAGAAACAGTTTAAAAGGATTGTGTGGCCTAATTTAACATTATAATCGTTCGCTAGTTTAAAATCAAGAGCCAAAAGAAACAATAGAATTAAATAAAATATCAAAATAGAATTAAATAAAAGTGTGACCTAAGTGAACATTATATTTGAACATTAGAAACAATAGAATAATTAAATAAAACTATCAAAATAGAAAAACTCTTGTGGTGTTTTATTAAAACGGAAACCAGCAGAAGCACCAGAAGTCCCACTACGCACACACCCACCCAGATAGAAAATGAAAAACCCATAACTAATAATAATTAATTAGTTAATTGTTATAAATACATATAACACTAAGACAAAAACGGATATAAAAAAATGTTGGGAAAAATGAAAAAATTAGTGATTGTTGGTTACAATAAACAGATGGGTGGAGTGGACATGAGTGACGGCATAATGATTGCATACTCATCACCAAGGAAGAGACTTAAACTAGATTTAAAAAAAATGTTCCTTCCTTTTTTAGCTATTATTTGCTCAATTCATTTATATTATATAAGACTAATAAATGTACATTCCCACGAGTAAATTTCTTATTGTAGTGCATTGAACAATCAATTGAGTCATATCGCTCTAAGTGCAACATCACCAGTAAGTCAGCGAGCTAAATATCATTCTAACCGTCTATTCGGGCAACATTTTCCTGACTATACACCCTCCACTTCTAAGGCCACACCGACATGAAGGTCTGCATATTGTTGTAAAAATAACATTAGAAAAGAATTGCGATATCGGTGTTCAACTTGTGAAGTTATCTTTTGCATTGTACCATATATACTACCTTAAAATTATGTAACAGACTTCCCGAACGGAACTAGCGGGAACGGAAAAGCAACAGCAAAGCCACGTTAAGCATCTAGAATTTCGGAGAAATTATAGTGGCGTCGGTTTTGTTCTGATTGGCGGCAGAGGAGTGTGGCGGTTCCCTTGAACGCCACCTATCATCTTCCCATAACCACTTAAGATCTACCACCTAGAGCGGCCGAAAACCGATAAAACATGTACGGATTGTTTGCCTAGCAATGAAGCATGTACTTACCTTTGTGTCACCCACCTAAAGTGTCTCCTAAACCATATTTTCGCTAATTCAATAGCACGAACCACAAGAGACATTTTTCTCACGGGCATCATGTGCTAGAAAGTAATTCGTCGGGTGTATGTTGCATCATCGGATTTTCTAGTAGGAAAGTATAACATGCGACATACACCAAGCAACCAACATTGTCCGAACGATATCACCAAGATATACCCGTCAGACGCAAACGTGCGATGTTTCATCTTTCCTTTTTTATGCATGCCCACATCGGTCGGTCACCCGACCGCCAAATACATTAAGGCATACGGCTGACCGCCCAAGAAATTCGAGTTCTCGTAAATGGAAAATTACCATCGAGAATTCGCCTACGTGGAGATGCCACCAAGATGTGCGCGATCAGCATAAATGCTTTACGCAGTCACTGATCGTGTAAGTAAGAAAATCTTTATGTCGAGATAATGGCACCAGCTGCAACCATGCCAGCTAATGTTCCCCTTAGGGAATTATTGTATCCTCGGTCCGCTTGCCCATGCACAGCATGATAGTGCGAAGTAACCGCATCTGTGTGTGTGCACATACTTTCGGTGTTCATCTTCTAAGATCATCCCTTATATGGACATCGGGGCGATAGATGAAAATTTTGGTGTTCTGTCGCTTCGGTCGATATCTTTAATCGCGATCTGGATTCCGTGGAGGCAAGTTAAATAAAAAAAAGGCGTCAAAGAACAACTACCAGTGAGTTGAGTGCGCCGGTCTTCGGTATTGTCAGATACGAGGGTTGCCTTTTATATTTCGGGATTAAGAACAAAAACAAATATTGATCTTCGAATATCACTTTATTGTTTTTCAAAATATTCCCCATGAAGATCTATACACTTTTGCATGCGTTTGAACCAATAGTCGAAGCACTTTTGCCACTCTGATTGAGGTATCTCCGACACATGCATTCTGAATGCAGCAACCGCTTCTTCAGGTGTCGAAAAACGTTGACCTCTCAGTTTGTTTTTTACGTACGGGAATAAAAAGAAGTCATTCCGTACCAAGTCAGGACTATACGGCGGATGACCCATCAAATCGATGTTTTAGGTGCTCAAAAATGCAGTTGTCGCAGCCGATGTGTGAGAGCTCGCATTGTCGTGGTGAAGAGTGATCCGTCTTCGGCGGTTGGTTTTCCTGATTTCTTGGAAGACAACTGGCAAACAAATGGTTGTGTACCACTCAGAATTGACTGTTCTGCGTTGTTCTAGTGGTACGGTTGCGACATGTCCAGTTTTTCCGAAAAAACAGCGACCATTTGCTTGGAAGTGCTTCGTGCGCGAACAACTTTTGTTGGATTTGGCTCATCTTGAAACACCCAGACAGTCGACTGCTGTTTACTTTCGGGCTCATACGCGTAAATCCACGATTCATCACCTGCCACGATGTCATATACGTGTTTCGAAGCACCGCGACCGTATTTTTTGAGCATTTCTTTCGACCAATTGACACGAGCCTTTTTTTGGGCGATTGACAAATTGTGTGGGATCCAACGCGAACAAATTTTTTTTACAGTCAAATGTTTATGCAATATTGAATGTATGCTGGTCCCACTAACGCCTAAGGTTGTCTCAATCTCACGATAGGTCACATGACGATCTTCCAATATCAGTTCGCGCACAGCATCAATGGTTTTCGGAACAACAACTGATTTTGGACGACCTTCACGAAATTCATCTTGGAGTGAACTACGACCACGATCGAATTCACCATACCATCGATAAACACTGGTCCTTGATGGAGCTTCATCGTCAAAAATTGAATTAAGTTCATCCATGCACTGTTGCTGAGTTAATCCACGCCGAAAGTTGTAAAAAATAATCGCACGAAAATGTTGACGATTTAATTCCATTTTTGGGCCGAGATGAATGTTTTAAGTTACTGTAAACAACACAAATAGCGCTCGTATGTCAAAACGTTCTGAGTGCGTATAACTTCAAAAATGTCCAACTTTACGACAGAGCTGTCAATTGCCGGATTGCAACACTAGGGTTGCCAAATCCCGAAACATAAGAGGCAACCCTCGTACCAGTGTAATTCCTAAAATATTCAAAGTTAATTCCGTTTGTTAATAAAAGTACATTAAAAGTTAATTCCTAAAATATTCAAAGTTAATTCCGTTTGTTCCTAAAATACAAGAGTATAGACAATATATACGAAAAGTTTAATTCCGTTTGTAATAATATATGCGAGAAGTTCAATTCAGTTTGTAATAAAATACAAGTTATAGATAATATATACGAAAAGCTTAATTCCGTTTGTAAATTAAAGTACATTAATTACTAAAAATAGTATAGCCTAAACATTTTAGCAAGAGATGTGCCTTAGTTCTAGTTTAGTTTTATTTATTAATTAATAACAGAGAAGAAAACATTTCTTGACTGTAAGCCAGTGTTTGATTTATTGTCTTGGTTGCCACAGTGATGAAGATTCGCTATTGCATGTGTTACCAATGAATTTTTCTTCGGTGTTGGTACATTAAAATCTACCACAGGAGACACTTGGGTTCGACCACTCGAATGGATTCGTCTTGCTGTTGCGACCGTTCATTTAGACACTTACGAATTATCAACACATATGGAAATTTGTCATTTTATTTACTTGCCACTTAGGTATAAAAACATACTAAAACTATTAACGATTTCATTAAATTACGGTTTGGTGTTGGCGGATCACCTACGAAAATCCCTATACCTGTTACAGGTGACGCCATCCTGTTGAAATCAAGTCCTGATATATTAAGGTCATCCTCTTAATAGTCTAGCCTTGTTTTTCCTTGATGCGAATTATTCTATGAAGACGTTAAAACCAAAATATCAATACATCAGATCAGAGATCGCGTGCTCCTCAATATGGCGGTGGGTTTGAGTGTGTCTGTTAGGATTGCCACAATACTTTTTAAAGCACGACGCCAATAGCTCCGTGCTTCTTCCCTGTTTTGAGAGAAGAGAGTTTATTCAGAGTTTAGGAAATAAAATACAGACTCGTATTCTGTTTTAGCGGGTCTCTTAGTGTTGTCCATTCTTCACTAAACTGATATTTAAATGTTGGTGGAAAATCTTTCAAACCATCGGTTAAATTTTCAATGGCGGAAAAATTTCTATTTTCTCGAAACCTGAGGGAAAATAGCTGATCGGCGTTTTGTTTAAAAAAAAAAAAAGAAAAACTACAAGAGCATCTAGAATTCCTCTGCTCCAAGTAATATCACACCTTAAAGGCATCATAGTAGATAGCATCTGTTTAAAATCAGGTTCGTTGAAAGTCACGACTACCGAAGAACACTAGTCAGCAAGTCGTTACCAAAAACATAAACTATAAACGACAGCCTATAAATGCAATAACAGTTTTCCTTAGCACTGATCTGATTGGAAATGAAATAATTTAGGAATCTTCCTCTTCCTCCGCTAGCACTCACTCTTAAGTGCGCTCATTAATGTAAAAACAAAAAACAATGTGGCAACGTTGATTTGATAAGATATGAGTGTAGCAGAACTGATGTGTTCCACACAATAAAAAAAAAGGAAAATAAACGCAAATTAAAAAATTATGTAATGTTTTATTTCTATTTTAAGTTGTGTTTGAAGGTACGGCTGAATTTATAATTCAATTTAATATTGTTATTTGTACAATCGTTAGCATTCTAAGTATGATTTACAGTTGAGGGCATTGAATTGTGAAAATCGTTATGATATTGAGAACAGTTGATTAATATTAAATAGTATACAGATAAATAAATCTATACCTACATGTAATATAATATGCGCATATATTATATATATAAAATATATAAATATATAAATAAACATTTTTGTTTTTTCTTATGTTTTTGATAATAACATTAGTAAGTATTATTATTTAATGTACATTAGAGTGTATTTAATAATTTCAAACATAGCACAAATATATGTATATAAGTGTTGCGAATCATCGTGATCACAAGGTTTACATTGAATAAAACTATGATGTGTTGGGAGTGAATGAAAATTAAAGTTTTGTTGTAATAATGGGCGAACATATTTTGTAGGCATTACAGTTGAGGTTTGTAATTTTATACAGAGTATTTAATTTTTTTTTTCTATGCAGATTACATTATACAATATATTGTGGGGTATTTTAAAAATTTTTGATATACATTTTTTGTCATATATACTTTATTATCAATTTCGTAATGTTAGTTAATATGTTTTTAATGCTTTAACTGAAGTCGAAAAACAGAGATGAACGCGTTGTATATATACTTATTAAATGTTTCATTAACTATAACTAATACAGGTGTGAAATTAAATATGTAATATGTATATGTATTCATTAATCAGTCACAGTTTGTCGTTAATTATATTTCTGAGTCCGTATTCTACTTATTTTATATATAAACATGTACAAAAACAAAAAAAAAGGAAAAAAAAGGGTTAAATTAAATACATTTAGAATAAAAACAACAGTTTGGCAATATATCAAATCCACATATTTTTATCGACTAAACAATTAGAAAACAACAAAGTGACTTTGTATTTGTTTTAAATTTATTTTAGCTTTTTATTATTTTGGTTTGTTTTTCATTCTCAAATATATATATAAAATTACCGATGTTGCAAACAAATATAAAGACATTAAATTTCAAATAAGGATTGGATGGGTCAAATAGTTATTAAAATTTCATTTCTGTGAATCTATTAGTTACAAGCTTCTATCACAGTCAAAAAAATGTCTAATGTCAAAAATCTTTAGTCTTCAATTCAAACGAATTGAAAAATGATATGATTATTATACACCAAAACGTCTACCTTTGCCTATTAATCCCCTGGGGCTGCCCCCATCGTATATGAAAACACTTAAGGCGAATTCCCACACGATTATCAATTTTACATTAATTACCAGTTAATCAATTCCTGAAAACTGTACATTAAAATACGTAATAAAATTAAATATCATTGGCTAAACCCTTCGCAATACTTTTATATACTGGGGCTGAGTCCTGTCACATGTAGTGAATCCCATGCGGATTGATTAATGTGCCAATCCGCTAAGAAAATATAACCATAGAGTCCAGAAAAACATCTGAAAACAATCCTCAATGGCGACACCGTTTCTTTTAATCCATTGTAAGGATACGTTTCCTAAACGGAAAAAAGAGCGATGCATGTAAATAGGATTGATGGACAACAATAGCATTAAGATGTACAAAATATCTTTGGCACCGTTGTCCATTAAAATGTAATTACCAAAAACACTCGTGGTAAATACCAATCCTAAACATTACTAAAAAACCCAAGTGATGTTTAATGACCTATGGAAATTGTCTATCCTAGGAAAATTACCGATTGAGTGATGGACGAGAACAGGTCGTGATGAGTTAAATTAAGTGAGGCATAATATTCTAAAAACTATCGAAAGTAAATTGAAGTAAATTAAGTGATATATGATATTTTAAAAACTATGGAAAGTAAATTGAAGTAAATTAAGTGATGTATGATATTCTAAAAACTATCGAAAGTAAATTGAGGTAAATTAAGTGATGCGTAATATTTTAAAAACTATCGAAAGTAAATCGAGTAAATTAAGTGATGTTCTAATATTTCGAGTTAAGTTAAATGATGCATAATATTTTAAAATAACGTAAATAAATCGATTTAAATTAAAGTACCCGGCGCTGTTTTATTTTGAAAGAAAAACGGAGAAAAGGCGTTTGTATCTCAACCAACTATACCCCTAAGAATAACCCTACAGTCCCATTGTTACGTCCAAAACCACCCACCCATAAATACATACCTCTTTGGAGCCAGTCTCCACCAATTAATTGCGGCACACGCAAAATCATCCGCTAAAAGGATGAAGCACTCCCCAAGACCTAGCATTGCCCCATACACTAAACGGGCCAATACCAAAATTGATATCAAACAAATTGAACTAAACATTCAGGAGTGGAGCTGGTTGGCCGAGACGGTCATAAGAGTTGCGTTCGAGGTTCGCGGTGTGACGGACGTTTGGTAATAGTCAAAGACTATTTGGGAAAACTGTTTTTATTTTAAAATGTTTGTTAAAGTGTATGGTGTTAAAATTTACAACCAAATAAATGTTTACCGGCAATTTTAAATTAAATATTTAACATAAAGTTGTGCAATATAAAAATCTTGCAAAGTTTTTCATTAAAAAATTGGAAGGAAGTTTTTCGGAAAAATATCCAATATAGGATAAAAATTCGTTGTGGGCATTGACATTAATGTGATTTCCGTTGTTTTAATGTAAATTTGTGTGGCCTCTCTTTTGCACCATCACCGCCGCCGACTGACCCATCCAGAGGAACGAAACTGCAAATCTCCGAAAGGAGCCGAATGCCGGATCATTTGCATAATTTTCCCGGAGCTGGGACCATGTGTTAACGGACTACTTACGCCTAGAACCAGTCAGAACGGAAACCAAAATCGGAGGAAGTATACCAAGGTGTACCTCCAACGCCATCTCAACGGGACAAACAGTAAGTCGTTCATATATTAATATATTCATACAACAATTGCCGTCGGCCTACGATGGAAAACAAATTATATAACAATTACCGTCGGCACAAGACGGAGGATATATCTATATATATATATAATAAGATACAACAAATACCGTCGGCCCACGACGGAGAATTTATATACAATATCATCATACAACACCATCAGTTTTGAACATGATACATTAAGCTTAAATTTATCAATCCACCAATAATCGCTGGCTTCGCTGTCAAGAAAGCCTTAAAACCTCGACATACATCTGAGAAGAAATATCGATTGTGACACCACTTCCATTAATCCTACCCCAGTGAATATCTCCCAAACGGAACCAAAAATAAGGATTACAGTGGTATGGTGTCGGTTCCGCCATATCCCACGGTTCGCCTTCCTGAAAAACCCCCATAACTACAACCCAGTCGGCATAAACTTTCGCTAATGCGATTCGCATCAGCATCTTAAATGCTTCACGCATTAAATAGATCCAATCCGTATAACCTAAAAGTACCTGCAAAAGAATTCTTACCTTTTCAAGCATTCCTTCGCTTACAAATCCCCTGTAAGTGTTCTTACTTTCCTTATCATAAATTTCCTGAAAAGAAAAACCTCGGTTCACATATCATGTAACCATTCCAGCCAGGGATAATTATCATTGCGTCGCCTATTCCCAGTTTCATTCATGTGTACGATAAATTTCTTTATGTATACATTGGCTGGCGACCTTTTTCTCCCAGCAATAAAATTCCCTGACTCGCACAATGTGCAAACCAAAGCAAATGCGCATTCCGCGTCTCTTGGCATCAATTAAACCCTACAGCATAAGCAAATGCAAATAGGAATTCAATACGCACCCTTACTAGCGATGCCATAGACACCATTTTCCAGTAACCTAGCTAAAACCAATTAGCACATTTCCACATCGCATCGTTGTCTCTTTGTTTAGCGGCGGCGCACATGCACCCGCCGATTTCGGTTTTGTTTGCTTTACCGAAATCGTATCCCGGTAATGCTCTTTATTCCCTTTCCTTGTTCTAGGTTCGTTTTTCATCCATGAAAGGGCCATGCACACATACCACCATGATCAAGATTAGCGAGTGATCTCTGCAGGAGATAATTATCGCTGACTCTTAATATAACCTTCAGGGCGGACGGTCGCGGAAATTAGAGTCGAGTGTTACACGCAACGCCTCCCCTTCCCTAATATTCACCCTTTTTGGGGGCCACCCCCCACCATTAACAGGATCCACCTTCATGTGAAGCCCCATATGTTGATTAATCCAAATCAACATATCCAACCCAATGAGTACCTGTAAAAGTGCATTAGCTACAAAATGCATATACGGGCAAATCATGGAATCCCGATACCACATCTGGGAAAAAGCCATGTCGGCACAAAGAAAATAATGTGCTACTCAATACAAAGAACAATTCTATGGTAACGAAGCAATAAAGTATCAAAATATCTTCGCCATCGTTGACCACAAATGAACACTTGTGTAAATACAAGATTCTAAGAATTGTATACACGCATCCACACAATCAGATCTCTCAGATCATAAGCATTTTCAATGTTTATGATTTTCAAGAAATGTACTGCGAAGCATACCTCATGTGTATCAAAAAAAGATCTATTGTGTGTCAACAATGGATGCGTATTTCGATATACACGATCAATAGAGAGATAAGGGTGTGTCGATGTGTGAACGTCGTCTGATTTGGACATTGATAAATTAAAGGAGTCTGAAAGAAACCATCGTCCACAACGGACATCAAATAATAAAAAAAGTCTAATACCCATCGTTGTTCTGGACGGACGTAATTAAAAACGCAAAAGCCGATCGCGCTTACAACTTAGTTTTCAAGTTTCGTGAATATTACTCGTCATCGAAGACGGAAGTAAAAGTCAAACCATCGTCGTGGTTGTGTGTCGTGTCGGGTGTTTAGTGAGTGCTGCCCAACTAGTGTGTGTCGAAATTAAATTCCTGTGTCAAAACAAATGTAAACGATAGTTTAAAATAAATTTATTAAACTTAAAATAGTGCATTTTAATTGACAACGTGTGCTTTTATTTTGTGTGTGTGTGTAAAAGTGCTAAGTGTGTAGCGAACATTTTCTTTAACAAGTGGCGCAGCCGAAGAGTTTAAGGAAGCCTGAGTTTAAGAACTCATAAGAGCTTGAAAACCCTTAACTCAAAAAGAGCTTACAGAGCTCCCAAATAGAAAAAAGTGTTTCAAGAGAACATATAAACAAAAAACAGAAAAAGTAAAAAAAAACACACCGTGGCAATCAACGAAAAATACAAAATAAATTAAAAAATAAACAATCAATAAAGTGATAAATAGTTAAAAAAACACACAAACAAACACAGACACGAAAAATAGTGAAAAAAAGTAACTAACACATAAAAACACAAACTAATAAAACACATTCGCGCTCACAAACACAAAAAAAAACAACACAAAATAAACAATAGTGAAGTGAAAAAAAATTGAAAAAAAACATTAATTAACCACACAAAAAATAAAGACACAAATCAAAGACACTAAAGTAAAACTACAAAAAAGTGACTAAAGCAAATTTAATAAGGCACACATGCAACGATAAAACACAAATAAAAAAAAAAAGTATCAAAGTGAGAATGAAATGCACATAAAAACATTCCACAAACAAAACATACTTATAAAGACACAAATAACGTTTGATAAACGAAAAACACATCAGACATAAAAACGAGGGAACAAAATCGTAACCAGCATTCCAGGACAACAATAACAGCACCCCAGCACACCAAGGACACCAGAAAACACCAACTCTAATTGGGTTAACCAGAGCAAGAATTTAGTTCACCGTCGATCACAACGTCTTAAAGAGACTGCAGCTACCAAAAGTGCAGCATCGTCGGTAAGTCACTTAAGAGCCTTAAAACTGAGAAAAAATAATAAAATTACAAGTAGAAACATTAATAATAGTATTAAAATGGATATATCTAACAGATTAAATGTAACTAAAATAGATGTTCTGCCTGGGACAAGTCTTACGCAAACCCTGACTCCACAAGCTAATTTTGAAACCCCACTTGTCGCGTCCGCTCCCGTTTCCCTTTCGTTTCCTGGTAGTTCGGTGAATCTGGTAGGTATTTTGGTTTTGCTGGCAAGGGCAGTGCTAATTTTTTCAGGTGTTAAGGCTCCAAATGCAGCAAGCGAACTTAAGGCGTTCGTAAGTAGCTGCAGGAGGGCAATAAGTTGTTTGCCAGCTGAGGAACAACGGGTGTTTCTCCAACTACTGCCCACGCGACTGGTTGGCGATGCCTATGAGTTGGTCACCGTTAAGTCAGTGGAGTCTATTAAAGACTTGGAGACACTCTTTGAGGGCACACAACAGTCGCAAGAGTCGTTCGAGGACTTGCTGAACCAGCTACGAGCATCACGACAGGCTCCCGGAGAAGAGATGAACGGTGTCGTCTCAAGATTGGGGCAAACCATGGCGCAGTGCCAAAATGCAGCAAATAAAACGCACGGCCTGGTGAACGGCGCTACGTTCAAGCTGCAGGTAGACTTAGCAGCGAAATCCGCTCTGAAGGGTGGTACTGCAGATCCCTTTCTGAGGCAATTCATGGTGTTGGTCGGTGATGATTCATTTGACGGTTTGGCCCAGAAATTAATCCAGATGGAGAAGTCACAACAAGAAATGATACGGTTGTATAACTCCTCCCAAGCTAGGCCCCCGGTCCCTAACCAGTCGGAAAATGTTACACAGATTGAGTACCCACAGTTCAACAATTATCCCCAAGTGCAATATAGCACATATCCTCAGTGGACAAATAATACACAATATTTCAGGTCTACTCACCCGCCTGTGCAATTTGCTCCACAGCCACAGGCGAACTACATAGGATCTTACGATCTATCTGCCCCTGTGCGACAAACTACATATCCACAGGTTGTATCAAACAGTGTACCGGTCAACGCTCCTTCTGCCTCTGTTTCATACCCGCAGGTGGCACTAAACCAAACTCCAGTCGATTCTCCACTTGCCCCTGGATGGAATTCTGTAAACCTGTGGCGTATCTACCAACGCCACTGCTACCTTTTCAATCTACCTCAAAATCTTCCCTCCTAAAGCTCCATGAATTTCGTCATTTTTGCGTATGCAAGCGCAATAACTTCCCCAAGCATTCTCCCACCGATTTCATTACCTTTCGGTTATGCAAATAGCATCCAACATCAAGCATCTGCCCATCAAGGACATTCACGCAATTAACGCGTTATATAAATTTCCGTAGAAGAAATTCGGTACGCCAGTACCGCATACATCAATGCATCTCAGCATTGTTCTAAAAGGAAAACATTTCGGTTGCCATACTAGATAACCGAAGTGGATTATAAAAACAATCAGCAGAACCCCTGTCTGCCTGCATTTACTGTCCCACACGTGCGCAACAGATTTTCATGTTGCACCAGTACTCACGGCGGCTTTTATGCTATCTTCAAAGCACCGGCGCAATTCGCGCCTAGCTGCCAAGAGCCGAATTCAATGCCAGTGTAAATACTCACACTGGAATTCGACCCATGACTCCCTAGGATTGCAATACACAATTAACATGGTTGTAAACACAACCATCATTGTGTAATTATCCCAAATGCATCCTAATCCCAAAGATGCTTTTTAATGAATTTTTATTCCCACGGTTCGACCACCCATGAGCTCGCATCACGAGCCAACAAGGTGATCCGCGCACAAAAGTAGTTTAGTCGATAAAATAGTTGTATAGGAGTCGTTTGTCCACTGAGTCGAGGAGAGGAGCCTTCCTAAGTTTAAAATCACGGCCAAGTTTGTTACCGAGTTTAATACCCGGAGTAGTGCGCCCGCGCGATAAAAACGTTTATTTAAATTGTAAAATAGAGAAACCACGAATAGAATAATAGTCCCGGATTGTTTCAAATAAATCGAGTGTGCGGAAGCGATGTAAGTTGCTGTTAATGTAATTTGTGAAGTTAGTGACGGACCTAACGTTGTGAAGATCCGTCCTTAAGAGAAAGATAGTTTTCGAACAAATTAAACAATTCCGCGGCAGTGATATACAATAAATGTGTAGACATATTCCAACAATATTGAGTGTTTTATTTCAGCGGTTTCATTTCCCAGCTGTGTCGCAGTGTCCTGGTGTTGATCTTGCACCCTTACCCGTGGTTGCGAACGAACGAGGCGGCGTTCGTTCATTTCTTAGTGATGGCTTTCGGCTCAGTGTTTTGCGCGGCTAACAATTGATGATGGAGGAGGAAGATAATCAGCCCCGTACGCCGGTGCACTACTTTCTCCCCACAAACCAACAGGCGGCTACCCAAAAATTATCGGCTCCAACTGCATACCATGGGGAAGGTCAGGCAATACCAGCTCATTTGAGCGGCAGGAGAGCGGTCCATTTCCACAGGTTGCACGCATAACTTGCAGCAAGGGACACATTTATGAGGAGTGTCTAAAACGCAGAAATACGCCTTTCTGCATGGGTTGTCGGCAGTATGGACACGATATTGGGGATTGTCGTGTACCCACAATCCAACCAACTTATAGAAACGATGGGCCTCCAAAAAGCGGTCGCCCACAATCAAATCTAAGAGGAACCCAGGTACAATCACCACAGGTCTCCCAACCATCAACATCCGGTCAGGCGCGCCCCACGCAAACTACAAAATTTACAGCGTAGGACACAGCTGTGAATTCTGTGGCAGACGAGGCCATAAGTGGACAGAATGCCGCCACAAATTGAATTGGGAACATGCAGGTCATTCGACTTCCACCTCTAACAATAATCTGGAATCAAACCCGAAAAATAAGCAACGTCGGTCAAATCCACAAAAGCGCACAGTCACATTGACTGTCAACGTGGATCCGGACTTGGTGTCGGAGGAAGAAGAACAGGTAAGTCATCACAATTCTAACCGAGATACTCCAAGGAACCGGCCTCAACGACGACCCCGTCGAACAAAGCCGACGCAAAACTCCCACCCACCCGAGCCCAGCAATGCGCGCTCAAATACCAACCCTCCCTCCCAAAGCTGGAGAAAGCCCTGTGAATTTTGCAATAGGCGAAATCACACGGTGGCAGAATGCCGTCAAAAGCAAAGATGGGAGAATAGTTCGGGAAACTCATTACGGTCGAGTTCGAATACCCCAACCCGACCGAATTAAAACCACATAACACGAACTGTTCTCAGGCGCCACTAACCCGTGTCCCCATAGTCCAACTTCCTTTGGATATAGGGCGACGCAAAGAAATAAAATTAGTAGTAGACACTGGCGCCGATATCGGTATAATCAAAGAAAAAGCACTCCACTCGTCCGGTTTGGACATTGATAAATTAAAGGAGTCTGAAAGAAACCATCGTCCACAACGGACATCAAATAATAAAAAAGTCTGATACCGAACCTCGTCCTGGACGGACAGGAAAATATAAAACCCGTCGCGTGCAAAGTTTAACGTATCCATCGTCGCGATCGGACGCAAAGAATAAAGTGTCAGTGTTGTGCTTCGCAGAATCCCAACGTAAAGAGGATATATTTAGACAACATAAATTAATAAACTAAAATCAAAACAAAATGTATTAAATTAATTGTGTGTTAGTTCTGTGCATGGTGGAATCGTCAAAAATAAAGCGCTGCATTTTGTTTAAACAAGTGTGTTTCATTTAATTAATTGGATTGTATTATCTCTGTGTGTGTATATAATTAGTGCAGGGCATATATAGTGCAGTGCAAAGAATCCTTAACACGAGTAAGAATTAAGTTTTCTTGAGAAGAGTAGAGTTACAGTCGGGCGCGTTAAAAAAAAATAGAAAATAATGTGTCTTGTGCTTTCTCGAGTAAAATAATTGTGAAACCAATTAATAACCAATAAAATAGTAATAAACTGAATCAGTGTGTTATTCTTTCCGGTGTTGATGTCGCGGAGTTTCGCTCAGTGTTTGGGGATAGGAGTAAACTAAACGTTCAATTTGCCCATATCAAATTCAATATCAAAGAAGTTGAACTAAACGTTCAATTTGCCCATATTGAATTCCATATAAAACCAAAACGTGATATAAGAACCAGATGTTCAACACGTAAATTCCCCTGGTTCCACATCTGCGGACCAGATAACCAATTCTCAAGTAAAGTCGTTAAAAAGCATAAAATGCACGGGACACCGTTTTCTTAAATCCTATTCAAGGAAACTGTGCGGTTGAAGTAGGTGCCTGACACGACACGGGTTCACTTCACTTCCCAAACAATCTAAAAGTTCCGCGAGAGAGCACCACAAGAAGAAATGTTCACCAAAAGAAAGTTCCAACACACACGAACGAACATAAGAATGAAAAATGTCATAATAATAAAACATTTTTGGAGTTGTGCTGCATACTGTTTTCTATTTATTTTCACGTAATTTCTTAACTATTGTTCACAAATTCACTCCAGATTGTGGTGGGCTTTTATTATTTAAAACTCTAATGACATAATACAATCAGGTACAAATTTACCACTAGCACTTCGACACCCTTTTCAAACGAATTCTTTTATTGTTGATGCTCTCAGTAAGTCCTAGAGTTTGTTTAATTATCCGACAGCACAGGAAACACACTTATTTGTAACTTTAGTTGCTTATTGATCGATTAACACACACTATTCGTGGTACGATGAACAGAGATTTCACGAGGAAAATAAGGGTTGAGCTTGGAAAGGCAAAAACGTTTCGTCGCGCGCAGAGACGGTATTCAATCCGTGTGTGTAGTTCGGCGGTTAAGATCTGACTCCCATTGTTTCCCGCCAATCCATTTGCATTTGCCCCAGAAAATATTTCCTTTTCCAATGACATGTAACGCTTTCAAGCATTATCTGAAATTCCTAAAATTGTTCGTTAATGTGCATATGCACCATAAATACCAAACATTCGGCACCCTTTGTCTGAGTTAAAATACTATGTCGGTCAGCTTGTTTTTACAGCTGCAACACTAGCGATTCAATAGACAAACAATCATGCATTTCTTTCGTCGCCACCACGAATTGCTTGGCATACCTAAATGCAAGCAAGGGATACGTTTCGACAATTAACCCAAGATACGATATACAATTTCCATTGTATAAAGTATCGTATCCCATTAACACCTTTTTACCAACCACCGTCATAGACGACGTTGCATAAACATGACCCTCATTACGGAGCGAACCATTTGGTCGCCTTTTCCTTTGTTCTCGCCGACTGCCTTTCTCGTTGTTTTACTGCTTTCGAACACGTGCAACAACATCGGATCGGAACGTCCACACACACATAACCATGATCTCAACTACGGCATCCGGTTTTCTTGTTCCCACAAGACAGACTCTACGTTACACTCGTGGTAGATAAAACATATCCTTGGCAAGAATATATTCACACCCTTAAGAGAAAAGTTTTTCTCTCTCTTCCTTTTTCCTTAAATTTCCCTTTTTAGCCAAATCATCTCTGCATGAGATGATGATCGCCGAGTCCTTTACCATCTTTCGACCCGAGCACGTCGAGGTTCCATCGCTACCCTGGCGCGTACAGGGAAGCGATAATCAAGTATAATCGTTTGTGTCGTTGTCTCCGTGAGTCAATACAAATGTTCTCCTTAATTATATATTACCGTTTTTTTTTTTGCAACCATTAAAACATTCTATCAACACAACCTGTTCATTTCATTATGATCCCGAAACCAACGTGTAAACTAAACTTAGCATTTAAACATAAGTGAATAAAATAAACTAACATGGATCCGGTGTTTAATTTTACCGCGTTGTCTTGGCGAATAGTTTATTCCTCCTGTTGTTGCTCTTCTCTCGGTTTAGTTTACGGCTGCGCAATGGACCACAGTAATCGGAAGTGATGGGGAAGAAGTGAACCGTGTGCCCGTGTTTGGCACAATACTTCTCATCCCCACAAAACATTTCCTATACGGAACAAAGGACGGTGATCGTAAAAGCACTCGCTGAACAACAATACCCATAAGATATAAAAATATCTTTGGCTCCGTCGTTCAGTAAAAAAGAAATTGGTAATACTTAAGGGATTCTAGACGGTTGCCGATCCAAGGTAAAATACCTAAGGATCAGACAAATGATGCGCGGGAGTTACGGTTGCCACCGGGCACCCCTCACCCCTTAATACCTCCTACATCATCGTTCCATCAAGGAACATACTATATATCCAAACTTCACGTGCCCACAGTCATTTGTCCCCAAAGTTCTCCTTTCCACCTAAAAAAAAGGTGACATTCATCTTGGAGTCAACAACGTATCCAAAGACACATAATGCAAGTCCGAACAATCGTCCTCCGCCTGCAGGGCGACTGAAGGACACGACTCGGCATGGAAACTGTTTACTAATCCATTAACTGGATATACACAAACGAAAATTCTGCTTCCATAGGGATATGTAAACAATGATAATTACATTATCCCACGATCGGCTAGAAGAAAAGGCACCCGCGATTGTTTACGTAAGCAATACATTAGAGGTGTGAGATTCCGATCGCAGAGCAATCTACAGCATGCAGACAATAACCTCTGCGCCAGTATATGTGAGCGTGATATTGGTGGAGAGATTTTCGATTATGAGAAAGTCACCACCAGCGAGTGGAAAAAAGAAAACTATCGGGTGAATAGGATCATCCCCAGGAAAAGTAAATATCAGTTTTAATAGAGAGCCCCGACAAGGAGGTTAGAAATAAAAACCGTTACGGCAATAGTTGAAATAATAAAATACAATTTTAAATTTAAATGTATGTGTTTTTATTTTTTTCGTTGCACATCCGAGTGAAGAACGTAACTCGGGCTCACAAAAGAGATCCTAATATCAAGGATCTCGAGCGCGATCATCGCGCAAGGAAAATAACACGTTGCCTTGTGTTAACAAAAAAAAAGAAAAAGGTTTTCCTGCCATCAAACGATCGGAAAAGGAAGCGGAGTTGTTCTTTGATTTTTGACCAGGACGGTGGCGAGTAGGTTGCTTGTTGGTGTCGTATCAGTCGTGTTCTTAATAAGTACAAACTAATTAAATAAGTTCGAATATACATAACATTGTTCGTGAAATAATATGTGTTTTGAATAAGTACACACTAATAAAATAACTTTGAATATAAGTAAAGTAGACCTTGAAACGATACAGTTAACATGCGTTAACTGAAACAAAGTGTGTTTTTATTAACAAATTCGTGTGTGCGGTGTGCAACGTGGGTGGTAGAATAAAGTTTTATAATATTTGTGTTCATCTTGGACACAAGCCGAAAGCCCAGGAAGCCACAACAACCGAGGTAAGAAAAATTATTTTACCAAAATAAAATGACAAATTACCGTCGGCCCGTGACGGAACTAGAATAGAATATATATATAAAAATATAACATAACACCTCTTTGGAGCCAGTCTCCACCAATTAATTGCGGCACACGCAAAATCATCTACTAAAAAAATGAAGCCCTCCCCAAGCCCTAGCATTGCCCCATACATTAAACGGACCCATATCAAATTTAATACCAAACAAATTGAACTAAACATTCAATTTGCCCATATTGAATTCAACATTAATCCAAGACGTGAAATACGAACCCGACGTTCAAGACGTAAATTCCCCTGAACCTAAATCTATGGACCAGATGACCAACTCTCAAGTAAAGTTGGTAAGAATCATAAAATGCGCGGCGGCAAATTTATGACCCTGTAAAGTACGGTTAACCCAAACCAATTCCCACAGACAACCTCGCTTTCCTTTCAGCTAACCAACTACTTAGCACAATAAAAACGAACCGCACGCGCGTTTTATCGTAGCACCCACAGAGAGGATCATAAATGCACATTAGCAATATCCTTTCCTGATTGTCCTTTTGTGTTTCCCCGTTGAACCGACGCTGAAAAAGATAATGAAAGAAAGGGGCGACGGAGATAAAGGGTCATGCAGAGCAAAGGAGATATCTTTCGATCTGCAGGACGAAAGATAAAAGTTTTCGTTTGGAGAGAAAAATAAAACTACAGAGGAGTGGTATAGAAACGATCGACCGAGACGACCAGGAAAATGGTTGGTGATGAGACCGTTACGGAAAAATTAATATAAGTTAAATCTAAATTATAATGACACAAGTACAACATTAAACTATCACAAAGTGACACTTAAATTATAAGTCCAGAAGGAGAAAATTACCTAAGTACAATGTGACAACTAAGTTATTAAGGACAAAATTAAATAAAGTTAAAATTACAAATATGCCATAAGCATAATCTCAGTGTTTTATTGCCAGGGGCGTAAAGAGACAATTACCATCAGTGGGTGACATCGGTAAAACCAGGACGAAGGACAAATCGATCCGGAAGGACCAGCAAGACCCAGGTAAGCCGTAACTCCCTACGTAGACCCGAATCGGGTAACATTAAGGACCCCGATTAAGATACAAAAACATAAAACATAAACCCGCACAATATCCTCCAATTTAACAACATTACAACAATTACACAATATTATATTACAACACCGACCGGTGGAGGCGAATCGTTATCGAAACAGAAATTAAAATGAAATGAATGGAAATACTAAACAATACACTGTGTACTGTGTATCTCTGCACCCAAAGTATCAAAAAACCACTTAGTGCGAATACGCGACAAACAAAGTGTTCCTGTGTGCGTGGGTATGAGCATAGTATACGAAAACAAATAAGTAAAAACTTGTGAATAAAACATTTATATAAATAAACAAAATGACTAACTGTACTGCTCACCATGGACGATGGTTAAGGCTGAATTCAAAACGCTGCTACGGAGAAAGCCCAATCCACAACTGAATCATACAGACAAGCGGCGGAATTTCAATGAGAATGAGGAAGAATTAATTATTCCCAATAATGTTCAATATACTGGAGCAGGGAACAAATTTAAAGAACTGGCGATGCAAAAAAAATGTTTCCAACAAGGAAGACAGCATCGAAAATGACATTGAGCGGAACAAATGGATTGCCGAGCTATGGAGAAAAAGCAATGAATTGCAAAATCAAAAACAAGAAGCTCTACAAGCAAAGGAATACCAGTAGAAGCAACGTATGTAACAGAGACAAAAGCAGCAGCAACCAGATGAACAACGACATCAGATAGAACTGTAGCGGTCCGGCCAAACCCCACGGTACGCTTTCCTTAAAAACCCCCATAACACCCATCTTCCCATATCATTTCACCAATGCAATTTCACCCTATAAAGAAAACTTACCTTTTCATGCATCCCTTTGCATTCAATTTTCTGTAAGAATTCTTCTTGACCTTTTTAGAAATTCCATAACTTCCATTGTTTCCCGCCAATGCATTTGCATTTGCCCCAGAAAACATTTCCTTTTCCAAGGACATTTAATGCTTTCAAGCATTATCTGAAATTCGTAAAATTGATCCATAATGTGCATATGCACCATAAATACCAAACATTCGATACCCTTTGTCTGAGTTAAAATACTATGTCGTCAGCTTGTTTTTACAGCTGCAACACTAGCGACAAACTATGATGCATTTCTTTCGTGGAATACCTAAATGCAAGCAAGGGATGCGTATCGGCAATTAACCCAAGATACGATATACAATTTCCATGGTATAAAGTATCGTATCCCATTAACACCTTTTTTCCAACGTCCATCATAGCGACGTTGCATAAACATGACCCTCATTACGGAGCAAACCATTTGGTCGCCTTTTCCTTTGTTCTCGCTGACTGCCTTTCTCGTTGTTCCACTGCTTTCGAACACGTGGAACAACATTGAATCTGTTCGATCGCGCGCACACACCACTGTACCAAAAAGATCGTATTTTCTTAGTGGCCACACGCTTAAGAGAAAATGTTCTCTTTCCCCTCCATATCGCACCCTTAATTGAGGATAGAATAGAAGCCAGAGTTCTATCCTCGAAGAGTCCTGTACCATCCGCAGGCCAGTACGGTCATGCCACTCCCGCCCGTAGTCGTGCGGGCGATAGTTTTAAACCATTTTTTTGTGAAGTTGTAAACGTAACGTAAAATAAATAAGGCTAAAACAAAGAGATCCTGAGTTTATATTTTTACTTGTGTGATGGCGTGATCAGTGGCAATTGATCGACGCTGGTGTTTCCTTTCCTGCTGCGGTGAATCATCAAGAGTTTGGGCGGAACCGTGTGAACGGTGGAGTGAATGCTGGAGGAAGAAGGGAACCAAGTGTCCGTGTCAGGCACAATACATCTTCCCCACAGAACCACCAACAAACCGGAAACAGAAGGTGGCTCCCATTACAGTCAGCCTCACGGAAGATAAAGATATTATTAAACTAGGTACGTTAATTTGCAATAGTTTCAGAACAAAACAATTGAAAAACAACAATATAAGTTTCTTGTGTGATAATTTGAAAGATGCGTTAAGGAAAGTATGTATCGAGTACTACACGTACACCCGCAAATCACAAAGAAAAAACTGTTTCCATGCCCCTCAAAGGAGGAATTTAAAAATATCGAAATCGAGAATTTAAAATTTTCGGGGAGCATTTTTGACCGCCCTCACCCGAAGGCGCAAACGGAAGTTGCCGTTCTTCATTGTCTCTTTAAGTCCTGACAGTACAATTGATACACTCGGGCATATTAAAGTTCTCAATTATCAAACAATAAGTAGGGAGAAAATAAAGAAGTCCGAACGCGTATTACAATGCATCCGGTGTCAATGCTTCTGCCACGTGGCATTGTAGTATTTCAGAAACCCTACGTTTTTCCCACAAGGTTGTGTTTCATTTGCTACCTCCACCAGCCGGTCTTATGAACTGTTACGTACAACAGTAATGGCATTGCTAAAGAATAAAACCATAGAGTACAGACGTACCCTATGACACCACCATTTCCTTTAATCCTATTCAAGGAAACATTTCCTAAACGGAACAAGGGACCGCGACCATAAATACATTTGCTGGACAGCAATACCACTAATGTTACGTCCAAATCCACCCACCCATAAATACATACCTCTTTGGAGCCAGTCTCCACCAATGAATTGCGCTACACGCAAAATCATCCACTAAAAGGATGAAACACTCCCCAAGCCCTAGCATTGCCCCATACATTAAACGGACCCATATCAAATTTAATATCAAACAAATTGAACTAAACATTCAATTTGCCCACATTGAATTCAACATTAATCTAAGACGTGAAATACGAACCCGACGTTCAAGACGTAAATTCCCCTGAACCTAAATCTATGGACCAGATGACCCACTCTCAAGTAAAGTTGGTAAGAATCATAAAATGCGCGGCGGCAAATTTATGACCCTGTAAAGTACGGTTAACCCAAACCAATTCCCACAGACAACCTCGCTTTCCTTTCAGCTAACCAACTAATTAGCACAATAAAAACGAACCACACGCGCGTTTTATCGCAGCACCCACAGAGAGGATCATAAATGCACATTAGCAATATCCTTTCCTGATTGTCCTTTTGCGTTTCCCCGTTGAACCGACGCTGAAAAAGATAATGAAAGAAAGGGGCGACGGAGATAAAGGGTCATGCAGAGCAAAGGAGATATCTTTCGATCAGGACATCAGATCAAATGCAGGACGAAAGATAAAAGTTTTCGTTTGGAGAGAAAAATAAAACTACAGAGGAGTGGTATAGAAACGATCGACCGAGACGACCAGGAAAATGGTTGGTGATGAGACCGTTACGGAAAAATTAATATAAGTTAAATCTAAATTATAATGACACAAGTACAACATTAAACTATCACAAAGTGACACTTAAATTATAAGTCCAGAAGGAGAAAATTACCTAAGTACAATGTGACAACTAAGTTATTAAGGACAAAATTAAATAAAGTTAAAATTACAAATATGCCATAAGCATAATCTCAGTGTTTTATTGCCAGGGGCGTAAAGAGGCAATTACCATCAGTGGGTGACATCGGTGAAACCAGGACGAAGGACAAATCGATCCGGAAGGACCATCAAGACCCAGGTAAGCCGTAACTCCCTACGTAAACCCGAATCGGGTAACATTAAGGACCCGGATTAAGATCCAAAAACATAAAACATAAACCCATACAATATCCGCCAATTTAACAACATTACAACAATTACACAATATTATATTACAACACCGACCGGTGGAGGCGAATCGTTATCGAAACAGAAATTAAAATGAAATGAATGCAAATACTAAACAATACACTGTGTACTGTGTATCTCTGCACCCAAAGTATCAAAAGACCACTTAGTGCGAATACGCCACAAACAAAGTGTTCCTGTGCGTGTGGGTATGAGCATAGTATACGAAAACAAATAAGTAAACACTTGTGAATAAAACATTTATATAAATAAACAAAATGACTAACTGTACTGCCCACCATGGACGATGGTTAAGGCTGAATTAAAAGCGGTGCTACGGAGAAAGCCCAATCCACAACTGAATCGTAGAGACAAGCGGCTGAAGTCCAATGAGAATGTGGAAGAATTAATTATTCCCAATAATGTACAATATACTGGAGCAGGGAATAAATTTAAAGAACTGGCGATGAAAAATAATGTTTCCAACAAGGATGACAGCATCGAAAAAGACATTGAGCGGAACAAATGGATTGGCGAGCTATGGAGAAAAAACAATGAATTGCAAAAGCAAAAACAAGAAGCTCTACAAGCAAAGGAACACCAGTAGAAGCAACGTCTGTAACAGAGACAAAAGCAGCAGCAACCAGATGAACAACGACATCAGATAGAACCACCAACAAACGGGAAACAGAATGTGGCTCCCATTATAGTCAGCCTCATGGAAGTTAAAGATATTATTAAACCGGGTACGTTAATTGGCAATAGTTTTAGAACAAAGTAATTGAAAACCAACAATATAAGTTTCTTGTGTGATAATTTGAAAGATGCGTTAAGGGAAGCATGTACCGAGTACTACACGTACACTGCCAAATCAGAAAAAAAAACTGTTTCCATGCCCCTCAAAGGAGGAATTTAAGAATAAAGAATATCGAAATCGACAATTTAAAATTTTTCGGGGAGCATTTTTTACCCCCCTCTCCCGAAGGCGCAAACGGAAGTTGCCGTTCTTCATTGTCTCTTTAAGTCCTGACCGTACAATTGATACACTCGGGCATATTAAAGTTCTCAATTATCAAACAATAAGTAGGGAGAAAATAAAGAAGTCCGAACGCGTATTACAATGCATCCGGTGTCAATGCTTCTGCCACGTGGCATTGTAGTATTTCAGAAACCCTACGTTTTTCCCACAAGGTTGTGTTTCATTTGCTACCTCCACCAGCCGGTCTTATGAACTGTTACGTACAACAGTAATGGCATTGCTAAAGAATAAAACCATAGAGTACAGACGTACCCTATGACACCACCATTTCCTTTAATCCTATTCAAGGAAACATTTCCTAAACGGAACAAGGGACCGCGACCATAAATACATTTGCTGGACAGCAATACCACTAATGTTACGCCCAAATCCACCCACCCATAAATACATACCTCTTTGGAGCCAGTCTCCACCAATGAATTGCGCTACACGCAAAATCATCCACTAAAAGGATGAAACACTCGCCAAGCCCTAGCATTGCCCCATACATTAAACGGACCCATATCAAATTTAATATCAAACAAATTGAACTAAACATTCAATTTGCCCACATTGAATTCAACATTAATCTAAGACGTGAAATACGAACCCGACGTTCAAGACGTAAATTCCCCTGAACCTAAATCTATGGACCAGATGACCAACTCTCAAGTAAAGTTGGTAAGAATCATAAAATGCGCGGCGGCAAATTTATGACCCTGTAAAGTACGGTTAACCCAAACCAATTCCCACAGACAACCTCGCTTTCCTTTCAGCTAACCAACTAATTAGCACAATAAAAACGAACCACACGCGCGTTTTATCGCAGCACCCACAGAGAGGATCATAAATTCACATTAGCAATATCCTTTCCTGATTGTCCTTTTGTGTTTCCCCGTTGAACCGACGCTGAAAAAGATAATGAAAGAAAGGGGCGACGGAGATAAAGGGTCATGCAGAGCAAAGGAGATATCTTTCGATCTGCAGGACGAAAGATAAAAGTTTTCGTTTGGAGAGAAAAATAAAACTACAGAGGAGTGGTATAGAAACGATCGACCGAGACGACCAGGAAAATGGTTGGTGATGAGACCGTTACGGAAAAATTAATATAAGTTAAATCTAAATTATAATGACACAAGTACAACATTAAACTATCACAAAGTGACACTTAAATTATAAGTCCAGAAGGAGAAAATTACCTAAGTACAATGTGACAACTAAGTTATTAAGGACAAAATTAAATAAAGTTAAAATTACAAATATGCCATAAGCATAATCTCAGTGTTTTATTGCCAGGGGCGTAAAGAGACAATTACCATCAGTGGGTGACATCGGTAAAACCAGGACGAAGGACAAATCGATCCGGAAGGACCAGCAAGACCCAGGTAAGCCGTAACTCCCTACGTAGACCCGAATCGGGTAACACTAAGGACCCCGATTAAGATACAAAAACATAAAACATAAACCCGCACAATATCCTCCAATTTAACAACATTACAACAATTACACAATATTATATTACAACACCGACCGGTGGAGGCGAATCGTTATCGAAACAGAAATTAAAATGAAATGAATGGAAATACTAAACAATACACTGTGTACTGTGTATCTCTGCACCCAAAGTATCAAAAAACCACTTAGTGCGAATACGCGACAAACAAAGTGTTCCTGTGTGCGTGGGTATGAGCATAGTATACGAAAACAAATAAGTAAAAACTTGTGAATAAAACATTTATATAAATAAACAAAATGACTAACTGTACTGCTCACCATGGACGATGGTTAAGGCTGAATTCAAAACGCTGCTACGGAGAAAGCCCAATCCACAACTGAATCATACAGACAAGCGGCGGAATTTCAATGAGAATGAGGAAGAATTAATTATTCCCAATAATGTTCAATATACTGGAGCAGGGAACAAATTTAAAGAACTGGCGATGCAAAAAAAATGTTTCCAACAAGGAAGACAGCATCGAAAATGACATTGAGCGGAACAAATGGATTGCCGAGCTATGGAGAAAAAGCAATGAATTGCAAAATCAAAAACAAGAAGCTCTACAAGCAAAGGAATACCAGTAGAAGCAACGTATGTAACAGAGACAAAAGCAGCAGCAACCAGATGAACAACGACATCAGATAGAACTGTAGCGGTCCGGCCAAACCCCACGGTACGCTTTCCTTAAAAACCCCCATAACACCCATCTTCCCATATCATTTCACCAATGCAATTTCACCCTATAAAGAAAACTTACCTTTTCATGCATCCCTTTGCATTCAATTTTCTGTAAGAATTCTTCTTGACCTTTTTAGAAATTCCATAACTTCCATTGTTTCCCGCCAATGCATTTGCATTTGCCCCAGAAAACATTTCCTTTTCCAAGGACATTTAATGCTTTCAAGCATTATCTGAAATTCGTAAAATTGATCCATAATGTGCATATGCACCATAAATACCAAACATTCGATACCCTTTGTCTGAGTTAAAATACTATGTCGTCAGCTTGTTTTTACAGCTGCAACACTAGCGACAAACTATGATGCATTTCTTTCGTGGAATACCTAAATGCAAGCAAGGGATGCGTATCGGCAATTAACCCAAGATACGATATACAATTTCCATGGTATAAAGTATCGTATCCCATTAACACCTTTTTTCCAACGTCCATCATAGCGACGTTGCATAAACATGACCCTCATTACGGAGCAAACCATTTGGTCGCCTTTTCCTTTGTTCTCGCTGACTGCCTTTCTCGTTGTTCCACTGCTTTCGAACACGTGGAACAACATTGAATCTGTTCGATCGCGCGCACACACCACTGTACCAAAAAGATCGTATTTTCTTAGTGGCCACACCCTTAAGAGAAAATGTTCTCTTTCCCCTCCATATCGCACCCTTAATTGAGGATAGAATAGAAGCCAGAGTTCTATCCTCGAAGAGTCCTGTACCATCCGCAGGCCAGTACGGTCATGCCACTCCCGCCCGTAGTCGTGCGGGCGATAGTTTTAAACCATTTTTTTGTGAAGTTGTAAACGTAACGTAAAATAAATAAGGCTAAAACAAAGAGATCCTGAGTTTATATTTTTACTTGTGTGATGGCGTGATCAGTGGCAATTGATCGACGCTGGTGTTTCCTTTCCTGCTGCGGTGAATCATCAAGAGTTTGGGCGGAACCGTGTGAACGGTGGAGTGAATGCTGGAGGAAGAAGGGAACCAAGTGTCCGTGTCAGGCACAATACATCTTCCCCACAGAACCACCAACAAACCGGAAACAGAAGGTGGCTCCCATTACAGTCAGGCTCACGGAAGATAAAGATATTATTAAACTAGGTACGTTAATTTGCAATAGTTTCAGAACAAAACAATTGAAAAACAACAATATAAGTTTCTTGTGTGATAATTTGAAAGATGCGTTAAGGAAAGTATGTATCGAGTACTACACGTACACCCGCAAATCACAAAAAAAAAACTGTTTCCATGCCCCTCAAAGGAGGAATTTAAAAATATCGAAATCGACAATTTAAAATTTTCGGGGAGCATTTTTGACCGCCCTCTCCCGAAGGCGCAAACGGAAGTTGCCGTTCTTCATTGTCTCTTTAAGTCCTGACAGTACAATTGATACACTCGGGCATATTAAAGTTCTCAATTATCAAACAATAAGTAGGGAGAAAATAAAGAAGTCCGAACGCGTATTACAATGCATCCGGTGTCAATGCTTCTGCCACGTGGCATTGTAGTATTTCAGAAACCCTACGTTTTTCCCACAAGGTTGTGTTTCATTTGCTACCTCCACCAGCCGGTCTTATGAACTGTTACGTACAACAGTAATGGCATTGCTAAAGAATAAAACCATAGAGTACAGACGTACCCTATGACACCACCATTTCCTTTAATCCTATTCAAGGAAACATTTCCTAAACGGAACAAGGGACCGCGACCATAAATACATTTGCTGGACAGCAATACCACTAATGTTACGTCCAAATCCACCCACCCATAAATACATACCTCTTTGGAGCCAGTCTCCACCAATGAATTGCGCTACACGCAAAATCATCCACTAAAAGGATGAAACACTCCCCAAGCCCTAGCATTGCCCCATACATTAAACGGACCCATATCAAATTTAATATCAAACAAATTGAACTAAACATTCAATTTGCCCACATTGAATTCAACATTAATCTAAGACGTGAAATACGAACCCGACGTTCAAGACGTAAATTCCCCTGAACCTAAATCTATGGACCAGATGACCCACTCTCAAGTAAAGTTGGTAAGAATCATAAAATGCGCGGCGGCAAATTTATGACCCTGTAAAGTACGGTTAACCCAAACCAATTCCCACAGACAACCTCGCTTTCCTTTCAGCTAACCAACTAATTAGCACAATAAAAACGAACCACACGCGCGTTTTATCGCAGCACCCACAGAGAGGATCATAAATTCACATTAGCAATATCCTTTCCTGATTGTCCTTTTGTGTTTCCCCGTTGAACCGACGCTGAAAAAGATAATGAAAGAAAGGGGCGACGGAGATAAAGGGTCATGCAGAGCAAAGGAGATATCTTTCGATCTGCAGGACGAAAGATAAAAGTTTTCGTTTGGAGAGAAAAATAAAACTACAGAGGAGTGGTATAGAAACGATCGACCGAGACGACCAGGAAAATGGTTGGTGATGAGACCGTTACGGAAAAATTAATATAAGTTAAATCTAAATTATAATGACACAAGTACAACATTAAACTATCACAAAGTGACACTTAAATTATAAGTCCAGAAGGAGAAAATTACCTAAGTACAATGTGACAACTAAGTTATTAAGGACAAAATTAAATAAAGTTAAAATTACAAATATGCCATAAGCATAATCTCAGTGTTTTATTGCCAGGGGCGTAAAGAGACAATTACCATCAGTGGGTGACATCGGTAAAACCAGGACGAAGGACAAATCGATCCGGAAGGACCAGCAAGACCCAGGTAAGCCGTAACTCCCTACGTAAACCCGAATCGGGTAACATTTAATATCAAAGAAATTGAACTGAACGTTCAATTTGTCCATATTGAATACAATATAAATCCAAAACGTGATATATAAACCAGATGTTCAACACGTAAATTCCCCTGGTTCCAAATCTGCGGACCAGATGACCAACTCTCAAGTAAAGTTGGTAAAAAGCATAAAATACACGGCGACACCGTCCCCTTAAATCCTATTCAAGGAAACATTTCCTATACGGAACAAGGGACGGCGATCGTAAAAACACTCGCTGAACAACAATACCCATAAGATACAAAATATCTTTGGCTCCGATGTTCAGTAAAAAAGAAACTACCAAGTCTGGGCACTGTGAGAAATCCCAGGTAATACTTAAGGGATTCCAGGCGGTTGTCGATCCAAGGTACAATACCTTGGGATCAGACAAAGCATGTGCAGGCTCACAAAAGAGATCTTAATACAAAGGACCTCGAGTGCGATCATCGCAACATGTTGCCTTGTGTTAGCGAACAAAAAAAAGAAGGTTTTCCTGCGATCAAACGATCGGAAAAGGAAACGAGTTGGTATTTAGTTATACACCGAGACGGTCGTGATTGTGAGGTGTTGTGCGGGTAGTTTCGCGGATGTTTGAAGTGATAGTCGCTTTGCGAAGACGGGTTTGGTGCGTGTAGACTTAAAATAAATGTACAACACAGTGTAGACTTAAAATAAATGAACAGCACAGTGTAAACTTAAAACAAACGAACAACACAGTGTAAACTTAAAATAAATGTACAACACAGTGTAGATTTAAAATAAATGAACAACCCAGTGTAGACTTACGATAAATGAACAACACAGTGTAAAATTAAATTAAAAGAGTAAATAAAAAACCAACACCGAACAAGAAAAGTGTTTCCTTTTGGATCTTAAGGAGGCCTGTGGAGTACACCTTGTCAGCTAAGGGACTCAACAATAAACAAAAGAAAAAAAGGCGTTTGTTTAACATCCAAGGTTGGGCATATTTCGCGCCTCCACATAGAGACAGTTGTCTAGTGCGGGATGCATAGAGTCGCCACTTATTTCCCAGCGTACTATATCAACGAGGATTAACACCAAAATATGGACATGAGGTTCACTTGCAGTCTTTGAAGCAGCCGCCTAGAATCAACCACTAGGTCCAGAAAGCCGAAAACCACCCCTAGAGACCTGGAAGGGAAACATCCATTGGAAAGACCGTAAGTCAGATATATTTTAGTTTTATTAATTTATACACCTGAAAATATTTCCTTTTCCAAGAACATTAATGCATACAACCATTACATAAAATTCCTAAAAAGAATTGCATCTACAAGGCCATTCATACATTACCAGTGCATCTCTCCATTAGCGACCCGAACACCGAAATTCCCAATTAGTGTAGATATTCACACTATAATTCGATCCAGCCGCCGCCATAGATGCCATGCATAATTGACATAGATGGTATACACAACCGTCATTGTGTATCCATCTGAATTAGTTTCCGAAGACTTGCAACTATTGATTGAATTGCAAGCACTTCTCGCGGAAATATTTCTTTGTTTGAATCTTCAAACAATAACCGACACCTCGTTTTGCCGTCAGATCGGATACAATAGCATAATCATATGCAAAACAAAAGAATCCGATTCCGCCAGTCGGCAGAGAGACGATATACGATCTCTATTGTATGAATTATCGCAATCCCTTTTAGCATCTAATGAGTGGCTGCTATTCAGACAGCTGGCCCTCATTACCGAAAGATGCCGTAGGTCGTTTCACCATTGTTCTTTTTTTCCTCGTTTCAGGTTCTGTTTATCCTTGGCTAAACGCATCGATAAACACGGTGATGTGTACAAACACACACATACACCACCGCGTCCTAGAGATCGCATTCCAGTAGTCACTGGTCAAAGGAAATTTCGCTTTTCACCACACCACCAAACTCACTCCAAACGGGGATTGAATCACTAAGTCGTATTTCAACCGCCGATCTGGACAGTTCGTCTTCCGCTCCCCGTTTCGCGCCACGAGGATGCGTAAAGCCGAGTCGAGTAATAACCCCCAGTCGTGTCCTAATCATTTGTCATTTTAATTTACCGTTTACAACTTAGTTCGATAAAGTGTACCCTCAAACAAGCGGTTTCTTTATGGTGTCGTTATTCTATTTCCCGAGGCATTGTGTTGTGAGTTATTCACGTATTAATACATGTACACCCTTTTCAAATAATCCGGTAAAGAACAAAATAAATATACACGTTTCTTTTAACAATAAAATAAAATTAATAAAAATAAAAATCATTTAGTGTTTTTATTCTTCTTGTGGTGATCGTTCACTGCGTATTTTGAAACTTGAGCATTTTTGGCGTTGCTCAGTTCGCGGGACGAAGTAGAACCCCGTGTCGTACGCCGGCACCGCGACTTCACTCCCTACAGTTTCTAGACGGTTTCCGATCCAAGGTAAATTACCTAAGGATTAGACAAAGGATACGCTGACTCAGAGATCATCGCGATTTGTTAACGTGGAAAAAGGTTTTCCTCCGATCGAACGATCGCAAAAGAAAGAGAGTTGTTTTTGAGTTTTTAACGGATACGGTCGTGTGGTTGAGTGAGTTAACACCCAAAACCCTATTTATCTATAATGAGTCAATCCACAATATATATTACAATCTACATTACGGATGACTCAACATACAATTTACATTACGGATACATTTATTATCTATAAAATACTCATTAGCATTTCTTTATCTTCACTAGCATCCTTATCAACCGAAAATGTATAAAAACGAAACATTCACAACTAGAATGGCAATTACTCGAAGTCACGACCATAGGTTCGGACATTGTTTTCAGAAGTCTTTTTGTAAATATAGTCATATAAGTGAAGGAAAAAATAAAGGCACCGTCAAGGAAGAATTAAACCTCTTCTTGACAAAGAAAAAATATTTTTTTCCTTTCTGTGGTGACAGAGAGAATAACTGGCGATCCTGCCATCGTGTTTGAAGATCCAGCAAGAAGAGGAATTACAGCGAAAGCCTCCAAAATTGTCGCAGCAGTTTAAAAGGAGGACTGGAAACCAATAAGGATCTCTCGCACAGACGGACCAAAAACCAAGACGAACCTCAGGAGCAGCAAAAGCAGCGATATATCTAGGTGAGTCAGAGTAGTGTCAGTGCAGAAAAAATCACATAGTGGTGAAAGTGACTGAGCTATACAAGCAACGAGCTCCATAGGAACTCCACATCAACCGACACATGTAAGACCGAAAGGATAAGAAACACCGGTGGAATCCAATAAAACAAGGAAAATTAAACAGCAGTAAAAGTGAAAGTGAAAGTGAAAACAACAAATATAGTGGAAATCAAACAACTAGGAACATGGAACAACTCGCAGAATTACAAGCCCAGATGACAGTAATCCTGAACAATCAGAAAGCGCTAGATGAGCAGAACAAAATCCTGGAATCCCAAAACAAAGAACTAAGAGACGAAATGATGACGCTAAAATCAGGAATCCCAACACCGATCATAACAAAAAAATTGGAACCTATCAAACTGGCAATAACGAGACCAGAACAAATTGATATCAAGGTGTTCGAAGGCCTACCTAAATTCCAAGGAAAAAACGGAGAATACAGAGCTTGGAGGAGCATCGTATGGAGAGCCATGGAAAATATAAAGGAATTCCAAGCCAGAAGTCAATATTACACATGCCTTTCATTACTCAGGGGAAAAATCCAAGGAGCAGCCTCAAACCTTTTGGTCACATACAACACAGTGTTTAACTTTTACGCCATAATAAATCGACTAGACTACGCATATGCTGATAAAAGGCCATTGTATGTCCTACAGGAACAACTTAAAGGAATCAGACAAGGGAGACAGAACTTATCGGAATACTACAACGAAATCAACAAAGCCCTGAACTTAGTGTTAACAAAAATTGAGATGGACGGAGGACAAAACACAGAACCACTAGTAAAAAATGCTTTGGAAGAAGGAGTAAGAACTTTTATACAAGGACTACGGTGCGAATATACCCGAGGAACACTACATGCACACCGCCCCGAAGATCTAGAGAACGCCTACGCCATAGCAAGCACAATAATCCACGACAACGAAGGCTACCGAATTGGCCACCAACAACAGTACAGGTACAACGAACAAAATACCTACCAAAGAAGATGGCCACAACACCAAACGGGAAATTATCCTAGGGGAAGAAGACAATGAATCCATGGAAAATAACGTAAGTGAAACCGAAAACTTTATCATAAAAGAATTTTGTAGCTCAGAGAGTAGGTTGCCTATAATTTCACTAAAAAACTTAAGAAATAATAAAGAACATAACATTTTACTAGACACTGGGGCAACTCACAATTACTGTAAAAAAACATTGATTTAAGTACAAGAATACCTATAAAACAAAAAATAACAAATACCATTCACGGGTCTAGTGCTATACAATACAAACGCCAAATTTCCATATTTAATAAGGAACTCGAATTTTTTGAATTAAAAGAATTAAAAGATTATGCTCTCATATTAGGTATGCAAGGCTTAGAAAAATTAGGAGCAGTTATAGATATAAGCAGGAGGAAATTTACTATAGGAACACAAAAACAAAAATTAAACTACATAGTAGGTAATAGCAGATATCAGGAGGAAATTGAAGAATTAGTTAGGGAAAATAAAAAAACCAATAAAAATTTACCTTATACCACAAATATCCAAGCTACGATACGGACGAAAAACAATGACCCTGTATGGTCAAAACAGTATTGTGGGGGGTTTCTCTATCCTACATGAGAAACAACCCACAATTCCAACCAACATTTCCTACCTAATTTCGACCGCCTTTCAGGGCGTCAAATCAACCCCATTTCCCCCTATTTACCTGTTCACCTGCAAAGCATGTTTTCACCAAGGACACATAGCTAAACTCATTGTACCACGGAGACGATGCATAAATGAGTTTAGCTTACCTTTTTTGCCATACGGCAACTCGTGTCCATGTCGATTAGCGACAACCAAATCCAGCCGGACGAAGTTGTCGCATCATTGCAGATCCGCTTGGGAAATTTATCACCACATTCTATTGAATCACGTGATAATATTTCCCTAGCGTTACTTCGGCTTTTCTCCAGACACTTCGTTCGCTGGGGATCAACGTTCTCTTTTTGCAGGTGAATATCATCAGCTTAATTCCCCTCTCTTTCTCAGTTCTGTCTTCGTATGGATCAATGTACACTGAACCCACCATACTACCGAATCAGGTCAATAGGTTCCGCTCAGAACTACATTGATTCATGCACATACAATCCAATCCACCCCAAGATAATCGTACAGCATGTTTCTGTTCTCTTATTATCCCGCTCTCTTCGATCATCAGATTACCGATGTAACCTACCACACATCGAAGGACGTGGCAATGAGAGAGCAGAAGTATGTTCTCTTTTGGTTGTATCCAATTTCTTCCCTTTTCAAGTCAGTCGATTAACGTGTTTAATCAAGGGAGGTCGTGTCGCTAATTGCCCCCACGTGGGCATGCTCATGCACACGCTCGTCCGCGGACATCCGAATTTTAGTTGTAGAGTTATGTGTTGTGTGACCGCATCGGAATGTTCTCACTCGTGAATATTTTCAATAAATTAAAACGCTTGCTGGCAGTGCTATCTGTTATCTTTTTTATTGATTACTTTGGTGTCTTAACTCACTTATTCGAATTAGACTTCAATCGTTTATTTATCTATCCACTCGAAGGAGATGTCGTCCAATATGCGCATCGGATTCGGTACAACCAGGAAGTGGACGTGCGTCCCATAAATGTTTACAATTACACATTCCTCAATAAAGATGAACATAAATCAATGCCGCATTTTGAGAGACGAATGGCTATACGACAAACCTGGGGTTACGAGCAGCTCTTTTCGGACGTGATTATTCGAACAAATTCTTCCCACGGATCGATGGGAGATATAAGGAATACGTGCCATACGCTGGCATCATCTCCCCTTATACCCCCACAGATATCCAATGCCAAACATACAACACACGATACAGAATTTAGGAGAAGCGAAATTTTTTTCGACGATCGATTTAGAATCCGGATTTAATCAAATTTTAATGAACGAAAAAGATAGGGAAAAAACAGCATTCGGTGCTCTCTATGAATTTAATAGAATGCCATTCGGATTCAAAAGTGCTCCCGCGATCTTCCAACGCTGTGTGGATGATATACTACGCCCCTACATAACCAAATTTGCATACGTCTATATAGACGATATTATCGTGTTTTCCAAAACGGAGGAAGGGCATATCGAACATTTAAAGACTATAATGAAAGCACTAACAGACGCTAGACTAACAATCTCAGACGAAAAATCACATTTTTTTAAAACATATGTTAGATTGTTAGGATACATAATAAGTCATAAAACAATAAAAACAGACCCTGAGAAAGTAGAGATTAATAAAAATTTGTCAAGAGTTATGCAAATCTGGCTCGACCTCTAACAGAACTGCTAAGAACAGAAGAACTAGTAACAAAACGAAATAGTGAGAAATACAAAATAACCCTAAATAAAGAACAAAAAGAGAGTTTTGAAATACTAAAAAGAAATTTAGAAGAATGCATGGAATTAACACAACCTGACTACAGTAAACCCTTTGAATTAACAACCGACGCTTCAAACATAGCAATTGGCGCAGTTCTGTCACAGCAAAATAAATCCATTACCTTCGTCTCACGAAGTTTAACAGCTACAGAACAAAACTACGCCACGAATGAAAGGGAATTACTCGCGATTATATTTGCACTACAGAAACTTAGACTGTATAGCCAAGGAGTCTCTGAATTAGCGTTCTATACAGATCATCAGTCATTAATTTATGCACTATCAGAAAAAAAAAAACACAAATAGCAAACTTCAAAGATGGAAAAACATCATAGAAGAATATGGGGCACAAATTAAATATAAACCTGGCAAACAAAATATGGTCGCCGACGCTCTTAGTCGCCAAAAATTCAATACATCCACTTTAGAAAGTGCACACTCAATTAGTAGCTCCCCAGAAGACAAGATAAAAAGCGTAGCTAAAGCAGTCAATTGGTACAAAATTCAAATCTACATAGAATTCTCAACCGAAACAAGTTTAACTACAGAAATAATTTTTCCTAACTATAAAAAACACCATATAAAAACAGATAATTTGGAAGACATTACCCCTATATTAAAAGAAATCATAAATCCAAAAACCTTAAATGCCATACATTGTGACGAGATCACCCTCTACAATATCAGACCCCAAATCGAACAAACATTCCAATGCGAAAAGATAATCCACACCCCAAACTCAGTAAAAGACATCCAAGATAAAGAAAAACAATTAGAAATAATACTGAAAACCCATCAAAGAGCACATAGATTCTGGAAAAACAATTTTAAAGAAATAACAGAGAACCACTTTTGGCCAAAAATGGAAAAGGAAATAAAGAGAATAGCCCTGAAATGTCAAATCTGCCTTACGAACAAATATGAAAGACACCCCAAAGAACAAATCATTAAGCCACACAATCTACCGAATCTACCCGGAAAAGAAATTCAAATGGATGCATTTTTCTGCGAAAAAAGAAAGTACATCACAGCAGTTGATACGTACAGTAAATATTTATATATACGAGAAATAACTAACGAAACCCAATGCTACAGAATCATAGACGAAATCTTATCACTAATATTCCCATTCGCAGAAACATTACTTACTGATAACGAAAGTATATTTACAAGTACCCACACAGAATACATATTAAGCTCCAGAAATATAAAACATATCTTAACACCAACCCAACACTCGACTACAAACGGAAATGTGGAACGAACACATTCGACATTATTAGAAATTAGTCGAACTTTAGCAAATGATCATTCAAGTAGTCTAACAGAAGAAATATTTAAAGCCGCTAACGAATACAATAAGACAATCCATTCAAGTATTAACGAAAAACCGGCGGAAATATTTTTTTGGATAAAAAATACAAATATAAAAAAACGATTAGAAGAAACACAAAATAAACAAAACAAATCTCGAGTAGACAAACAGTTTAAAAAAGGTGACATCATATTTATAAAAAACGACAGAAGAGGAAAAGAAACTCCAAGATATATCAAACATATCGTAAAAGAAGTTAACGGCACCACTGTAACAACAAATAAAAATGGCAGAATTCACAAAGATAAAATACGTAACATTCCTAATTTTAACAACAGTGATAACACCACTTAATAATAAAAGAATAATAACAATCCGGACATCCGACAACTACGCATTCAATTCTACAGATATACTGATACACGAATTCAACATAACAAGGATTATGGAACCCTACAGGAAAATTATGGAGATATCAGAGGTAAATATGGCGACAAAACAAACTATACTTCAACATAAAACTAAAAACTTATATTCACAATTAGAAGACAGGCATTATAGAAATAAAAGAGGAATAAAATTCTTAGGGAAAATTATTAAATTCATTACTGAAATGCCAGATAATGAAGACTTAGTACAAATTCAAGAACAATTAAATCAATTAACGGACAATAACAATAAACAAAAGGTTATAAACGAAAACATGTACAAAATCTTAGAAAACTTAATCATTCATAAATGTGAAACCTACGAAAATATAGCACTGGACACCGAAAATGGACTAGTACAAATAGAAAGAAAGATTTTAAAATATAATAAAACACATTATAATGCTCTGAAACACTAAATATAAATATATGTAAAATAACACATATTGATAATTGTAAAAAAAACCTAATCGAAAACAAAAAAGCATTTTGTAAAATAATAAAAGAAAAAAACCCAGACATTATGAGGATATCCGATGATACAATTATACAATCCGGAGAACATATACTAAATAATGAAAAGATAAAAAGAATAAATTTAATAAATATAATGTAACATGGGAAAATCAATATTAGAATATGTAATTCATCAGAAAGAAGAAGAAATGGAAATAAACAAAATAATATATAAAGATAACGACTTTAAGAACATAGATTTAATTAATAAATATGTACCCCCAATAAAATACCAAACAATTAAATATAGTACTATAATTGGAGCTAGTGTAACCATCCTAATCTTATTGATGTATATACTCAGAATTATATATAAACATAAAAAGTACGAGTCATCATATCAAATTAAACTGTTAGAATTAAGAGAACTAGGTCTTTTGGTAGGAACCAAAAATTTAACGGAAGGGGAGTTGTAGCGGTGCCGCCAAACCCTACGGTCCACTTACCTAAAAACCCCCATAATTACTACCCAACGTCCTTAAGTTCGCTAATGCAACGGTATTAGTACCTGTAAATGCTTCACGCATTATATAGATCACCATCTGTAATCATAAAATCCCTATAAAGAAAACTTACCTTCATGCATCCCTTCGCATACAATTTTTCATAAGATTTCTTTGTTTTCTTATTTGGTATTCTGAACCAATTCGGTACCAGACAAATTCCTGTAAACAAAATAATTCGGATTGCAATCAATGTAACCGTCATGACAGGGACCATAAATATCGCGTCGTCTATTTTCCCAGCCGCGTCATATACCTTTACATACACATTGCCTGGCAACCTTTTTTGTTTGTCTTACCAACAAACAACCCAAGCAGCTGCATATAATTAGCGCAATAGACGCCGAAACCAAATTCTCCAGCATTTCCTAATGCAAATATGAACCCGGTTTCTACTGCAGCCAGAGATGCCATAAACATCCAATTTGCTTTTAGCACCTTTTTCTCCAAACGTCGAAAATAGCGACGAGGCATCGTGTAAACAATGACCCGCATTACCAACGGCGCATTTGGTCGCCTTTTCTTTTGTCCTTGCCGCCTGCCTGTTTCGTTGTTCCACTGCACGTGTGAATAGCATTGATCTCAACGATGCCACACATACCACCATGACCGGTATTACAAGATCTGGTTTCCTATACCACCAAGAGTGACTTTACGTTTCCCTGGTGGTAGGTAAAAAACGATATCCTTATTGGAGAGGATATCGTTGGAGTCGTATTCCAACCACCGATTCGGTTGGTTCGCCTTCCGCACCCCGTGGCGTCCGGGGGTGCGCATACCCTGAGTTGAACAAGTCTCTGCGCGAGTGCTAAAGTCTCCTTGTTAGTTAAGTCCTTAGTAACACACTAATTCTTTTTACATGTAAATTAAAATAAAACCGTATTAAAAAAAAAAACAAACAATTCCAGACTGCTTGTACTCGACTAGTTATACTCCGTGAATGTGTACCAAGTTTGAAATAAACAAACATTTTGTTCATAAATTAAAATTAAATTAGAAACGGTGATCACCGGCAATAAAACCAGTTATATCGTATTAAACTACATACAGTGCGTTTCATTAACTTTCGCTTCGGTGCCAGCAGTGTGTTTCTTTTCTGTGCTGCTTATCCTACTGGTCCATTTTCGTTTCTTCCGGGTGAACAGTTTTCCTAGTGCTTGGCGGAACATTTGTGGAACTTTTAGTAATTATGATGGAGGAGGAAGTTAATCAGCGCCGTACGCCGGTGCACTTACTTCCTACCCCATATACTCATGAACTTACAAAAACTTGTGCGAATAAAGGAAAGTTAATAAAAAGAGAAAGTGAGTCGAACGTGTGTCGGTTGTCGCAGCGAATGCAAAATAAAAAGCATCTCAAAAAAACGCGCGTTGATCAATTGGTGTGAACTGTGTGCTTATTAATAAACATTAAACAAGTAATAAAACTAAAAGGTGTTGTGTACCATTTATTGACTGTGTTCGCTCCGCTGGTATATTTTTCCTCCACGGTAAGCAGTGTTCGGCGGAACACTACAACAACATCCTAATCCGCCAAAACTCCATCCATATCCCCAAATCAACATTGAATCCAATGTTGAACAAATTGAAACACACGTTCAATTGTCACATTGATTCAAATCCCAGAAATCCTTCAATCCTTAAATTATATGCACTGTATATTCAATTATAGATATCCAAAATCCCTCAACTAAATGTGCGGACCAGATGCCCAATTTCCGAACAAATATTATTGAGAATCGTAAAATGCGCGTTTGCAATTTTATGATCTTCTAAGAATTTGTTTGCACAAATTTGGTCCCAGAAAACTGAATATCCATTCACATCTTTCAAATTCAAATACAAACAAATTGCGCCATAAAACGAACCACATGTTCATTTTATCCCGCATCAACATCTAGCATAATAAATGCGCATCCGCAAGATCCTTTATCTATTGTTTCCTGCCGAAGTGCATTTATGACCTTTCTTCCTTTCTTTTCCTTTTTGTTATTCTATTTCCAAATTTCCAAAAGTAAAACAAAAACAATGGAATGGCGGCAGGCAATTGAGGCAGTGTAGTTTTGGTGTTGTGCGACTGCGGACGAGTTCGTCGTTTCGGTTTAGTGTCTGCGATTTATAAATTGATAGTAAAAAGTTTTAAGTGAAAATAAATGAATTAAAATTTAAAAGATGAATTTTGACTAAAAACAGAACGGTAGCCGACTCTTCCTGGGGAACCAGAAGCACGGTGGGCACCAGGACAAATTGCATGACACAAAATGGTGGCAGTGTTACGGCCACAACAACCCATCCCATAATACTTACCGCTTTGGAGCCAATCTCCACTACTAATTGCGATACACGCCAATAACATCCACTTAAAGGATGAGACACTCCCCAAGCCATAGCTTTACCCCATACATCAAATGGTTCCACATCAATGCAATACCAAACAAATTGAACTAAACGTTCAATTTGCTCACATTGAAAACTTAGATAGGATAATCGAACCATAGGTTCGCCACAAAAATCCCCTAAGATCCAAATGTGCGGACCAGATGTCTTTCTTCAAACAAAATCGTTGAGAATCATAAAATACGCGTCAGCAATTTTATGATCATCTAGAAATATGGTTACCCAAAACCATTAACACAATCAGCGTCGTTTTCCGTTTTAACCAAACCAAGTTAAAACAAACAATTCGCGCCATAAAACGAACTACATGTACGTTTATCGCCGACCGACACAAAGGATCGTAAATGCTCATCGGCAAGATCCTTTGTTGATTGTTCTTTTGTGTTTCCTCTTTCGATCGCAAATTTGGGAAAGTCAAAGAAAGCGAAATCCTTTTATCTGCAGGATGAAAAAACGGACATCGAGAGTGGGTTAAAAATCTTGAAGAGAATTGGTTTTAGAAGTTTGACCAAATCGGTCTTGATGTGGTGCGAGCGATGGAGGCATTTTGAACTAAAGTGAGTAAGAGTCCCAAACAATACAATAAGAATAATAGGTGTGTGTTATTAATAAACCGTACAAAGATATTTTTTAATTAAATACAATAAGAATAATAAGTGTGTAGGTTATTAATAAACAGTCAAGATATTTTTAATTACAAAAAACAAAGAGTTTTATTTTAAAGGTGTGACAGGTGTGTGTGGTGTTTAAAGTGGTAAAAGATTTTTATTACAGCAGCGGTGGGATATTCAAAATTCCCTACCAACAAAAAAGAGCCCAGCAGTGGCAGTGGATAATCCAACTATCCCCAACCTAAATCGTGTGTTCTATATGAGACCAAGTTGAAGTGAGTTTTAAAAAAAGTGATTAATAGTTATAAATAATGACGAAAATAAAAAAAAAAAAAAGTGCATCAGTTATATACAAAATGATAAAGACTTCTAATAAAGACATACTAAATCTTCAACAATCGAGAACATAAACTTTTTTTATGTATGGAGGTATAAAACAAATTTAAAGTTAATTGAGTGACAATAAATGTTCGTGAACAAGTGAATAGCCGGTTATTTAAAATATCTTTCTTCCGATTTTCCTTCCAAAGATCCATTAGTTTCCAATTGTATATAATTTTCAATGGGTTGGAAAATATATCAACAATGATCTGGCATGACAGATATGTCGCAAAGCTCACCGAAATCTTGCGTGCCAACATGATTCAAAATTTAATGACAGTGGTTGTCACGTCATGCTGAGGTTTTTCCATATTTTATGAATACAAATTCATATTCAACAACGAACCAAGTCCAGGCAAGGGATGACAATTATCTATCGTCACAACAGATACGCGTTACCCAGAATATTTTCATTCTTATTTTATCCATTCTGTTGTATTTCATGCAGGTCTCTTCTAGACACTCTGCATTCTGGACCCTTGTTTTAATTACCTCATTAAAATGTCATTATTTTTGTACCGACTGTTTTCCACATGTTTTAACAGCATGCAAAACCACGTGGATGCAAATGCTCCGCCTATTTTATCCTAATGTAAAATGTTTCATTCCCATTAAGTTCCATAAATATTGTGCACATACATGTAAAAGAGGACTGTCCTCTTATAACGCTATAAAAGCAATTTGTTTTCTGGCTTTTACTCTCTAAAAATACTAGCATCTTATACAGTCCACATCGTTTGTTTTCGACCTAAAATAAAATATCTAGAAAATAACAATTTTCGTTCGTTTTTATTTCGTTTCGTTTATTTATATTAGCGCGATAAACGCATCGTGCCAACAGTGGTTATCAAGCTAGTTCGCTAATTCCTCGTTTCTCGTTCAACTAACTTGCGAAATATAAAAATGAGTAATTCGTTTCTATAATAAATATTAATCAGTGCGATTTATCGAGATATTTAAAGAGAGACTCGCAAAATGGGCCGATCAAAAAAAAAATTGTTTTACCTCGAAGGAGAAACATCACCGCAGGAACATCAACACCAGCCACTACAATACCACTGCATCCGCATCAACAACAATAGATAACCACAGCAACGACCACAGCAGCAGCTACATCGTATCCTCAGTCACATCAGGTTCATTCCATTCGCATGCGAAGGAAATAAGACTAAAATCATTCCTTAATCAACACTGTTGGTAGATAGAAGGAACGGCAGTGTTAGTGACTGGATGCTAAGAGTTAGTTGGAGCGAGACAAACAGTGCTGCAATAGTGGCCCTCAATAATATCAACAACTCCATCATTAACGAGGAAGCGGAAAACATTCCCTAACAAGCAGAGGAAGTAAACAAAATAAGTGTACTCAAATCACTGAGATTTATGTCAATCCATACACAATTACACGCCCATATCACAACATCGCAACAGTACGAGCAGTCAATACTGCTGTAGTAGTCAGCATCAGCAATACACCCAACAACAGCAATCACAGCGACGACTTCAGGAGACCAACAACAACTAAACTAATCTCCAACAAACCAAGAGCCAAATACTTGTAGTGCTCTAAAAAGCCCTACCACCTTTTTCCCCTATTCCTACATCCAAAATCCTATCAAAACTCGAATTAACCCAAACATGATCCCAAATTCGTAATAAACGAATGAATCGCCTAACATTTGCCCCCACGGCATAATTATAACCAAAATCCCAAATTAAAATCAAATTCACAATAAATGAATCTAATATTCGTTTATTGTTCTACATTTGCTCCACGGCATTGTAGCGTTCTACGAACGCACAATTCTGCGCAGGTAAGGTTCCACCTTCAAAGAACTTACTTACCTGAGAGCGTTGCACGCGCCCACAGACGCGTGCCCCCAAAGTCCCACGATAGGGCCTGCAACTCGCAGCCAACGTTGAGACCGACACCAAAAAGCAAGGAACTGAACGTCCCCAAAGCTTTTTAGGTCAAGCTCAACAATTATAACTCTCCATGCCTGAAACAAAGGTATAAACATCCATGCGTTCTATTCCTAAAAAAAAACAATTCCCAAAATGCCATACATGCTGCCTGCGCCCAGGAACATCTCATCGAACCGGCAATTCCGAAATTCAATACAAAAGAATTGCTATCATCAAAGAATGAGCCGATCAACGGATGCACGTGCGGGTAATCTAACGCAAGGACCACCCAAATCCGTTGAACAACAGAAGGCAGCCACGACCTATCGCAATCGAATATATCTCAACGAGACATCCGATAATTTATGAGGAGTTAAGCCAACAAAGGCAATACTCCGGTCCCACGGCCACGCTAGAATTTCGCACCATTATAAAGATCTAATGGATTTCGATTCCGGGTACCAAGTTCAAATAAGTCCCACGACTGCACGTCAAAACAATCGCCGAATATCTCTGGTCTGGGCGCCAGATGTTCTGTGCAAACAGAAGGCCGTGGAAATGAAATTCTATCAGCGATAATAATGATGTCTGCAAGATGACTTTCCCCTTTCAGGAAACTACAAAATATCCCGGGGGATGTGATAACATGCTGCTAACAGAAATTCGGAAGTTCTGTTAGCAGAGCAAATAGGGAATATTTTCCGGATAGATACAGATACCTTTTTTGAATCTGGGTATCTGTGTGAGCAGGATATTGTTGAGGGCAGATAGACAGAGAGATTTTGATCGTCAAGGCGAATAGATAAAGAGAAACGTCGAGGAGGTAGAGTATCGTATCCGATTGATAGTTATTTGGATCCAAGTGTGTAACGTGTGTGTCGTGCGTGTGTTTCGCTGCCCTTTTTAATAAAATATTGTACGGGACATTAAAGAAATAAAAAGGATTAAAGAAATAAAAAAGATTAAGGAAATAAATAAGTGTTATCAAAAAAATAAAAAAATTAATTGCAAAACGATCTTCGTGTTTCATTGTGCTGTTCGCTCCGTGTGATTCTCACCTTCTTACAAACAGTGTTCGGCGAAACACTAGGACAAACAAAACAAAATACCGCCAAACTGGTGACCGCGACGCGAGTAAAAGTGAACACGCACCAAATAGTAAACGCCCGGAAATCAATTTTATAGTGAACACGCGCGAAATCAATTAAAACAGTGACAGAGTGCCGAAAAATAAACACAGATACAGACAGTGCTCAGCGACTAAAAATAAAAAAGCAGCTAGTAGGAGTGCCGGTGAAAAGTGCCTAGCAAACCACAGCCACCAGGACGAGGACTCATCACGACGCCCACTGACGCAGGACATTACCTAGGAAAACCGCAAGTTTTTGTAGAAGCATTTTTCTTTCTAATTATACCTTTTTTTTTTCTGCTCCGTTGTAAGCTCCTTCCGAGCAAAACTCAAAACAATAAACTCATAAATGTACAAAAAAAGCAATACAAATTTTAAACAGACCGCCCCTTTTTTATATAACCAAAGAAAAAAAAAACAAAACGTTTTTACTTTCCATTTCAATTGTTTGGATGAGTAAAAATAAAATAAAAATCCAAGTTGTTGCCGGATGCTAAAATCAAAGAAACTTAAAGCATGTGAGAAACAAAAAACAAAGCATTTCGTTTAAATTTGTGATTTGAAAGAAAGAAAATTAATTTACGATACTTCCAAACCATTTTTGAAATACATTAAGCTACTTCTGAGCAAAAATTTGAATTTTAATGCACCCAAAAGCGATTTCCTTTATCATATTTTTCCTTTTCGTTTCTTAGTCTATAGTGTAGTAAATAAATTGTGATACACATATCCTACATTAATTTCTTGTGCGAGCTCCCTCTGAGTCTCATAGTTCAATTATACAATTTTTTTTGTTTGTGAAAAATTTGTGCAGCTCCTTCAGAGCCGAAGTGAGAAACCCGTGCGAAACTCCATCCGAGCCTTAAAATCCTTTTAAAAACACGGCGCGTAGCTCTTTCTGAGACGCCGTTAAGACAAAGAAAGTACGACAAATTAAATTACATCCAAAAAGAATCATGGTAATACGTCCAATAGTGGCTGACTTATGTTAAGACATTATTATTTTTTGTTCCCGTGCATTAGACAGTGGTCTCCTTCGTACCCAAGCGGAAGTCGAGAATGATACGCATTTCCTGTCAGTTTACGTTAAACCATATATAGAGATTTTTGTAAGCTCCTTCAGGAAATAAAAACATAACTAAAGAAAACACAAATTCAAAACATTAAAGTGAAATGTGTAAGCTCCTTCAGAGCCTGAAGCACACGCATGAACCGACGACACACTGAACATTTCTCACTTGTAACGACCGCGAAATAAAATGAAATTGATCGCCGAAATAAAATCAACGCAGAAATAGCTGCGCATCCGCGAAAAACCTTGATAGTTCTTACCTCCTCGTACTGCTTGTCCTCCTCCGAACGGAAAAGTTTCTCTCTGTCCGCTGCCAGCACAGTCGAACAACACGTAGGATCCTCTGGTGTAGGCCCACCCTTTTTACTATCTTTGGAAAATAGATAGAATCCTTTTGTGCTAGGCCAATCCCTGAAAATAAAATCTTTGGAACCAGCAGGTCGTTTCGCCGCGTTTCTCCATTGAAAACATTCCCCGAAAAGGGAAAAACTAAACGCGAATCCCCAACACTAAAGCAATCCGCGCACCGAGCGACAGATTTTCGACGCGAAACTATTGAAAGTAGATGCCAACCACAAGGTCGCAAGCTTCGATACAGAAAGCGAAAACGTTGAGAGGAAATATAATCGCTCTCCCACAGAGAAAATTAACGCGAGACCTCCCCAAGTCGACATTAACCACCAGGTCGAAAAGCGCGGTTCAAAAAACGCAAATGGCAAACGACGCCCGACCTTCGCCAACGACATCACAGGCTCCTGCCCTCCGTCAAGAAGCCGACATCCCATTCCAGGCGGACCACCGCCCACAACTGCGTAACGCAATATTACCGGACTTCACGTCCGACGACCCAGACTACTGGTTCGGGTACGCCGAAAGAGTTTTCAGCGGGGAAGGGATCACCGACGAGGAGGTGAAATTCCTCGTGGTAACACGGGTACAAGACCCAAAATTGCTTCCATATGCGAAATGCTTAATAAAAACCCCATCTCCGCAACCGTACACGGCGTTTAAAGAGATGGTGACTAACGCATATAGCGAAACGCCGCAAAATCGCTTGCGACGTTTATTACGGTCGACCGACACCTCTGGGATGCGACCATCCCAGCGCGCCGCCTATTTCCGTGCACTGGCCGGCACGGACATGTCCGAAACAGCCTTAACGGCTATATTTGGAGAGTCTTTGCCAGAATACGTTCAGGCAATCGTCGCGCCTCTAGCCGAATCTGGTCTCGATGAGCTAGCGCGACACGCCGAGGCAGTAATGGCCACGGATAGATCCCGAACGGATCTCCAATTCCTTCCGGCAACGAACCCCGCGCAAAATCCACCTCTGCCCCAACCACGAACCTCCACGGTAACGTGCACTCATGCAACACAAACGAGCAATGAGATAGAACGCTTAGGCAGGCAGGTCCAGCAGTTGCAAGCGCAACTGAATAACCTCAGCGTGGGGAACAATTCATGGCCTGGCCGTGACAGATCACGGCGACGAAGCAGGTCGCGCGAAAACTTTAGACGCGGGCGTGGCAGATCGCGCACGCCAACCAACGAAAACACCTTGGGCAGGTGTTACTTTCACCATCGTTTCGGGGCACAAGCCAGGAAGTGCAGGCAACCCTGCAACTGGTCACATGTGCCAGCAATACAGGCTAGTTCTTTAAACTAGAACTGCCGACCGTAGAAAAAGCGCAAACGGCCGGCAACCCCCAATTAAGTCGCTTGTCAATATACGATTCGAAGTTAAATATGGACTTCATTATTGACACAGGTGCGGATATTTCCGTTCTTCCGCGCTCATACGCACCTGCAAATCGGTTGCCGGGTAAATTGAGATTGTTCGCCGCGAACAATAGTCCAATTAAAACCTACGGACGGAAATTAGTAACACTAAAAATAGGCCTACGTCGACCAATTCGATGGTACTTCGTAGTGGCCGATGTGACCGAACCTCTAATAGGATCGGACCTGCTGCGACACTACAAACTAGTAGTGGACGTAGCCAGCAATAGACTGATGGACCCGTTAACGTCTCTTTCTCAGCCAGTAAACGCCAAGGCGGGAGAGGCATTGACGTTAACGTGCACTGTCGCAAACGGACCATTCAGCGATCTGTTGCGAGAATTTGCGGATATAACAGTTCCGCTTAGCAATCCCCGACGCGCAAAAGCCGGCGTTTTTCATCACATTGAAACGCGCGGCCCCCCAGTGAGCCAACGCCCGCGCCGATTGGCTCCCGAAAAATTGCGCGAGGCTCGTGCAGAATTCGAGTATATGCTCGACTTAGGAATCTGCCAGCCGTCCGACAGCCCATGGGCGAGCCCACTTCATCTCGTCAAAAAGAGTAACGGCGAGTGGCGCCCATGTGGCGATTATCGAATGCTGAACGCAGTAACGACACCCGACCGATATCCGATAGCAAACCTGCACGACTTTTCTTATAAGCTGCAGGGGTGCGAAGTTTTCTCGACCCTCGACCTCACGAGGGCGTACCACCAAATTCCGGTGGCTCCCGAAGATATACCGAAAACCGCGGTAACCACACCTTTTGGACTATTCGAGTTCAAGGTGATGACATTCGGTCTCCGAAATGCAGCGCAAACGTTCCAGCGCTACATAGACTCAGCTCTCCGCGGACTTGACTTCTGCTATGCGTATATCGATGATATACTCATAGCATCGAAAAACATGACCGAACATCGCTCCCATTTGAAGCAAGTGTTCGAGCGCCTCCGAGATTTCGGCCTGGTAATCAATCCAGACAAGTGCCACCTCGGAGAATCGGAAGTCAAGTACCTTGGCTATTGTATAAATGGCCAAGGCGTCCGCCCATTACAAAACAGGGTGGATGCACTAATGCAGTTTCCTCGCCCCAAGAATGTGCGAGAACTTAGGCGTTATCTGGGCATGTTAAACTTTTATCGCCCAACGCTTCGAAACGCCGCACAGGTCCAGGCTCCGCTGAACGAATACCTAGTAGGAGCCAAACGAAACGACAAACGACCGATTCAATGGACCGAGTCAGCTGATCAAGCTTTTCGCTTATCGAAAGAGCAGCTGGCGAACGCAACTTTGCTTCGACATCCCATCGAAGGAGCCCCATTGTCCATACAGTGTGACGCTTCCGACACTGCAATTGGGGCCGTACTCGAACAAGAGTGCGATGGTAAATGGGAACCGCTGGGCTTCTTCTCAAAAAAATTGAACCCGACCCAGCGACGATACAGTGCCTACGACAGGGAGTTACTAGCGATTTACTCCGCAGTAAAGTACTTCCGGCACATGGTCGAAGGACGCCAGTTGACGATCAAAACTGATCACAAACCACTGGTGTACGCTTTCCGAAAGAAAGCGGAAAGTTCAACCCCACGACAGGAACGGCACCTGGATTTCATCGGACAATTTAGTACCCAAATCGAATATGTTCCAGGTGCAAACACGCAGACGCTTTTTCGCGTATCGATGCAATTAAGCTCCGAGCGCAAATCAATGATGCCGACTTGGCACAAGCGCAAGGAGAGGATCATCAACTCGAGTCCCTATTGAAAGCGGAGACAGCACTAGTTCTGCGTAAACTTCCTTTCAACGACTCAAACGATGAAGTCTGGTGTGATGTATCGACAGGGACAGCTCGCCCCTACATCCCAGAAAAGTTTCGAAGGAATGTGTACGAAACATTCCACAACCCAGCCCACCCAAGCGGACGCGCAACCGCTGCGGCCGTCCGACGTAAATTCGTCTGGCCACATATGGCCAAAGACATCACAAATTGGGCACGCAATTGTTTGCAATGTCAGCGTTGCAAAGTCGATCGACACAACGTGCTACAACCAGCACAGTTTAAGCTCCACGAGGCACGATTCGCCCATGTACACATCGACATTGTGGGACCGCTTACGCCGTCGAGAGGTTACATGTACCTCCTGACAATGATCGATCGCTTCACTCGGTGGCCAGAAGCAGTGCCACTACGAACAGTGACCGCAGAGAATGTGGCCAAAGCATTCTATTCGACTTGGGTCACACGTTTCGGCGTCCCACCTACTCTCACAGCCGATCGAGGACCACAGTTCGAGGCAGCGATTTTCAGGCAGCTGACCGATCTACTCGGCTGCCAACAAAGCCATACGACAGCTTATCACCCCCAGTCCAATGGGATGATTGAACGATGGCATCGCTCGCTGAAAGCCTCACTGATGTGTCATGACGATAATCAATGGCTGCACGTACTACCAACAGTTCTTTTAGGCTTGCGCACAAGCATAAAAGAAGACCTGGGAGCCTCAGCAGCAGATCTGACTTACGGAACCAATCTGCGCCTCCCAGTAGAGTTCTTCGCCGATGGAGAACCACCGCTCGAACAGTTGCCAAATTTGGAAAACCTACGCAAACTCATGCGAAAGGTCAGGGCAACACCTGTCGCCAGACACGGTTCCAAGAGGATATTTGTTCACCCAGAGATGGACAGCTGCACGCACGTCTTCATCAGGGTGGACAAAGTTAGGAAACCTCTAGAACCACCCCACGAAGGGCCATACAAGGTGCTGGATCGAATAAACGACCGAGTTTTCTCCGTTGACATCGACGGCAAGCCGTACACCGTCAGTGTCGAACGACTGAAACCGTGCCACCTGGAACTACCACCAGATACCGTACTGGGAGAAGTGCATCAACAACCAGCGGCGGCAGCCGAAACCTGCCCCGTACGCCACCCAGCAGACTCCCACGAAACGCCAGGCACGGCAAGAGTCGAGAATCAACCAAACCCTCGCGAAATGGTCGCGCGCGGGGCATCGGACATCCTACACGGACCGATAACGCGGCAGCGCGCCCGAGATCTGCGCGCACAAGAAGACGCTGCGAAGATTCTCAAGGTACGGCAACCTGAAACCCCAACTTCTGACAAGCGAGAAAGAACGACGAACGCGATAACTTTCGCTCCTCTACCACCCAAACACCGCCCAATACGGAAGGGAGCACGCCCATAAAACTCAACTACACCCCCCAAGCAACTAACTACTTCATATCGTGACTACGTCACTAGGGGGGGAGTGATGTAGCGTTCTACGAACGCACAATTCTGCGCAGGTAAGGTTCCACCTTCAAAGAACTTACTTACCTGAGAGCGTTGCACGCGCCCACAGACGCGTGCCCCCAAAGTCCCACGATAGGGCCTGCAACTCGCAGCCAACGTTGAGACCGACACCAAAAAGCAAGGAACTGAACGTCCCCAAAGCTTTTTAGGTCAAGCTCAACAATTATAACTCTCCATGCCTGAAACAAAGGTATAAACATCCATGCGTTCTATTCCTAAAAAAAAACAATTCCCAAAATGCCATACATGCTGCCTGCGCCCAGGAACATCTCATCGAACCGGCAATTCCGAAATTCAATACAAAAGAATTGCTATCATCAAAGAATGAGCCGATCAACGGATGCACGTGCGGGTAATCTAACGCAAGGACCACCCAAATCCGTTGAACAACAGAAGGCAGCCACGACCTATCGCAATCGAATATATCTCAACGAGACATCCGATAATTTATGAGGAGTTAAGCCAACAAAGGCAATACTCCGGTCCCACGGCCACGCTAGAATTTCGCACCATTATAAAGATCTAATAGATTTCGATTCCGGGTACCAAGTTCAAATAAGTCCCACGACTGCACGTCAAAACAATCGCCGAATATTTCTGGTCTGGGCACCAGATGTTCTGTGCAAACAGAAGGCCGTGGAAATGAAATTCTATCAGCGATAATAATGATGTCTGCAAGATGACTTTCCCCTTTCAGGAAACTACAAAATATCCCGGGGGATGTGATAACATGCTGCTAACAGAAATTCGGAAGTTCTGTTAGCAGAGCAAATAGGGAATATTTTCCGGATAGATACAGATACCTTTTTTGAATCTGGGTATCTGTGTGAGCAGGATATTGTTGAGGGCAGATAGACAGAGAGATTTTGATCGTCAAGGCGAATAGATAAAGAGAAACGTCGAGGAGGTAGAGTATCGTATCCGATTGATAGTTATTTGGATCCAAGGGTGTAACGTGTGTGTCGTGCGTGTGTTTCGCTGCCCTTTTTAATAAAATATTGTACGGGACATTAAAGAAATAAAAAGGATTAAAGAAATAAAAAAGATTAAGGAAATAAATAAGTGTTATCAAAAAAATAAAAAAATTAATTGCAAAACGATCTTCGTGTTTCATTGTGCTGTTCGCTCCGTGTGATTCTCACCTTCTTACAAACAGTGTTCGGCGAAACACTAGGACAAACAAAACAAAATACCGCCAAAGCATCATCAAAACTCAAAATCCAGAGATCATTATCTCTATCTGGAAAAATTCTTAATAAATTGAACAAACAAAAACCCAAAACCAGATACATATCTGTAGCGGTTCCGCCAAACCCTACGGTCTACTTACCTGAAAAATCCCCATAACTACTACCCAACTCCCTTAAGTTTGCTAATGCAACAGTATTAGTACCTGTAAATGCTTCACGCATTATATAGATCACCATCTATAATCTTAAAATCCCTATAAAGAAAACTTACCTTTTCATGCATCCCTTTGCATACAATTTTCTGTAAAAATTCTTCTTGAGCTTTTTAGGAATTCCATAACTCCCATTGTTTCCCGCCAATGCATTTGCATTTGCCCCAGAAAACATTTCCTTCTCCAAGGACATGTAATGCTTTCAAGCATCATCTGAAATTCCTAAAATTGATCCTTAATGTGCATATGCACCATAAATACCAAACATTCGATACCCTTTGTCGAGTTAAAATACTATGTCGTCAGCTTGTTTTTACAGCTGCAACACTAGCGATTCAATAGACAAACTATGATGCATTTCTTTCGTCGCCACCACTAATTGCTTGGCATACCTAAATGCAAGCAAGGGATGCGTATCGGCAATTAACCCAAGATATGATATACAATTTCCATGGTATAAAGTATCGTATCCCATTAACACCTTTTTACCAACGTCCGTCATAGCGAACCTTTTTACCAACGTCATAATGACCCTCATTACGGAGCGAACCATTTGGTCGCATTTTCCTTTGTTCTCGCCGACTGCCTTTCTCGTCGTTCCACTGCTTTCGAACACGTGCAACAACATTGAATCTGTTCGATCGCGCACACATACCACTGCACCAAAAAGATCGCATTTTCTTAGTGGCCACACCCTTAAGAGAAAATTTTCTCTTTCCCCTCCATATCTCACCCTTAATTGAAGATAGAATAGAAGTCAGAGTTCTATTCTCAGGGAGTATTATCCCAACCACTGAACGGAGCGGTCGAGCCGTTCATTATCCCGTGTAGGGTGTGCTCGGAGTGCGCACCCTGGAGTTGCAATCTTCCTTTCCCCAGTAGCGTGCGAGTGCCAAAAAAGTTCCGTGAACAATTTAATAGTATTAATAAGTTATAAGTGAAGCAATAAAAATTCGGTGATCACCAATTAAATCTGTGCGTTTTAATGTGTTTTCCTTCCTCCCGGACTTGCAGCGTTTTGGTTTTCTTTTGTTGCCTCTTCCGTGTAACCTTTTAGTGACTATTCGGTTGGCGGAACTTTGCCTTATAGTGATGATGGAGGAGGAAGTAGAACTCGCGCCCATGCCGGTGCCACGACTTCCTCCCCACATTGGTGACCCCGAAGGTCAGAACACAGCGACCTTCGAACATTCGCGTTTTGTTAATGGTGAAAATAGTTTTTCTTTCTCGAACAGTGACTTTTTGGTGCTGAAAACAAAATTTCGACTCCTGTTTCATCAACTCTCACTTCGATCTAGAGTCGGAATACGTTCGTATGGTTGATCATAGCTGGCCGTCCTTTTGTTGTTAACATCGGTCAAATAACGTGGAGTTTTGTTTGACAAAATTATCTATCGCTTAATATAAATTCAGTGAACAATTGTGGCGGCAATTAACAAAAGACAATTAAAGGGTGTAACAACCCCAAAAATAACCATCGTCCAATAACACCAGTCGACACGCCATCACCAGAATAAATATACAATCAGTGGGCAATTGTGGTGGCAATTGCCGGAAAACATTCTATGGGCAAAAACATCGCCCCAACGCCAGCCTAACAACAGCACCTGGCGAAACATTACCGAGAGCAGCCGAATGGATGCCAGCACGAGGAACAACACCATCTCCGGACCAACTCCACCAGGACCATGCAACCGATCCACAATAGAACGTCAGGTATTCTTTAAAACTTTGTAATTTTTTTTTTCTCTCCTTTCCTTTTTGTATTGCCTTCATGTAAGCGCCTTCTGAGCGAAACTTAAAATTTGTTCCCTAAAAAACATTTGGGTGCACTAACATTTGTTAGGCAAATTACTTTCAAATTTAAAATTTTCAATTATATTTTTAAAAATTGATTAGTGGGTTATATCCAATACAAGGAATCATAGAAGTAATTATTAAGTTTTTTTTTTATGCAAAATTAATTAACGGTTTAAAGTGTAAATTACCACACACAGCCCTAATTAAACGATTTTCATGGTAAAGGTAGACAACTGGTTCGAAACAGTTGTCCTGCCAGTCTAAGAAAACCGTATAATAGGCTTGACTATTAAAATAATTAAAATTCGTAATGTAATTATAGAAGATATTGACATTTATATAGATGCATATATGTCCGGAAAAATATGCATTTGTATGGGTGCGTTTCTTCTTTTTCCTTTTGTAATACAATAATAAATTAAAAAACCACAAGAATACATACATTTTACATCTTCGTTTTTCTTTGTTCCACTAAGTTCCTGTTTTGCTTTTGTTAATTTAATATATTGTGCATTTAACAAACATTAACCGTTGATATAAAGCAAAAATCAACAAAGAAAATTATAAATACACATATACACGCACAATCGTATACATAAATAAAATCAATGTAAAAATACGAAACACCTGTATTATATTATAATGTTTATATCGACATCCACATCACTCCACTAGTTTCTCCAATGATGTGTGGAATAACATCTACATAGATACGATGCTAGGCGGGTACAATCAACTTAAATTTACAAACGAATGTCTCCGTATAGCCACGAACTCAAAGTGATAAAGTGTAAAATAAATATATTTCTATATTTCCCTTTTATGCGTCCTCATATTTCTGTTTCATATTCGGTAAATTAAATAAAAGTAAGCTTGAATAAATAGTAATTCACACCACTAAAATTTAAAATTGGTACTGTTCAATTGGAGATAACACAACAAATATGACAAAGTAATTAAGAGCCCAACGCACTTTCAATAGTCGTTCACTGTATTGTAACTAATTATTAAATATCTTCTAGTCAGTTTATATATCTTCAACCTTCTTCCTGTAAGCTATAAATTTACGATCAATTTAAACATCATGTATAACTATATATTAATTTAAAACAGCTCTTCAAGCACACAGTATAATCGAAAACGCGAAACACGTATTCAGATTACGCTATCGCCTATATACCCGTAAGCACATACAAAACGTTGCCACATTTTATAAAAATTTTTAACAATGAGAATTGAACATTTTAATTAAAATCACTTTATGTAAAAACAAAAAACTGCAAAAGATATTTGTGACTTTACTTACAAAAAAAGTAAAAGTAATGAAAATAAATTAAAAAAAGACGCATCAACATAAGAAATGTCCGTTAAAATAAAATAAATTGAATAAATACTTTATATTCCAACTACGCCGCATTATGTTCTGCTCTGTTTTAAACATAAATTTCACTTTTTATTGACATTAAAAATAAGATAATGCCGAAAAACAATAAAAGACTTAAAAAACAAAAAAATCAAAAACAAAAATAAGAAATGCTTTTGTAATAAATACCTAAAATTTAAAGGATCAAAAATAATTATTGTAAACCCCTTCCGGGTATTGAATTACGCACAACCTTCTACAACCGTAATGTCCCGCACGACTCCGCGCTCACACATTCGACTATTCGACTCCATTTCACTTTTTTTCGACTTCGCTCGACTCGTTTTCGTCGTCTCTCGACTCCATTCATTCCTTCGACAACACTCACCCACGCGACTTCACCCGACTTCTCGACCATCTTAGACTTCTTTCAACTCTCTAGACTCGCTGTAATTCGCGCAAATTCCGGCTCCTCATTGCACATTAACTACTACGCGTAACATCATTCAATAGGATGCCCGGTTTCTCCCCATACTCGATCACATTCGACTTATTGCTTTGCCTTTTTGGCCTCCTTATGACTTCATCAAATTCGCCTCTGCCCACCTTTTTCTTTTAAGGCCCTTTTACAAATATTGGCGCACACGCTCGCCATTGTTCAACACCCATTTTCTGCAAACCGGCCCCTTATGTAACAACAGCTACTACCCGTAGCATATAATCTATAGGACGCCCGGTTTTGTCTCGCGTGAAACATCTCAACCTTTTCTGTCTCTTTTCTGAATATTGGCGCTCATGCTCGCCAACCATAGCTTTCATGCCAACCTTCCTTGACTTTCCACGCGATTTCCGCAAGCCAGCTCCCCCCGTTACCACAGCTACTACGCGTAGCAGCACCCGGCAGGACACCTGGCTTTGCCTCTTTATTTAAACTTCAGGACCTTCGTCCTTAGAACTCTTAACGTCTCCCAAATGTCTCAGCAACACCGGTCCACAAATCAAACCGATACCACCGGACTGAGACAATATACCTGGTTCCCCAATCTTTAGCCACCATGGCTCTCCTTTAGCGGCAACTAAAGGCGATACACGCCCCTCTACGCCGCCTCAAATACCTAGGTGCATAATACTTCGGAGCGCACATCTAATAACCCTAGGGCGCCCTGGGGTTGGACACAATCAACCACCCACCAGGAGCCCCCTAACCAAAGCCCCCTATTTTTTTTAACAAGCGCGACGGCCGGCACCTCACAGCAAGTTTCCATTCGGTCGAGGTTGCAGCTACCGCTACCTTGGCACCAATGTACCGGTCCTCCCTCGATAGTTAAACGTGCAACTGAGGGCCCGGCCTCCTTTACCAGTCCCAGCGGCAAACAATTCGCCATACAAACGTATGGACAAAAGACACCGGCTCTGGACTTGGTCCCTTTCCATTCCGCGCACGGCAACCCGTCACTGCGGATGGGAATTACCTTGGGATAAGTTCCCCTCCATCTCACACACGCCATTTCGTCACTGCGGATGTGAGTGAATTTCCGATGGGTTCCGACCTATTCGGACGATAAGCCTGTTGGTCCACGAGACCCATAACAGGCCTATGGACCACGCCGTACACCTTTGCCCTTGATGGCATCAATCGGTAACATCTGCGTCCACCTTCTTTATCGAAAAAGGCCCATACTATACCTGGAACTAGTCACCATGACAGTTCCCCCGATTTAATTACAGCGCCTCCTGAAGTGCGCAGGGCCACCTTGTTCGTCAAGTGTCCAGCCCTCCGCCCAACATAGCACCATTCATTCGAGCATCCCTACAGCCCTACCTATTTTTCGTGACTACATCAGCGCTCCCGCCGAACCCTACGGTCTACTTACCTGAAAAACCCCCATAACTACTACCCAACTCCCTTAAGTTCGCTAATGCAACAGTATTAGTACCTGTAAATGCTTCACGCATTATATAAATCACCATCTATAATCTTAAAATCCCTATAAAGAAAACTTACCTTCTCATGCATCCCTTCGCATACAATATTCCGTAAGATTTCTTTCTTTGTTTATCTGGTATTCTAAACCAATTCGGTACCAGACAAATCCCTGTAAACAAAATAATTTAAATTACATTCAATGTAACCGTCATGACAGGGACCATAAATATTGCGCTGTCTATTTTCCCAGCCGCGTCATGTACCTTTTCATACACATTGCCTGGCAACCCTTTTTGTTTGTCTTATCAATAAACAACCCAAGCAGCTGCATATAATTAGCGCAATAGACGCAGAAACCAAATTCTCCAGCATTTCCTAATGCAAATATGAACCCGGTTTCTACTGCAGCCAGAGATGTCATAAACATCCAATTTGCTTTTAGCACCTTTTTCTCCCAACGTCGAAAATAGCGATGAGGCATCGTGTAAACAATGACCCGCATTACCAACTTTGCCGCCTGCCTGTTTCGTTGTTCCACTGCTGGCAAGCACGTGTGAATAGCATCGATCTGAACGATCACCACACATACTACCATGACCTTTATCACAAGATCTGGTTTCCTATACCACAAAGAGAGACTTTACGTGTCTCTGGTGTTGGGTAAAAACGATATCCTTATTGGAGAGGATATCGGTGGAGTCCTATTACAACCACCGTTCGCGACGGTTGGTTCACTCCCGCTCTCCGCCGGCAGCGGAGATGCGTAGATAAAATTTCCGGAGTCGAGTGGGTAGTTGTATATGTATAAAATATCACATTCGTTTCTTGTGCGTATTGACCCCGTAAAATCTGTGTAAATCAAAGTACTTGGATACCTCCAAACCAAATGAAAGTATTAAGGAATAAACATTTAACAATAAACTAAATCCGCGTGTTTAATTTTCCGGCTGCAGTTCCTGAAGTGTTTGTGCGTATTTCCGTTTCTTTCCTTTGTTGCAGTTTCCACCAATATATTTGCATCGTACTTTTCGTTCTGGGCGTCTATTGTTGTCAGTGTGTTTGCTGATTGTGATTGTTATTTTCGGCGGACCTCCTAACAATCGCGAAATTGTATCGGTGGAACAACTATGATGGAGGAAGAAGGGAATCTCGTGCCCTTGTTAGGTACATACTTCTTCCCCACATATCCACATCTGCGCAATAGTTTCGTAAGAATGCAAGAAATTGAATTCTTATTATAAATAAACACTAAGCTTCCCACTCAGGATACCAAAATCGGGATTTTTGTAGGAAATTGTGTATTTTCGAGATACAAATTTCGATTTGTTTCTCTTTATAAGGGCGATGGATTTTGTATTCGAGGATCAGTCTTATTTGGCGTCCGAAGTGGTAGGACGCCAATAAACTAAATAAAATTATCAAATAAAAAAAATTAAATAAATAAATTGAATACTGGAAATACAGTGATTTTTTATTGCGCTTGGCCGATTCCCAGGCCCATATTTAACAACCGGTAGCTGCTCTTCCCTCAAAGTTTGAGGAAGCACGGCGGCAACCGCAGCAGGTTCCCTCAGGAGCTCCCTGAGAGAAGGATCACAACAAAAATGGTGGCAGCGGTGGGATCCCAATATCCCCTACCAACAAAAAAAAAAAAAAATACGAACTGGGCAGTGGTTTGGATCTGAGACAAATAATCCCCTACCAAGAAGCGTCCAGGCAAAGATCAACTGGAATATACCGTAATCCCCTACCAAGAAGCGTCCAGGCAAAGATCAACTGGAATATACCATAATCCCCTACCAACAAAAGGAGAAGGAGCAACAACCCATAAAATAATATTAACAAATAACAAAAGCGTGCCTGGGGTTAAACACCGGCAACAGTGCAGAAAGTGAATAAGATTAAAAGTGTTGGCGATGGATCACGAATTCCCAGGAAAGGCAAGGCAAGCGCTAACATACCACTTCCAGGGAAACGACGATCAGCGGCGCACCGATTCCGGGAAGCCACTAAGAAAAGCAGATCCCAGGAAACGAGCAAAGGAGGGGACGACTGCGGGCCTATATAAGGCGGGCACTTTCGATGGAGCAGCAGGAATCATCGAAGGAACTCCTGCCCAATCGGTCTTGCTCAAGACCAGAATAAAGAGATCACACAGAATAATAAATAATAGATTATACAAGGCAAATAAAGAGTTGGGAAGATTCTCGTTTCTGACCGTATTGGCGCGATTTTAATATTGTCATCGCATTGTTTTCATCGTTTGGCTAGTCGTGTTGTCCACTTTTGGCAGATTAAGGATTTGTACTGGGCAAGACTCAAACGCCCGCCAATCCAGAGAAGAGTCCGGCTCTGGAGGTACAATCCCTCGAATAAAGAAAACATCGTTTGGCCGGCCAGCGCCGAAATACAGTCCACTAAAGGAGAGACTGAGGCAGCGCTACAGAAGCGCCGTTTGTTGTTTCGGTTTTCTCTTTTCATTGCAGCAACAAAAAGTGAAAAAAAAAGTTTAAGGATGTAGTGCTCCAAAAAAGCCCTACTACCTTTTTCCCCCATTCCTACATCCAAATCCTAGCTGTTTTAATCTAAAACCAAAAAACCCATCAAAACCCACAAAAACCCAAACAAAATCCAAAATTCGCAATAAACGAATCAAACATTCGTTTATCGCATAACATTTGCCCCCACGGCGAAGTTTAATCCAAAATCCGAATTAAAATTAAAATTCACAATAAACGAATCTAATATTCGTTTATTGTTCAAATTTGCTCCACGGCATCATGAAAATTCAAAATTCAGAGATCGTTATCTCTATCTGAAAATTTTCCATTCAGGAAAACAAACAAAAACCAAAAGCAGATACATTCACACATCTGAGTAATAGTTTCGTATGAATTCATTCTTATCTTGTGTAAATACAACATCTCGCTCGAAATACCCAACAAATCGAGATTTTTGTACGAAAATGTGTATCTTTGGGATACAATTTTCGAAGTGTTTTCCTTTATAAAGGGATAGCAAAACGATCTCGAGGCCGCAGTATCTAGATCCTCCTGCCACAGAGCAGTCATTGTCAAATTCAAATTAAATCAATAAAACTAAATCCAAAATAAAAAACTTCTTTCATTACTTTGGAAATTTTGTGCTGGCACCCAACGTTGGATGATTCTTTTTTATATATATACCAGGACGACTCCAAAGAAAACGGTACAGGAACCGGTACTAAGGTTGCAGGGTATAAGGACACTATCCCCTAGGTTACGTCCCACGAACAGTCAGGACGTTGCTCATCCCTCTGGGTCAGAGGAAGCACGGCAACGACCCCTTGCTGAAGTGTGTTGTTCCAGGAGCAATCAATAAAGAGATCCAACGTCCTTTTCAGGACAAGAAAACGCGCTTCCTGAGGAACAACCCCCACAACGGCAAAACAAAATGTTGGTGGCAGCGGTGGGATACCCAAAATCCGCCCATCACAGAAGGAGGATCAGAACAAACAAAATTCTGGTGGCAGCAGTGAATCGGACTGATTCCCAATATCCCCTACCAGTAAAAGCATAGAGCACATAAGGTTACAGAGAACCACCGGCAACAAAGCAACAAAAAGCGCTTCAGTGAAAATAATAAATTCAAAACAAATTTTGATAAAAACAGCGGCCCGGGGCTAAACACCGGCAAAGTGACTTAAAATTTTAAAATTTCTAAAAGCGTCGCCTGGGGCTTAAACACCGGCAGAGTGAAAAGCAAACAAAGGTAATAAAAGTGACAAGCAGAGACGACCACATCTAGCAGCGACGACATCACTGGAGGCACCAAAAATAATATATGCAGTGGAGCAGCCAAAGATAGACCGATTCCTGATGCAGCGGCAACACCTAGAGTAAGCAGCGTACTCCACGATTTCCACAGGTACTTATATTTTATTTTATTTAGTGATTTATAATTATTAAAAGTGAAATCAATTGTGTTGATAAAATAGAGAGTGTAATTTGTAATTTGGTCATTTTTGCGGCCCCCCAAAATAAAATTTTTTTTTTAATTCAAAACCGTTAATTACAAGGACGTGCCAAGAATGAATCGAATTGTTCTTTTTACACGGGGATAAAGAATAACCGCCCAAGCTTAATAATAATTTGTTAACTTGTTTTTCTAATGATAATAAACAAAGTTTGTTCTCCTTTTCCAAGCCATATATAAGCATAAAAGCCAAAAGTGATAAATCCAATTAATAAAAGAAAATTTTTCACAAGCAGTTTTTTCAAAACTATTTTGGCTTATAGAAAAATTTTTAAATACATTTTCCTTAATAAACGTATATTTTTATACGCACCTTTTTTAAAAGATTTCAAAACCTTTTTCACACATATATACATATACACATTTATTTTTCCTAAATTTTTTCCAAAAAATAACAAATAAAGACTAATCAAATAAAATCAAATTTTTCCATTTATAAGGGGATAAAGAAAAACCCCCATTTTATTAAATATCCTGACAAGTTTTAAATATATTTATAGAACAATAAAAACAAATAAAAACCCCAAAATTTTAACAAATTCGTTTTTAAAACTTTTACTTATAAGGGGACAAAAGAACAACCCCAAGAATTTGATTTCAGCTAAATTTTCACATACACATACATATATACATATTTTTCCATTAATTTAAATTTCTTTGGTGAAGATTTTCTCATAAGCATATTTTTCTATTTGATTTAAACTTCTTTGGGAAGATTCCATCTCATATTTATGTGGTTAGCTGAACATAAACAGGAAAGCTAAGCTTTTGATGCTTACCCTACCGTCGTCTGGACTCTTTTGTGTGTTGGATATTTCCTTTTGTAACATTAGCATCCTTTGGAAACTATTTTGAACATCTTTTCACCTCTCTACCTTCGACACTGTAAACATTTCTTCGAAAGGGTTGTATCTCTCGACTTAGGAATAAGATACACTTTCCCCATAGCTTTGAAGGTATTTTTTCTTGTTTTCGCTCTTATCTTTTCTCTTGGCCATCGTATCACGACAAAATGAAAATAACGTCTCTTTGTTCTCTACCCCTTTTTACCATCATTTGGGAAGGTCTGTTCCACAAATACGTCGTTAGCGACAAAAATAAACCGGGTACGCGTTCGCAGAGACCTGAGCCCGAGCTCATACAAAATCGCGAGGACGAACCTTCGGTCATTCTCTCTGCGATCGTCGAAGTGTGTAGACGCGTCCTACTACTGCTTTTGAAAAACAAAAGATAAAAGAAAAATTAAAAGAAAACACGTGTGCGCGTGCAGACATAAATGTGTGACCGTCATTAGGAACGGTCTGTGGCCGAACAATAGTGTATCGTGTATAATATTAAGTGGAAAATTGTGTGAAATTTCTGCGCGACATTTTAAAATTTAAGTAAAATTGGTAAACCAAAACATAAAATCAGCGACCGCATCAGGAGTTTGCGTTCGCAGATGCTGGTCAGCGGCCCCAGTGCTGCCGAGCTACCTAAAGAACGAAAGAAAAAAACTGCTCACAGTCCTCTGAACGCACCGAAGAAAGTAGCTACAATGGCTACTCAACTAACAACGGAATACCACAAAAAATACGATGACGCGATGGAAACAATAAGGATACTAACAGCCCAAATGGAACAACTACAAGAAAAAATTCGCTCTCTTCAAGCGCAAACCAAAACCAATGTCGACGTCCCCATGAAGGAAGTTCCTCCCCAACCCATCTCATTAACATTCAACAATAACCCATCATCATCGAATATCTCGCCACCGCCCCAAGATACCCACAAACCAGAAGACCACTGGCAAACAGTTGGACAGAAATCTACAAATAAGGTGAGACCACCCCCAATTTACATTAAAAATCCTAATAGTACCAAAGAAGTCATCAAGACGCTTGAGAATGCCCTTGGACACAGACATTTTACCACGGACTCAAAAGGATCTTCGATCTCTATCAAGACGATGACTCTAACGGATCACGACATGGCAATAAGAAAACTCTCAGAGAACAAACACGAGTTCTTCACATTCCAACATGCCCAGATAAAACCAAAAACATTCATCATAAGGCACATTGATCCAGCATGGACTACCGAGGAACTTACACTCGAAATCTTGAGGATATGCCCGTCAATGAAAATCCACAGATTGGACTACTTTCAAACCCCACACATGAGGGAGAATAATATTAGGAGCTTGCGAATCATACAGATCCCACCGAACGGTGATGTCACCCAACTTAAACAAATAAAATGTTTGTTCACACACAAAATCACGATCGAGGAGCCACATAAACAGAGCATTCTCCATTGCAAAAGGTGTCAAGGATCAGGACACCTAGCAGTTGCGTGCCACCTAAGTGCACGATGCGGAAAATGTGCCGAACAGCATATACCAGGAGAGTGCAAAGTGAACCCGCCTGGCACAGAACCATCAATAATTCAGCAAACAAACGCCGATGGATCAACATCCACGAAAAAAATTACCATAACTTGCTGTAACTGCGGAGGCCCACATCCAGCTAGTTTTTCACAATGCCCCGAAAAGCTACGGATTCTGGAGAGACGTTCGTTACACACGGTAACTAATACGGCCAAACCAGCTGCAACGAAACCCTTATCACCACAACCATCCCATCTCAGGGGGTCAGGAACATCATATGCAGAAATTACGAAAAGTTCCCGTAGCTGCCCGAAATCTCAACAACCCAACCCCAACGTTCTCAACCTGGATATCTTGGGATACATCAGGAGCCTGGAGACACTACTACCAGCCTTAAAACACAGTTCCGAATTGGAAAAAAAGGTCAGATCTTAAATTTAATAACTTCCCACATCCTTTCCCTTAACGTATAACTTAACCCTTATCTGCCTCAACTCAGAGTCCATTTATTCCCACACCCGTAGACAACACCTCCGACTGTTTGTTGAAAAGTTCTCCCCAGATATCCTTCTGCTTTCAGAAACTTGGCTGAAATCCACTTCTCGAGTCTACATACCTAATTACACTTTTGTGTCCAACCCACGAACCTCATGGAGGTACGGGAATCCTAATACATAAAAAATTCCAATTTACTGAGATTAGATTTGCTAATATAACTAGTGTCGAATACACGGCTGTTAAACTTTTCTGCCGAAATAATAAAGTACTGGTCTTGTCCTCCATATACATTCACCCTTCTCGTGAACCAAACTTCCCTAGTGCAGACATCTCACAAATAATCAAACAGTCTCTGCCAGCACCTTTCATAATAGGAGGAGACTGGAACGCACGACATACTGCATTTAATGACATCAAATGCAACAAATACGGCTGTCAACTCCTTGATCTCCTCCGACTTCATCCATATGTCTACGCAGACTGCCCGTTGCAACCTACTCGAATTTGCAGCTCAACCAAGTCAACAATCGATTTCTTCCTAAAGTCTACAGATAGCTATTCATCTAATCCTCCCACAGTGTCATTCACATTCCCTTCGGATCATGGCTCTGTCCACACCTCGGTTCAAATCCCCTCGCTTGAACCACTCTACACTCTGAATCCTATTCCAAATTTCACCAAAACAAACTGGAAAAAAGTCAATAAGGATATTGCTGCTAGCTTTTCAAAATTTTCTTTACCGGAATCTTGTAACCTGCCCCCTACACAAATTGACCAAGCAGCGGCCCAAATAGAGCAAATACTGGGAAATGCTCTCTTCAGCCATACTCCCACTATCGTTCCTCATAATCACTTAGGAAAACCCCTACCCAACCTACTCACAAAATTATTACGTATAAAAAAACAACTCCGACGAAAATTGCACACTAGCTACTCACCTTTTATTAAACAACAGATCCAGCTATTGACCTCCCTGATAAATGGACAACTAAAAGTTTTCACTAATCAGACCTACACATCCACCTTAAACAGTATCAAACCAAATCGCGATCTATTTAAAAACATAAACAGACTAACGGGTCGCAAACTCAAGCCTCGAACAGATTATCTTATTCACCCAACTAATAATAACATCGTCCAGTCGGACACTGATATAGCAAACTGTCTCGCTGAACATTTCTGCAAAGTCCATAAGCAAAACGATACCCTCCCAGTAACAAATTTCCACGATACCGTGAACGATTACATTCCACGCTCACTGGAGCCATCCCTCACACCATTTATTACTGAATTCACCGAAAGCAATAAAGCATCACACCCCCGTAGGAATCGACACATTCCTAAGCCTTGAAGAACTATCCGAAGTCATTACTTCACGTAACAATAAAAAATCGACTGGCCTAGATGGAATCCCTAACCTCCTATTCAAAAGACTCCACCCAGGCAACTTGCTCCCGATTCTCGTTCTTCTCAACCACATAATAAACGCTTCACATTTCCCTAAAAGTTGGAAAACAGCGGTGATCGTCCCTATTAGCAAATCTGCGCCCTCCAAGTACCCGGATAACTTCCGTCCGATATCGCAGCTAAACTCGCTTAGCAAGATTCTTGAATGTAAAATCTACAAAAATCTTCTCTCATTTGCCAGGGATAACTCCCTCATTCAGAACTCTCAATTTGGCTTCCGCTCACAACACTCCACTTGTCATGCTCTCTTAAAACTGACACATGGTGTGACGACCCACCTCCAAAACCAATCCCCAACGGTATGTGTCTCCCTAGACATAGCTAAAGCATTCGACTGTGTCTGGATCGCAGGACTGTTATACAAACTTCATTCAATGTATGGATTAAACATCCACTCCACAAAACTTCTCGCTTCTTACCTCTCTGATAGAAAGTTCATGGTGAAAATAAACTCAACTCTCTCGACACCTTATAGCATAACCGCAGGAGTTCCTCAAGGATCCATCCTCGGCCCACTACTATACCTTCTTTATACATCAGACGCACCGCAGCCACTGTTACCCAATACAACAATGCTCAACTATGCCGACGACACCTTAATTTATTCAAGCAACAAGCTTGTCAAGGAGGCAAGAAACTGTATTAACAGATATCTCCCAATCCTGTCAGCCTACTTTACCAAGTGGAGAATTCAACTAAATCCAACCAAAACTCAGCTCATAGTTTTTAAAGGCAGAAACGCGAGTTGTACAAACAACACTATTCGCTGCCATAATAAAATCAGAATTAAAATAAATAACAATATAATTAAACCCTCCAAAACCTTAAAGTATCTAGGTATAACCTTTACCAACAATCTGTCATTCTCCGCCCACATTAAAAATACGATTCGTAAAGCCACAACCCAACTGAACCTCTGCAGAAAAGTCATGTACAAACCGAATGGTCTCTCTCCCAAAGTCAAATCACTTATCTACAAACAAATAATCAGACCCACTCTCACATATGCATGCCCGATATGGTACCATATCACACCCGCCCAAATGGAGAAGCTACGCATTTTCGAAAGGAAATGCTTCAGACTTATCACTGGCCTCAACCGACATCCTAACTCCCACAAATATTACAACAGTAGTTCGCTCTACTATGCCGCTAATATTGAACGTATAGATCGACGCTTCCTCGAGCTGTCCATCAAATTTATCGAAAATCTTCCCAATAATCCCAATCCGATAATAAATGCGCTCACATCGACTCCGTCAGACAACCGAACTGCCTACCCGAACTGTCTCCACACCAGAGCCCTCTTCATCTCTGGCAGGTTGGTCAACAACTCCAATGAGATCGTATACCACAATACTGAACTCTCACCTCACCAGTTTAAATATTGTAATATACAACCCTTCTCTAATATCTTGCGTTTCAACGACCAATCGGAAAGTGTTCCCCCAACCCATATCCCCGACTCATAGTACCCACCCTAACCCAAATTCCACCCATCAACCACTATACCTCCCGCCCCACCCTATTCTAACTTATTGTAATAATAATAGATTTAATAATTAGATAAGCCAGGCTAAGCTAAGTTAAGTTAAGTTAAGCAAATTAGTTATAGGTTAAGTAAATAATTATATCCTGGTTTTCTGACCTTTTCCAGGAAGCCCCACCTACTCCTATCTTGTCCACCCATGAAATATATAACTTTATAATAATGTTTGAAAAATGTACTAGCAAGTATGTGTAAACGATTAAAGCTAAGATAATTATAAGTTATCTGTATTACTTATTGTAACAAATCATTTATGGTCAATAAATACAGAAATGTAAAAAAAAAAAAAAGAACCTTCGGAAACATTACGAACGGAAATACGCGAACAAAGTTCTAGAATGAACTACGGATTCGGATTAAGCGACATACTGGGATTCGTGCCGGTATTTAACGGTCATCATGACGAATTGGAGGGTTTCGTCTCTTGTGGAGACATTTTGTTCTCACAAGCACAAGATGACAACCAGAAATCTTTTATTCTAAGGGTGGTCAAAACCAGATTGCAGGGACCGGCGCGTGATTCTATCAGACATAAAATTATTTCTACTTGGGAAGATCTTGTTTCAGAATTAGAGGGAGAATTTAAAGCTCTCATCTCTAGGTCTGCTGCCCAAAATAACTTAGTGGCAACAAAACAGGATAGCAAGGAGGGTGTGAAAGAATTTTCAACTAGACTCACACACCACCTGCATGAATTGGACAGCCCCACATACGCTAGTTCACCTGATCCTGCAGTCAGAAGTCATCTTCTGGCTGAGAATCAGAGACTCGCGTTGAATACGTTTGAGGATGGGATACGAAATTCCAGCCTCAGAATCTTGGTGAAGTCTCACAACAGATTTAAAAGCAGCCATCAGCTACGCTTTAGAACAATCTCGAAGATTAGGTAACGATAACTCAAAGCTAACTTCCACTAACAATTTTAGAAATAACCAACAAATTGTTTGCCAAACATGCAACAAGAGGAGACATAATTCTGCGACTTGCTATGGCAATACAAATTTTCCAAATTTCGTCCCCCAACGCATTAAGACTGAGGTTGGACGTCCCCAATGCACATACTGTCGAAAGTATAATCACACTCAGGCAGAGTGCAGAACCAGGTTAGCTCATATGCGTAACCAGGACCAACCTTCAACGAGTCGAAATCCCTTTAGAAACCAATCCAATCAATCTCAAAATAGGACATCGACAAACTCGCCCCGGATTGAAATACGAAATACCCGACAAAATCAAAATATTAACAGGGTATCCAATCAACAACAGGGAAACGAACTCACTCGGGCAGCGAGCAACGGCAATCCTTCTCGAGTTCAGACAATCGCCGATATACACCCCACCCCGATGTAAATTTTGAAATGCGCGTATTTTTCTGCCCTGAATTTAAGGAGCCAGTAATACGTGTAAAATTTAATCCATCGGATAAACAATACTCGACTTTCCTTATCGATACAGGCGCCGACATCAGCCTGATCAAATTAGATAATCCTTATATTGAACAATCTGTAGACAATTCAGACCCAGTGACTATATCCACCATTGCTGGAAAAACGGTCAGCACATGCGGAAAGGTATTGGGGGAGTTCGAATTCAGAACTGATAGGCACTCCATCCCCTTTAAGCATAACCTTTTTGTAGTGGGAAGCAATGCAGAATTTCAACACGATGGCATACTGGGAAGCGATTTCCTTGCGAAGCACCAGTGCCACATTAACTTTGAAAAGGGATTCCTTAAATTCGCTGTGAAGAAGAGAACCATGATAGAACTCGAGCAGCCTTTAGGAAACAATAATGAGGTCAAGGAAAATATTCAAAATGTCACACGTCTTCCACGGAAAATACAGGCATTCTTGAAAAATTGGATAACACCGTTCGTGAGTCAACATCCGAATCCGTTTGTCTACGGGCCGGATCTGATGCTGTGACAAACACAACGAAACCAACCACTCTTGAATCTTCCTCTTCCCATTTAAATAAAGTTTGTGGTAACGAAAAAGTTAAGGAGACTGCTGAAAAACTGAGTTCAGGAAAATATAAACCTGAAACGCCAGTATCCTCAGAAAAATTAAGACAACATCCTACAATTGATCTCATAAAATTGCAACCGCGATCCCAACAAATAATGGAGATCCCCTTTAAAGAAAAATCCAGTCAAGAACTGATTATTAAAAAATCCGAGATCATGCCAGGGATATATCTGGGTAATAGTTTGACAACACCACAGGACAACAAAATAAAGGTATTACTAATGAACACATTAGACACCGATCAAGAAGTAAGCACCAACGACATAGAAGTCGAATGGGAAGATCTGGATGACTACAATGTGTTACAGGCGGATGAAACTAAGAACTTTCTTAAAAATAGGCTTGAACGGCTAGAATCACTCCTAGAGTTGCGTCATTGTAACCAGGAGCAAAGGAAATCTATCCTAGACATCTGCCGCAGATTTAACGAAATCTTTTACTTAGAGGGCGACCATCTCACACACACTGACGCCATAGAGCATCAGATCATCACGGAAGAAGGAAAGCCCCCACTTTATATAAAACCATATCGCCTCCCAGATAGCTCGAAGCAAGAAATCTACAAACAAGTGAATGAAATGCTTCAGGATGGCGTGGTACAACCAAGTTTCAGTCCTTGGAATTCCCCTCTCTTAGTAGTACCCAAGAAGGCAGGACCTGATGGGAGAGTGTGGAGAGTGGTTGTCGACTTTAGAGCACTCAATAAATTAACAGTCGGATTTGCATATCCATTGCCCAATATTACAGATATTTTGGACCAGCTAGGAAAAGCTACATATTTTAGCACTTTAGACTTAGCAAATGGTTTTCATCAAATATGCATGAACAACAGAGACAAGGCAAAAGCAGCGTTTAGCACACCCTTCGGACATTACGAATACAATCGAATGCCCTTCGGACTTAAAAACGCACCTGCCACATTCCAGAGGCTTATGAACAATTTACTCAGGGGTCTCCAAGGAATAGAATGTTTCGTCTATGTAGATGATATCGTAATTTACGAATACGATATGAACGATCACAATTCCCGACTTACCAGAATTTTCGAGCGATTACAAAGGCACAATCTGAAAATACAACCAGAAAAGTGTCACTTCATAAGGAAGGAGCTCACCTACTTGGGGCATGTTATTTGAAAGGAAGGTATAAAACCAGATCCAGAAAAAACTAAAGCAGTAAAAACTTTTTCAACGCCCAAGAAACAAAAAGACGTAAAATCTTTTCTCGGTTTTATAGGCTACGACAGAAAATTTATTCCAAATTTCGCCGAACTGGCAAAACCTTTAAGCAGATTACTTTGGAAGAATGTTCCATTTTATTGGGATGCTTTTTGTGATGAGGCATTCACCACCCTGAAAAGAAAGGTTATTACCCCACCAATACTGGCTTATCCGGACTTTAACCGGGAATTTATAATAACCACTGACGCTAGCAATGTTGCGTTAGGTGCAGTGCTATCTCAAAGCACAATAGGCCAAGATAAACCTATTGCTTTCGCTAGCCGAACCTTAAACGACGCCGAAACACGGTATACAACGTCTGAAAAGGAATTACTAGCAATCGTTTTTGCACTAGCCCAGTTCCGACCATATGTTTACGGACGAAAGTTCACAATAGTAACTGACCATAGCTCTCTACAGTGGCTTATAGGACGAAAGGATCCTACATCCAGACTTATGCGATGGAGAATTCTACTGGAAGAGTACGAGTACACAATCGTCCATAGAAAAGGAAAGCAAAATGCAAATGCTGATGCTCTCAGCCGTATAACAATGACTACCCCAGTCGATTCCATCAAAAATAATATCCTCGTCACCACACGAAGTAAAGCCAAACTCGAAGAAGATGTGGCTGCACAATCATACAAAGATACTACCAATCTTGTATGGCAAGAACAAACAGGGTCCATCTATACCAAGAAGAAACTTGGACTACGTATTATAATCCTCCCATTGATAGACTCTGCTGAGGAAGAAAGCCTGGCAGGAAGAATCCCAAACTTCACCAAGCCAGACGTAGGTAAAATTACGTTTCATGAGCAAGATGGGTTATGCGCCATCACATTGCCATTGCCTTTCAGAAACCTAAGCGACCAGGACACCGCTAAGAGTTCCCTTATTGATCTGAAGAAGATTTGCAAAGACCGGAATTTCAATTCCATTGGAATTTTAGTGCTCTTCATAGAAAACGAATCAAAAGTAACACTTAATAACTTGCTAAAAGAAACTTTTGCTCACCTCAACGTGACAATGTACGTTTTCTCCAATAAAAAGAAGCTTCTAACAGATCCTAACAAAATACAAAAGTTACTCGCGGAATACCACAACTCACCTTTCGGAGGACACCAAGGAGCCACCCGAACAATCAATAGATTGAAGCAAAAATATTGCTGGCGCACAATGACCGCTGACGTCGCGGCGTATATTCGAAAATGTGCTTCCTGCCAGATAAACAAAAGTGGAAGAAATCCTAGAATTCCTATGAAGATAACCACAACAAGCTCCAAACCTTTTGAAAGAATTGCTTTAGATATAGTAGGACCATTACCAGTCAGTTATAATGGAAATAAATACCTACTAACGTTTCAAGACGATCTGACTAAATTCTCAGGAGCTTACGCACTGGCCAGCGCCAAAACCAAGGACGTGGCCAGAATTTTCGTTGAAAATATCGTCTGCCAGCACGGCATACCATCTTCTCTATTAACTGACCGAGGTGCTAATTTTCTCAGCGCACTGTTTAAGGACATTTGTTCCTTACTTAAAATGAGAAAACTAAACACAGCACCCTACCATCCACTAGAACGGAGCCATAGAACTCTGGTGGAATACCTCCGCCACTATGTAAACCAGGATCCTCTCACTTGGGACACCTGGATAGCTTACGCAAAGTTTGTGTATAATACTACACCCCACAGTAATACAGGCTACACGCCGCATGAATTACTATATGGTTTCCCACCCGAAATACCCAGTTCTCTCAGACAAAACCCCGAAAGCACTTATAACTACGACCATTACGCAAATAAATTAAAAATGCGATTACAACATGGTTATCGTACAGCTAAGGGAATACTGATAGAGAAAAAACAAAAATCTAAGGCATACTGCGACGAAAAAGTAGGCCGTAAGAAATTTAATGTTGGCGACAAGGTTCTATTAAAGAATCACTCAAGACCTAACAAACTAACCTCCCTGTGGAAAGGCCCCTACGAAATTGTAAAGATCCTATCCGAAGAAAATTCAATCCTCAAAATAGGAAAAGGAACTCGAATAGTCCACAACAATAATATAAAACTATTTGTGGATTAGGCAATCACGAATAGGAAACTCCAAAGAAAAAATAAAAGTTGAAGAAAAAATGTATATATGTATAGATAAACTTCCAAAAAAACAAAAAAAATAACACTATGACAATGTATTTAAAATTTGCCTGCAAAATTTTTCTTTTCAAATACTGTTACACGAATAAATAATCTTGTAAATATTATACAATCTGTTAAATAACCGAAATAAACAAACAAAACAAAAAATATATCTATAAAGAAAAATATATATACAACTAATAATGTTAAATTCACCTCTTAACAAATTATTGTTCAAAAACGAAATAGATAGATAGAATAAACAAAGAAAATTTATAAATTCAGGAGATAACAAATAAAATATAAGAAGAAATTAAATCTCCACATAACTCATATGTTTCAAAAATAGAAGTTTCAAAACTATACTATAAACAAATATTGACTATCGAAAAATGTATTATACAAATATTTTAATCAACCGTCACTAACTTAAATAAATAAAGCAACAAACATTTTTTGTAATAATAAATAAAACAAAACTTACGATACGAAATAATGTTAAAATAAGAATTTATATAAGTACAAAACATTTTGCAATGAATAAATTCTAATAAAATTTTAGTATAACTCAAAACAAATTTAAAAATGTCTAGAATTTAATTTTACGTACAAACTACATGAAAAAATTATATAAATAAATAAGGACAATGAAAAGTCCTCAAAAAAATGCTCTGTAAATAATATGTAATCAGTATTAATATGTAATACACAAATTGTAATAGTAAGCCTTAATAATCTTACGCAACACTTATATATATATATTGTACCACAAATTGGAAAACCTATAATAATACTTTATAAACAAAAACAAAAAAAAAACCTCTTATATAAAAAGTAGAAAAACATGTTACTCACAATTGTTACTAAACGTAATGGAAAAAAAAATAACATAAACACTGTAAATAACACTTTTAATATATGTAATTACAACTTAATCATTGATCACTTTAAATATCAAAACAAAAAAAAATTGTACTGTAAGCTAAGAAAATAAATATTGCATACATAAAACTAAAATGAAAAAAAAAATCAGGCCTACGTAACGAAATCGCGATACTATCATCCTTTATTCCCAATCACACCATTTTCCAGAAAATTAATCTCATAAAGATCAATTTTCTTTTTTCCAGGGGGGGGGGGGGTGTAGTGCTCCAAAAAGCCCTACTACCCTTTTCCCCCATTCCTACATCCAAATCCTAGCTGTTTTAAGCTAAAACCAAAAAACCCATCAAAACCCACAAAAACCCAAACATAATCCAAAATTCGCAATAAACGAATCAAACATTCGTTTATCGCATAACATTTGCCCCCAGTTTAATCCAAAATTCGAATTAAAATTAAAATTCACAATAAACGAATCTAATATTCGTTTATTGTTCAAATTTGCTCCAACGTTGGATGATTCTTTTATATATATACCAGGACGACTCCAAAGAAATCGGTACAGGAACCGGTACTAAGGTTGCAGAGTATAAGGACACTATCCCCTAGGTTACGTCCCACGAACAATCAGGACGTTGCTCTTCCCTCTGGGTCAGAGGAAGCACGGCAACGAACCCTTGCTGAAGTGTGTTGTTCCAGGAGCAATCAATAAAGAGATCCAACGTCCTTTTCAGGACAAGAAAACGCGCTTCCTGAGGAACGACCCCCACAACGGCAAAACATCACTATTATGATTCTCGATTAGCAAATAGATACAAAAATACGAGTATAATTTATGTTAATTACCTAATAAATCTAACATTCACCAATATGAAAATATTACTAAGGTATTACTATTATTAAAGCTAAATAATAAAACAAATCAATTAAATAGAAAATAAGTAGAATAAGCAAACTTATAAAAATAAACACATATATACATATATATAAACATATTAGTCCACGAGAACATCGATATTATGTAATCAACCAACAAATCCATATTGTATGCCTAAAACGCAAATAATAAACAAAACTATTATACAAACATTTAACAAAACTTAAGATGTACAGATTAGATAAATAACTTCTTTGAATATTGTCACTGCTACTGTTAAAATTAAATAGAACATAAGCAAAAATATTAATACGCATATAAGGTCTATTACAATTAAACTAATTAGAAAAATAAAACCAGTAGATAAATAATTGCACATATAATACTATTACTGTTAAAACTAAAAATGAAAATAAGTAACCCTATAAACTACAGTCCCAACAAATGTAAACTAAACATATACAGAATAAATTAAAGGGACAAAAGATACATACAATTTTGTAAACACCCACATTGCACCACTCACGTTACTATAGGCGCCCAAGGAGTATTATTTCCTCTTCTAAGAATAATACTCATTTTATAAAGGGGGGAGGATTGCTACGACCACAACCACCCATCCCATAAAAATTACCCTTTTGGAGCTAGTCTCCACCACTAACGGCGATACACGCCAAAAACATCCACTTAAAGGATGTGACATAATGCTAAATCAAAGCACTACCCCATACACCTCGTCCCGCATAAATTGATAGCAAGCAAATCGAACTAAACGTTCGATTTGCGCTAATCAATTAAACTCCAAGCAAATTGAACTAAACGTTCAATTTGCTCACATAAAAAACTTGGAAATATAATCATTGAACCAAGGGTTCACCACAACAACCCCTAAGAGCCAAATGTTCAGACCAGATGCCGTCCTTCAAACAAAACCATTGAGTATCATAAAAAATTGCGCGCCAGCAATTTTACGAGACCTCAAAAAAAATGGTTATCTAAAACAATTAAAACAACCAACGCCAGTTTCCGTTTTAACAAAATTAAGTTAAAACAAGCAAAAGGAAAATATTCGCCTTTGTATCGATTCCCCACGGAAAATATCCTTGCCCATTCGGCTAAAATAAACAACATAGAGAATCAGAAATGCTCATTAGCACAATTCTCTATTTGTATTCCCTAACGTATCCTTACAAAAAGGATCCTTGCCGAGTCGGCTAGAACAAACAACAGGCATCATAAAACGAATTACACATTCGTTTAGCGCATATCAACATAGAGGATTATAAATGTGCATTCGCACGATCCTCTGTTGATTTTTCCCTTTGTGTTTCCGCGTTTGATCCCAAGCCGGGAAAGATAAAGAAAGAAGCGCCAATCTTTCGATCTTCAGGATGAAGAAAAAACAGGTCTTCGTTTGAGAGTTTGGTTTTTGAATCTCGACGGAGACGGCGAGACTTTGGTGATTTGTGTTTGGAATTTCGACCTGGACGTTGCGTTCAAGAGTGGTTGGTGAAGAGTTGGCAACAAGCAAGTAACGTGCTAAGGTTGAAAAATCGTGTGTCGGGTCATTTTAATATATCGACTGAATTTCTGGTTGCTATCAGTTGAGTGTCTTAACTAAGAGTATTGGATCGTGTTTAACCAACTTCAGGTGCGTTCCGGTGTGTACTTATTATTTCTATATATAAAATAATAGTTTGTGCAAACAGCGGTGAACTAAATAAAATAACTTTGAACAATACGTGTTTAATAAGGGTAAACTAGATAAAGTAACTTTGAAAATAGATCTAGTGAGAATAAGTTTTAATAAGTGCGAACAAAATAAAGTAACTTAGAATAAAGCAATAAAGAACAAAAAGTGTTTTATTTAAAGAGAGATTCCAACGTGTGTGTGATGTCTAAAGTGAGTGATAAACAGATCCTTACATAGGAAAATAGGCTTCCGCGTCGATTGCGCTAATTGTATGCAGCTGCTGGTTGTTTATCGCTAGCTAAAAGGTCCGAAAGCAGATGTATGCATAGATAGTTCGAGTTGTGTTGGTGTTCGAATTAGTTCTTATATTTCAAACAGTGCCACCGTAAAATGTTAGTACGCAATAAGTAAATGAAACGGAACAATAATCCATGGATTCCAACTAGTTATCACCATGCGCATCCGCAAGATCATCTTTTAAAATAAAAAATAAAACTAAACAAAGAAATAGCGTGTTTCAATTAATTTCTCCTGAGTGTGGCGTTTTTCTCTTGGCGAACATTTTGCTGCGCTCTTCAGTGTGTTATCTATTTTTACGTGTTCTGTGTTGGTGTTTGGTGTGTCCTTGCTTCGGCGGAATCATTTAGTGCGCGTAGGAACAATTAGTGACAGTCTGATGGGGGTAGGAGTGAACGGAGTGCCCGTGCTTGGCACAACTTACTTCTTCCCCACAATACGATATACAAGTTGCAGCTTATTTATTTAGCCGACCCTCATCACAGGCCGATCGAAAAACACTGTGATCTCTACGATCACCCATACATGCATACCACCATCATCTTCTCTATGAGATCCAGTTACCTACCCCCAAAGAGAGACATCACGTTTTTCTTGTAATAGGAAACGCACCCTTAATTAAGAGAGCATGTACGCTGGCCGAATTTCTTTTCCTAGCGAATTGACATCGCTGAGTCTTATTCCATCAACCGACCAAGCAGGTCGGTTTTTCTCCCGCTCCCCGTAGCCCCCACGGGGACGCGCACACCACAGAGTCGAGTTCGAGCTAGCGTTATCTAATTTTATGAACATGTTTAAAACTAGCGTTTCCTAATTGCTTGTTATCCCATTAAGTGAAGTTGTCGAGTTGTGTTTCCTTTTTTTAACGTGAACGTCAGATCATAATGGCATTTGTGTACAGATAGTAATAGTCAGCACCATGGTGAAATTACTATAAGAATAGCGACATATGAATAAAAGTTTCAACTAGTTAAAATCGGTGTTTTATTTTGCTTTCCCATACATTTTGCACCTTCTTCTATAACTCCATCCATATCCCCAAATCAACATTGAATCCAATGTTGAACAAATTGAATCAAACGTTCAATTGTCGTATTGATTCAATTCCCAGAAATCCTTCAATCCTTAAATTATATGCATTGTATTTTCAATTATTATTTCCAAAATCCCTAAACTAAATGTGCAGACCAGATGCCTCTTTTTCGAACAAGTATTATTGAGAATCATAAAATGTGCGTCTGCAATGATGATCCTCTATGAATTTGTTTGCACAAATTTGTCCCACAAAACTGAATATCCATTCACATCTTTCAAATTAAAATACAAACAAATTGCGCCATAAAACGAACCACATGTTCATTTTATCGCGCATCAACATCTAGGATAATAAATGCGCATCCGCAAGATCCTTTATCTATTGTTTCCTGCCGAAGTGCATTTACGACCTTTGTTCCTTTCTTTTCCTTTTTGCTATCCTATTTCCAAAAGTAAAACAAAACAATTGAATGGCGGCAGGCAATTGAGACAGTCTAGATTTGGTGTTGGGCAAGGCATTGCGCGGCAAGAAAATGTTAGATTAAAACGTTTCCGTGGTGCAAAAATTAAGTGTTTTAATTAATTCGAAAACCAGGTTACTCATCTTCCTCAATTATTGCAAGCACGGGAGCGACTTCTATTACACTGGGAATATATCTACGTATATAACTTTTCAACCGTGGGCTGAACGATGTCTCGATGATTTCTTCAACAACAAAGGAATCAATAATGTTTCACTACCACAAATTATTCAATTTCCTGGATTAAATTGCTGTTGGCTCCTATTCTTTAAACACCAATCGTTATTTGAGAGAGCATCAAACAAATCACCCTTTCGGTTGGTAATTTCTTCCACGACTTGATCTCAACTCCCCATAAAACAACAGGCCACAAATTTTGTGATTTTAAGGACACGATTCTCATAGCAGAACCCAGCGAGAATGCCTTAGACGTAACGACGAGACTCAACGACTTTAATAATACAACATGTTAACGGACACACTCTGTTGCAATACGTATAAGAACTTCGCAACATATCTTCATGCAGGTCTTAAGAACACTCGAATCTCCCACTCGGTTGGCATGATTGCGAAGGTGACGCCAAACCCCGACGAAGTCTACTTAATATGCACACGGACTCTGAAAATCTAACGAATGGTTCCTCAGGCCGATTCTACTCCACCTTTGGTCAACTGCCCGACACGTGAGTATTTTATACAATTCTTCAAAGATATCTTGTCATAGTCATTTCTAATTCCAAATTAAACATTTTATATATATATCATCCGCAAGATCCTTTATCTATTGTTGTTGTGCTCTGAAAAGCCCTTGTGGGGGTTTTCAGGGCCCGAAGACCCCCGCATCAGTTTAACCCCATAAAAATCCTACAAACTCCTTAGCCACCCTTAATTCGAATCTGTGGCAAAATGACATAACCGCACCACCCTAAAATCCTGAAAACAATTCGGTTGTCCCCCTGGACAACTGACATAAATATCCGTAATAGCTGAGGAGCTTTTCCCTAGATTCGACAGGCCTTTTTGGCCATAGATACCCGGCCGATCTTTCTATTTTCTAATGCAGCGTAGCCATGGTAGGTTTCCTGCAAATGACCTTGTGTTATTTTAAACAACACAGATGTCACCATATCGACCGATAGGATGTTCTAAAGATCGGAACAATGTGTACCCAAACACTGTCTCAATGTCCATTATCTTCCAAAACACTGGCTGGGCTATTGGCCGGCTTGCACATCTGCAAACCAGATGTCTAATAGCCTGTAATGAGACATAACGAGTGGGATAATAAAAGATCAGTCTCGATGGCGGGCGATCTTCTGCCGATTTAACATCACAGAAGAATCTAACACCGTCGTCTTATTATCCCTTACACACCACCCATAACACGTTTCTGTCTAGTTAATGTAGACAGAAGATATGATTTTCGTCCGGGCGGCAATTTCTACACAAATTATGTGGCCGAAAAGATAAACACACAATAGAGTACCCTTGAGTGTCTGTTAACATCATAGGAAACTATTTCTATGATTTATGACCGCCATTACTGCCAGCCGCAACACTCGTACCTCTAGTCGACCAGATGTGCATTAGTATTTTCCGTGTGCATCTGTAATTATTGGCATCGTCACCACTTCCAGCGTGTGGGCGTGTCTTCCTAACCGGTACGGTTTCTATAGGAATTTTTCAGTTGGAATTTTCCAGGGCAATCGCCATTGTTATTCCTAATTCAACGATCGGATTGGTTCTTCGACGGCATACCATCTGATCCTCGATTCTACAAGGAATGTGGAGGACGATTGCTACAGGGAGTCCGATTTGATCATTCGTGATGTGTGCACGTGCCACCAGTGCTAGCAGTGAGATTTTACCTCTTTGAAGGCTGCGCACCTTTGTCTCCCAACTATCCGCGGAGACTGTTCCAAAAACTGTCCCTCTACACTTGTTCCTTTTTTTTTCTTTCGTGTGAGTCCTAATTCCTGTACTAAGTTAATTTCGAGTAGAAGAAAAACCTAAAGTTGCAAATAAATTTCGAGTAAAAGAAAATCGCTGTGTTGGCCGGTTTACCGTCTTAAGAGAAAATAGAACTAATAATACTCAAGTGCTATGATATTTGTTAACCATAATAACAACAGAAAGTGTAAATATCAATTGCAATTGACGAATAAATAACGAAGTAAAGGTGTATAAGATTCGGTGTTTTATTTTCTCCTTCCTGGGTGGACTATTTTAGGGAAGGCTTCATCAGTGGTTTTTTTATGCAACCTGCGTCCTTGCTGACGCCATCTTAAAATTACCCACACCCTACCATCTCCTTCCCCCACATCCCTAAACCTTAAACTTATATCCACAAACCCATTAATCCGATCCAACAAAATTCGCGATAAATGAATCAAACATTCGTTTATCACCCTTGCACCAAATTCTTCATAACCCTTAATATGAATTCAAAAACTCATTTCTCTTGACAAAACAAAATTTATCACCCATACACCCAATTTCCCATGGCCTCCAAACAAAACAAACACATGGTATATTGAACCAGATGTTCAATTACCATAAGTAAATAAAACCCGAATCCCAGTGCATACCCTCACATGCACTGCATATCCTAGATTTTCTGAGAATTCATCAAACCGAATTCTTATCTCCAAAACAAACAATAACTCAATCGAGACATTGCATTCAATTCGTCCATTTCTAGATACAAAGTCTCGATTTGTTTTCGTTCAAAAGGGGATGCATCATGATTTCGGTGGGCCAGCATCTTTAGATTCATTTTCCCTGGAGGAAGTGTCCCATGAGAGCAGTTACATTTATAATTTAAGCAGTTAATAAAAGTGTTCTAAATTAACAAAAGTAGTTTTTGCTGTAAATAGTGCGTTCTAGTGTTTTAGTGAGTGTGGGCAGATTCAACTCTAAAATTAAAGGAGAGAGCGAGTGTTGGCTGCTCAAACTTTAAATCAGAGGTGAGAGTAGTGTGGTATCATTTTTTCTGCTTTGCCGCTATTGCGCATCACCAGTCCCACGGACGCCAGTGGAATACGCTGGGTGGCTCGGCGCAAGAACGCTATTTCCACAACGATCGGCCCCTACTCTTTCCGATTAACTCCGGAAGCACGGTGAACTTGGGAATGTTTCATAAAGAGATCTAGTTCGTAAAGAACAAAAATTAATATCCTAAGTCCATTTATGACCTTTATTCTTTTCTTTTCCTTTTCGAGTATCCCAAAAATGATAAACAAAATAAATGAATGACGGCTGGCAATTGACGAGTCGAGATTTGATGCCGCCCGAGGAAAAACGTGTTGTGATTTCGTACCGGTGTCTGCTGTGTAAAAATGAATAGAAACACAGGAATGAAAGCGTTTCAGTGAAAAATAAAAAGTGCTTTAAGAAACTCCAAAACCAGGTCCCACTCTTCCTGGAGGTCCCGGAAGAACGATGGTGCACCAGGAACATTACATCATTACAGATACCTTTTTCCCTAATATCTTTTTAATGCGCGAAATGGGTCTTCTTTATTGAACGGATATGTTAAAAGATTGTATCCATAGTTTTAAGATCAGTTTTGTGAAGACCGTCCTGAGGAGAGAACGAAAGTCAATAAAGTGAAAATTATTTTAAAAAGGATGTCGACTTTTCATTCGTAAGCTCCGCGTTCAACGCTCTTGTAGCGGTTCCGCCAAACCCCACGGTACACTTACCTTAAAACCCCCATAATCATCACCCAAGACGCATAAGTCTTCGCTAATGCATTCAAAGCTATGATGTTTAAGTCCCTGTAAAGAAACCTTACCTTCATGCATTCTCTTCGCATACCACTGCTCCTTAAGATTTCTTTATTAAATTACCAGGAATTCCCAATCAATTTCGGCATCTACGTCGCCAGTCAAATTTCCTTAGATGAATTCCGGTAAACAAAATAATTTGATTTACATTCATTGGAACCTTCATGACAGGGATCATAAATACTGCGCCGTCTATTTTTCCAGCCGCGCCATGTGTACAAAAATGTTCCCTACATACACATTGGCTGGCGACTTACACCCTAGGAACCAAAGCAAATACGCATTCCGCGTCTCTTGCTTCAATTAAATCCTACAGCATATTTAAATGCAAATAGGAACTCAATACCTACCCTTACTAGCCATTAACACATTTCCCATTGTATAAATAGAAAAACCATCAGCGCTTCTTTCTAATGGCGATACATTTACCTACGCATCCCCACCACAACATAGACACAGGTCATAAATCTCCTTTATCCTACATAGTTCTGGATCCGTTTCCCAGTAACCTTTCCATATAAACAAAGATCTGACGATCCTTTTCCCTTCCTTTGTGTATCAGGTTCCGGATCATGGCTTTGATCGATGAAAGGAACCGACGTACACACACACTTGTATATTGTGAAGATCTCCTCTATGGGATCGTTTTGGTTACTCCAAAGAGAGACTTTACGTCTCTCAAATTGAACTAAACGTTCACATTGAAGCAAGGGTTCACCACAACAACCCCTAAGAGCCAAATGTGCAGAGCAGATGCCGTCCTTCAAACAAAACCATTGAGTATCATAAAAAATTGCGCGCCAGCAATTTTACGAGACCTCAAAAAAAAAAATGGTTATCTAAAACAATTAAAACAACCAACGCCAGTTTCCGTTTTAACAAAATTAAGTTAAAACAAGCAAAGGGCAAATATTCGCCTTTGTATCGATTCCCCACGGAAAAGATTCTTGCTCATTCGGCTACAATAAACAACATAGAGAATCAGAAATGCTCATTAGCACAATTCTCTTATTGTATTCCCTATCGTATTCTTACAAAAGTGATCCTTGCCGAGTCGGCTAGAACAAACAACAGGCATCATACAACGAATTACACATTCGTTTAGCGCATATCAACATAGAGGATTATAAATGTGCATTCGCACGATCCTCTGTTGATTTTTCCCTTTGTGTTTCCGCGTTTGATTCCAAGCCGGGAAAGATGAAGAAATAAATGCCATATCCTTCGATCTTCAGGATGAAGAAAAAACAGGTCTTCGTTTGAGAGTTTGGTTTTTTGAATCTCGACCGAGACGGCGAGACTTTTGCGAGTTGGTTTTTGAATCTTGGCCGAAACGGTCGTCCGCGAACAAAAGTTGGTTTTGATAATTTTCAACGAGTCGGTTTAAAGTGGTGAGGAAAGTGTGTGAGGATAAAAAGTACAAAATAAGTATATGTGGAGCTAACGTCATGGACGTCTTGCAGAAGTGACTAATGAGGTGCGTTTGACAACTGATCATGTGTGTTTGATTACTGGTGTGAAAACAACAAAATAAGTAATTACTATTGTGTGCTTGTTTATTAATAAAGATTCGTTTTAATTATAAAAAACAAAGATTGTTTTATTTTAAAGGGGTTTCAAGTGTAGGTGGTGTTCAAAGGATTACATTACACATGGTCCAGCCACCAGACAAGAAGAAAGATACCTTGGGGACTATTTCATCCTGCGGCACAATGGAACATAAACCATGTAGTCAAAAAGATTCATGCTCTCAGGCAGCCTTGGGTTTTTGCCGATATTTTATCACCATCATGGGAAAACCATTCTCATGATTTATGACTGCATTTTCTGCCAGCCTAAATTTCCGTCCCTCTAATTGACCAGATGTGTATTGGAATTTCCCTGGTACGCCAGAGGTATCCGATACTACAAGGAATATTGAGGACGATTTCTCCAGGAGTCTGTTAATAACCATTGCGGTACGCGCACCTTCCTTTCGCAGTCGGATATTAATCGTGAAAACGAACCCTACAGGAGTCAAATTCCGTTCCCCGTGGGGTACACTGCGGAGTGCGGTTGCGGTTTAATTAGTTTTGTGGAACTAGTTTCTTTGAAATCAAGTCCGATTGTAACAACGAACAATTACGTAATATTCGTATCCGTTCTATTAAAATTACATGTGAAGTGAATGTTGTGAAAATATATCTAGCAGGAATCGTGCTTAATCAACATCTATTTAACATCAGAAAGAGTTCCGAGTGCCTACTAACCTATATCATTGTATTCGATATAATTAGAAAAGAATGAGACTCTGTAATCGTCAATTCGTACGTTGCATTTAATGTTAATTTAACACGTTAAGAGTTCCTGTGAAACTACCAATTATTACCACGGAACAGAACACATTAATGGCTTTTCCCAGTTGGCGAACCATCTGCAACAATTGGAGTTGCGGTTCCCACCTGGCGAACAACTGCCAACCAATTTGCTGAAAACAATTCGGTTATCCCCACGGAGTTATACAAATTAAACATTGGCCTTCAAGTGAGCATATTTGTTTGCGTATCAGCATGACTGATTTTACGATCCGTTGGCGTATCTAGGAATGATCACCAGCATCGGTCTTGTCCAAAAATATTTACCTAAGCAACGAGTAGCCACGATTCACACGCTAGCTATCGAAACGGCTTTTGTTTACTCAAGTAAACACCAAGGAAACGTTTTCGCCTTGACGGCAACATCTTCCATAGCATGCTATCTAAAATCAACATGCACCCAAGCATCGAATTGAACATGACCGAAATGTGTTTACTTTAAGCAAACTAGCAACCGTCACATCCCACGTTTAGTTCGCTAACCCAAAGGGATTGTTTATACATTATCCCAAAACCAATTCCTGCTTTTGGCAAGAGTTTTATTGACTCACGTCAATCAAGGAATCTATCCCTTGCGGATGTTGGCAGTATATCTTGCCCATACATGGAGCAGCAGATTTGACCTGCGACATGCGTTTTTCCTGTTTTTCTTTCTTCCCTTTCTTCTTACCTTCACCATTGGCTACCCTTGGGCGGGAAATCCTTGAGGATCGCGCTTGATGGATGTCGATGAACAGACATCCGGGAGTCAGATTTGGCCATCTTAAGAGTGCACACGCACTATACGCGTCTATTTAGTTTCTGTAAAATACGGAGTCGTGTCCTAGCGGAGTATCTTTTTGTCTTGTGCGTGATCTTGTGCCGAACTTGTGTTAAAAGTCCATCCTTGCGCGAGTCGTTTGATATAACCGAGTAACTCTTGTTTGTCAAAAGGAACACGTAATTAAGTGAAACGAAAATTAAATTTAAAAGTTTGCTGTTAAACAGGAACACAATTGTCCACCAATCCATCGGAGTTACACCACTAAAAATAACATTTTACAACTGAACATTCTTCGTTTTTTTTTTTTTTTTTTGTTCCAGTGTTTTCCTTGTCGTTCTTTTGTTTTACATTGTGGAAGTTTCTAGTGAACCTGCACCGTAAATGGCGCAAAACGAAACTTACCCACAAGCCTTGACTCTGAAAGAGCCATTAGAGCTCCCAAAACACAAAACAAAGACACTAAACTTAAACTACATAAAGAAAAGAACAAAACATTTTTTTTAAGTGGACATAAAAACACAAAATAGAGTTAAAGAAAAGGACAAAAGTGGCTCACTTAAAAACACACACATAAAAACACATTTGCGTCCCAAATCTAAAAGCAATAAATAAATATAATACAAGAGGTGACAAACTAACAAGTAAAACAAATGCACTAAATAAAGACACACAAAACAAAGACAATAATTGATAGTTGAACACAAAACAATTAAAAACAAAAAGTGTTAAAAATAATTAAAATAAATTATAAGAACACACAAAATAAACGAAAAACACATCGAAGGAGCAATACCACCACCAATAAAAGCACCCCAGCACACCAAGGACGCTAAAAGACGCCAAGCAAGTCTTGAATCTCAGGACCCATATTCAACGATCGGTAGCTGCTCTTCCCTCAAGGTTTGAGGAAGCACGGCGGCAACCGCAACGGGTCCCCTCAGGAGCGGTCTAAACAGGTCTGTAGCGTCCTACGAACGCACAATTCCGCCCAGGTAAGGTTCCAAACCTTCAAGGAACTTACTTACCTTATCCATTACACGTGCCCACAGACACGTATCCCCAAAGCTCCTAATCAGACCTGTAACAAGGGCATAGGAAGCTGCAACAATGTTGAACCCGACATAAAAAAAAAACAAGGAACTTAACGTTCAAAAACTTTCAGGATCGAGTTCAACGCATCCATAGATGGTATTCTGCCCAATTCAAAAAGGCAGCCAAAGCATCGCTTCTAAGTAATGCGTCAAATGCAGCAAGCATCGCATACAGATCTCCCATCTTAAACATCTGCACGATGTTTCCAAGGAACTACCATTTTCGGTAGATAGACCGAACAACGGATGCATACGCTGGCAGCTAAATGCAAGAAAGCATATCGCCTATCCGATGTCAAAATTGTAAACAACCGTAATTATCGCAACAAGATAATTCGGAAGATTTACAAGACCAACGCCAACAAAGGAAATACTCCAGTCCCACGATTCCTTTGTAAGAATTTCACACCCATTAGAAGGATCTAATGGATTTCGGTTGTGTTTACAAAAGGCAAACAACCACGGGCTGTACGCCCGAACAATCATCTCCGTTCTGCGCGCCAGATGTTTTATGCAAATAGAGGCGGCACACAATCGACAAGCGTCGATCCAAACTTCGATCACCACCACGGATGGTGATGATGATATAAGGATGTATGCGTCGAGGGACTTTCTCCTTTTCAGGCACCTAAATTACCCATGGGCATTAATAACATGCCGCTAACAGATACTGTGGAAAATTCTGTTAGCGGATGAAATGAAAGATTTCTTCTGGCAGACGTAGATACGATCTGTATCAGGTTTTGGTTTTTGGATGGAGATAGTTAGTTAGATTCGAATCGTCAAAGGGCCGATATAGAACTTCCGAGCGGAGAGGACAGACAGTCGGATAGGAGGGAACGAATAGGAGGAATTGAATCGCGTTACACCGGTGTTAAAACGTAGAGCGTTAGAACGTGTGTGTCATCGCTAGTATGTCCCTAAGACACATTAGTGTATGTTTAACGATTTGTGCAAAAATATAATAAAAGTAAAGCTAAAGTAGAAGGCGATTTCCGATGTTTTATTTGTGACGGCATTCGCTCTGGTGCATCATATTCACCGTGTGACGTACTTCCTAGGGATTCTCATAGACAATTAATCGCATCACCGAAGTGGCTACATTACCTCGCCAAAGATCCCTCATCGTTTTCAGGACAAGGAGACACGCTTCCTGAGAGAAGGACCACAACATCCCGATGAGTGAAGAAAACTGCAGCGGCAGGAACTGCAGCATCGATGGTAAGTACCTTAAAGGTATTAGTAAAAAAAATAAATTAAAAAAAATTAAATTATTGATAAAATTAACAATAAAAATAAAATGGATATAACTAACGAAATAAATATAACAAAAATGGAGGTTCTGCATGGGACAAGTCTCACCCAAACCCAACAACCTAATTTTGAAAACCCACTTAGTGCATCCACTCCCGCCCCCCATCGTTTCCTGGTAGTTCGGTGAATCTAGGAGGTATTTTGGATTTGCTAGCAAGGGCGGTGCCAATTGTTCAAGGTATCAATACTCCAAATGCAGCAAACGAACTTAAGGCGTTCGTAAGTAGCTGCAGGAGGGTGTTACGTACCAAGACCACCCACCCAAACATTCATACCGGGCGAAGCCCCATTCAATTTCGGATCACATATGGTGAATCCCCTGCAGATTGATTAATGTACCAATCCGCTAAGAAAAATTCTCTACCGACACCGCTAGAGAATATAACCATCATCATCATCATCGGCACTACAACCGGGAACCGGTGTTGGCCTTATTTAGCAAGTAGGCTTGTTAAATTTTCCATAATGATTTGTTTTTTTTTTCGGGCAAGGTCATTAGTCTTGCGCCAGAGGCTCCTCGACGGGGAATCGAACCCCGGTCTCTCGCGTGACAGGCGGGTATACTAACCACTATACTATCGGGGAGCAAGAGAATATAACCATAGAGTCCAGAAATACATCTGAGAATATACCTCAATGGCGGCACAGTTTCTTTTAATCCATTGTAAGGATACGTTTCCTAAACGGAACAAAGAGCGAAGCATGTGAATAGAATCGCTGGACAACAATAGCATTAAGATGTACAAAATATCTTTGGCACCGTTGTCGAACAAAATGTAATTATCAAAAACACCCGTGGTAAATACCAATCCTAAACATTACTAAAAAACCCAAGTAATGTTTAATGGCCTATGGAAATTGTCGATCCTAGGAAAATTACCGAAGGATCAAACAAAAGACCGCTGGCTCACAATAGAGATACGGATACAAAGGATTTTATATGACGTCAGCGAGGAAGCAAAAAACGAAAATAACACGTTGCTTTTAGTTAACGTGGAAAAATGATTTCGTCCGATCAAACGATCGCAATAGAGTCGGAGTTGGTTATGAGATATAGTCCAGAACGAACACGGGAGTTGTTTTTTGAATTATCGACCGGGGTGGTTTTTATTGAGAGTAAAAAGTCTTCGTGGTGTCGTTTCGCAATAAACATTCGTCTTGTTGAATAAATGGAAAACATTAGTTTAATTGTGAATAAAATAATATGTAATGAAATCAATTTCAAACAGTAACTCAAATCATAAACATTCGTGTCGTTGAAGAAGTGTAAACATTAGTTTAATGGTGGGTAAAATAAAAAATGTTAAGCAATAAGGATTGACGTGTTTCATTACTAAGGACGAAGGAAAAATCGACCCGTAAAGACCAGCAAGACCCAGGTAAGCCATAACAACTTTACCACAGTATTATAACAAATTGTCGTCGGCCCACGACGGAATATACAATACAATAAAGAGTAACATAACTAATTGGCGCAGCCGGTAGGATCAAGGAAGCCCGAGTTCAATACTTGTAAGCACCAGCTGATCAATAAAGGACGATAGCAATTACAACAGCACCAGTCTCAATATCAAGCAGCTTTACTACAAGATAAGTAAACATTGTTTCTTTTTTTCTTTTTTTTTTCTTTTTTATGTTACTAAAAAAAAATATTTTATAGTAATGAGATAAATATGGAAAACAAATTTTACAAATTTCGTTGCTTCTATATTAGTTGTACATGAAAACTGTTTATCGTTTATGTAATCTTTTGCTTTGTTTTTCTTTTTAATTATATTGAGTGACTGGCTAAAAGCTTACCGTTAACGAATTTTGCAAGTATTTATCTGAATTTTCAGATTCTTAAAATTGAATTTGTACCCTTACTGTGCATAACATATTTATTTATTACATGCTAAGTAAAGAGAAACACATTTTATTGAATTCTACAATACTCGTTTTGAATGTATTTTGTGTTTATTGTTTTTATATATGTTATAAATGCATGATTTGTGTGAGTTGACGTTGATTAGTTATTTTTTTTAAATTTGTTTTTATTACTTGGTTCACTATACACACGTGCTACCAAATCAAATATGGGAATAAACAATAAATAAATTAATGATCCCAATATCAATAAGAATAAATAAATAAAGTCCTTGTACTATTTGGGAAGTATTTCCGCTCTTATATATATATACAAAGCTACTTCATAAAAGATTAAGATTTGCAAACACCTCCCAAAGAACACCATTAATCCCTTCTCCATTTATACACCCGAATTACACCCAACCATATTCCTGTCCGTTTATGGAACGCGACCCAAGCCACAATTCTAGCAACGTATCACCTAACTCCTGTAGGCGACTCTGAAGCGGAGCCGAACGGTTAAGGAAAGTGACCAAGGTAAGTAAAACGAAACTAGATTTTGACAATCTGGACTTAACCCTTACCTTACCGACGGAACAACAAGCAATAATTGATTCGCAAACGCACGAGCACGGAACGCAACCCCCATTTAGGTGCCGAACTCAACACAATTTTGGATTGTAGTAGGAGAGTCCTAAACTGTCTTCGAGTGGAAGCACACAGTGTGTTCTTGCAGATCTTCCCTACCAGCTTGCGACGAGAAGCATCTGCATTGTTCGCGGCCACCCCGTTTTCATCCTTTCAGGAAGCCGAAGACTTACTAAGAAAAGTTTATCTGCCAGTAGAAAGTTATCAAGATTTGGTCAACAAATTGTTAGCTACTCGGCAGAATCCTGCAGAATTGGCCATATTGCTCCAGCTACGGCTGAAGGAAACACTGTCGGAGTGTAAGAAAGCGGCGGAACAGAAATATGGCTCCGAGCACGCTGAGGGTGTAAAAATACAGCTGATCGACTTTGCCAGAAATGTATACAAACAGGGACTGGTGAATCCATACCATCGACAATTTTCATTGTTGATGGGTGAAATATCCTTTGACATTCTGATGCAAAGGACGTTGGAGTTGGAACAAATCCAACAACCTCAGCTGCCATTAATCCTTTCGCAGGTTCCGTTAAACCTCCTTTCCACCTTACATAATGCAGCACTCCCACAATCAAATAATAACATTTTAGGTACTGAGTTAGGGCAAACTATTGCCCCAATAATGTCCAGATGTGGAAACGATACAATACACATAACCCATTCCACAGTGGATTCGGTGATTATTTCATCGTTTTTTAATGATTTCTTTTTTTCAAATTCACGTTAACGATTTTTTTAAAGGTTGGTGTGTACTTTCCTGTAAATTAAATGTAAATTATGAAAAACAAGATATCGATGAATAAATGTTATCCATCAGGCCGCAGACTTTCTCCAAAAGTGTGCAATGTCACCACTTTAGAAGAAAACATTTGAAAGATTGTTTTGCATAACTCATTATATATGTAATAAACCTCTGACTGTGATTATTTATCGCATCATTAAAATTATCCCAAAAATGTCTCATTTTCAACCATCTATAAAGGTGTTGTTACGCACAAAACCCTCAACCCCTGAATACCTACCTCTTTGAAGCTAAGCTCCATCATTAATCGCGCATACATTAAATATCGCGATATCAATTCAATATCAAACAAATTGAACTACACAGTCAAATTGTCCATATTGAATCTAACTTGAATACAAGACGTGAATGAACACGAACCATATGTTCAACACGCAAAATCCCCTGGATCCAAATCTGGGGACCAGATGACCAACTTTCAAGTAAAGTTGTTGAGAATCATAAAATGCACGTCTGCAATTTTATGATGCCTTAAAAGTTTGTTTACCCAAACCATTTCCCACCAGGAACATACTTGTCCATTCGTCTGGAACAAACAACTTGCGCCATAAAACAAACCGCACGTTCGTTTTAGCCCCCGCCAATATAGAGGATCATAAATGTGCATTAACGCAATGCTCTATTGATTTTCCCTTGTGTTTCCTCTTTTGATCCGCAGCCGGGGAATACAAAGAACGGAAATAGCGGCTGGCAAAAGAGCCAGGCAGAAAAAAGGACATATCCTTCGATCTGCAGGATGGAAGAACAAAGTCTTCGTTCGAGGAGTTGATATTCAGTTGTTGACCGAGACGGTCGTCTGCGGGTGGAGTTGGTTCGAGACTATTGACCGAGACGGTTAGGGAGTGGAGTTGCAATTAATGGCCGAGAGGGTTAGATTTTAAAAGAAGATTTCGTTTTTGTTAATCCTGGAAACGTTAAGTGTGTGTTCGTAAGTGGACCTGTGGGGATTCCACCAAACCCCACGGCCCACTTACCTGGAAAACCCCCCATATCCGCAACTCAACTCCCATTGTCTCCCGCCAATGCAATCGCATTGGCACCTGAAAATATTTCCTTTTCCAAGGACATTGATGCATAAAAGCATTACATAAAATTCCTAAACAGAATTGCATATACAAGAGCATTCATAGTCCAATGCATCGCTAGAATTCGCAGGAAAACTATTCCGGTACCATTGTTTGCCAACCAAATCTCCCTAGACGAATTCCTGTAAACAAAAGGATTTGAATTACATACAACATAACCTTCAGCAGGGGCCATACACATTGCGCTGTCTATTCTTCAGCTTCGCCATATGTATGATAAATTCTCTTAATGTACACATTGACCGGCGACCTTTCTCGCCCAGCAATAATATACCAGCGGCCGCATTCAATTAGCGTAATCGACCTTGAAATCCCTAAAAACAATTCTGTAACGTGCATATGCATCATAAATTCCCGGCCACTAGGCACCCACGTTCCGCCAATGCAATTCTGCCGTACCTGGCTATTCCACGGCCGCGGCAGCTCTTTGACCATCGGACAAAGGCCAATACTCGCATCCCTAGAGTCATAAAACGAATTATCCTTGAATAACCGCATCGATGAACGCGGTGATGTGTACGAACACACACACACACCACCGCGTCCCCGAGATCGTCTGCCATTGGTCACTGGTCAAAGGAAATTTAATTTCCTTTTCACCACACCACCAAAAACTCACCCCAAACGATAAAATATCGTCGAGTCTTAATCCACCCCAGCAATCGTGTCGGTCGTGTCACCATCCGCCGTACCGTGTGCACGGTACGGTTCGTATACAAAGTCGAGTTTCCCTTAGCAGAGTGCGTATTGTGAAGTAGTTTTGTTTAACCTCAGTGCCGTGTACGTTAAATTTAGAATTATTAAATGAGTAAGCAAAACAATTAATATTGCAACTTCCAGCCGTCGGTATTAATTGTTCGATTCAGAAACGGCTTGTCAAACAAATGAAAACCATTTTAGTGTATCATAAGGATTGACTAATAAAAAGAAGAAATAAACAATAATCAACAAAAAGAACCATCTCAAACGATTTCCAATGTTTTTCATTCCTGTGCTGTGTCCGCTCCGTGTCGTAGACCCACAGTCATTCGGATGGCGGTGGAATCATGATGGAGATGGGAGTTAACCAGTGCCAATGTCGGCACACATACTCCCATCCCCACAGACCTGTGGCGGTTCTACCAAACCCCACGGCCCACTTACCTGAAAAACCCCCCATATCCGCAACTCAACTCCCATTGTCTCCCGCCAATGCAATCGCATTGGCACCTTAAAATATTTCCTTTTCCAAGAACATTAATGCATACAAGCATTACATAAAATTCCTAAAAAGAATTGCATCTACAAGGCCATTCATACATCACCAGTGCATCTGTGCATTAGCGACCCGAAAACCGAATTTCCAATTAGTGTAGATATTTACACTATAATTCGATCCAGCCGTCGCCATAGATGCCATGCATAATTGACATAGATGGTATACACAACCGTCATTGTGTATCCATCTAAATTAGTTTCCGAAGACTTGCAACTATTGGTTCAATTGCAAGCACTTCTCGCGGAAATATTTCTTTGTTTGAATCTTCAAACAATAACCGACACCTCGTTTTGCCGTCGGATCGGATTCAATAGCATAATCATATGCAAAACAAAAGAATCCGATTCTGCCAGTCGGCAGAAAGACTGTGGGGATTTCTCTATTCTATATGAGAAACAACCCACAATTCCAACCACAATTCCTACCTAATTTCGACCGCCTTTCAGCGCATCAAATCAACCCCATTTCCCCCTACTTACCTGTTCACCTGCAAAGCATGTTTCCACCAAGGACACATAGCTAAACTCATTGTACCACGCAGAAAATGCATAAATGAGTTTAGCTTACCTTTTCCGCCATACGGCAACTCGTGTCCATGTCGATTAGCGACAACCACATCCAGCCGGACGAAGTTGTCGCATCATTGCAGATCCGCTTGGGAAATTTATCAAAACATTAGATTGAATCACGTGATAATATTTCGCTAGCGTTACTTCGGCTTTTCTCCAGACACTTCATTTGCTGGGGATCAATGTTCTCTTTTTGCAGGTGAATATCATCAGCTCAATTCCCCTCTCTTCCCCAGTTCTGTCTTCGTATGGATCAATGTACACTGAACTCACCGTACTACCGAATCAGGTCAACGGGTTCCGCTCAGAACTACATTGATACATGCACATACAACCAAATCCACCCCAAGACAATCGTACAGCGTGTTTCTGTTTTCTCATTGTCCCGCTCTCTTCGATCATCAGTTTACCGACGCAACCTACCACACATCGAAGAACGTGGCAATGAGAGAGCAGAAGTATGTTCTCTTTTGGTTGTATCCAATTTCTTCCCTTTTGAAAGCAGTCGATTAACGTGTTTAATCAAGGGAGGTTGTGTCTCTAACTCGTCCGCGGACACTCAATGTTATGTTAAATAAGTCGGTTCAATTTGTACGTTGTATGGTTGAAAGGGACGATAAATAATTATTAGAAATATTATCTGAGTTATGTGTTGTGTGACCGCATCGGAATGTTTTCACTAGTGAATATTTTCAATAAATTAAAACGCTTGCTGGCAGTGCTATCTGTTATCTTTTTTATTGATTACTTTGGTGTCTTAACTCACTTATTCGAATTAGACTTCAATCGTTTATTTATCTATCCACTTGAAGGAGATGTTGTCCAATATGCTCATCGGATTCGATACAATCAGAAAGTGGACGTGCGCCCCATAAATGTTTACAATTACACATTCCTCAATAAATGTGAACATAAATGTGTGTAAGAAGGTACTTCGCCAGTAAAACCGATAATAACGTTTATAATCAAATCAGCGATTCCGCGTTTTGAGAGACGAATGGCTATACGACAAACCATTAAACGTCAGCTCCAATGCCCGATGGAAACTAGTGACCCACCTGAAACACGAATTTTGGAGACGCTGGCAGTCTGAATACTTACACGAGCTTCAATACAGGGCGAAGTGGAAACAGAAAATCCACAACGTCGAAATTGGCACTATGGTCATCATTCGAAAGACAATACACCTCCACTACGATGGAAGTTGGGTCGAATTATTCAAACATATCCCGGAGAAGATGATCTCGTACAGGTAGTCGATGTCAGGACAGCTACAGGAATATTACGCCGACCCATCCACACTTTAGCACATTTACCAATTGAAGACATCACGGTGGATCCAGGGCCGACAACACTGAACAACAACGACACACATCCAAAGACAGATCCCCAGGAAGGACCTTCCAAGAAGAAACAAAAAACCATCTGAACTGGTTGAATTATCATTCAACGGGGGGAGGATGTTAAGTTAAGCATTATCATTAAAATAAAACACTGTAGCCACGTTTCATGCTTACGCATTACTTGTTAATTTAAGAATTTACCTTAAACTATTATAACTTACGCATTGTTATCAATTCCCTTAGGCTAAGTTCGTTTCATATGGCTTCTCAAAATATCGCACATCCTTACGCGAATACAAATTATCTGCATTCAATATTCCAAGTATTCCTTCATACAATGCCATTATTTTATGACGGTTCACATTTCGACGGCAATTATCTCAGCAGATAATTACCATTTTCCGAAACGACCTCGATGCGCACATTTTTTATGACACAGGCAAGGAGAATTTCCAATAAGGGTTTTTCCCAGATACAGCCGCGGCAGCATCGACTGTATGGACATATGAAACGAACAAAAGAGCATAGTAATTAAGAGATTGTTGCGACCCGTCACTTTGACGTGAATAGAGAATGTATATCCGTTTGATGGGATAATGCCCGTCGCCATACGAGTTGGATAATTTATTATAGGTACAGAGGAAGTAATCGTGTTTTTTCCTATTGTATTTGTTAGATAGTAAGTTTCGTTGTTTTAGAATTTTGTATATAAGGAAAATATTTTTGAGAATACATGTGATTCTACACTCATCTGCTAAGATATAAACATCTCGTATTTTCATTTGAGGTTCACCGTTTTTTTTGCAGATTGCAAACAAAAATTGAAGGATTGCTCGATCGGCTGTTGGATCACCAACGATTGAATCACGCACAAGTTAAAGAGCTTAGGCGTATTTAAATAAATAATAATAAATTAGGTCACGGGTTTATGTGCCCTGACGAAAACTAAAACCAATCACGTCACGGGTTTATGTGCCCTGACGCCCTTTTGTCAGATAGGAGTAATAATATTCAAAAGAGAAAGGTCAATATCTAATAAACACTAAGTGTAACAATAAATGGACAAAAATTAAAGGCATAAAAGGGAATTGTTGAGTGTTGCTTTATGATTCCATTTCCGAACTCATCATTTCATAACCAAAGTGAACAGTAAAGATAAATCGTGTGTTTTTGTGGTACCCTCGTCAGTAAGCGATCAAGGAAGTCCCGAAGTACGGACGGTATTCATCTTACTTTTCCTTTAACAATTGAATGCTAAAAAATATTGACAACATCAATTTATGATTTTGGCGGAGGTTTCCAGGTACTACTCATACAATGCAATTAGCCGGAGTTAACTCTCCTAAAAGATAAGGTAGTTAACAATCCTAAGATAACATGAACCATTGTACTCTAAATCATTTCCACATATATAAGCAACAAGCATCATTCCAAACGATGCATACAATAGCATTGAAGTATTCCTAAACCACGAACAAAAGATAACATGAACCATTGTACTCTAAACAACAAGCATCATTCCAAACGATATGTAAAATAACATAAAAAGCCAGATGCTTCAAAACCTATTCAACCTCATGTTATTTCTCACATAGACAATGTATCGGGAAACCGATAAATATAAATAGATTTAAGTTCAAAAAGGAATTCAGAATACAGTAAAAATAGCGACTAAACGGAAACATAGTTTCCACTTAAAAAGAAAAAACGTCTTTTCTTTGCAATTATTTTCTCTACCGGAACGGCGCAAAATAATTCCGGCGCCATAAACAGTCATATCAACAAATCCCAAGTAACGTAATGTCTTTAACCTTAACATTTGAATTAAAGGGTCACGACATTTAACCGAAGAAACATTTTAATTTATTTCATCTTTTCATTTGAAAAGTGTTAAATTATATAATAGAATCGTTGTGAAAGATTGCTTTGACGAATAATGTCACTTTTCAAATACGAACAGCGCCAACTCTGGTCTAGGTATGTATCGTACAGCCCCCGTATTTAAGGCATATTTATATATACTTGTCGTAAGGAATTAATAAGGACGTTTGTATACTTCGGGAAGCCAGTAGATTAAAATTTAAAACTAATGTAAATTTAGATTTAATATTTAATCTAAAATAAATTGCCAAGTCTGGGCACCAATAAAATAACAATACTTTTAAGGATTCCAGACGGTTGTTGATCCAAGGTAAAACACCTCGGGATCAGACAAATGATGCGCGGGCAATAAAAGAAATCCTAATACAAAGGACCTCGAGTGCGATCATCGCACAAAGAACCTAACACTTTGGCTTGTGTTAGCAAGAAAAAAAAAGAAAAAAGGTTCCTGCGACCAAACGATCGAAAAAGAAAAGAAGTTGGTGTTATGAAGTAGTCCAGAACGGATATAGAGATTTTGTTGAGAGTTGGAGAGTTTTGTTCGAGGTTCTCGGTGTGACGGACGTGTGGTTATAGTCAAAGACTATTCGGTAAAACCGTTTTTAATTTAAATTGATATGACCGATACGATTAGATTTTAAAAGGAGATTTAGTTTTTGTTAATCCTGGAAACGTTAAGTGTGTGTTCGTAAGTAGACCTTAATTCCAGTCAAACGGAATAACGTTTGAAATTAATAAAATAAAATATTGAATTTTACATTTTCACGAAATTTATACGTTAAACTAAGTGTAACAATAAATGGACAAAAATTAAAGGCATAAAAGGGAATTGTTGAGTTTTGCTTTATGATTCAATTTCCGAACTCATCATTGCGTACCCAAAGTGAACAGTAATGATAAATCGTGTGTTTTTGTGGTACTGTGGCGGTTCCGCCAAACCCCACGGTACGCTTTCCTTAAAAACCCCCATAACACCCATCTTCCCATATAATTTTACCAATGCAGTCGCATTCGGCACACAAAAACGCTGCACGCATGTAAGAGATCAAACCCATGATCTTAAATTTCCTGTTAAGAAAACTTACCTTCATGCATCCCTTCGCATACAATTTTCTGTAAGAATTCTCCATGACCTTTTTAGGAATTCCTTTACTCCCATTGTTTCCCGCCAATGCATTTGCATTTGTACCAGAAAACATTTCCTTTTCCGGGGACATGTAATGCTTTCAAGCATTATCTGAAATTCCTAAAAATAGTTCCTCAATGTGCATATGCACCATAAATACACAACATTCGGCACACATTGTTTTCTATTGAAATGCAAAGTCGGGCGGCTTGTTTTTACAGCTGCAGCAAGCCGACCGGCGATTCACCATCAATAGACAAACAACCTTAAATTTTGTTCGTCGCCACAAAACGAATGACCCAGCATATACATATGCAAGCAAGGGATTTGTTTCGTCTCCCAACCAATTAGCACATTTTCACATCGGATCGTCGTCTCTTGTTTAGCCGCACATGTTCTAACAAAGATTCCATTGGCATCCGACGATTCCGGTTTTATTTGCTTTACCGAAATCGTATCGTAGGAATGCACTTTATGTCTTTCTTTGTACTAGGCACACATACCACCATGATCACGATGAGCGAAGGAGCTCTGAACGAGCAAGATATCGCGGAGTTGTAATTCAATCTCCGTAGCGGGCGGGTCACCGCCATCCACCGTACCGGCGCCGGCACGGTGTGTAAACGAAAGACGTAATTTGAGTCGAGTGAGTTGGTTGCGCATACGGTAGCACATATTAAGTAAAAAGAATTGTTGTGGGTTATCTCTTAAAGTAATACTTCAAATTGTAAAATGTGTCATGTCAAATTGAATGTAAAGTGCTTGTGTCATTGTTATAAAAATTTTCACCAAAAGAATAAAACATTAACGTACCAGAACCTTGTGTTACTTTTACCAGGCCGCAGCTTACTTGGGTGTTCCGATGTTCTGTCATTGTTTTCGGTGATCATGTTTTGTATTCGGAGGTATTTCTGATGGTGGATGAAGTGAACCAAGTACCCATGCTGGTACATACTTCTTCCCCACAGTACCCTCGTCAGAAAGCGATCAAGAAAGCACAAGGAGAACGCGTCCCCCAACCACCTAAACAGGGGTACGAAGTCTCAACACCGAACCCGTAAGGTAAGAGTCCATTGCAAATAAATTACAAATAAAATATCCAACACCCACTACAAACCCACGTAACTAAGTTCAAAGAAGACAACAAAATAAAATATAAAGAAAACAACACTACAGTGTAACCACTTAACATCTGATTAGCAACATATTATGATCTCCCGAAATACGGACGGTATTTATCTTACTTTTCCTTTAACAATTGAGTCCTAAAACTATTGACATCCAATTATGATTTTCTCGGAGATTTCCAGGTACTACTCATACAATGCAATTAGCCGGAGTTAACATCCCTAAAATGTAAGATAGTAGTTATCCTAAGATAACATAAACCATTGTACTCTAAATCATTTCCGCATATATAAAGAATAAGCATCATTCCAAACGATGCTTTGTTTACATGGAAATATTGCTAAACCACGAATAAAAGATGACATGAACCATTGTACTCTAAACAACAAGCATCATTCCAAACGATATGTAAAATAACTTAAATAACATAAAAACCCAGATGCTTCAAAACCTGTTCAACCTCATGTTATTTCTCACATAATATAAATAGATTTAAGTTCAAAAAAGAATTCGATTCCTGGTTTTCTGACCTTTTCCAGGAAGATAATACCACTAAATTTATAAACACGCATCTATCTTATATCTCATAAAATTTTGTTTGGAAAATGTATATATTATTATAATAATTACATGTAAGCAATTGAAACAAAATTAATTTTAAGTCACTGTATTACTTAAATGTACGAATTCTAATTATGGTTAATAAATACAGTTTTGAAAAAAAAAAAAAAAAAAGAATTCAGCCCCTGCCTGACCACGGACTCATTCACACGTTCTGTACAGTAAAAATAGCGATTAAACGGAGCCAGTTTCCACTTAAAAAGAAAAAAGGTTTTTTCTTTGCAATTAATTTCTCTACTGGAACGGCGCAAAATAATTCCGGCACCATAAACAGTCATATCAACAAATCCCAAGTAATGTAAAGTCTTTAACCTTAATATTTGTAATAAAGGACCATGATATATAACCGAAGAAAAATTTTAATTTTTTTTCTTTTTTTCATTTGGAAAGTGTTAAATTATATAAAAGAATCGTTGTGAAAGATTACTTTGACGAATATGGCCACTTTTCAAATACTAACAGCGCCATCTGTGGTCTAGGTATTTATCGTACATCCCCCGTATTTAAAGCATATTTTATACTATATTACTTGTCGTAAGGAATTAATAAAGACGATTGTATAATTTGGGGAGCCAGTAGATTAAAATTTAAAAATAATGTTAATTTAATATTTAATCTAAATGTTACGTATTTATTTTTGATTTATACTTTTTTTTCAAGTTCAAGTCACGCTTTAGGTTAAAAATTATATATAAGAGAGGTAAGACTAGAAATAAAATTTAAATTATTCCCTGTATTGGCTTGTTTCAAACTAAATAAAAAAATTAACTAGCACGATGCTATTTGTTTTCAAATTTCGCGCTTGATTTAACTATTAGATTTATTTTTAACTCAATGATACTTGCATTCGATATTCGAAATTAAGTTAATTCTTAAGTTAATGTCTCGTACATCAATATCGTGCTCATTAAGCTTTTTCCCAATCCTTATTTCTCAATTTAATGTCTTAATAAATTAATAATGTAGTATAATTCTAATGTAACAAAAAATATGTTTTTAGTAATGCTTACGTAACGATAATCCGTCTTCTTCCTGTAATAAGAGTTTTCTGTGCTTTTTATTATTCCAGCTGATAATGATGATGATGATGTTGGTGAATTGATGACGATGAATGATTGTGTTTTATTTCGTTGTCTTTTAAATAAAAATATTTTTAACTTTCACTCACAAATATTTTAAAGTTTGTGCAATTTTACGTTAATGGTTGTGGCTCTTTTTTTATTTGTCATTTTCAATATATGGTTGTTTCTTTTTATCATGAATGTATTGGCCGTATGTTTATTTTATATCATTTCATCACTCACTAATTAAACATTTAATTTAATGATTATGCGATTTTTAGTCACAATATTTTTAATTCAATTGATTTTACATATTTTTTTGCTATTGAGACATTTAAAAATTTCGTTGTTCTTTTTATCATCAGGGTTATATTTATTATTCTTTTACATTGTTTGGTTATAAACATATATGTGTATTTAAAATTGTCCGGTGTACAGTGTCTATAATTTTTCATTACCACGAAAAATATTTTTTTGATTGTAGTTACTTCTTTTTTGTATTTATCCCCATCCATAACTTTATTTGAAATTTTGTTCCACGCCATCTATTTTGTAACGTTTATAAATTACATTTTACATATGTTGGGCGTTTACGTTTATATATGTTATCTATTGTACTTTATTTTAATGGCAGTTTTTTGTTTTATATCCGAACGCGTTATTTTTTTGTGTGTTTTATAACCAAACATTTTAAATTTGTCCGCTGTTCTTATATTTTTCATTGTGTCTTGCCTAACACTAAATACTGAATGTTAGACTTCTCTCGATGTAAACAGTCACTTAAGTAATATATGTATTTAATACACCTCTTGTTCCCATTATTTGAAAAGTTCAAGCTTTTTTTAAATTACTTGTTTCTTTGTAACGCACTTTTATAGATATTTGCCAGTTAAATTTACTATCACTATCAACCATTTAAACTTCTCCAACTATTAATTTTATAACAAATTCTGCCTTCATGGCTAAACAGGATCTGATGTTTCCAAATGTTTGTTTCACTTTTACCGGCGTTTAATTTGTTTCTGCAAAATATATGCATGTACCGAAAGTTATTAAATTAACACTCCGTAATATACTCAACGAAACAAACAACCATTTATAAGCAAACATTTTCACACGAAATTGCTTTAAGCCAAACAAATATCCGGACGACGCACATATTTTCAACTTTCGTATATTAATTATTTCACTTTATTTTACACACGTGTTATTTCATTTATGATGCAAAACCGTGTGTAGTATTTTATCTTATATTTTAATGAAAACGAATATTATTAAAATTAAATTCCGTGTTTTCGTTAGAACGTGCATTCCTTCGGAGTACTGGATAACAACTCAGCATGCATCATCTAAAAACCTTCTTTATATAATTTTTGAATTTTTGAAATGATAATGGGTTTTCTAATGATCTATCATTCACAGGTAATATTTTAAAGTCCGGACTACTTGAAGACACGAATTTCTCCAGCAATTAATTTTATTATTCACTTTTGTTCTAATTTATATTTAATGCCTTTCCAGAATTTTGTTTTTAATTATTAAATTCCTGGAAAAATTAGCAGACCACACACACACAAACATCCTTACAAGCGCGTACGTATTCACACAAACACCCATGTTTAGAGTTTACCTGATGCAATTATCCTGGCCTGAACATTTTAAAATGTGTTAAAACTAAACGAAAGTAAAGTTATTAATTTGTCTGTTCTAATAATTTAATGTGTACGTTTTTGTATTTTCAGTGTTATGCTTGAAGGCCGCATAGGTTTCTATTTATTGCTTTGAAGCCTCATAGTTCCATTGTTTGGTGACTCTGTGATATATCCTGAAATCGTGGTGCTTTCGTGACATTATAATCACGTTTTCCTAAAACACAATTTTTTATCCATGGAATTTTTTATATTGTTCCTGAGTCAGCAATGTATTTAGATGGGACATTGGCTCGCAGGTATTAATATACACTTGTCATAAAATCCTTTTTGTGTCCAAGTTTCATGTAAAAAATACCAACAAGTTTTTGTTTTATTATTATACAAATAAACATTGCATGCAAGTGTACTGAGTTAGAATTGATCAGATAATACTTTTTTTTCATGAAAATGTTAGTTTTTCCTTTTTTCTATAATGCCAAGATTTATTTAATGAATACATTAATAGAGCAATGTTTTTTCTCAAAAGCATAGTCCCATGTAGACTATACAAATTATATTCAAAATTTACGAAAAAAATCACAAATAAATAAATAATTAATTAAAAATTAAGACAATAAAGAAACAGAATTAATAGTAATAGAAAACAATAACATTAAATAATCCGGATAGAAATGGTATTTTAAGGTTGAACATTAACACGTTATGTACATCCTAGACTACACAAACTATGTGGGTTATTAAGAAAACAAAAGTAAAATAATGATAATCAAGACAAGATATATTATAATTAATATGATTTTTCATTTTTACGCGATATGAAATTGCAAAACGAGTTTTTAAATCAAAATTGAGTTTTTTATTTTACACAACGCATAAAAAGCATAGCTCCTCGATAGTATAGTGGTTAGTATACCCGCCTGTCACGCGGGAGACCGGGGTTCGATTCCTCGTCGAGGAGCCTCTGGCGCAAGACTAATGACCTTGCCCGGAAAAAAAAATCATTATGGAAAATTTAACAAGCCACATGGCTTAGTAAATAAGGCCAAGACCGGATCCCGGTTGTAGTGCCGATGATGATGATGATAAAAAGCACAATTAAGAAACCCTTAAATGTCAAGGCATGGTGTCAGCGGAAGAGAAGTTGGACAATAAGGAAAGAAGGTATCGTTGTACATTGGTCTTGTATGCCTGGATACCACCACGGCTAGGAAACTAAATTGTGCGGAAAATTCCATATTCGTGTATGATTATATTCTCTGTGTTTATTGTAACAAAGTTTACTTTCAAAGTGAACTCTTGCATACTTTCTGATTGACTTGTATTGTGGTTGAGTATTTGGAAGGATTGGAGTACATCCGTTAAGGTCATTTGCCCAATTTCGCTCCACCACGAGATTCTTCCTTTCGTATTCCAATTAATACTGACGAAGTGGAACTAAGGTTTTCAGATATTGATGATTCAGGTCTACGCGTACTAGTGACATTGGTTTCCATGATTTCCGATAAATTTTCTCCATTAACTCAATTTTCTTTTTGGGCCATGGTATGTCATTCAGTTCAAACGGTCGCCATTTTGTGAAAAAAATATTACTTTTTGAATTCTCCGAGGTAGGGACGATAGCGACATCTTTACTGATTAAGACTATTATTATTACTGATAGCGACATCTTTACTGATTAAGGATTTTTCTGTTTCAGACAATCAGAGGGCTTGAAACCATGTACATCAGGACATCCCTTTTTTGGACCCCCACTTTACGAGTTTTTAAAGAGGATAAAAATACCCCCTTAAGATTAAACAAGACAACGCTCCACCAAGAGATTCTTCCTTTTCTATTCCAATTAATACTGATGAAATAGAACGAATGTTTTCAGATGTTGATGATTCAGTTTTCTGCGTAGTAGTGATCCATGATGTCCAATAAATGTTTTGCATTAACTCAATTTTCTTTTTGGGTCAAGGTATGTCATAAGTTTTTAAACTAAATTTACCAACTTACCGGCTAGATGTGGTAACCGATTCATGATTATCTTCGGCGGTGTAGTGGATGCACTGTTAAGTTTTGAACGATGAGAGGTATACTGGTCCGACATTCATCATTATGAAAACAAAAGGGCAATATCCCCGGCGGAAGTCAAAAATTAACGATTTGGAAAATACAACATGCAACTTCAAAACTTCGTTTAAAAAAGAAAATTAATTTATGGCGCAAAACTTTTCCAACTAATTTTGCAAAAGCATAGCTGTTCACTACAGTGCTGAAACGCCCCGTTTAAAGTGTATTTGAATTTTTTATCTCACAAGTCACATTCACTCAAATCCGATTTCCGGTCAACGTTCAAAGGAGTCTTAAAACTTGATCGACGAAATAAATTTAATTGAACACCTGATTTCTTGTGTTCACTTTCATATGCATTGCTTGCTGCACAAATTACTGAATAGCATTATCGTTTCAGTCAAATTTGATGGAATCTGGGGAACTACCATGACACAGACACTGCATTAGGCCATCGAGAAAAAATCACTCATTTAACAATGCCGATGAAAGCCGTGAATATTTAATGCAGATTTTACGTGGGAGGCATGATGAAGATTGTTTGGAATCAAGGGGGCACACGCAGTAGGTTGGACATACAGAAAAAATGGCAAAGGTAGTTGCCTTCTTATATACGTGATAGTTTAGGTGTTTATAACTATTTACTTTTCTGGTTTTAAACAATCAGAGAAAAATAAACGACATTAAATATTTCATTGACGAAGCAAAGAAAAATTAATAAACAATACTCCATGGATGCTTACAAAAAATTAAAAAAGAAATCAATGAACGAGATAAAATAATATGAAAACATGTTAAGGTCAGAATTCAATGAATTGACCACATCCTTCTAATCGATAATGAAATTAGAAGAGGTTGATTGGAAATATGGAAACGGGTATGAGAAATTTATTGGGTGATTGGTTGGATAATAGGCAGGAGATCGTAAATGACAATAAGTAATAGAGTACTAACGACAGCATTAATTTGAAACCACTTATATTGACCGACCAGAAAGCTGGTATGAACGAACTGGCGGACCTAGAGGAATTCGTGACACCACAACCCTACATCTACGGGGCAGTGCGAAGACCACGGTTCACCAGATCATTAACAAGAGAACTTCGTTCGAATGACATTGTCCTGATAACTAATAGAAACCTGACACATAACGCAATCGACAAATACATTCAACAAATGGACGCAACCATAAAACGAACAACGGACAAAACCAATCCCAAAACAACAGTCACAGATAACAAAATCATGTATAAAAGCACAATAATAAACGCACTTCACAGGAAAAAGGGCAGACCGATATAAAAACTAAAATAATTATACATACAGTTTACAGACAGACAAGGCCAGGAGATAATATCACTGAAATCCGAATAAGAAAACCTCTAACAATTCCTAAAAGCTAACAATAGATTAGCGTCAATTTTGTATTGGAACAACAGAATCCGAGCTATAAAAACTAATGACCCGAATATGTACCCACAAATAAATAAGATTGAATGGAGAAATAATCAAAACGAGATGCAGTGTCTCCAAATTCCAGGTACTGATGTAAACAAGTAGCTGCTAATCAACATTGGCATAGATACAGAGAACGCGATCCTCAATATTGAGGTCTTCGTGATCGAAGATCCTTTGGAAAAGTTGCAGGAGCAGTCTTTCAGGAAATGTACAAGGCGACTTGGACGACATACCTCTACTTAATCACTTACACCTCCGAAATGAAATTTCACTTTGGTAATCGGAGAATCCGGGTTTTATCGAATTCAGTAACGATAATTTCTCAATGACATTAATGCCAATGGTAGGGCTAATAGTCTTTTAATTACGAGGAAAGGAATCCAGAGTATCTTTGACTCATTCAGAAGCAAAATGTTCATGGGAATATATGGAGTTACCTAACATCGTACTCAAGAACCTCCCCCAATGGCAATAGATATATACACGGTCCTGTTTAACAACGCGCTGAATAATGCATGCCTTACCGCACGTAAGAAAACGGTAGTCATACAGCCCATCCCAAAAAAGGGCAAAAACTGTACAAACCTAATGAACATGCGTTCGATTAGCTTACTCCCAAGCCTCAGTAAAGTATTTGAAAATATCATTAACAAAGCTCTGCTAAAATGGGTAGACGACAATAGCATTATTCCAAATAACCAGTTTGGCTTTAATACGGGTCATAAAACCACACATGCTACAGTTAAACTGGTGTCCGACATACAATGGAATAAATGTAGGAACCAATGCACATGTGCCTGTCTGATCGACTTGGAAAAAGCCTTTGATACCCTCTGGATCGAAGGGTTATATTACAAATTGATCTGACAAGGGATATATAAGCCTTCAATATAAGTGCTTTACGATATGTTATATGTTCGTGGTCAAAAGTGGTAATGTGACCTCTAATAAAACGTATAATATCAAGAATGGCTTGCAACAGGGCGCGGTACTTTCTCCGATTCTTTTTACATAACCGACTTATTAGATGCACTTCCGCAGGCTATTGCGCACGCAGACGATTTCATAATTTACAGAACAGCTCCGACAGTTGAGATCATAAACAGTTTACTACAACAGTGTAGTTAAATACTTTGGCATCTGGCTAGATCAATATCTATATTTCAACAGGCATGTAAAGGCTGCTTTAGCCAAAGTTAAGAAAACGTTTGCTATGATAAGAAGGATATTTCACAGTAGTCAACTTGACAATAGGATAAAAGTTACATGCTACATGACCCTAATCAGGCCAACGATTATATATGGTTGTCCAGTATTGTTTAACATAGGTCCCAATTTGATGGAAAAGATTCGGGTGTTCGAAAGGAAGTGTCTCAGAAGTTGCCTCAGATTATATCGGACACCGGAATCGGACTATAAAAAGTATTATTCAAATGAGACTTTATATAATGAAGCGTACATAAATAGGGTGGATAATTTTATGATTAAATTAATCAGAGGACATATTGCGAGAGCAATAAGCTCGCCCAATGACCTAATTTTCGGGGCCTATTATCCAAACTCTCTGTACTATGAGAGCGTGCGCCGCAACGGTTTTGTTCCACCAGAGGCGTGTGGCGGTTTCCCCTGACGCCACTGCCCGCCTCACATTTTCAACGGAAGCACCCCATAAGAAGGGCAAGAACCCAGGCGACGGTGCATGGTCCGAATTTATCGGGCGTGCGGTTGATGCGCTATGGACCGTGGTTTTCGTGCCGCACCATGGGGGCGGAAACAACGAGAACCTGGTCGTCGCAAAGCATCAAATTCTATTAGGAATAAGAACAAAATTTCCTGTAAGGAAGAATCGCTTGTTTGAGCGTAGCACAACATGAATACCCGATAGAATTTGCCCAACATGCAGCACCACGGGGAAGTTCCAGCCGACGCCGACGGCCAACGGAAATATTCCAAGTTTGGTTCCCGCCAACATGCGTCCCTTCTCGAGCAGAGAAAACGGTCGCATCTTCAAACAACGGATCAATCGAGATATGCGGACAGGAATATCTTCGATCCAACATGGTCACACACAAGCAGCCTGTCCCCTTTTTCATCACCGAAACACGGCAGGCATTTCGGTGGCAAAAAACTAACCTACAGGCCAGTAATAGCATGCTTGCCTACATGAGAAACAAAACCATAAATAGCCACCTGCACCATTCGCACAACGAGCAATAATGCTTCGCGCCGTTGCGATAGTATAAACATTCATCGTTCCTATGGAAGATTCACCCAAGCGAAGTGTGCACGATCAGCAATAAGCTTTACGCGGTCGTGATCGTGTACACATTTCAACTCCTGTACCAACCTGCAATCATGTAGATCAAGATGATCCCGAGTCTACATGCTAGGGGATACAAACGTAAGTTGCGGAAGCGATTTTCGTGTGTGTGTTTTCACCCATTTCCTTTTTTGTTCGCCTGGCCAAAAGGCTAAAAGCGCCCCATATATGGTAATCGAAGCAATGGTCGGGATTTGTTTTGGGTTCTAGCGCGATGTAAGCAAAAGGGAAAGAAGGAAAAGGTAAATTGGAAATGAGGTAACCCTTGAGTGTGAGCATGAATTGAGAAGTCAGTCTTGGAGAGAAATTACAAGGAATTGGGTAACGTCGTGCTGAATCCAAGTGGTGTGCCGTATAAGCAATTGTTATAAAATATGTCCCGTATATGTGATTTGTTTAAAATAAGAACACATTAATTTGCATAAGTGCTATGTGATTTGTTTAAAATAAGAACACATTAATTTGCTACGTAATTTGTTTAAAATAAGAACACATTAATTTGCTACGTAATTTGTTTAAAATACTACTTTGTATTTAGTAAAACAAGAACAGTTTAGCTTTCTTTAACAAACCCTTCTCGATCAACAGTGTAAATTTTTCTTTAATAAACGTTTCAATTCTTTTGGAGTCAGTTAAGGAACGTAACCAGTGGCCAAGCGTGGACGACCTGTGCACCTGTGGCACCCGAAACTGACACTCCACGCAAAATAACTAAAAGATACCCATAAGCATTCCTTGACTTGGACATGAAAGGGCTTATACAGGATAGATCCGGAATTCCGCTGATCTATCATGTAAGTAGATCATCCGTAGACGGGCGATTGTGCTACGACCGGGGAGTAGCGCGCACCGAAGAACAGCTCTTGCGCTTCAGTAGGGCTATCTCCCACAGAGACCGGGTCGATAGTATTAGACAGCGTCAACAGTTCTAGTGGTTGAATGGCATATAAAGACCTGGATACCAATGTTGGTACAGAATCACACTATCATCAGCCAGCTTACATAGACTTAGCTTTTCTAGAATTAGGGTAGTATACGATTTAAGTTAAGTTAAGTTAAGTTAAGTGCTTTTGAATAAAATTAAAAAAAAAAAAAGTAAGTTAAATTTAGGAAAAAAACAAAAAAAAATTCGGCACAAAGCTTTTCAAATTTTTCTTTGTCTTTCAAATAATTATAAGTACTGCCACAAAGTTCTGTCGCCGAAAGGCAAATTATACAATTGTTAAGTAATGTTTAGCTTAGAGCGTCTGCGAAGGACCAGTAAGTTATAATATAAGATAATTAGGATAGAATTTAAGCATTTTTTGTCTAGCATATAATTTAGAAACTAAGAATATAAAAAGAAAATAAAAAATGTTTTAAAAATGAAATGAAATGATGCATGATGGTAAGTTTTCTTTTACAGAAGCTTTGAAATAAATGAATTCGGTAAGCTTGATGCGTGCAGAATTTACAGGTGCTAATGCAATTGCATTAGGGAAGTTAAGAGATTGAATGGAAGTTATGTGAGGTTTTTTAGGTAAGTGTACTATGGGGTATGGCGGAACCGCCACAATGTAATAACCAGCATCGAGATTCTCATAGTTTTCGGTAGAATTCCTTTCCGCGTTTTACCTGATGAGTGTTGAAACATTTGTGCTGCTTGAAGGAACTTGACAAACAAAATCCTCAAAAATGTTGAAATTTATTCGAATAAATTCATGCGGGTCGTTTTCCCAGAGGTCTTGATCAGACTCCGTGAAAAACATTATTGGAAATATAACATCTTGAGTAATTAGGTTTACTTAACTTCCAGGAATACACATGAACCACAGCCTTTTTTAGGTACATTAAAATATGTGTTAAGACTCGCGGTGACACATCAACGCGGTTACGATATTGGTCGAAAATCTTAAGTGAAACATCCAGAACACCTGACATGAACGTAGGAAGGCACCATTCCGCAAATTTCCGATATCTCTCATCAACGTTTTTGGGACTTCCATATCTTTCAAACATGCGGACCATTATGTCGGGAGCATGCACAAGTGCATTCACAATATTGCCCCGAATCAGTGCACGATCATGTTCATGATTTGAGAAGCTAATTGCTTCGCCAGGTTTTATCTCCTTGCCGAACCAGTAGGACGAAATGAAATTCCTGAGGTAGATAGCTCCAACTTGTCTAACTGGTAGTTCAACATTGTTCTTCATAACGATTTGTAGAATAGTTGGAACACATCCTATAATTTTGTGAATCTGTGATAGTTGTTCTTCGGTGCGCTTTCGCTGTGCAGGAACAACAGCTATTGAGGCCCGTATCAGTTCCCTTCGTTTGTTCTGGTCCATATCTAATAGTTGTTATTGTTTCCAGTTTCACCACTCTAATAGCATTAATTGTTTAATGTATATTAAAATAGAAATTATCATTAGTTAAAACGACAATCGTTATTGGCGGTAGACAATATCGACGAAATTTATTCCCTTATCTACACACCACACAACACTTTTATTTAATCACTTCAGATGTTTTTAATTTATTAATATTAAATTATAATGCGCCCTACGTAGTTTCGGCGAGAAGCTCCCTCGTTGGTACTCCTCAGCAGGACACGCTTGGTCTGTAGTTGGTAAATGCAGTTTGAGTTTCTGCCACTGGATACTCCACGTTGAAACTACTTTATTTGGGTGTTGGACGTAATCCTGAATTTTGTTCCTCGTGGTTCGTTGGTGTTGATGTTGGATGTGACCCCCATTTTGTTGCGCCGACTTCTTGCACGGATGTTGGACATCCGGCTCGAAGGACCAATGTTTCACGCTGTGGTGATGGTGTGGGGCTGGCCTTAGTTATGTGCCGACATTGGCACGGGTTGACTAAGATCTCCTTACAAGTTACCTAATCCACGTCCTCAGGTAAACAGCAGCCAGATAGAGCTTCCTCAGGATTGGACGTTGCACTGTCACTTCGGGATAAACTTCACAACGAGCGCTCAGACACAGCGCAAATACCAGGCAGAAAATAAAACATTAGGGTTGGGGATACTGTTTTGTTTTTATTGTTGGAAAACTGTGGCGGATCTTCACAATATCAGGTCCGGCACTAAGTTCGTAAATTTTACTGACACAAATATTCGCGGGTGTTTATAAATTTACCAAGGTCCTAATTCTATTTAATTTACACTGATTTTTTTTATAGGAACTTCACTATTCCATCTCTTGCACTAGCGCAGGCGAACTCCACCGTGTATCGGACTCGACTCATTTACAACCGTTTCATCGACTAAACTACTTTTGTGCGCGGATCACCTTGTTGGCTCATGATGCGAGCTCATGGGTGGTCGAACCGTGGAAATAAAAATTCATTAAAAAGCATCTTTGGGATTAGGATGCATTTGGGATAATTACACAATGATGGTAGTGTTTACAACCATGTTAATTGTGTATTGCAATCCTAGGGAGTCATGGGTCGAATTCCAGTGTGAGTATTTACACTGGCATTGAATTCGGCTCTTGGCAGCTAGGCGCGAATTGCGCCGGTGCTTTGAAGATTGCATAAAAGCCGCCGTGAGTACTGGTGCAACATGAAAATCTGTTGCGCACGTGTGGGACAGTAAATGCAGGCAGACAGGGGTTCTGCTGATTGTTTTTATAATCCACTTCGGTTATCTAGTATGGCAACCGAAATGTTTTCCTTTTAGAACAATGCTGAGATGCATTGATGTATGCGGTACTGGCGTACCGAATTTCTTCTACGGAAATTTATATAACGCGTTAATTGCGTCAATGTCCTTGATGGGCAGATGCTTGATGTTGGATGCTATTTGCATAACCGAAAGGTAATGAAATCGGTGGGAGAATGCTTGGGGAAGTTATTGCGCTTGCATACGCAAAAATGACGAAATTAATGGAGCTTTAGGAGGGAAGATTTTGAGGTAGATTGAAAAGGTAGCAGTGGTGTTAGTAGAAACCCCACAATGGCAAAAGCCAACTCCGATAGTTGGTTTGGGAACAGCAATCAAATTAAGCGGCAACTCCAATAGTTGGTTCGGGAATAGCAATCAAATTAAACGCTAACTCCAATAGTTGGTTCGGGAATAACAATCAAATTAAACACCAACTCCAATAGTTGGTTCGGGAACAGCAAGCAAATTAAACGCCAACTCCAATAGTTGGTTCTGGGGACAGCCTTTTACACGTTCCCACAATGTGGTCCAAAAAGGAAACTTTTAATTCATTTAAAGAGAAGTTACTTTATTTTCACTAGATTTAGAATACTTTAAAATAAGTTACTTTATTTTTCACTATATTTAAAGTTTGCCACTTTAACGGCCACTAGAATACCTTAAAGTTTAGATGATATGATACGATGATGCCGAATTGCACAGCACAAGCGATAAAACGAAGAATAAGCCAAATTCTTTCTATGTGCCCGTTAATATACCTCGTACCATCGTTCGCCGTTAGTGTCATCCGATCAAAAAGCACCGTGTCACGGACCACGAAATTACCGTGGAAACTGTTCTATCGAACCTAGTGCTTTCTCGGTTGTAATACCGATGCAAGCAATTTAGCAAATTCTGTTGCATACCTTTGTGATCAAATTTGATGTGATGAATTGGATTGAATTTCTGTTGCTCCGATGGCAGGTGAATTGATTATTTGAATTTACGATGAATCGATTCTCCTTTCTTGAGGAATCGATTCATCTTTTATTGTTGTTTGTTGTTGCTTTGTGCTGCAACAGTAATAAATGTATATTCCCACAAGTAAATTTCTTATTGTAGTGCATTGAACAATCAATTGAGTCATATCCAATTAAGAGTACAACACCAGCAGTAAGTCGGCGAGCTAAATATAATTCTACCCGTTTAATCCGGCAACATTTTTCTGACTATACACCCTCCACTTCTGAAACCACACCTACACGCAGGTCTGCGTATTGTTGTAAAAAAACATTAGAAGAAAATTGCGATATCAGTGTTCAACTTGTAAAGTTACCTTTTGCACTGTACCATGTTTTGCTGAATTCCATTCTGTCACAAAAAATTAAAGTAAGAGATTTATTTTTGATTTTGGATCCTAATTATAATAATATAAATAAATAAATAGATGTGTATGAAATAACTAACGAAATAAAAAAATATAAAAGTAATTTCATTGCAACCTAATTACATATCAAACATAATATGGGTTTGACGAATATATTCGTCTTCGCTTAATTTGTACGACGCACATAGGGGATACTCGTACGTTTTTCAACAAGTTCGAAGCGTTAACTGGTTAATGCCCACAAGCCCACACGGCCGTTCCGAGACCCGGGACTTATTCGATTATAGTCCCATTCCAAACCGCGTGACTTACCATTTTCGATACTATTTCACTTTGGAGGGACTGCCGAACACATAGTGTTACACTAAACTTTTATCATCATCATCATCATCGGCACTACAACCTGGAACCGGTCTTGGCCTTATTTAGCAAGTCCTGAGGCTTGTTAAATTTTCCATAATGATCTGTTTTTTCCGGGCAAGGTCATTAGTCTTGCGTCAGAGGCTCCCCGACGGGGAATCGAACCCCGGCCTCCCGCGTGACAGGCGGGTATACTAACCAGTATACTATTGAGGAGCCTAAATTAAACTTTTATACTACCTTAAAATTATGTAACAGACTTCCCGAACGGAACTAGCGGGAACGGAAAAGCAACAGCAAAGCCACGTTAAGCGTCTAGAATTTCGAAGAAATTATAGTGGCGTCGGTTTTGTTCTGATTGGCGGCAGAGGAGACACTTGGATTCGACCACTCGAATGGATTCGTCTTGCTGTTGCGACCGTTCATTTAGACACTTACGAATTATCAACACATATGGAAATTTGTCATTTTATTTACTTGCCACTTAGGAATAAAAACATACTAAAACTATTACCGATTTCATTAAATTACGGTTTGGTATTGGCGGATCACCTACGAAAATCCCCATACCTGTTACAGGTGACGCCATCCTGTTGAAACCAAGTCCTGAAATATTAAAATTCTCCGTAAAGTGATCCTCTTAATAGTCAAGCCTTGTTTTCCCTTGATGCGAATTATTCTATGAAGACATTAAAACCAAAATATCAACACATCAGATCAGAGGTCGCGTGCTCCTCAATATGGCGGTGGGTTTGAGTGTGTCTGTTAGGATTGCCATAATACTTTTTAAAGCACGACGTCAATAACTCCGTGCTTCTTCCCTGTTTTGAGAGAAGAGAGTTTGTTCAGAGTTTAGGAAATAAAATACAGACTCGTATTCCGTTTTTATCGGGTCTTTTATTGTTGTCCATTCTTCACTAAACTGATACTTAAATGTATGGTGGAAAATCTTTCAATCCATCGGTTAAATTTTCAATGGGGGAAAAATTCCTCTTTTCTCGAAACCTGAGGGAAAATAGATGATCGGAGATTTGTTCAAAAAAAAAAAGAAAGAAAAACTACAAGAGAATCTAGAAGTCTTCTGCTCCAAGGAATACCACACCTTAAAGACATCATAGTAGATAGCATCTGTTTAAGATCAGGATCGTTGGAAGTCACGACTACCGAAGAACACTACTAAGCAAGTCGTTACCAAAGACATAAACTATAAACGACAGCTTATAAATCCAATAAAAATTTTCTTGAGCGCTGATCTGATTGGAAATGAAATAATTTAGGAATCTTCCTCTTCCTCCGCTCGCACTCACCCTTAAGTGCGCTCACTAATGTAAAAACAAAAAACCATGTGGTGAGTACAAACATCTCGGTTTTCGAGCCAGATTGTTTTTCAAACTGAGATCCGAATTGCCAGATAGCATGAAACGTCGATTTGCTAAAATATGAGTGCAGCAGAACTAATATGTACCACACAATAAAAAAAGGAAAATAAACGCAAATTAAAAGATTATGTAATGTTTTATTTTTATTTTAAGTTGTATATAAAGGTACGGCTGAATTTATAATTCAATTTATTCAGATAAATTTATTATTGTTATTTGTACAATCGTTAGCATTCTAAGTATGATTTACAGTTGAGGGCATTGAATTGTGAAAATTAGTTATGATATTGAGAACAGTTGATTAATATTAAATAGTATACAAATAAATAAATCTTTATCTACATGTAATATAATACGCACATATATTATATATATATATAAATATATATAAATAAATAAATAAATAAACATTTTTATTTGTTCTTATGTTTTTGATAATAACATTAGTAGAGTAATATTATGTACATTAGAGTGTATTTGATAATTTCAAACATAGCACAAATATATGTATGTAAGTGTTTCGAATCATTATGAACCCAAGGTTTACATTGAATAAAACTATGATGTGTTGGGAGTGAATGGAAATTAAATTTTTATTGTAATAATGGGTGAACATATTTTGTAGGCATTACAGTTGGTGTTTGTCCTTTTTTACAGAGTATTTATTAATTTTTTTCTATCCAGATTACATTATATAACATATTTTGGGGTATTTTAAAAGTTTTTGATATACGTTTTTTGTCATATATATTTTATTTTCAATTTCATAATGTTAGTTGATATGTTTTTAATGCCTTCACTGAAGTCGGAAAACAGAGATGAAGGCGCTGTAGATACACTTATTATATGTAATACAAGTGTGGAACGAAATATGTAATATAAATTGTGCAGACATATTCATTAATCAGTCACTGATTATTGTTAATTATATTTCTGAGTACGTATTCTCCTTCTTTTATATATAAATAATTTGTGTACAATCACAAAAAAAGAAACAAACAAAGACGTCAATTAAATACATTTACAATAAAAACAACAGTTTGGCAATATATCAAATCCACATATTTTTATCGACTAAACAATTAGAAAACAATAAAGTGACTTTGTATTTGTTTTAAATTTAGTTTAGGTTTTTTTTATTTTTATTTGTTTTTCATTCTCAAATATATATATAAAATTACCGATGTTGCAAACAAATATAAAGACATTAAATTTCAAATAAGGATTGGATGGGTCAAATAGTTATTAAAATTTCATTTCTGTGAATCTATTAGTTACAAGCTTCTATCACAGTCAAAAAAATGTCTAATGTCAAAAATCGTTAGTCTTCAATTCAAACGAATTGAAAAATGATATGATTATTATACACCAAAACGTCTACCTTTACCTATTAACCCCCTGGGGCTGCCCCCATCGTATATGAAAACACTTAAGGCGCATTCCCACACGATTATCAATTTTACATTAATTACCAGTTAATCAATTCCTGAAAACTGTACATTAAAATACGTAATAAAATTAAATATCATTGGCTAAGCCCTTCGCAATACTTTTATATACTGGGGCTGAGTCCCATTGTTACGTCCAAAATCACCCACCCATTTATACATACCTCTATGGAGCCAGTCTCCACCTATTAATTGCGGTACACGCAAAATCATCTACTAAAAGGATGAAGCACTCCCCAAGCCATAGCATTGCCCCATACACTAAACGGGCCAATACCAAAATTGATATCAATCAAATTGAACTAAACGTTCAATTTGTCCATATTGAATTCAATATAAATCCAAGACGTGATATACGAACCAGTTGTTCAGCACGTAATTTCCCCTGGACCCAAATCTGCGGACCAGATGACCAACTCTCAAGTAACGTTGGTGTTTATGAGCACATACGGCGCCATTTGCGCCAAGTCACCGTCCGGTCAATTCTTTACATTCGTTCAAACCACGGCCCAGCCATCCTATGAGTATGATAGTAAGCTGAGCCAGATGCCGCCGAGCCATTACATGTCAATATTCTCAGCTATTATCATGGTTACAAGAGCCTGATAAAACAATAGCCGCCGTACTTCCATGCATCACATTCTTTGAATGCCACATCCCATCACGATTTATGACTGAGCAATAAACCCCGACTGTATCTTCGTGCCGTCATCATCACCACATTCCATCAACAAGATCTGTATTTGCCCGCAACCGGCAAATTACAATAGCACCCAGTACCAACAGCAGAAGGTGTGGAGTGAATCACCGACCACCCAAAAAGGGACTGTGGCGGTTCCGCCAAACCCCACGGTACAATTACCTAAAAACCCCCATTACCTCATCCCTAGACGCATAAGTTTTTGCCAATGCAATCGCATTAGGCCCCTGAAAATGCTACACACATTAAATGGAGCAAAGCTATAATCGTAAAGCTTCTGCAAAAGAATTCTTACCTTTTCAAGCATTCCTTCGCTTACAAATCCCCTGTACGAGTTCTTACTTTCCTTAGCATAAATTACCTGAAAAGAAAAACCTCGGTTCACATATCATGTAACCATTCCAGCCAGGGATAATTATCATTGCGTCGCCTATTCCCAGTTTCATTTATGTGTACGATAAATTTCTTTATGTATACATTAGCTGGCGACCTTTTTCTCCCAGCAATAAAATTCCCTGACTCGCACAATGTGCAAACCAAAACAAATAGGCATCTCGCGTCTTAAACCAATTAGCACCATGTGCATCGGCATTGCGGCTATCGTAACAACTGCAATACATACCATAGACAATGATCTACCCGATCCCCTTGTTTTCTAATATTTCGGGATCTGCTTTCATCATTGGCTCCGATATTCAGTAAAAAAAAAATTGCCAAGTCTGGGCACTGTGAGCACTGTAATACTTAAGGGATTCCAGATGGTTGCCAATCCAAGGTAAAATACCTAGGGATCAGACAAAGGATGCGCGGGCTTACAAAAGAGATCCTAATACAAAGGATATTGAGTGCGATCATCGCCCAAGGAACTTAACACGTTGCCTTGTGTTAACGAAAAAGAAGCAGGGTTTTCCTGCGATCAAACGCTCGGAAAAGGAGTGGAGCTGGTTTTTAATACTTGGCCGAGACGGTCATAAGAGTTGTGTTCGAGGTTCGCGGTGGGACGGACGTGTGGTAATAGTCAAAGACTATTCGGGGAAACTGTTTTTATTTTAAAATGTTTGTTAAAGTGTATGGTGTTAATATTTACAACCAAATAAATGTTTACCGGCAATTTTAAAATAAATAATTAACATAAAGTTGTGCAATATAAAAATCTTGCAAAATTTTTCATTAAAAAATGGGAAGGAAGTTTTTCGGAAAAATATCCAATATAGGACACAAATTCGTTGTGGGCATTGACATTAACATGATTTCCGTTGTTTTAATGTAAATTTGTGTGGCCTCTCTTTTGCACAACACCGCCGCCGACTGACCCATCCAGAGGAACGAAACTGCACCTCTCCGAAAGGAGCCGAATGCCGGATCATTTGCATAATTTTCCCGGAGCTGGGACCATGTGTTAAAGGACTACTTAGCCTAGAACCAGTCTGGACGGAAACCAAAACCGGTAGAAAGTATACCAAGGAGTACCTTCAACGCCATCTCAACGGGACAAACAGTAAGTCGTTCATATATTAATATATTCATACAACAATTGCCGTCGGCCCTAGACGGAGGATATATCTATATATATATATATAATAAGATACAACAAATACTGCTAATTTAAGCATTATTATCATTTATCAACGTAAGCATTATGTCCACTGTTAATTTAAGAATCATATCATTTATTAACCCAAAGTATTGTATCCACGTTTAACTTAAGCATTCTTATCATTTCTCTTAGGCTAAGTTCATTTCATGTATCATTTCAAATATCGCACATCATTACGCGAGTACTATTTATCTGTTTGCAATGTTTCAAGTATCCTTTCACACAATGCCCATTTTATGACGGTGTAGTGCTCCAAGAAGCCCTACCATTTTCCTCCCGCATACATTTCCACCCACCTACTTTATCATTAATCCATATCCCCAAACTAACATTAAATCCAATGTTAGACAAATTGAATTGTTTAATTACCATACTCATATTTCCAAATCCTTCCTAAAAACTAAACACCATAATGAATATCTTCATATGCAAACAAACACACATTAAAAGATATTCATTTCCTTCCCATACACACAATTCTAAAATCCCTATCTCCATCTGGATTGCAGCCAGATGTGTATATTCTAAAAAGAGATATTCCATTCCTTTTCTCCAATTTTTCACATACAAATCTCAATGAAGATTTGCATAAAAGGGCGATGAATTTCAGATTCGAGGATCAGTCTCGATTGGCGTCCGAAGCGGTAGGACGCGAGTAAATAAAATTAAAGAAAATAAATTTAAACTCAAAAGACAAAAATTGCCTTTTTAATTAAACCTGGCCGATTTCCGGGCCATAGTAAACAATCGGTTGTCACTCTTCCCGGAGGCCCCGGAAGCACGGTGGCGCCCGCAACGGGTCCCCTCAGGAGGAGACAAGCTCCCTGAGACAAGGACCACAACGACGGTTCCCTTTTCTATGGCAATTATCTTAGGAGATAATTCCCATCTAACGAAACGATCTCGATGCGCACATTTTTTATGACACAGGCAAAGAGGATTTCCATTAAGGGTTTTCCCAGATGCAGCCGCGGCGGTATCGATTGTATTGATACATGAAATGAACAAAGAACGTAGGTAATTAAGAAAATGTTTCGACCCGTCACTTGACGTGGCTAGAAAATGTAGATCCTTTTGAAGGGAGAATGCTCGTCGCCATACGAGTTGTATAATTTTATTATAGGTACAGAGGAAGTAATCCTGTTTTCCTACTGTACAAGAAATTGTTAAATAGTAAGTTTCTTTTAGATTTTGTATATAAGGCAAATATTTTTGAAAATAAATGTGATTCTTCTCTCACTTGTCATGACATAAACGTCTATTGCATTTGTTTGAGGTCCACCGCTTCTTTTTCAGCATTTTAACAACAATTTATGAATTTCTCGATCAGCTGTTGGATCACCAAATAATTTACTAACGCATATGTTGAAGAGCCTAGGTGTAAATAAAGGCAATCACGTCACGGGTTTATGTGCCCTGACGAAGTCAGATTATATGAGTATTTATAATCAAAAGAGGAAGGTCAAAAGAGGCCTTATACCTCTATAACTATAAACAAATGCAGTCGGCCCACGACGGAGAATTTATATACAATATCATCATACAACACCATCAGTTTTGAATTTGATACATTAAGCTTAAATTTATCAATCCACCAACAATCACTGGCTTCGGTGCCAAGAAAGCCTTAAAACCTCGACATACATCTGAGAAGAAAAATAGATTGTGACACCACTTCCACTAATCCTACCCCAGTGAATATCTCCTAAACGGAACCAAAAACAATGATTACTGTGGTATGTTTAATGAAACCAATGGAAAATAACCAAGAAGAAGGGTAGAGATTCTTCACAGTATAAATTGACCACCGATGTTACCTCCAAAACCATCCAACTGTTAATACATACCTCTGTTACGTCCAAAACCACCCACCCATTAATACATACTTCTTTGGAGGTAGACTCCACCTATTAATTGCGGTACACGCAATAGCATCCCCCAAGCCCTAGCATTGCCCCATACGATTAACGGGCCAATATCAAATTTGATATCAAACAAATTGAACTAAACGTTCAATTTGTCCATATTGAATTCAATATAAATCCAAAATGTGATATACGAACCAGATGTTCAGCACGTAAATTCCCCTAGATCCAAATCAGCGGACCAGATGACCAACTCTCAATAAAGTTGGTAAAAAGCATAAAATGCACAGCGACACCGTTTCCTTAAATCCTATCAAGGAAACTGTCGCAGCATGTTTAGTGTAACAGCATGCTTAGGTTTACGAAAATTAATTTTCATTGAAAAATACACATTTAAGGATTTCTTTTGTTGTTTCCATGTTTTAACTGTTGTAAATTGTATTCCGTGTATTTCTTCTAGTACTTTCTTCAATTTTGCTTTTATTAAATCAATTAACACCCTGTAAGGTGTTTCTCTGCCACTGCGTTCCACCGCCATTTTGTTTTCAATATGTAAACGCTATAAAAGCGACTGTGTTCTATTTTTCAACTCTCTTATATCTTTCGTAGTTACATTCGTGCGGTCGCTCCATTGTAATCGTTTTCGTTGCCGAGCACAATTTCGCAGTTTTTTATAATTATTATATCGGTTCGGGCGTATAATAGCCAATAAAAGGATTTATATAGAACTTTTTTTTTTTGTGTATCATTTTATCTGGACGTCTTCCTGTTTTCGCTCAAATTGAATCGGCACGATAAACGAATCGTGCATTTTATACATGGTGCTTCGAGCCGGATCGGTTTAATATAAAGAATCAGTGCTCTTTTAATCGGTCCTGTCAAACAATTAAATTACTTTTATTTTCGAAGTGAATCACGTATGTTACGTCAAAGAATCCTTGACGATGTAAGGAACTTTTTGTCACTCACTTTAAACACCACACACACGTTGGAATCCCTCACTTTAAGTAAAACACTCTTTTGTCTTTAGTTAAACTATTTATTTATTCTAAACTAAATTTTATTGTTATTTATTGTTTCTTTATTCCCATCTATGGGCACAACTTGAACTTATTAATATTGTTCCGGACACTTTCAAATTAATTCCTATTTGTCGGCACAATCTTCAATTTATTAATTTTGTTCCGGGGACTATTTCAAATTAATTTACTTATTCATTTTTTTTGTTTCGGACATAATCTCATTCACTCCACGCAGCACTTTCAGACCAACTCGGTCAAATCTCAAAAACCAACTCTATATCGATCGCTTGATCGGAAGGAAACCTTTTTTTTTACGTTACCTAAAGGCAACGTGTTATTTTCCTTTTTTGCTTTCTCGTTGACCTCACATAAAATCCTTTGTATCCGGATCTCTATTGTGAGCCAGCGATCTTTTGTCTGATCCTTCGGTAATATTCCTAGGATCGACAATTTCCATAGGTCATTAAACATTACTTGGGTTTTTTAGTAATGTTTAGGATTGGTATTTACCACGAGTTTTTTTGGTAATTACATTTTAATGGACAACGGTGCCAAAGATATTTTGTACTTCTTAATGCTATTGTTGTCCATCAATCCTATTTACATGCATCGCTCTTTTTTCCGTTTAGGAAACGTATCCTTACAATGGATTAAAAGAAACGGTGTCGCCATTGAGGATTGTTTGTCTGGACTCTATGGTTATATTTTCTTAGCTGATTGGTACATTAATCAATCTGCCTGGGGTTCACTATATGTGATCCGAAATTGATTGGGGCTTCGCCCGGTATGAATGTTTGGGGGGGTGGTTTTGGTACGTAACAACGACACAAAAACCCATCAACCAAAATGTGTAACCTAATTACACATATTGTCTAGACAGAAATACTATTAAGACCAAAACTCAAAAGGTATATTAACAAACTACAAAAAATTCAGAGAAACATAAAAATATGGAATAACCCAATTATACATTTTGTCCAGACAGAAATATTATTAAGAACAAAACTCAAAAGGTAACAAATAACAAAAATTCCAAGAAACATAAAATATGGAATAACCTAATTAGAATATAATGTATATCACAACATATGTTACCTAATTACACATTTCATCCAGATGAACAAACTCAAAGATAATTAGCAAGAACTCGTGGAAACACGAAAATGAATATTACACTAATTGCAATATAATATCCATTGTGAGAAAGATATTATATTGCAACGTAGAGAAATAAACCTAGATATACGGTTTTATATTAGAGTAAGTTTAGTTTACAAAACGGTACTGTAAAGAGCAGACCTTTTTTATAAATTCAAAATTGAATAAAATATAAATTTTATTTAGAAGTGTTTTCCGTCATTTCACTCAAGTGGAGTTTTAAGAAAACATAATTCGTACGTGAACAAACTGTGTTCTGTGAAAATATTGACTATCACGTGTTTTTTCGTGCAAAACATTTAAATAAAAATTTACAATAGTGCTGAAAACCACAATAAGGTGGAAGGATCAAGCTTCCAAAAACCCTGCTATCAGTGCCATCCAGGAGGCAGAGTGCAGCAACATCTAGTTCCGAAATCGAACGTCGTTGGACAGGACCAGGAGAACGCCATAATTTAAACACTCTCATCGTGGGAACGAGCGTCGTTGGACAAAACCAAGGTTCTTACGTCTAAAACCACCCACCCATAAATATATACCTCTTTGGAGCCAGTCTCCACCAATGAATTGCGTTACACGCAAAATCATCCACTAAAAGGATGAAACACTCCCCAAGCCCTAGCATTGCCACATACACTAAACGGCCCAATACCAAATTCAATATCAAAGAAATTGAACTAAACGTTCAATTTGTCCATATTGAATTCCATATAAAACCCAAACGTGATATAAGAACCAGATGTTCAGCACGTAAATTCCCTTGGTTCCAAATCTGCGGACCAGATGACCAACTCTCAAGTAAAGTTGGTAAAAAGCATAAAATGCACGGCGACACCGTTCCCCTAAATCCTATTCAAGGAAACATTTCCTATACGGAACAAAGGACGGCGGTCGTAGAAACACTCCCTGAACAACAATACCCTTAAGATACAAAAATATCTTTGGCTCCGATGTTCAGTAGAAAAGAAATTGCCAAGTCTGGGCACTGTTAGAAATCCCACGTAATACTTAAGGGATTCCAGACGGTTGCCGATCCAAGGTAAAATACCTAGGGATCAGACAAAGGATGCGCGGGCTCACAAACGAGACCCTAATACAAAGGATATTGAGTGCGATCATCGCACAAGGAACCTAACACGTTGCCTTGTGTTAGCAAAAAAGAAAAAAAAAGTTTTTCCTGCTATCAAACGATCTGAAAAGGAGTGGAGTTGGTTTGTTATACTTGACCTTCATTCGAAATAGTGGTGAGTGGAAAAATAAAAGTTTTCGTGCGGTCGTCTTGTTTTAATGCTCCGAATTAGAAATACAAAAAATTTAAAGTGTAAAACTAGAAATCTTCGTTCATAAAACGAATAATAAAAACGCTAGTGTAATTAGAACTACAAAAAATTCAAAGTGTAAAACTAGATATATTCGGAAATGCAAACAATAAATAGTGTAAAATTAGCAAATAGGATAAGTGAAATGAGAAAATAAAAACCAACGACCAAATAAGTTGTGCATTTTTAATTGGTATCGCTCTGCTAACGCGATTAAGAGTCATCCGTGTCTTAGGAACAAAAAAGTGAAGTAGAGTTTAGTCACACCAAATTCAGGATAAAGGCAACGAAGGGAGATAGATCGCCACCACAACAGTCACAACCAGATCAACAGAAGTACAGGAGGTAACTCTATCTCCACAGCCATGTGAGTACCATAAGGTTATACACCTACATATATAACAAAATTAAACAGTGTTACATCTAAAATTGTTGAAAGTAAAACATTATATTAAAATAATAATAAAAAGAATACAACATTTGAAAATTTCCTGTGTACTGACTTCTCACGGAAGAGATCCTGGCCCATGCGGTTAAAGAAAACAACAGGCGCAATAAAACGGACTACACGTCCACCCAAGCAGCTAACAACACAAAAAAAAGGGAATCAAAAATGTGCATTAACACGATGCACTATTGATTTTCCTTTTGTTGTTCGGCTAAAGAAAACAGCAGGCAGAGAAAAGGAGATATCCTTTTTATCTGCAGGCGGAAAGAAAAGAGATTTCCGGTCGAATCCAAAGAAAAAAAAATGAGAAAACCAATAGAGACGGTTGGTCTTCGAGATTTTGGCCGAGACGGTCAGATAACGAGTTGGTTTTTGAATCCCGACCGAGACGGCGAGATAACGGAGTTGTTTTTCAAGAGTTGAGCGGAACGGTCGGGTTGTTGGTTCTAGAATTTTGACCGAGTCGGCCTTCAAGTGGTGCGCGGTGTGAGGCCGGGAAAATAGTACTAGATAAGTGTTCAAAACATTCTGAAGAGTTTTACAAAGAAAGAGTCGTGTTAAACTTAATAGATTTTCGTCAATTAACTGTGTGACCGAGGAATATATGTGTAATTAGGAACTAAGTTAAGTGACTTCTATGTGTGGTGACCGAGGAATATATGTGAAACTAAGAACTAATTTAAGTGACTTATGTGTGTGTTGGTTAGAAATAAAAATTAGTTTAAATATAAAACAAACAAAGAGTGTTTTATTTTAAAGGTGTGACAAGTGTGTGTGGTGTTTAAAGTAAGTAGAAGAAAAGTAAAACAACATTGGCGCAGCCGGTGAGCCCAGGAAGCCCGTGTTTACTATCTCGTAAGAGCATGAAAAACCTTGTGTCGAAAAGGACGACAGAGCTCCCATACAGAAAAATATCACATTTGCAATAGACTAGTCAAAATAAAAACACTAACCACAAATAAAACATCATTTTATACATGGTGCTTCGAGCCGGATCGGTTTAATATAAAGAATCAGTGTTCTTTTAATCGGTCCCTTCAAACAATTAAACTACTTTTCATTTCGAAGTGAATCACGTGCGTGAAATAATTGTGTTCGGTGAAAATATTGACTATCACGTGTTTTTTCGTTCAAAACATTTAAATAAAAACGAACAATAGTGCTGAAAACCACAATGAGATGGAAGGATCAAGCTTCCAAAAACCCTGCTATCAGTGCCATCCAGGAGGCAGTGTAGTGCTCCAAAAAACCCCTACCATCTTTTTCTCCCATTCCTAATCCAAAATCCCAGCAATATTACCCTAAAACCCAAAATCCTATCAAAACCTGAAAAAACCCAAACATAATCCAAAATTCGCAATAAACGAATCAAACATTCGTTTATCGCATAACATTTGCCCCCACGGCATAATTAAATCCAAAATCAAAATTAAAATTAAAATTCACAATAAACGAATCCAATATTCGTTTATTGTTCTATATTTGCTCCACAGCATCACCCAAATCCAAAATTCAGAGATCGTTATCTCTATCCCAAAAATTCCATTGAGTTAAACAAACAAAAACTCAAAAGCAGATACATTCACACATCTGCGTAATAGTTTCGTAAGAATTCAAGAGATTGATTTCTTATCTTGTGTAAATACAACATCTCGCTCGAAATATCCAAAAGATCGAGATTGTTGCACGAAAATGTGTATCTTTGGGATACAATTTTGGATTCCTTTTCCTTTATAAAGGAATGGTTTAGTGGTCTCCGGGCCGCAGTATAATATCGGCCATTCTCCCTGGAGGAAGTATCCCAGGAAAATCCTGATTAATAAAAACCTTATTACTGAAACTAGACGATTTTCATTTCTACGGATAATCAAATAACACCTGGCCCCCACGGAAGACGAAGTGAAGACAACAGGACGAAGGCCAAACCAAAAGGACGTTACTCTTCCCTCTGGATCAGAGGAAGCACGGTTAACGACCCCTTGGAGGACAAGATTTCAGGAGCGGTCTGTTTTAAGAGATCGCCTTGTCCTTTTAAGGATCAGGAGACTCGCGTCCTGAATCTAACCCCTACAGAACACAACAGCAAAGTGCCGTGACATCTACGTCAGCAACATCTAGTTCCGAAATCGAACGTCGTTGGGCAGGACCAGGAGAACGCCATAACTTTAACACTTTCATCGTGGGAACGAGCGTCGTTGGACAAAACGAAGGTTGTTACGTCCAAAACCACCCACCCATAAATATATACCTCTTTGGAGCCAGTCTTCACCAATGAATTGCGCTACACGCAAAATCATCCACTAAAAGGCTGAAACACTCCCCAAGCCCTAGCATTGCCCCATACACTAAACAGGCCAATACCAAAATTGATATCAAAGAAATTGAACTAAACGTTCAATTTGTCCATATTGAATTCAATATAAATCCAAAACGTGATATTCGAACCAGATGTTCAACACGTAAATTCCCCTGATTCCAAATCTGCGGACCAGATGACCAACTCTCAAGTAAAGTTGGTAAAAAGCATAAAATGCACGGCGACACCGTTCCCTTAAATCCTATTCAAGGAAACATTTCCTATACGGAACAAAGGACGGCGATCGTAAAAACACTCGCTGAACAACAATACCCATAAGACACAAAATATCTTTGGTTCCGATGTTCACTAAAAAAGAAATTGCCAAGTCCGGGCACTGTGAGAAATCCCAGGTAATACTTAAGGGATTCCAGATGGTTGCCGATCCAAGGTACAATAACTTGGGATCAGACAAAGGATGCGCGGGCTCACAAACGAGATCCTAATACAAAGGATCTCGGGTGCGATCATCGCAACACGTTGCCTTGTGTTAGCGAACAAGAAAAAAAAAGGTTTTCCTGCGATCAAACGCTCGGAAAAGGAGTTGAGTTGGTTTGGAATACTTGAGAGAAACGGTCGTCGGAGTTGGTTTTCAATACTTGCCCGAGGCGGTCATTTGAAATAGTGGTTAGAGAAAAAATCCTTAGTGGTGTCGTCTCGCTTAGTGGTCTGCAGTAGAAATACTCTTCATTCACATAAAAAATAAATGGAGTTTACTTTAATAAGTGTAAAGTAAAGCTATATTAGTAACACAATATAATATATGAGCGATCGATGGTTTAGATTTTAATACCGGAATGACACCAATTTCAAATAGTAACTCATAAAAAGAAAAATGCGTGTCGGTGCATAAGTGGAAAAAATTAGTTTTAATTGTATATAATTCAGTTTTAATTATGTATAATATATTGGTGACCAAGAATTTCTTATGCGAAAAGAAAGATTAAAATGTTTAAGCAATAAGGATTGACAGTAAAAGCACAAAAATAAAAGAACTTAAATCTAAAAAACAAAATCTCAGTGTTGCATTTCCAAGGACGAAGGACATGTGGGGCTTTTCAGGGCCCGAAGAACCCCGCATCATTTTTAACCCCATAAAAATCCTATAAACCCCATATCTACCCTTAAGTCGAATCCCTGGGAAGATCACACAACCTTGCCATTGCTTTCACCACTGTCCTAAAATTGCTGAAAACAATTCGGTTATCCCCACGGATAACCGACATAAATACCCCGAACAGGGCTGTGGAGCATTTTCTCTATATTCGGCATTGCATACTTACCCTTTATTTACAGACCCATCGGCCAATCGTCCTACCGACGATATACAGCGTAGCCATCGTTGGCTACCTGCAGGCGATCGAGCGTTATTTAAAATAACACACACTCGATTCACCGACCGACGAAATGTTACATTCTTAGCAGAATCAAAGTGTACACAAACACTGTCGCGATGCCCATCAGCGTCCAAGAATACATGCCGGGCTATTTGCTGGCTTGCACATCTGCAAGCCAGATTTCTAATAGCCCTACAATAGGTCATAATGAGCGGGATAATAAAAAGACCAATATCCCAAAGACCAATAAACCTTTTTTTTAGTTGCTATGGCGAGCGATCTTCTGTGAATTTTACATCACAGAAGACCCAATTGCCGCCGCCAGTATTGCTCCTTTATGCTACCCGAAACACTTCTGTCTATCCAATGTGGACAAAAGAAAAGATTTTCGTGCAGGCGGCAATTTCCTACACAATTAATGTAGTCGAAAAGATACATGCTCTCAGGCAGCCTTGGGTTTCTGTTGATATTATATTAACATCATGTGAAAACCCTTCCCATGAGATATGACTACATTTTCTGCCAGTCTCTATTTACCAGATGTGTATTGGAATTTCCCTGGTACACCAGAGGTATCCGATCCTACAAGAAATGTTGAGGACGATTTCTCCCGGAGTCTCATAATAACCTTTACGGTATGCACTTCTTCTTGGAGTCAGATTTTATCATGCAAAGTGTTCACACGCACCGACCCGAGAGTCATTGTCGTTAACGGAGTCGAGTCCTTTTTCTTTTATCCCTGTAGATTTTCATTCGTCTCTTGTGGATATAGCAACATTAAAGTGTCGTGATCATATTTGTGAACATTGCCAGTTGCGTTAGTAATTGAACTTGTCGTTCGTGGATGTAGAGTAACTATAGTGTATCATTAGCGAACTCCATACTTGTGAACATTTTAACTTAGTTCTATCCAAAAATAAATATGTGTTAAATAAAAGTGACTTCGAACTATAAAACAACTCCAGCGTTTCATTTCAGTGCCTTCTGGTGACTGTGCGTTTTATTTCAAGCTTTTGTGTGCGGGAAAATGGCACTTGGCCGAGCAATCTACAGAGAACAATCCGTGGTGTTTATACAGAATTCGCGTCCGTGCTGTCGCCCAGGTACATAAACCACAGCAGACAAATTGTCGCGAAACTTAGTGGAGAATTTTCATTCGTCCCAGCTGCCAACCATCTCCTTGCCGTCGTTTGAAGATTCGTATGAGTCTTGGCTAGGATTCTACGATTTGTTTAATGCTTTGGTGGACCGGGGTGGCAAAATTGCACCAGTCAAAAAATTATTCTATTTAAAAGGCTGCCTGAAAGGTGAAGCAGCTGAGGCTATCTCGGCCATCGAATCTTCAGATGCAAACTATCAGGTCGCTTGGGAGCTTTTGAATGAAAGATACGATAATCGTAAAAATATACGTGATTGTCACATTAAGGCCGTTATCGATATGTCTTCAATATCCAGGGATGTCTCCTTTCGTTCATATGTGGACATTTTACAGAAACATCTGCGCGCACTCCAAGCTTTAAAAGAACCTGTAGAGTCTTGGGATGCCCTATTGATTGTCATACTTCGCGGGAAACTCAATCCCTCCTCCCGTGAGCGATGCGAAAATTGCAGTAGTAGTATAGCTCACCCCACCATGAAAAACTTTATCAACTTTATGAAAAGACGGGCTCAAGTAGAAAGTGCTCGAACGCAACCCATTTCTAATACCACATCGGAAAGGTCCTCTATACGGCGCAACCATAAACCCCCGCAGACTCAGACTTGTATTTTTTGCAATGACACAAGTCATCAGGTATACACGTGTGGCAAGTTCATCTCTTTGACTCCTCAAGCGCGATTCGAGGCAACCAAGAATGGCCGTTGGTGCTTAAAGTGTTTAAGAAAAGGACATCGAGTTTCAGGCTGTAAGGCACTGTGGCGGTTCCGCCAAACCCCACGGTACAATTACCTAAAAATCCCCATTACTTCATCCCTAGACGCATACGTTTTTGCTAATGCAATCGCATTAGGCCCCTGAAAATGCTACACGCATTAAATGGAGCAAAGCTCTAATCGTAAAGCTTCTGCAAAAGAATTCTTACCTTTTCAAGCATTCCTTCGCTTACAAATCCCCCGTAAAAGTTCTCACTTTCCTTATCATAAATTACCTGAAAAGAAAAACCCCGGTTCACATATCATGTAACCATTCCAGCCAGGGATAATTATCATTGCGTCGCCTATTCCCAGTTTCATTCATGTGTACGATAAATTTCTTTATGTATACATTAGCTGGCGACCTTTTTCTCCCAGCAATAAAATTCCCTGACTCGCACAATGTGCAAACCAAAACAAATACGCATCTCGCGTCTTAAATCAATTAGTACCATGTGCATCGGCATTGCGACTATCGTAACAATTGCAATGCATACCATAGACAATGATCTACCCGATCCCCTTGTCTTCTAATATTTCGGGGTCTGCTTTTCATCAGCGGCGGCAAGAGCAAACAGAAAACCAATTATCATCCAAGGAGATTGGGTTTGTTTGCTTTACCGAATTGGCATTCCATGATACACTCTATGCCCTTTTCTTTGTTTAGATCCTTTCCCAATGCTTTAGTCCATAAAATAACCAGCGTACACACACACAAGTGTACTGTGGCGATCTTCGGTATGAGATCTGCTGGTTCCCCCAAAGGGAGACTTTACGTTTCTCTGGGAAGAGAAAATACACCCCTAAATTAAGAGAGCCAGTTTCACGGGCCGAATTCCCTCGTCAACGATTTAATATCGTTGAGTCGTATTCCAACCACCGACCCACCATATATTTGTTTAATAATAATTCGTTCAGATTCATTTGAGATCAGACAACCATTGAAATAAATACCGAAAAAATTACAAAAGTGTTAATACGGGTTACTAAGGAAGTAAACTAAGCGAGGGTCAAGTGTGGACCGTTAATATTTGGAATAGAAACTATGAACTCAGTGATTATCTGTTCTTGGTGCTTAGAAATCAAAATGAATTTCCTAATAAAAAAACAAAAAGTGTTTTATTAACAAATGTGTGTTAAGCGGTTGGTGTTAATGAAAGAAGACATCCCTCTACGCCCTCACTTGGACCCCTGACCGGTGAACTGGGATCAACACGCCCACATCGTGCGGTAAGAAAAAATTATATAATTAATGCTAAAGATATAACTCCAAAACACAAAAATATGTACAACAATGTAATGTGTTTCTGTATGTGTTAATATTAAGATGTATATAAATAAACATAGTTACTAAATGAACTGCCTACCATAACGAAGGTCAGGCTGAATTGAAAATGGTGCCACGGAGAAGACCCAATCCGCAACCGAATCTTCAAGCCAAGTAACTGAAGTCCGACGCGAAGGATGAGGGATGAATTATTCTCATTTATGCTCATTATACTGGAGCAGGGAACAAATTAAAAAAAAACTGGCGACAGATGAAACTGTAGTGCTCCAAGATGCCCTAACATTTTCCTCCCACATATACACAAATCCTACCTATAACAAAATCCATTTCATATCTCCAACATAACATTGAATTCAATGTCAAACCAAATCGAACTAAACGTTCAAATTCTCATTTATTGAATTCAAATTCATTTATTCAATTCAATGCATTTATTCGATTCAATTTCCAACAAGCAAACAGCATAGTGCATATTTTCATATATATGCTATAAGCAATGAACACCTAAATTTCCTACAAGCTCCAAAACCCAAAAATGCACGTGCCCAAACAAAAACATGTCTATTTTATCGACCGACACACAATTCAGGCAATCCATACATCATAATACATATCTCCACATCCCAGATGTTTATGACTTGCTAATAGACACGGATTCCCAGATCTAATTTCACACCGATTTCCCACGGATCTTGTGTTACTCGTACCCATTTGAAATGCACGAAAACTCTTGTTTGCATTAGCCAGATGGCTAACACAAACAAAAACTCCAAGACAGGATCAAACGATAAGTGGCGATGCGTCTTGACCTTCGAAAGAAGATAAAGATATTTGAGAATTAGAATTTCGAATAGAGGTGAACACCTTGAAAGAAAGACTTGACTGGAGTCGCTTGGAAGAGTCGTTGAGTAGCGAGTTACGTTTTACTTCCGTGGGGGCAATAAAATACGATAGTTTAATTTTTTAAATATATATTCAATTTTTATTTTATTTCGAAAAACTCTTCTCTATTACGCTTCCATCCGTCTTGAGCATCCAAACTCGATTCGATTTCACAGCCCCTTTTCGGCAGCAACAGGTCCTTTTTGATTCGATGAATACGACCACCAGCCCTGTTACACAGTTAATTCATTGTAGACGCACACATACACGCGACTGCGTAGCAAGAACCGAAACAAATTGTTTATCATGTGTGGAATGGATGCAGAATCTGATGGTCCAACTACTGTACGGATACTCCTGTGGGCGAGAAGAGAAAACAAAGCAACTCTGCATCTGTTCGTGGAATCATGACCGGGGATTCACTCTGCTGTGATCTGGTCATCTTAAGGGTGCGGATTAAGACCGTAGCATCTGCAGCTGGCTCGATTCCCTAGATCGTGCAACTGCTTGACGAAGGTCGTAGTCGTTTGACACCATTAACAATCGGACCGTATACTTTGATAAGATTCTGTAAGGTCGATAATTACTACCCAACTTCCTTAAGTTCGCTAATGCAACAGTATTAGTACCTGTGCATGCTTCACGCATTATATAGATCACCATCTATAATCTTAAAATCCCTATAAAGATAACTTACCTTTTCATGCATCCCTTCGCATACAATTTTTCGTAAGATTTCTTTCTTTGCTTATCTGGTAGTCTAAACCAATTCGGTACCAGACAAATTCCTGTAAACAAAATGATTCGGAATTGCATTCAATGTAACCGTCATGACGGGGACCATAAAATTGCGCTGTCTATTTTCCCAGCCGCGTCATGTGCCTTTTCATACACATTGCCTGGCAACCTTTTTTGTTTGTGTTATCAATAAACAACCCAGGCAGCTGCATATAATTAGCGCAATACACGCTGAAACTAAATTATCCAGCATTTCCCAATGCAAACATGAACCCAGTTTCTACTGCAGCCAGAGATGCCATAAAGATCCAATTTGCTTTTAGCACCTTTTTTCTCCCAACGTCGATAATAGCGACGAGGCATCGCGTAAACAATGACCCGCATTACCAACGGTGCATTTGGTCATTTTCTTACTTTTGTCTTTGCCGCCTGCCTGTTTCGTTGTTCCACTGGTGTCGAGCACGTGTGACTAGCATCGATCTGAACGAACACCACACATACTACCATGACCTTTATCACAAGACCTGGTTTCCTATACCACCAAGAGAGACTTTACGTGTCTCTGGTGTTAGGTTAAAACGATATCCTTATTGGAGAGGATATCGAGGGGTCGTATTCCAACCTTCAAGGTGGTCGGGTCGTCCGCCATCCACCGTACCGGCGCCGGTACGGTGTGTACGTGAAAAATCGAGTGCGAGTCGTCGGCGTGAACCAATATTTTAAGTTTTTTCTGCTTAAGTGGCTACTGACAAATTGTAAAACCGGACCAAAAAAAAAATAAACCTAATCGTAAAGAACAAAATAGTGCGTTTAACTTGTTCTCCTTGTGGACGGTATGTGGGCGAGTTTGTTGTGTTGCATTTCCTTTTCCGTGGTGAATAGTTTCCGGAACTGTTAACAGACGGATGGGGATAGGAGTGAACCGAGTGTCCGTGTTTGGCACAATACCACTCGTTCCCCACAAGAGCATAAACCTTTCTGATAGTGATGACGATGATTGGATTCCTGACGAGCGAAATGAAAACGAGGTATCTGATAACGAAGAATATTGCGCGGACGAAAATCCTTTTAGAACTCAGCCGACCCAATCTCAAAATAGGATATCAACAAACTCGCCCCGCATTGAAAATCGAAATAACCGACAAAACCAAAATATTAACAGGGTATCCAATTCACAACAGGGAAACGAACTCACTCGGGAAACGGGCAACGGCAATCCTTCTCGAGTGCAGACAATCGCCGATATACACCCCATCCCGATGTAAATTTTCAAATGGGCGTATTTTTCTGCCCTGAATTTAAGGAGCCAGTAATACGTGTAAAATTTAACCCATCGGATAAACAATACTCGACTTTCCCCATTGACACAGGCGCAGACATCAGTCTGATAAAATTAGATAATCAATATATTGAACGATCTGTAGAAAATTCAGACCCAGTTACTATATCCACCATTGCTATAAAAACGATCAGCACATGCGGAAAGGTATTGGGGAGTTTCGAATTTAGAACCGACAGGCACTCCATACCCTTAAAACATAATCTTTTTGTAGTGGGAAGCAACGTAGACTTCCAACACGATGCCATACTGCGAAGCGATTTCCTTGCGAAGCACCAATGCCACATTAACTTTTAAAAGGGATTCCTTAAATTCGCTGTGAAGAAGAGAACCACGGTAGAACTCGAGTAGTTTTTAGGAAATAAAAACGAGGTCAAGGAAAATATTCAGAATGCCGCGCCTTACGAGGTGTCTTCCACGGAAAATACAGGCATTCATGAAAAATTGGACAACACCGTTCGTGAGTCAACATCCGAATCCGTTTGTCTACGGGCCGGATCTGATGTTGTTCAAACACAACGAAACCAACCACCCTTGAATCTTCATCTTCCCATTTAAATAAAGCTTGTGGAAACGAAAAAGTTAAGGAAACTGCTGAAAAACTAAGTTCAGGAAAACATGAACCTGAAACTCTAATATCCTCAGTAAAAATAAAACAAAACACCACGGTCGACTACATAAAATTGCATTCACGATCTCAACAAATAATGGAGATTCTATTTAAAGGAAAACTCAGTCAAGAACTGATTATTAAAAAGTCCGAGATCATGTCAGGGATATATCTGGGTAATAGTTTGACAACACCACAGGACAACAAAATAAAGGTACTACTAATGAACACATTAGACACCGATCAAGAAGTAAGCACCAATCACACAGAAGTCGGATGGGAAGATCTGGGTGACTACAATGTGTTACAGGTGGATGAAACTAAGAACCTTCTAAAAAATAGGCTTGAACGGCTAGAATCACTCCTAGAGTTGCGTCATTGTAACCAGGAGGAAAGGAAATCTATCCTGAATATCTGTCGCACTTATAATAACCTATTTCTCCTCGAGCGCGACTACCTCACATACACTCACGCCATAGAGCATCAGATCATCATGGAAGAAGGTAAGCCACCCCTCTATATAAAACCATATCGCCTACCAGATAGCTCCAAGCAAGAAATTCACAAACAGGTGAATGAAATGCTTGAGGATGGCGTGGTACAACCAAGTTTCAGTCCTTGGAATTCCCCTCTCTTACTAGTACCCAAGAAGGCAGGACCTGATGGGACAAAACGGTGGAGAGTGGTTGTCGATTTTAGAGCCTTAAATAAAATAACAGTCGGAGATGCATATCCATTGCCGAATATTACAGATATTTTGGACCAGCTAGGAAAAGCTAAATATTTTAGCACATTAGACTTAGCAAATGGTTTTCACTAAATACGCATGGACAATAGAGACAAGGCAAAAACAGCGTTCAGCACACCCTTCGGACATTACGAATATAATCGAATGCCCTTCGGACTTAAAAACGCACCTGCCACATTCCAGAGGCTTATGAACAATGTACTCATGGGTCTCCAAGGAATAGAATGTTTCCTCTATGTAGATGATATTGTAATTTACGGATACGATCTGAACGATCATAGCTCCCGACTTACCAGAGTTTTCGAGCGACTACAAAGGCACAATCTGAAAATCCAACCAGAAAAGTGTCACTCCATAAGGAAGGAGCTCACTTATTTGGGGCATGTTATTTCAAAGGAAGGTATAAAACCAGATCCAGAAAAAACTAAAGCGGTGAAAACTTTTCCAACGCCCAAGAAACAAAAAGACGTAAAATCTTTTCTCGGTTTTGTAGGCTACTACAGAAAATTTATTCCAAATTTCGCCGAACTGGCAAAACCTCTAAGCAAATTACTGCGAAAGAATATTCCATTTCATTGGGATGCCCTTTGTGATGAGACATTCACATCTTTAAAAAGAAAGGTTATAACGCCACCAATATTGGCATACCCAGATTTCAACATGGAGTTTATAATAACCACTGACGCTAGCAATGTTGCGTTAGGAGCAGTGCTATCTCAGGGCACAATAGGCCAAAATAAACCGATTGCTTTCGCGAGTCGAACTTTAAGCGACGCCGAAATTCGATATACAACATCTGAAAAGGAATTATTGGCAATGGTTATTGCATTAGCCCAGTTCCGACCATATGTTTACGGACGGAAATTTACTATAGTCACGGATCACAGCTCTGTGGGACTCTTCAGGGCCCGAAGAACCTCGCATCATTTTTAACCCCATGAAAATCCTATAAACCCCATTTCTACCCTTAAGTCGAATCACTTGCAAGATCACACAACCTTGCCATTGTAGTGCTCTGAAAAGCCCTACCACCTTTTTTCCTCCATTTCCACATCCAAATCCCAGCTATTTTACTACAAAACTCAAAATCCGATCAAAACCCGAAAAAACCCAAACATAAACCAAAATTCGCAATAAACGAATAAAACATTCGTTTATCGCTTATTAGCTGCTTCCACGGCATAATTAAATCCAAAATCTTAAATTAAAATCAAATTCCCAATAAACGAATCATATATTCGTTTATCGTTTTGCATTTGCCCCACGGCATCATCTAAATTCAAAAACCAGAGATACGTTATCTCAACTTGGTAAAATCCATCAAAGTGAACAAACAAAAACCCGAATTCATTTACATATCCACATCTGCACAATAGTTTCATAGGAATTCAGGAAACTGAATCGTTATCTTAAATAAACACTGAGCATCTCACTCAGGATTCCAAAATCGGGATTTTTGTAGGAAATTGTGTATTTTCGAGATACAAATTTCGATTTGGTTTCACTTATAAGGGTGATGAATTTCAGATTCGAGGATCAGTCTCAATTGGCGTTCTAGGTGTAAGGACGCCAGAAAATGAATTTACAAATAAAATTAAAATTTAATAAAATTAAAAGTATTTTTAATTGATCCTGGCCGATTCCCAGGACCATATTCGATCGGTAGCTGTGTGGCGATTCCGCCAGATCCCACGGCTCGCCTTCCTGAAAAAACCCCCATAATCATAACCCGGGTCTGCACCAGCTTTCGCTAATGCAATTCGCATTAGCATCTTAGATGCTTCACGCATCAAACAGACCCAATTATTTTAACCCTAAAATCCCTATAAAGAAAACTTACCTTCATGCATCCCTTCGCATACAATTTTTCATAAGATTTCTTTGTTTGCTTATTTGGTATTCTGAACCAATTCGGTACCAGACAAATACCATAAATATCGCGCTGTCTATTTTCCCAGCCGCGTCATATACCATACATACACATTGCCTGGCAACCTTTTTTGTTTGTCTTACCAACAAACAACCCAAGCAGCTGCATATAATTAGCGCAATAGACGCTGAAACCAAATTCTCCAGCATTTCCTAATGCAAATATGAACCCGGTTTCTATTGCAGCCAGAGATGCCATAAACATTCAATTTGCTTTTAGCACCTTTTTCTCCTAACGTCGAAAATAGCGACGAGGCATCGTGTAAACAATGACCCGCATTACCAGCGGCGCATGTGGTCATTTTTCCCTATTGTCCTTGTTTTCGAACACATGCAACAACTTTGAATCTGCTCGATCGCGCACATATACCACTGCGCCACTAGTTACACCCTTAAGAGAAACGTTTTTCTCTCTCTTCCTTTTTCTTCCTTAGCGAAATCATCTCTGCATGAGATGACGATCGCGGAGTCCAATTACATCCGCCGACAACCACGGTGGTGCTATCTCCTGCTCCCCGTGACGACGCGGGGACGCATATATCCGAAGTCGAGTCGGGAAAGCGCGCTTTAATTTAAGTGAATTTTTATTCATGTTTTGCATTTAATCAACCACGAAGTAACTATCGGTTAACTTCAACAAACCTTTTAATTAACAAGTAACAAAAACAAATGACTTTTAATTCATGTTTTGCATTTAATCAACCTTAAAGTAATTATCCATTATCTGCAATAAACTTTTTAATTAATAAACCATAGACAGTGCGTTTTATTTTTTTACTCTCCTGTGCTGCGTTTCTTGATGTTTTTCATTCTAGTGACAATTGGATGGAGGAGGAAGTGAACCGTGTGCCCGTGTCAGGTACAATACTTCCTCCCCACATTGGTGACCCTTAGGGTAAATTCACGCAACCTTCGATCAAAAACAGTGCCATTTTGTTCCCGGTAACTCAGAACCAGTGACTATTCGGTGCGGCAACAGTGTCAGTGACTTATTCGGTGAGCAATTGTGGCGGCAATTGCCAAAAATCAATGAATGGGCAAACATCGCCCCAACGACAGGATCACCAACACGCACCAGCACCAGACTAGCAGCAACACCAAACAGCCAAGGCTTTACCAACATCACCTGGCCGGGAGCAGCACTCGCCTCAACAGCAACGGCCAGGATTTGGTAAGTTCCATTTTCTCTATTCTTCGTTTTTCTGAACAGGGAAAATCTTCCCAAGCGAATGTATATTTTAACAAAGCCATTGAATTAGCACCGGACCACGATCAGGCTCTTTTGAATTCAGCGATCCTCTTGCAAGAACTTGGAGGTGACGAGTTACGCAAGGTCTCATGGGAGCGGCTATTCACAATACTGAAAAAAGATCAAAATAATGAACGAGTCTATTTCAATCTGGGAATGCTAGCAATGGACGAACATAATTTTGAAGAAGCGGAAAACAATTTCAAACGTGCTATTCACATTAAAACTGATTTCCGCAGTGCCTTGTTTAACTTAGCTCTATTGTTGGCAGACGCTAATCGCCCTCTGGACGCAGTTCCATTTCTAAATCAATTAATTCGTTATCATCCGGATCACCTAAAAGGCCTTATACTCCTTGGAGATATCTACATCAACTATATGAAAGATCTTGATGCCGCTGAGGTATGTTATCGAAGTATCATTAAATACGAACCACATACCATTCAGGGACTTCATAATTTGTGTGTGGTTTTCGTTGAACGCAAGAAGCTTGTCAAAGCACGAACCTGCCTCCAGTACGCCCATCAATTGGCTCCGAACGAGGAGTACATTTTAAAACATCTAAAAATCGTTCAGAATCGCCTCGAAAAGATTTATAAGCTACCTGATGAATCTCCAGAAAAGCAAATTGCTTTATCTGATTACGATCCAAATGAATTCAGTATGGACAGGATACAGAACACGAATACCTCCGGGACACCAGCAGCTACAGCAACGAACCGTTCCATAACCCCAAACCCTATAACGTCCTTATAGCATAATATTATTTACAAGCACAGGGAATATTAACAAATTATTGGTTTTAAATTATAATAAGTTTTATACTGCGAAATAGTTAAGCCTGAACCGTAACAGGATAATAGAATGTATTGTATTTTATATCTATCCATTGTACTTAATTCAATCGATTCGTTAGTCAAAATTTTATTAGAAAAACAGAAGTTGAATATGAAAACCAAAATAAAAAAAGTTTTTAGGAAAATGTTTTCAGGGTTTTACTGTTTTTATCGTTGTTAGTGATTCTTATTTAGACGGGAGGATATTGATATTTTATAAAAAAGTTGTATCTTTGTTATTTAATTAAAAATGAAAACTTATTGGCAGGAATAAAGTTGTAGTTATATACCGCTAGCTGGTGTTTCTAAACACCTCATGATATACATGTGAACAACTCGACTGGCTGCGATTATCCTTAACAGACACCGCTTAAAACCCTTTACAGTTTTATGTATGCTGTAGTAATATTAAATTCCTTAAAACCTTTTTAATTTTTTTTTTCTCCTTTCCTTTTTGTATTGTCTTCATGTAAGCTCCTTCTGAGCGAAATTTAAAATTTGTTTCCTAAAAAACATTTGTGTGCATTGACATTTGTTATTCAAAAATTAATTACCGATTTGAAGTGCAAATTACCACACACAGTCCTAATTAAGCGATTTTCATGGTAAAGGTAGACAACTGGTTCGAAACAGTTGTCCTGCCAGTCTAGGAAAATCGTTTAGTAAGCTCGACTGTTAAAGGCTATAAAGGATATCGATATTTATATGAATGGGCGTATGTCCGGAAATATGTTCATTTGTATGAATGCGTTTCTTTTATTTTCTTTTAAAACAAACAAACATTAATCCGAATATTAAAAATATTCTTATATTCTCCTCTTTGTTCTCCTAAATGTCTGCCTTTCTTCTGCCTTACTTAACACTTTGTATATTAAGCAAACTCCAGTTATTTAAAGAAAACAAGACCTTATATAAAACGCTTAAACGCAATCGTTTTTTCCTTTTTTTTTTTTTTTTTTTAAGTACTATAAGCTCATTTTGATTTAACATGATTTTTGGATAACAAACAAATAACATTTTGTTGCACACTATATCTAAGAAATAAATTCAAATATTGGGACTTTTAATTAATATATATGAAGTTGGTTCAAGGTTATTAAGGATAACATTGACTTGTTTTATTCTTATTTAATAAATTTTTTTTTTGTTTGCTTTTATTCTTTGTTTTTAACGACCAATAATTATATACATGTTATTTGAAACTTACACCAGTAATTATCACCAACACCAACAAACAAACAAATGTTTATATCTACTAAATAGCTTAGACTTTGTCCTATATGAATATATTAGAATACCTTCAATTCAAAGAAAAACAAAACTAATGTAATAGCCCAAGTAAGTGTGTCTGTTCTCAAAACTTGTAAAACAAATATCGAAATACAATCCCATATATCGACAAGTGACACGAAATAAACATTCACACCCATTTAAAATACACTTATTGTCATATTGTCCGATTTCCTTGTTGTTCCCCTCAATTTCTGTTTTTCTTTCGTCTAGTTTAAAGTTTCGCATATTAAATATTCTGTTAATCTAATCGAATAGAAATGGTTGCTGCAATTTTATACATTTTAAAAACAAAATAACAAATATTGTAAGCCCCTTCAGGGTATTAAGTAGCGCACAACCCTTTCCAGCACGCACACGACTCCGTTTACTCACACGCGACCTCTCGACTCTTCGACTCCATTTGTCCAATCCACTCGACTCCGCTTACTACTTCTCTCGACTTTTCGACTCCTCTCGACTCCATTCATTCCTCCACAACCGACTCCTCTCTTAATAGCTCGTCTCTTACATCGGGACACAATGCCCCTTAAACACTGGACCCCACCCAACCTCACTTGACCCCACATCGGCTCAATTTATTCCTTTAACCGGCTCCTCATCACACCCTTCGGACTCTTCGAGTTCAAAGTGATGACCTTTGGCCTTCTTTAAATACTGCCAAAGCTCGCCTCTATGCGACCCTGTCCGCCTACTCTCGTCTATATACATTTCTGCAAACCGGCCCCTTATGTAACAACAGCTACTACGCGTAGCATATAATCAATAGGACGCCCGGTTTTGTCTCGCGTGAAACACCTCACCCTTTTCTGTCTCTTTTCTGAAGGTTGGCGCTCACGCTCACCAACCATAGCCTTCACGCAACCCCAAACAACCCTTCTCGACTCTGCGTGACCTCTAACACCTTTTTCTGTCTCTGTTCATATATTGGCGCCCATCTACGCCAAAAACAGTTATCACGGGAAACTGTTCATCAATGCTCGACCTTTCTACCCGATTTCAGCAAGCCAGCTTCCCTCGTTACCACAGCTACTACGCGTAGCAGCACCCATCAGGGCACCTGGTTTTGCCCCTTTATTTAAATTTCAGGACATTCGTCCTTAGATCTCCTACGTCTCCCAAATGTCTCAGCAACACCGGTCCACAAATCAAACCGATACCACCGGGCTGAGACAACATACCTGTTTCCCCAATCCTTTAACCACCATGGCTCCCCTTTAGCGGCAACTAAAGGCTATACACGCCCCTCTACGCCGCCTCAAATACCTAGGTGCATAATACTTCGGAGCGCACATCTAATAACCCTAGGGCGCCCTGGGGTTGGACACAATCAACCACCCTCCAGGAGCCCCCTAACCCAAAATCCCCTATTTTTTTTTTAAGCAAGAGCGACGGCCGGCACCTCACGGCAAGTTTCCATTCGGTCGAGGTCGCAGCTACCGCTACATTGGCACCAATGTACCGGTCCTCCCTCGATAGGTAAAACATGCAATTGAGGGCCCGCCCTCCTCTACCAGTCCCAGCGGCAAACAAATCGCCATACAAACGTATGGACAAAAGACACCCGCTCTGGACTTGGTCCCTTTCCATTCCGCACACGGCAACCCGTCACTGCGGATGGGAATTACCCTGGGATAAGTTCCCCTCCTTCTCGCACACACTATTTCGTCACTGCGGATGTGAGCGGATTTCCGATAGGTTCCGACCTATTCGGGCGATAAGCCTGTTGGTCCACGAGACCCATAACAGGCCGATGGACCACGCCGCACACATTTGCCCTTGATGGCATCAAGCGGTAACAACTGTGTCCATCTTATCGATAAAGGCCCAAACAATAACCAGGAACTGGTCACCACGACAGTCCCTTAACATTACCACAGCGCATTTCCGAAGCAACCTCCCTATCATCACAGCACCCACCATCGAGCATTCCCTCGCCCCTACCTTTTTTTCGTGACTACGTCACTGGGAGGGGAGTACTGTGGCGATTCCGCCAGATCCCACGGCTCGCCTTCCTGAAAAAACCCCCATAATCATAACCCGGGTCTGCACCAGCTTTCGCTAATGCAATTCGCATTAGCATCTTAGATGCTTCACGCATCAAACAGACCCAATTATTTTAACCCTAAAATCCCTATAAAGAAAACTTACCTTCATGCATCCCTTCGCATACAATTTTTCATAAGATTTCTTTGTTTGCTTATTTGGTATTCTGAACCAATTCGGTACCAGACAAATACCATAAATATCGCGCTGTCTATTTTCCCAGCCGCGTCATATACCATACATACACATTGCCTGGCAACCTTTTTTGTTTGTCTTACCAACAAACAACCCAAGCAGCTGCATATAATTAGCGCAATAGACGCTGAAACCAAATTCTCCAGCATTTCCTAATGCAAATATGAACCCGGTTTCTATTGCAGCCAGAGATGCCATAAACATTCAATTTGCTTTTAGCACCTTTTTCTCCTAACGTCGAAAATAGCGACGAGGCATCGTGTAAACAATGACCCGCATTACCAGCGGCGCATGTGGTCATTTTTCCCTATTGTCCTTGTTTTCGAACACATGCAACAACTTTGAATCTGCTCGATCGCGCACATATACCACTGCGCCACTAGTTACACCCTTAAGAGAAACGTTTTTCTCTCTCTTCCTTTTTCTTCCTTAGCGAAATCATCTCTGCATGAGATGACGATCGCGGAGTCCAATTACATCCGCCGACAACCACGGTGGTGCTATCTCCTGCTCCCCGTGACGACGCGGGGACGCATATATCCGAAGTCGAGTCGGGAAAGCGCGCTTTAATTTAAGTGAATTTTTATTCATGTTTTGCATTTAATCAACCACGAAGTAACTACCGGTTAACTTCAACAAATCTTTTAATTAACAAGTAACAAAAACAAATGACTTTTAATTCATGTTTTGCATTTAATCAACCTTAAAGTAATTATCCATTATCTGCAATAAACTTTTTAATTAATAAACCATAGACAGTGCGTTTTATTTTTTTACTCTCCTGTGCTGCAGTTTCCGGGATGTTTTCGTTCATCCTTCCGCGTTTGTGAACTGTGTTCTTTCAGTGTTTGGCGGAGCATTTTTGTAACCTTAGTGACAATGGGATGGAGGAGGAAGTGAATCGTGTGCCCGTGTCAGGTACAATACTTCCTCCCCACAGCTGCTCTTCCCTCAAGGTTTGAGGAAGCACGGCGGCACCGCAACGGGTCCCCTCAGGAGCTTTCTTAAAGAGATCCCTCGTCCTTTTCAGGACCAGACAAGCTCCCTGAGAGAAGGACCACAGCAAAAATGGTGGCAGCGGTTTGGGATCCCAACATCCCCTACCAATAAAATATAAAATAAATGAGCAGTGGATCGGACTGATTCATTCATCCCCTACAAAGAAGACTGACGGCAGCGGTTTGGATCTGAGACAAATAATCCCCTACCAAGAAGAGTCTCAATTGGCGTCCAGGCAAAGATCAACTGGGATTATACCATAATCCCTTACCAACAAAACGAGAACGACACCCCATAAACAAAAACATCACAGTTAATAGTGAAAAAAATATAATTTTTAAAACAACGTCCAGCGGCCAAAAGCAAACACACCAAACACAAACTATATCGACACATGCGAATGGAGACGGAAACTCTGGCAATCGATAGGCAGGAGCTCTAGTGGGACTGTGAAATGTGGAACTAGCAAAACCCGATAAAGGTCTCAGTCTGAACAGCTGGCTACTTGTCCAATCTACTATTCCCGGCAAGACACTAGCAAAAGGAACAACAAGGTGATCAGGGACAACTGCAACATACTCAACATCATAAACAACAAAAATTTCATGTCCATATAACAACACCGCACCAGTAGGAGCAGTCAATACAGCTGTAGCAGCCAGCAACACCGGCACAAAAATGTACAAGGTATGCACATACATTCTATCTATAAAATTGTATTAGTTAATTTAAGAGGACAAACAAAACCCACAATACACATTTAAAAAGTTCATAAAAACAAAAAAGGAACGCATAGAAAATCACCAAACAAATTAAATTGTGAAAAATTAATCAAAGGGGATATCAAGAAAAGCAAATTTTGAAAATTTTATTTTATAAACAGCATTTTTTAACGTAATCACTTGAATGGTTTACAATAATAACAAAAACCCCAAGAAAAATTTAAATATACATACAATTTTACTTACATTTTTACATATACCTATACATATGCACATATTTACATTCATTAAATAAGTTTCTTAAGGATTTAATTTACTTGATGAATATTTTCCATACTTTCTAACAGGAAATTCTCGATTTTAACGCGCTCACCCTTATCTGTCTGTTGGTCTTTTTCCTTTCATCTGTTTAGATCAAAATTCCTTAGGATCACTTTCCCCTATCCAGGATCTTTCCACTTGCAGGCTCGTTTCACTTTGGGCTCGATAAAAATGTCCTCTCTTTTTACCATTGCCTTCTTTCACAGGATCTCTTCTGCTTATCTGTCTACCAGGATTTTTCGAAATTAGGAATGTTTTACTTCGGTGTCGGTAAAAATCTTTTCCTACCTTCGATATTTTCGAAATTTCCTCTATAGGTGAAGATGTGTTGGGTTTGAAAGGATCTCTTTTGCTAATCTTTCTTTCACAGCATCTCTTCTGCTAATCTGTCTGTCAGGATCTTTCGACATTAGGATTGTTTGTTTCTCTTACCTTCGATAGGATCGATTTCGTCGGATTCTCTTTAGATAGGTTCGTTACATTTATAATTGGGAAGATGAATTTACCGAAGGAATATTTCGCCCAAAATAATACCCGAATCGAATATTTGAAGTGCGCGAAAACATGAAGGTCACAATCGGGTTAAAGGATATTTTGGATTTCGTACCGGTGTTTAACGGTAACCCGGACGAATTGGATAATTTTGTTTCTTGCGGAGATATTATTTTTTCACAGGCACAGGACGACAGTCAGCATGCTTTTTATCTAAGCGTGGTAAAAACCAGACTGCAAGGCCCAGCATACGACCACATCCGGTACAAGGTCATTTCAACCTGGAATGATCTTGCTTCCGAATTAAAGGGGGAATTTAAAATTCTTACCTCAAGGTCAGCGGCACAAAACAGTCTGGTGAAAGCCAAGCAAGATAGCAGGGAAGATGTGAAGGAATTTGGAAACAGACTCGCACACCTCCTGCATCTGCTGGACAAAGCCACGCTAGAAAGCACTGTCGAACCTGCCGTGCAGAAATATATCTTCGAGGAAAATAGCAAACTCGCCCTACACGCGTTTGAAGATGGTCTTAGGGATTCCCATTTAAAACTCTTAGTGAAAGCACGAGGTACCCCAAGTCTTAGAGCAGCAATCAATTACGCTCTCGAGCAGGCCCCACGACTAGGCGATGGAAACCCTCTTAATTTATGTAATAATTCCAAATATAGCCAGCCACAAATTTGCCAATCGTGCAATAGGTTTGGTCATACTTCTGCGACATGTCGTCGAAATGAAAACGTTTGTAATGCTATTCCCCAACAAATGAAGACAGAGGTTCAACGCGTTGAATGCACTTATTGTAAAAGATTTGATCATTCTCAAGTAGAATGTAGGATACAGTCTCATTTCAAAAGTCTAAACGACTCTCCATCGAATAAAAACGATTTTAGAGCTCCGCCCACTTCTACCGCAAACGTCTGGAGAAGTGGAGCAATAAACAAAACGAGTAGGGTACAACAATCACAAATTTGTATAGGAACATTAAACAGCCAAAGATTTAAACAATCGTTCTTAGAAGCAAAGGATATAAACAGGAAGGTAGAAAATGCCTCACCTTACAAAGTGTCGTCTACGGATGAAATTGGCATTAGAGATAATAGGGACATAAATCAGAGGCAGGATGATCTAACTGCTCCTCAAATAGAAGAAGTAGTGACCAAAGATCATATCCAACAGTCAACATCTGAATCCGTTTGTCTACGGACCGGATCTGATGATTCGACAAAGACCCCTGAACATACTATCCTAACACCTCTCTCTACTTTCATATTATTAAATGCTCCGACTTCTAGCAACAACACGTCCAAGTTCATAGAGCACAAACTGAAAATCCCGGCAAAATGTAAGCCTGAGGAGCAAGAACTCTCAGCAGATTGTAAGCCCGAGGAACAAAAACTTTCAGCTAAGTGTACACCTGCGGAACAAAGAGTCCCAGCAGAACTTAAGCCTGAAAAGCCACAAGATCTCCCAGCATCCAATAAGCCTGAGGAACAAAGATTCCCAGCTAAGAGTAAGACTGAGGAACAAGAAGTCACAGCAGAGTATAAGTCTGTAAAGACCAGCTATATCAAAATATTCCTTTTAAATTACTTGTTTGTCCGCATCGTCTCCCTCCTTTCTCTAATTTTCCATACTTTAAAATGGGTTCTACAAATAAAACATATAAATAAACAAATAATCAAAATTCCTTTTACAAATAAAACAAACGTTGATCTTCCAAAATCGATTACGAATCCTCCATCCTTTAAAATGTTCTTTCTAGATGGTTTTATTGCCCAAAATTCGAAAAATTGTACACAACCCAATCCGACGAAAGTTTGGAAAGTCTTCCACAAATTTAAAGAAAAACTTAAAGTGAAACAAATAGATTTTTCCTTTCAAATATATGTATATGTGTATGGACATAAAAATAAAATACCAATTCTGACATTGTAAATCTAAAAATTTAAAAAAAAAAAAAAACTATATGTAAATTAAATAGAAAATATATAATTAATAATATTGAATTCCCCTCTTAACAAATAATTGTACAAAAACAAAATAGATACATATACATAATAACGCAAATAAATAGAATAAAACAACCAACTTTGTTTTGGGAAATTTATGTATCTAAAAGAAAATTATCTATAATAAACAAAGAAAATTTGTAAATAATACAACTGTATTCACAATTCAGGAGATAATAAGCAAAATATAACAGAAATAAATCTCTGCAACTTCATATTATTAACACATGAATATGAAACAAATATTAACTCCCTCAATAAAATAATTTTGTATATATTATACAATATTTTAATTAATTGCCATTAACTTAAAATTTAAATAAATGAACAAAAATATTTTAATAATAAATGATCTTAATTTGTAAATAAAAAACATATATAATTCTAAGTATAAAAAAAAATTTAACTAAACAAAACAAAATCTATGAAATAAACTATATTAAATACAAATATAATAATTTCAAATACCTATGTAACATTCTCCAATTAACCTAATCACATATATCCTAAGAAAAATAAGGAACTGACATTTTTTAGTTTAATTCAAAACAAACTTAAAAATTTAGAATAAAATCTGTCTTTATAATACATGAAAAAAAAAACATAAATATGGTCCTCAAAATGAAACAGAAATATACTCTGGAGATAATGTAAATTCCTACATAATACACAAGTTGTAATACAATACACTTTTAAGGCTCACCTAAAATTTATCTGTAGCACAAATTGAATTTAATATTTTATTTAAAATAACCTTACTTTATAAAAATAATTCACAATTATTATTAAATATATTGAAAAAACAAAATAATACTGTAAATAACATTATTAATATATGGAACTTAAAAATGTACTTATATACACGATACGAAAAATTGTGAATTTAAGCCTTTAGTTTAACACATAATCTTAGACTTTATAAAAACATAACAAAACATTGAAGAACACTCTACCGTAAGCTACAGAATTAACACAAAATTTTGAATAATACTTAAAAACAAGAACAAACATTTAAAAAAGTAGCAAGCAATTGTAACTACAATGAAAATTTAAAGTAACCATTATAATTGGAAATCCAAATTATGTAACGAATCATGATGACATCGCCCTTCATCTTTTATCGCGTCACTCCTACAAAATTAATCTTTTACAGATTAATTTTTTTTCAAGGAGGGGAGGATGTAGTGCTCTGAAAAGCCCTACCACCTTTTTTCCTCCATTTCCACATCCAAATCCCAGCTATTTTACTACAAAACTCAAAATCCGATCAAAACCCGAAAAAACCCAAACATAAACCAAAATTCGCAATAAACGAATAAAACATTCGTTTATCGCTTATTAGCTGCTTCCACGGCATAATTAAATCCAAAATCTTAAATTAAAATCAAATTCCCAATAAACGAATCATATATTCGTTTATCGTTTTGCATTTGCCCCACGGCATCATCTAAATTCAAAAACCAGAGATACGTTATCTCAACTTGGTAAAATCCATCAAAGTGAACAAACAAAAACCCGAATTCATTTACATATCCACATCTGCACAATAGTTTCATAGGAATTCAGGAAACTGAATCCTTATCTTAAATAAACACTGAGCATCTCACTCAGGATTCCAAAATCGGGATTTTTGTAGGAAATTGTGTATTTTCGAGATACAAATTTCGATTTGGTTTCACTTATAAGGGTGATGAATTTCAGATTCGAGGATCAGTCTCAATTGGCGTTCTAGGTGTAAGGACGCCAGAAAATGAATTTACAAATAAAATTAAAATTTAATAAAATTAAAAGTATTTTTAATTGATCCTGGCCGATTCCCAGGACCCGAATTCAACAATTGTTCGCTTCTCTTCCTCGTTGATCGAGAAGCACGGAAGCGAACCGTACTACACCATAGTATTCACCACTGTCCTAAAATGGCTGAAAACAATTCGGTTACCCACTTGGATAACCGTCATAAATATCCCATCATAACCGAAGAGCTTTTCCTCTACACCCGGCATGTCATTTTTACTCTTCATTTACAGCCCCATCGGCCAATCGTCCTATCGACGATATGCAGCGTAGCCATCATTGGCTACCTGCAAGCGATCGAGCGTTATTTAAAATAACACACACTCGATTCATCGACCGACGAAATGATACATTTTTGGCAGAATCAAAGTGTACACAAACACTGTCGCCATGCTTATTTGACGTCGAGAAATACATGCCGGGCTATTTGCAGGCTTGCACATCTGCAAGCCAGATTTCTAATAGCCCTGCAATAGGACATAATGAGCGGGATAAGCCAGATCAATAAACCTTGTTTCTAGTTGCTATGGCGAGCGATCTTCTGTGAATTTTACATCACAGAAGACCCAATTGCCGCCGCCAGCATTTTTCCATTATGGTACCCGAAAAACTTCTGTCTATCCGATTTAGACAAAAGAAAACATTTTCGTCCAGGCGGCAATTTCCTACACAAATAATGTAGTGGAGAAGATTCATGTTCTCAGGCAGACTTGGGTTTTTGATGATATTTCACACCATCATGGGAAAACCATTCTCATTATTTATGACTGCATTTTCTGCCAGTTTCAATACCTGTTCCTTTATTTTCCAGATGTGTATTGGAATTTCCCTGGTACGCCAGAGGTATCCGATACTACAAGGAATGTTGAGGACTATTTCCAAGAGGAGTCTGAAAACAACCTTTACGGAGTACACAATACACAAGTAGTCAGATTGCATCCTTTGTCGCGAGTACTTGTCCTGACAACCAAGTCTTTCTCTCTAGTAAAGGGAACTCGGTGTTCGAAGTGCAGTTTATCGCAGTACGTTATTACGACAAATTATCCCTTAAACACTTGGGACGTTTCACAAAAAGTGATCGCGGTCAGTGGCTTGTAGTCGGTCGGATTGAATTAAATGTGTGTGCGCCAAAAGAACTCAAGAATAACAGTGTTGTGTCATTTATTGGACTAGAATCCACTAACAGTGTAAAAATAAACGAGTACGGAATATTTTTAAACCTTAATCGAATAAACAAAATTGCAGATCAACTGGATATTTATTAAGTGTGACCGGAGGAAATACTGTGTAATGATTAAATCCAAATAAAGAAAACTTTATCCAACCTAGCTCCATTGGGGCCTCTTATTTATCTTTCCTCTTGGAACATGGTTTGGTGACAATTTTTGTGAGGAAATCGTTCGTGGGTGATGCGATTGCATTGGCACCTGAAAATATTTCCTTTACCAAGGACATTAATGCATAAAAGCATTACATTAAATTCCGAAACAGAATTGCATATACAAGAGCATTCATAGTCCAATGCATCACTAGAATTCGCAGGAAAACTATTCCGGCATCATTGTTTGCCAAGCAAATCTCCCTAGACGAATTCCTGTAAACAAAAGGATTTGAATTACATACAAACAACCTTCAGCAGGGGCCATAAACATTGCGCTGTCTATTTCTTCAGCTTCGCCATGTGTATAATAAATTCTGTTAATGTACACATTGGCCGGCGACCTTTTTCGCCCAGCAATAACATACCGGCGGCCGCATTCAATTATCGCAATCGACCCTGAAATCCCTAAAAACAATTCTGTAACGTACATATGCACCATAAATTCCCGACCATTAGGCACCCATGTTCCACCATTGCTATTCTGCCGTACATGTGCATACCACATGTCCTTGGCATTTCTACGGCCGCGGCAGCTCTTTGACCATCGGACAAAAGCGAATACTCGCATCCTACCCTAGAGTCATAAAACGAAATTCTGCGCAGGTAATCATGAATACGATCCTTTTAGCATCTAATGAGTGGCTGCTATTTAGACAGCCGACCCTCATTACCGAAAGATGCTGTAGGTCGTTTCACCATTGTTCCGTTTTTCCTCGTTTCAGGCAAAACGCATCGATCAACACGGTGATGTGTGCCAACACACACATACACCACCGCCGTACCTGAGATCGCTTTCCATTGGTCACTGGTCAAAGGAAATTTCTTTCCCTTTTCACCACACCACCAAAAACTCACCCCAAACGATAAAATATCGTTGAGTCGTTTACCATCCGCAGACCGCCACGGTCATGCGTCACTCCAACTCGCCGTCACTGCGAAGACGCACAAATATATACTGGAGTCGTGTTCGCGTTGTTCAAGTAACTTTAGTTAAAGTCGGTGAAAGTATTGATTTAAATCTGTCATTTTATGTGTTGTTCGATTTGGATATACCTTCAAAACTAAAAATAAATCTAAGTGAAAGTATTAAAGGTAACAAATAAAGTATTATTGTTTATCAAACCGGAGTGTTTTGTTTCTGTGTTGTGTCCGCTCGGTTGCGAAGGTCGACCATAGTTTGCTTCATCCTTGCGTAGTGAGCAGTTTCCGCGCGAACAATTTATGATGGAGGAGGAACTGAACGGGGTGCCCGTGTATTGGCACAATACTTCCTCCCCACAGAATTCTACTCGAAGAATATGAGTGCACAATCGTCCACAGAAAAGGAAAGCAGAATGCAAATGCTGATGCTCTCAGCCATACAACAACGACTGTTACGTCCAAAACCACCCACCCATAAATATACATCTCTTTGGAGCCAGTCTCCACCAATGAATTGCGCTACACGCAAAATCATCCACTAAAAGGATGAAACACGCACCAAGCCCTGGCATTGCCCCATACACTAAACGGGCCAATACCAAATTTAATATCAAAGAAATTGAACTGAACGTTCAATTTTCCCATATCAAATTCAATATCAAAGATGTTTCGGATTCATAACTATATGCTCGTCTAGTTCTTTCCCCGACAAATATTCACCACACCTGCCGGCAACACGATGACAGTGCAAAACAACTGTCAATCAACTTTCAACGAGACTAACGTGTTGTTTACTGTGTTTTTTTTTTTGGGCGCATTCAAGATATACTAACGTGCTTGTTGACTCTTTTGGTGCTTGATCATGGAGATATTTCTGCAACTGTGAATACATACTGTTTTGGTGCTTTAATATTCTGAACAATTTATAAGACATTTATATTGAAGTTTCGCACGCCACCAGGTGGCCCTTTAGTGTTAAATAAATAGTTGTCTCCATCGAGAACTCAGTCGAACTTAATCTCTATTCATTTAAAGGCATTCGCCAGTCGTATCGGCTCTACTTCAAATTTAGTGAATGAAGTTTTAACTTTCCTACTTAAACACAAATTCCAACAAATACATCCGTTCAGCGCGGGAACTTCAACCAGATTGCATCGAAGATCCTGGACCGGATTTCTCGACCACAAAGGTAATGCTGTTCCTTTTTTAATCCAAACCTTGTTTCAGGCAACGTTGGTTCCGACGCCATTGCGTCAACCCATCAGCAATTTCGTTCGCTATTCTCCGACGACATTCATCGTTCGGCGGAACACCATCAGCAATGATCTCGGCCGACGACATTCCTCGTGCGGCATCGAGATACATCGCACAAAGAAATTGAACCAAACGTTCAATTTGCCCATATCAAATTCAATATCAAAGAAGTTGAACTAAACGTTCAATTTGCCCATATTGAATTCCATATAAAACCAAAACGTGATATAAGAACCAGATGTTCAACACGTAAATTCCCCTGGTTCCAAATCTGGGGACCAGATGACCAACTCTCAATTAAAGTTGGTAAAAAGCATAAAATACACGGCGACACCGTCCCCTTAAATCCTATTCAAGGAATCATTTCCTATACGGAAAAAAGAACGGCGATCGTAAAAACACTCGCTGAACACCAATACCCATAAGATACAAAATATCTTTGGCTCCGATGTTCACTAAAAAAAAATTACCAAGTCTAGGCGCTGTGAGAAATCCCAGGTAATACTTAAGGGATTCCAGACGGTTGCCGATCCAAAGTACAATACCTTGGGATCAGATAAAGGATGCACGGGCTGACAAAGGAGATCCTGAAACAAAGTATATTGAGTGCGATCATCGCACAAGGAACCTAACACGTTGGCTTGTGTTAGCAAAAAAGAGAAGAAGGGTTTTCTGCGATCAAACGATCGGAAAAGGAGACAAGTCGGTTTTCAGTACTGATCCGAGACAGTCATACCAGTCAAAAGTGGTGTTGAGTTGGTGTTCGCCGGGGTAGCGTTTAAAGTAAGTTGACACTGTTGCGGATTCGCTCTAGACACAACCAGCGAATTCGCAACTGAATGTTACCCGTGGCAACCGCATGACAAATGTCAGCAACGAGCTGACATACTCATTGTTTTGGTTGTCAAGCAACCAATAACAAATTAATTCTTCTTCGTTAACTGCTCAGCCCAGTTGGATGTCCAGTCAATAATCAGTGTAAATCATAGTAATCAATCGAAATAAATACAAAAAATAATAAGAAACCTATCCGCCACGAGTTCTTTTGTCCCAAGAGACGACTATTTCAGGAATTGCTGCAGGTATTCAGTTGACTTACTCGCTCATTAGTTCAGTTTGGTTTCAGGCATCATTGTTGCGGCCGCCATTGATCTGGCATATCCAGTCCCTCGTGTTTGTGACCACATTTGGATATTCCCCAACGACATTCATCGATCGGCGAAGTCCAAATACACGCCGCCCCTGCTCAACCAACGTAAACGTCAGGAGACCGCGTTGTTCCTGACGCCAGCCCACAACACAACAAGAACCCGGTGTTAGTGGAAGGTGTGTTCAACGCTTGTTGGACACACAGACACAAATAATGAATTAATATTCGATAAAGTAAAGTGACATTAACATTAAAATAATACTGTTTAAGTTAAGTGATATTGTTAAAGTGAGTGACAAAGAGGAACAAGACCAATAAAACCCAGCATTACTGAGGATAACCTGTGAATTTTTATTGCATCCGGAATAGCAAGGACCCTGGCCCGTTGGAGCATTGACGGAAGTACAGACAACACGTGAGTCCCCTTGTTATTTTATCCACAAGTTTACTCTAGGGGTATGTATGGTGAACGACCGCCCGTTTTCATTAAAACCCAGACCAAACTAAGTGCCCCCTTTCTACACCCATTAACTATTACAACGTCCAAAAGAAAAACCGTTGACGAAGAAGGAGACTAGGGAGTAGCTACTAAATAGAATTAGGATATTGTAACGGGATAAAAATCATCAACCAAATGACACTCAAACAACAATATCAAAGAAACTGAACTAAACGTTCAATTTGTCCATATCAAATTCCATATAAAACCAAAACATGATATAAGAACCAGATGTTCGGCACGTAAATTCCCCTGGTTCCAAATCTGCGGACCAGATGACCATCTCTCAAGTAAAGTTGGTAAAAAAGCATAAAATACACGGCGACACCGTCCCCTTAAATCCTATTCAAGGAAACATTTCCTATACGGAACAATGGACGGCGATAGTAAAAACACTCGCTGAACAACAATACCCATAAGATACAAAATATCTTTGGCTCCGATGTTCACTGAAAAAGAAATTGCCAAGTCTGGGCACTGTGAGAAATCCCAGGTAATACTTAAGGGATTCCAGACGGTTGCCCATCCAAGGTACAATACCTTGGGATCAGACAAAGGATGCGCGAGCTCACAAAAGAGATCCTAATACAAAGGATCTCGGGTGCGATCATCGCAACACGTTGCCTTGTGTTAGCGAACAAGAAAAAAAGGTTTTCCTGCGACCAAACGCTCGGAAAAGGAATTGAGTTGATTGGGAACCAGGAACGAAGACGGTCACGGGAGTGTCAAAATAGTCTGAACTAAGTAAAATCATCTGATCTTGAGTTTCGGTGTGTGCGCTACTGAGTCCGGGATATGAAATATTGGTTTGTAAGACCCGTAGTGAATTAAGTTGATTTTGAAAACACAAAACCACAAATATTTCTATTGTTCACAAATGACAGTGCAACTTATTAACTTAGTGTATAGAAATAACAGTGAAATAAATATATCTATTGTTCCCAACAAAGAAGAATTGCAGCCAGCGTGTTTTGATTTCCCTGTTTTTTCACCTTGCCTGGATTCAACCCGACAGAATTGGCTTATAGCTGTGTTACTTAAGTGCCGTTCTGTTACGTCCAAAACCACCCACCCATAAATATATAGCTCTTTAGAGCCAGTCTTCACCAATGAATTGCGCTACACGCAAAATCATCCACTAAAAGGATGAAGCACTCCCCAAGCGCTAGCATCGCCCCATACACTAAACGGGCCAATACCAAATTGATATCAAACAAATTGAACTAAACGTTCAATTTGCCCATAGAAAAGGAATTGAACTAAACGTTCAATTTGTCTGAATTGAATTTGAATACAATATAAATCCAAAACGTGATATATGAACCAGATGTTCAACACGTAAATTCCCCTGGTTCCAAATCTGCGGACCAGATGACCAACTCTTAAGTAAAGTTGGTAAAAAAGCGTAAAATACACGGCGACACCGTCCCCTTAAATCCTATTCAAGGAAACATTTCCTATACAGAACAAAGGACGGCGATCGTAAAAACACTCGCTGAACAACAATACCCATAAGATACAAAATATCTTTGGCTCCGATGTTCACTGAAAAGGAAATTGCTAAGTCTGGGCACTGTGAGAAATCCCAGGTAATACTTAAGGGATTCCAGACGGTTGCCCATCCAAGGTACAATACCTTGGGATCAGATAAAGGATGCACGGGCTGACAAAGGAGATCCTGAAACAAAGTATATTGAGTGCGATCATCGCACAAGGAACCTAACACGTTCGCTTGTATTAGCAAAAAAGAGGAAGAAAGGTTTTCCTGCGATCAAACGATCGGAAAAGGAAACGAGTTGGTTTTCAATACTTGACCGAGGTGGTCATTTGAAATAGTGGTTAGTGAAAAAATTATTCGTGGCGTCGTCTCGCTTAGTGGTCCGCAGTACAAATTCTCTCCGTTCACATAAAAAATAAATAGAGTTTACTTTAATAAGTGTAAAGTCAAGAGCTATATTAGTAACACAATATAACATATGGGAGATCGGTGGTTTAGATTTTAATACCGGAGTGACATCAATTTCAAATAGTAACTCATAATAAGAAAAATGCGTGTCGGTGAATAAGTGGAAAAAATTTGTTTTAAGTAAATAGAAAAGACAATAAAACCAAAAGTTAACAAGGAGAAACGGTGAATTTGTATTGCATCCGGAACAGCAAGGACTCTGGCCCGTTGGAGCATTGACGGAAGTAAAGACAACACGTGAGTTCCCTTGTTATTTTATCCACAGGTTTACTCTAGGGGTATGTATGGTGAAAGACCACCCGTTTCCATCAAAACCCATACCAAACAGTGTCCCCTTCCTACACACATTAAATATTACAACGTCCAAGAGAAAAACCGCTGACGAAGAAGGAGACTAGGGAGTAGCTACTAAATAGAATTAGGATATTGTAACGGAATAAAAATCATCAATCAAGTGACACTCATACAACAGTTCTAAAACATCAAACGGATTTACGACCAAGGACCAATCCGATTAAAATGACCAGCGGGTAGAAGGATACCCATAACCATACAAAAGGGAAGTACTCCTAATTCAAAGGTCAAAGTAAAAGACAAGGTATACCAAGGAGTACATCCAACGCCACCTCAACGAGACAAAAGTAAGTCATTTATATAAAAATATTTATTTATACAACAAAATGGCGCAGCCGGTAGGATTTAGGTAAAGCCCTAGAACGGACGGTTCTAATAAGGGCTAATAAACCCTTATTTGGTATTCTGAACCAATTCGGTACCAGACAAATACCAGTAAACAAAATAATTCGGATTGCATTCAATGTAACCGTCATGACAGGGACCATAAATATCGCGCCGTCTATTTTCCCAGCCGCGTCATATACCTTTACATACACATTGCCTGGCAACCTTTTTTGTTTGTCTTACCAACAAACAATCCAAGCAGCTGCATATAATTAGCGCAATAGACGCTGAAACCAAATTCTCCAGCATTTCCTAATGCAAATATGAACCCGGTTTCTATTGCAGCCAGAGATGCCATAAACATCCAATTTGCTTTTAGCACCTTTTTCTCCTAACGTCGAAAATAGCGACGAGGCATCGTGTAAACAATGACCCGCATTACCAGCGGCGCATGTGGTCATTTTTCCCTATTGTCCTTGCCGCCTGCCTGTTTTCGAACACATGCAACAACATTGAATCTGTTCGATCGCGCACATATACCACTGCGCCACTAGTTACACCCTTAAGAGAAAAGTTTTTCTCTCTCTTCCTTTTTCTTCCTTAGCGAAATCATCTCTGCATGAGATGACGATCGCTGAGTCAAATTCCATCCTTCGACCGGACCAGGTCGTGTCTCCTATCGCTTCCCTGGTGCGCACAGGGAAGCGATAATCGATTATAATCGTTCGAGTCGTTGTCTCCAGTCGTGAGTCGAGAGTCGCGTTGGGTAACCACGAAATGTATTCGTGTTTTCCCCTGTCGAATAACATTTAAACTTAAAGTTACATCCAATCGTTTTGTTTTTAATTGTGTATTTGTGTCACCGTTATCAAACAGTATACAATAAATTAAAGTGAAATAACCATTTAAATCTGTGGCAGTGTGTTTTAATTTCTGTATGGTTTCCCCTGGTGATCGTTCGTTTACAGGCCGCGGCGGAACTTTTTTTTGTGAGAACGAAGCACAACCCAGCGCCCATGTCGGTGCCCTGACTTCGCTCCTACAGACTCATTGCCAGGGGTCTCGAAAGACGGGCTGTTAGGTAACGACTTCCTGTCGAGAAATTGCAAGGTCTATGGACCGGGTGGTTGTTTGGGGTTTCTTCAAACAACCATAAACCCTGAAAGTTTTTCCGTGGACTTCGCAAATAACAAGACAGGAAGGGTTTGGCATAGGGCAGCCGAACGGGGAACACAATCGTGGGGGCCTGGGGAGGTCCAGACCGCGGTCGATATTCGACCGAAGACCCTACCCACACGGGGAAGGGCTGCGAAAAAATGCCGCTCCACTTTGCATCCACAGAACCTTACTCAAAAAGCCGATGAGGGTAATGAAGGAACAGCGTTGGTGGAACTCCCACCAACTCACCCCTCTGAGGTCGAAATCGTCCTCAGCAAACCAATAGTAATACCGGGACGCCCATGAACAATCATTGGGCTACCCATAAAAATCCGGGAGGAGGTTATTCTGGTACATAAAGAAGTACAAGAAGGGATACTACTCTCTAATTGTATTTTAAAAAGGGCAACAGGTGCCAAATTAACGGCACTTAATAGTTCGAGTTAAGGTTGAGTTGCACCCAATCAGGGATTATTAAATCATCGCTTTGGAAAAGCGAGTTAACACGTCGACGAGCCTTCACTCTGATGACGAATCGAGTAAGCCCGTGTCCAAAGCCAAACGTACGGAGGAACAACACCTCCAGTATATTAGACACCTGTTCTAGAACGGCCAGTCGCCTGTAGAATCAACACAAGATTCAAGGTTGGCGCAACTATACGTGGAACTCCACTTAGGAGAAAATCTATGTCTTCAAGAGCGCCAATCAATAGTGGAAATATATGAGGAGTTCAACGACATTTTCCACCTTGAAGGCGACTACCTGAACCATACAAAAAACCATTGATTAATGAGCAAATTCGGGAAATGCTAGAGAACGATATCACTCAACCTCGCAAAAGTCCGTGGTACTCACCCCTATTGGTAGTTCCAAAGAAAGCGGGCCCCGATGGAGAAGCCCGATGGAGAGTTGTGGTTGACTTCAAGAAACTGAATGAAAAAACCATCGTTGATGCGTACCTCCTTCCTCGTATTGAGGACATATTAGACCAACTAGGTCACTCACGCTACTTCTCCACGCTTGGTTTAGCCAGTGGCTACCACCAAGTCTTGGTAGATCCGAAGGATCGAGATAAGGCAGCATTTAGCACAAACTACGGTCATTACGAGTTCAAACGTATGTCATTCGGTCTAAAGGGAGCACCGGCTACGTTCCAGCGACTCATGAACTATGTCCTAACTGGGTTGCAAGGTATCGAATGCTTTGTTTATTTGGATGACATTGTCATCATTGTTGGTAAAAATCTGGAAAACCATAACGACAAACTCCGCAGGGTATTCGAGCAATTGAGATATCACAACCTCAAATTGCAACCGTGAAAATGCAGGTTCCTCCAAAAAGAAGTAGTCTCCCTAGGACATGTCTGTTCCGAAAAAGGGGCAATGCCAAATCCCGACACAACTGCCAGTGGCCGAGATTTCCTCATTCCTAAGACAGTAAGAAACGTCCAGTCATTTCTGGGCCTGGCGAACTATTATCCGAAATTTGTTCCAAACTATTCAAAGATAGTGCGCCCCTTAACAAACTTGTTAAGAAAGGACGTAAGATTCACGTGGTCAGACAAATGCCAGCAGGCATTTGAGAAAATAAAGGAAATGTTGGTCTCACCGCCGCTATTAATCTATCCAGATTTTACCAAACCCTTTAATCTGACCACGGATGCGAGCAATGAAGCGCTAGGACCCGTGCTATCACAGGGTGAAATAGGCAAATATCAGCCCATCTTGAATAAAGCTGAAAGAAATTACTCCACCATCGAGAAGGAGTTGTTGACCATTGTGTGGCCGACTAAGAATTTCCGTTGTTATTTGCAAGGGCGCAAGTTCACCGTATACACGGACCACAATCCATTGAAGGGAGTATTTAGCGTGAAAGATCTCACCTCACGTTTAACTAGATTCCATCACAAATTATTGGAATTTGATTACCAGATCGAGTGTAAGCCTGGTAAATATAACACCAATGCGGACGCCTTAAGCCGCATCCCGCAAAATTGTGATGAACCTCCCACACTACAAAGGTGTAATGTAGTAACACGCGCCCAAGTTAAGAAACTAAAGGCGAGCGAAGAAACCCAGGGTAGTCAAATGGACGACGAGTCATCTCTTCACGAGGACCCCATTCCTCCATTCACAAAAGAAGGGATGGTTATAACAAACCCTGACAAAATCCAGCATGTACTACAGGATTACCATGACTACCCTTTAAGTGGGCACCAAGGGGTGAGCAAAACATATAAGAAAATACGTAGGAACTATTGGTGGAAGAACATGATGCGCGACATAAAACAATACATTAAAGTATGTAAGGTATGTCAAACGATGAAATCTTCACCGAAACTACGTATGCCCATGGTAATTACCGACATTGCTAAGCGGCCCTTTGAGAAAGTATATCTGGATATAGTAGGTCCGCTTGAGAAAACCCCAACAGGCAATCAATATACACTCACGTTTCAAGACAATTTGTCTAAGTATATAGATTGTTATGTTTTACCTGATCCGGAGGCAGAAACGGTGGCCACGATCTTCTTTGACCAAATAATTGCTCGGTATGGTGCTCCGAAGCAACTGGTCACCGGTCAGGGAAGCATCTTCCTAAGCAGCTTGTTTAAAAGTGTGTGCAAGCTGCTCCGTATCAAGAAACTCCAAACCTCAGCGTACCATCCCCAATCGAATGGAGCTCTGGAACGAGCCCATCGCCCACTCGTAGAATAATTACGTAGTATTGTGGATGGGAATTCTCAGTCATGGGATCAATACCTGAGGACGGCAACATTCGTGTACAATACCAATGTACATGAAGGTACCAAACTTACGCCAATGGATTGTCTCGTTGGTTTCACCCCAGAGGTACCATCTAGTATAAAACAACCTCCGGAACCGGTGTACAATCATGAGAGCTACCATAAGCTATTGAAGTACAATCTTAGCAAGGCGTAACCTATTGATTTCCAAAAGAAAATCCAAATAGTACTACGACCGTACGGTACGCCCTTTCACATTTCAGTTAACCATAAAAATACATTAAAATAAAAGCGGTGATCACCAGCCACAAAATGTGTGTTTTATTTTTCATTTGTGCGACCTGTGTTTCGGTAAGGATTGTTTAGGTGTTGTTAAACGGAGGACTTCCAATCGTGACAAATAAGTGGAAATGCGCAATCGCTCACGCAGCAAATCCGATGTGGTATTCAGGGAGGCAAACATCAGTCAAGTGGTTAAAAAAAATTTTTTTTCCGGGCAAGGTTATTAGTCTTGGGCCAGGGGGGAGGATTGTTACGTCCAAAACCACCCACCCATAAATATATACCTCTTTGGAGCCAGTCTCCACTAATGAATTGCGCTACACGCAAAATCATCCATTAAAAGGATGAAGCACTCCCCAAGCCCTAGCATCGCCCCATACACTAAACGGGCCAATACCAAATTTAATATCAAAGAAATTGAACTGAACGTTCAATTTTCCCATATCAAATTTGTGGGGGTTTTCAGGGCCCGAAGACCCTCGCAACATTTTAACCCCATAAAAATCCTATAAGCTCCTTAGCTGCCCTTAATTCGAGTCCTTGGCAATCACACAACCGCACCACCCTGAAATCCTGAAAACAATTCGGTTGTCCCCCTGGACAACTGACATAAATATCCACGATAGCTGAGGAGCTTTTCCCTAGATTCGACAGGATGTGTTTACCTTTTTGGCCATAGATCCATCGGCCGATCTTTCTATTTTCTAATGCAGCGTAGCCATGGTAGGTTTCCTGCAAATGACCTTGTGTTATTTTAAACAACACACATGTCACCACATCGACCGATAGGATGTTCTAATGATCGGAACAATGTGTACCCAAACACTGTCTCAATGTCCATTATCTTCCAAAACACTGGCTGGGCTATTGGCCGGCTTGCACATCTGCAAACCAGATGTCTAATAGCCTGTAATAGGACATAACGAGTGGGATAATTAAAGATCAGTCTCGATGGCGGGCGATCTTCTGCCGATTTAACATCACAGAAGAATCTAACACCGTCGCCTTTATTATCCCTTACACACCACCCATAAAATGTTTCTGTCTAGTTAATGTAGACAGAAGACATGATTTTCGTCCAGGCGGCAATTTCAACACAAATTATGTGGCCGAAAAGATAAACACACAATAGAGTACCCTTGAGTGTCTGTTAACATCATAGGAAACTATTTCTATGATTTATGACCGCCATTACTGCCAGCCGCAACACTCGTACCTCTAGTCGACCAGATGTGCATTAGTATTTTCCGTGTGCATCTATAATTATTGGCATCGTCACCACTTCCAGCGTGTGGGCGTGTCTTCCTAACCGGTACGGTTCCTGTAGGGATTTTACAGTGGAATTTTCCAGTCCAACCGCCATTATAATCCCTAATTCAACGATCGGATTGGTTCTTCGACGGCATACCATCTCATCCCCGATACTACAAGGAATGTTGAGGACGATTTCTACGACGAGTCCGTTTTTATCCAGTCGAGTGGTAGCACCAGGAGTGTGGTCGTGTCATCATTACTAACTATTTTTGTGTAACTACTGCAAATTAAGTTGATTCGGTTCGGTGTGACAAATACCCCTATCCTATAAGTGAGTTGACATTCATAAGTGTTCATTAGATATGTTCCACAGTGAATCATAAATAAATGTAATCCATATACTGTACATGAATTGACGATAAGTATGTGCATAAGTGTCCTATTGCGAAAGGTAGCAACTAACAATAAATAAATTTTGAATCGCAACCACGGTGTTTTAATTCATCCTCTGTGTGTGGAAGATCCTTGAAGCTATTGGTGTTCTTGTTCTAAACTGTGGTGTTGTGCTCTATGCGACCCTAGGATTAACCTTTCCGTGCGTGGTGTATTGGGTGATTCCTCCTATCCTAAATCAACGTGGACATCGGAGTTTGTGAACAATTTCCAGATAACATCGGTGGAGTTTTTATCAAGCTAGCATCCTTGCCGATGCCAACGTAAAGACTACCTACAAATTCAATATCAAAGATGTTTCGGATTCATAACTATATGCTCGGGGAAAAGCTAGTACTTTTCCCGACAAATATTCACCACATCCGCCTGCAACACGATGACAGTGCAAATCAACTGTCAATCAACTTTCAACGAGACTAACGTGTTGTTTACTGTTTTTTTTTTTTTTTTTTTGTGCGCATTCAAGATATACTAACCTGCTTGTTGACTCTTTTGGTGCTTGATCGTGGAGATATTTCTGCAACTGTGAATACATACTGTTTTGGGGCTTTAATATTCTGAACAATTTATAAGACATTTATATTGAAGTTTCGCACGCTACCAGGTGGCCCTTTAGTGTTAAATAAATAGTTGTCTCCATCGAGAACTCAGTCGAACTTAATCTCTATTCATTTAAACGCATTCGCCAGTCGTATCGGCTCTACTTCAAATTTAGTGAATGAAGTTTTAACTTTCCTACTTAAACACAAATTCCAACAAATACATCCGTTCAGCGCGGGAACTTCAACCAGATTGCATCGAAGATCCTGGACAGGATTTCTCGACCACAAAGGTATTGCTGTTCCTTTTTTAATCCAAACCTTGTTTCAGGCAACGTTGGTTCAGACGCCATTGCGTCAACCCATCAGCAATTTCGTTCGCTATTCTCCGACGACATTCATCGTTCGGCGGAACACCATCAGCAACGATCTCGGCCGACGATATTCCTCGTGCGGCATCGAGATACATCGCACAAAGAAATTGAACCAAACGTTCAATTTGCCCATATCAAATTCAATATCAAAGAAGTTGAACTAAACGTTCAATTTGCCCATATTGAATTCCATATAAAACCAAAACGTGATATAAGAACCAGATGTTCAACACGTAAATTCCCCTGGTTCCAAATCTGGGGACCAGATGACCAACTCTCAATTAAAGTTGGTAAAAAGCATAAAATACACGGCGACACCGTTCCCTTAAATCCTATTCAAGATTTCCTATACGGAAAAAAGGACGACGATCGTAAAAACACTCGCTGAACAACAATACCCATAAGATACAAAATATCTTTGGCTCCGATGTTCAGAAAAAAAGAAATTACCAAGTCTGGGCACTGTGAGAAATCCCAGGTAATACTTAAGGGATTCCAGACGGCTGTCGATCCAAGGTACAATACCTTGGGATCAGACAAAGCATGTGCGGGCTCACAAAAGAGATCCTAATACAAAGGATCTCGAGTGCGATCATCGCAACACGTTGCCTTGTGTTAGCGAACAAAAAAAAGAGGTTTTCCTGCGATCAAACGATCGGAAAAGGAAACGAGTTGGTTTCTGAAAGTTGACCAGGAAGGTCAGGAGTTGGTTTTTGAGATTCGGCCGAGACGGTCAGCGAAAGTGGTGTCAGTTCGCGTACCCGAGGTGTGGTTTTTAATTGTTAATTTCTTGTCGTATCAGGCTTCCATTTCACATTTTCCCTGTAAAAATAATTAAATACACCTCACTGGACAACTATGAAAAATAGTGAGTTATGCATCATCGTCGGTGTTGTGTAATAACGTTCCCCGTTATCAGTGTGTCTGTTTAATATAGTTGTTCTTTCGGTGGTGATTGATTGTATTATCGGTTAGATTTCTTCATTGTAACAAAAAATCTGGTGAAATCTGTAGTGAATTCCAACATATCTTCAAGAAAAAGGTGATACATCTTTTCGTTACCTACCACAACACAGGGAAGTGCTCTTAATTCAAAGGGCAAAATAACAACACGGAAGTATACCAAGGAATACCTCCAACGCCATCTCAACGGGACAGACAGTAAGTTGTTCATATATATTTATATTTATTAGTACAACAGTTCGCCGGGGTAGCATTAACATTAAAATATTATTGTTTAAGTTAAGTGATATTGTTAAAGTGAGTGACAAAGAGGAACAAGACCAATAAAACCCAGCATTACTGAGGAGAACCTGTGGGGCTTTTCAGGGCCCGAAGAACCTCGCATCATTTTTAACCCCATAAAAATCCTATAAACCCCATATCTACCCTTAAGTCGAATCCCTGGCAAGATCACACAACCTTGCCATAGTATTCACCACTGTCCTAAAATGGCTGAAAACAATTCGGTTATCCCCTTGGATAACCGTAATAAATATCCCATCATAGCCGAGGAGCTTTTCCTCTACACCCGGCATGTCATTTTTACTCTTCATTTACAGACCCATCGGCCGATCGTCCTATCGACGATATACAGCGTAGGCATCGTTGGCTACCTGCAAGCGACCGAGCGTTATTTAAAATAACACACACTCGATTCATCGACCGACGAAATGTTACATTCTTGGCAGAATCAAAGTGTACACAAACACTGTCGCCATGCCCATTTAGCGTCCAGAAATACATGCCGGGCTATTTGCTGGCTTGCACATCTGCAAACCAGATTTCTAATAGCCCTGCTGTGGTGCTCCAAGAAGCCCTACCAAATCCTTTTCCCCACACATTCATCCAAATTCCAACACCTACAGGATGATTCAAACAAATCAATCACCCAAATTTAAAAATACAAAATCCCGATAAACGAATCAAATATTCGTTTATAATCCAAAACATCAATTTCCCCAGATCCTCAAACAGAAGCAAATATGGTAAATTGAACCAGATGTTCAATTTCCATACTCACGCTCATGTGTCCGAGAATTCGCCTAACCGGATTCTTATCTCCAAAAACAAACTCACAACTCCGACCAAAGTATCTAAATCGAGATTTTGCTTTGAATTCGATCTCTTCGAGATACAAAATCTTGATTTGGTTTCACGTATAAGGGTGATGAATTTCAGATTCGGATCAGTCTCTAGGTTGGCGTCCGACGTTTAAAGACGTCAATCATTTAAATTAAATATTGAAATTAATAAAAATAGTTTTAATTGCAAATACCTGCGTTTTATTGGATTCGGCCGAATATCAGGCCTGTATTCAGCAATCGGTTGTCACTCTTCCCGGAGGCCCCGGAAGCACGGTGGCGACCGCAACGGGTCCCCTCAGGAGCGGTCTTAAGAGGAGACGCTCCCTGAGAGAAGGACCACAACAAAATGGTGGCAGCAGTGGGATATCCATAGATCCCGCTACCAACAGAAAGCTTTGAAATAATAAAAGCGTCCCCGGGGCTAAACACCGGCAACAGTGAAACAAAAAAGTGAAAAGTTGGAGACAGCTGTAGCGGTGCCGCCAAACCCTACGGTCCACTTACCTAAAAAACCCCATAATTACTACCCAACGTCCTTAAGTTCGCTAATGCAACGGTATTAGTACCTGTAAATGCTTCACGCATTATATAGATCACCATCTGTAATCATAAAATCCCTATAAAGAAGACTTACCTTCATGCATCCCTTCGCATACAATTTTTCATAAGATTTCTTTGTTTTCTTATTTGGTATTCTGAACCAATTCGGTACCAGACAAATTCCTGTAAACAAAATAATTCGGATTGCAATCAATGTAACCGTCATAACAGGGACCATAAATACCGCGCCGTCTATTTTCCCAGCCGCGTCATATACCTTTTCATACACATTGCCTGGCAACCTTGTTCTGTTTGCTGCATATAATTAGCCCAATAGACGCCGAAACCAAATTCTCCAGCATTTCCTAATGCAAATATGAACCCGGTTTCTATTGCAGCCAGAGATGCCATTGTGGGGCTTTTCAGGGCCCGAAGAGCCATGCATCGCTCGATCCCCACTATTCCAGGCGAACGACTTACCTCTCGGTCGAACTTCAGCAAGGTTGCGTAACCTTGCTACGGCATTTACCCTCAGCCAAATCGCTGGAATTAATACGGTTACCCAATCGGATAACTGTTGTGAATATCCGTTAGGCAGCTTACCTATTCTGTGGGGGGTTTTCCTTCCAAACCCCTTTTTCTCCAACACCACCCATGAAAGACATTAAGTCCACGGCAAAGCTTATCACCTTGCCGTGGCATCAAAAACTCACCCTCGGGCAGGCATTAATTCCTAAAAGACATTAAGTCCACGGCAAAGCTTATCACCTTGCCGTGGCATCGAAAACTCACCCTCGGGCAGGCATTAATTCCTAAAAAAACATTAAATCCACGGCAAAGCGTATCACCTTGCCGTGGCATCGAAAATCCACCCCCGGGCATGCATTGATTCCTAAAAAAAGCATAAGTCCACGGCAAGATTATCACATTGCCGTGGCATTTGAAATCCTATCCTTAGGCATACATTCTGCCCAGGGCAGCTTGTTTCCATAGCCTTATGCTATGGAAACAACATCAACAAAGAGTTCCTTGTTGACTCGTTTTATTTGTTTGCCCATGGCACTTCTTGCATGCGGCTATTTGGTCCCATTGGTTTGCTACCGCCGACAAGGTTTCGGCTGACGCAAACCAAACATTTCCCTAATTACCAGCAATCGCTGGTTTCCTATTATCGGTCCCCACGAGCAGGGACCGCACACGAGCAACGAACTGGATGCAGCCAGAAAATGTTTACTTTCAACATCTGGCAACGGCTGCACCCTATATTCGTTGCAATATTTAAACATCATCAACCGAAATGTTGATTTATGGCCTCCCATTAGGATGACCAAATCTTCGGTTTGGGTCTTTCGCACCCCAGATGTTAGTGTTTACATTCATGGAAAATGCATTAGCGATGTTGGCCTCCATCCACGGTCGCCGAACGATCGTATGCAAGGCATACGCACACATGCATAATGTATGCCTATTTCACCCGGTCCAATCACGATTAACTACCTCGAGTTAATCGTGTAACTCCTCCTCTTTTTCAGTTTCTTTGAGGTTCCCTTTTCTTTGATGAGTTCCAATTAGCCAGTCAGATTTTTACCAGACAACGGGTTACACGTGCCCAACTATCGCGTCACTCAAAGTCGGGAGTCGAAGTGCAGTCAGATATTATACACCAAAGTGGTCGGAGTGATCCAATAAAGGCGCGACAAGCGTTTGTTTAATAATTTAAAAGTAGAACTCAAAAATTTCGTGACTTAAATAACATTCTTTAATTGTTTTAATAAGTGCAAATATAATAATGTATTAAAGATAAAACAATATTTCCCCACTCTGTGACCCAATAGTGCAGAACTTATATTATTTAATTACAGAGCAGTAAAACCTGCAAATTCGCGTTTGCCGTGTAGAATTAATCTAAATAGAATGTGTTGTGTTTTTCAAATTAGTTTATAATTCCATTCACTGTTTGAATTAAGGATCGATTCCAATAAAAGCATACCAGTTAAATAAAAAAACTAGAAACTAAAATTCTCCGGTGTTTTTATTTGACGTTTGTTTTGTAGTGCACAGAACCTAGGAACTTGAGTGCAGAGGCCAGTGTTCGTCAGCTTCATGTTGTTTTCGGTTTTGCTTATGTGACAATTTCGCTGTTATTCAGTGGGTTTTTGTTGAATCCGCGTCCGTGCTGACGCACAAATAGAAACCACCACACCATAAACATCCAATTTGCTTTTAGCACCTTTTTCTCCAAACGTCGAAAATAGCGACGAGGCATCGTGTAAACAATGACCCGCATTACCAACGGCGCATTTGGTCGCCTTTTCTTTTGTCCTTGCCGCCTGCCTGTTTCGTTGTTCCACTGCACGTGTGAATAGCATTGATCTCAACGATCCCACACATGCCACCATGACCTTTATTACAAGATCTGGTTTCCTATACCACCAAGAGTGACTTTACGTTTCCCTGGTGGTAGGTAAAAAACGATATCCTTATTGGAGAGGATATCGTTTGAGTCTTATTCCACCCTCCGACCACGCTGGTCGCACGCGTGAAACTCCCGCTCTCCGCCACCAGCGGAGAAGCGTAAACAGTAACATACGCAAATATATACCCGGAGTCGTGTGGGTATTAGTTTAAAGTATCAATTGGAATGCTTTAAGTGTTGTTCGACTTTAATATACATTGAAATAATGAAAGTGTAAACCATTTTTGATGAATCGAAAACAATAAGTGCCCGTTTTTAGTTTTGTACTCAACTCAAATTAAATAAAAAAAACAGTTTGAACTATTAAGGCTCGCGTGTGTTTTGCTTCTTTTTCTGTTGTGTACGCTGCGTTGTCGATTTCCGGGTGAACAGTTTACCTAGTGCTTGGCGGAACATTAGTGGAACTTTTAGTAATTATGATGGAGGAGGAAGTTAATCAGCGCCGTACGCCGGTGCACGTACTTCCTACCCCATACAACCACATCCTGTGGTGACTACATCATTGACGACACCACCAGGCGAACGCCTAAACAGTGTAAAGTGGACGACGGCCACCAGCCCCGTCAACATTATATGGAGAAGCAGGATAATCAGTCCTGCAGGACATCAACCATAAAGTGACATCTTTAGCGAATGCCAATGCCGGCACAACTACAATCGCAGTCACTAAGCACTTATTATTTTGTTTTTAAAATTTTTGCATCCTCAAAAAAAAAAAAAAAAAATATTTTTTTGTCATAATGCCTCTAAAAGAAGAAGAGGTAGACCTCTAAGATAATAGTCTATTTTTTTTATAAAGTATGTGTATTATATTAAGAATAAATAAAAGAAAATGTAAGCTGAAAGGCATAAATTAAGCATATAATATTGTATAATTTAGAGTGCTTGTGAAGAGCCAGTAAATTACATTATGTAGTAAAAATTATTAAGATAGGTTTAGCATTTAGACAAAAATTGTAAAACATAAAAAAGACTTTGTGAATAAATACGTCTGCAAACAAAACAAACAAACAATCGCAGTCACATACACCCAAGGCTCAATTGAACACAATTCACACCACACCAAAGGCCCACAAATAGTGCAGGGAAGAGTAATGATATTAGCAGCAATAACCACCACAAACCTGGAAAACAGCAATCTTCAACCCCCGTCGGTCTTGCAACACACTTAAAAGCACCAGCAGCATTCGCAGACGCATCAACAACAACGAGTAACCTAGCGACGACCATAGCCGCCAACACAACCAGAGATCACAGGTATTTATATCCATTTTTGTTATTAACAAATTTGCAAGGAGACAAATAGATCTCCGAAACATAAATTTGAAATTCTCTTAAAGGGACAAAGAGAGTCCTACAATATAAATTAAAATTTTTATCACAAAGAGGACAACTAGAAACCTCAAAACTTATGAAATTTATATTTAATATAACCAAAGGGGAAAATTCTAGACATATACTTTAAAGGGGTACATCATCATCATCATCATCATCGGCACTACAACCGGGAGCCGATCTTGGCCTTATTTTTACAAGTCCTGAGGCTTGTTAAATTTTCCATAATGATTTATTTTTTCTGGGCAAGGTCATTAGTCTTGCGCCAGGGGCTCCCCGACGGGGTATACTAACCACTATACTATCGAGGAGCCCAGCGATACAAACGCCCCATAAACTAAAAATTCAAATTTCTATATATATACAATATATACACACATATACATATATACATATATTTTAAGAATTTGTATCACATGGTTTTTAGTAATTACTCGGGGAAAATTTTTAATATTCTCGGGCAGAGACTGCACAATTTCCATACGCTTACGCTTATCTGTTGCTGGTCTTTTTCGTTTTATCTTTTTAGATTCGAAATTCCTTAGGAACTCTTTCCCATATTCATCTATTAGGATATTTTCCACTTGCAGGCTCGTTTCACTTTGGGCTCGATAAAAATGTCCTCTCTTTTGACCTTTGACTTCCTGCACAGGATCTCTTCTGCTTATCTGTCAATCAGGATCTTTCGACATTAGGATTGTTTTACTTCGGGTCAATAAAGATCTTCTCCTTACCTTTAGTATTTTCGAAACTTCCTGTATATATATCGACATATTTGGGTTTGAAAGCATTTCTACTCTTTTCCCTTTAGTCTTCTTCTCTTTTCGCTTCAGTTGAGTTCGAAAAACTCTCTTCTTACTATTCGCCTTTGTTACACTTGTATTTGGGAGGATGAATTTTCCGAAGGAATATTTCGCCCAAAATAATACCAGAATCGAATATTTGAAGCACGCGAAAATTAATATCCAATTATAAAAACGCGAAACTAATAACAATGAATATCACAATCGGGTTGAAAGATATTTTGGATTTCGTACCGGTGTTTAACGGTAACCCGGACGAATTGGATAATTTTGTTTCTTGCGGAGATTTTATTTTTTCACAGGCACGGGACGACAGTCAGCATGCTTTCTTCCTAAGCGTGGTGAAAACCAGACTGCAGGGGCCAGCATACGACCACATCCGGTACAAAGTCATTTCAACCTGGAATGATCTTGCTTCGGAATTAAAGGGAGAATTTAAAATTCTCACCTTTAGGTCAGCGGCACAAAACAGTCTGGTGACAGCCAAGCAAGATAGCAAGGAAGATGTGAAGGAGTTTGGAAACAGACTCGCACACCTCCTGCATCTGCTGGATAAAGCCACGTTTGAAAGCACTGTTGATCCTGTGGTGCGAACATATCTCCTCGAAGAAAATAAAAAACTCGCCTTGCATACGTTTGAAGATGGTCTCAGGAATCCTAGTCTAAAACTCTTAGTTAAAGCACGAGCTACCTCAAGTCTTAGAGCAGCAATAAATTACGCTCTCGAGCAGGCCCCACGACTAGGCAATGATACATTGAAATCTGATAATAATTCCAAATATAGCCAACCAGCAATTTTCCAATCGTGCAATAGGTCTGGTCATAGTTCTGCGGCATGTCGTCGAAAAGAAAATGTTTCTAATCCTATCCCCCAAATTAAGGCGGAGTTTGAACACCTCTAATGCACATATTGCAACAAATATAATCATTCCCAAGCAGAATGGAGAAGTGGAGTACTAAGCAAAACGAACAGGGTACAATTAATAAAAGTTCATTCAGAGAAATTAAATGCAGGACAATTTGAACAAACAGCGCTAGAATCTAAGGGTTTAAACAACATGGTGACGTCTACGGATGAAATTGGCATTAGATATAATAGGGAGATAAATCAGAGGCAGGATGATCTAACTGCTCCTCAGATAGAAGTAGTGACCAAAGATCATATCCAACAGTCAACATCTGAATCCGTTTGTCTACGGGCCGGATCTGATGATTCGCCAAAAACCCCTGAAAATACTATCCTAACACCTCCCTCTAGTTTCATACTCTTAAATGCTCCGACTTTTAGCAACAACACGTCCAAGCTCATAGAGCCAATCTGAAAACCCCGGCAAAGTGTAAGCCTGAGGAGCAAGAAGTCCCAGCAAACTGTAAGCCCGAGGAACAAGAAATTTCAGCTAAGTGTAAGGCTGCGGAAGAAAGAGTCCCAGCAGAACTTAAGCTTGAAAAACTACAAGAATTTCCAGCATCCGATAAGCCTGAAGAACAAAGATTCCCAGCTAAGAGTAAGACTGAGGAACAAGAAGTCACAGCAGAGTATAAGTCTGTAAAGTACAGCTGTATCAAAATATTCCTTTTAAATTACTTGTTTGTCCGTATCGTCTCCCTCGTTTCTCTAATGTTCCATACTTTAAAATGGGTTCTACAAATAAAACATAAAAATAAACAAATAATCAAAACCCCGTTTACAAATAAAACAAACGTTGATATTTCAAAATCGATTATGAATCCTCCATCCTTTAAAACGCTCTTTCTAAATGGTTCTGTTGCCCAAATTTTGAACTATGTCACACAACCCAACCCTAAGAAAACATGGACAATTTTTCACAAATTTAAAGAGAAACTTACAGTGAAACAAATGGATTATTCCTTTTCAAATATATGTATACATGTATGAATATAAAAATAAAACACAAATTCTCAGATGTAAAAAATGAAAAAATAAAAAATAAAATAAAACTATATGTAAATTAAATAGAAAATATACAATTAATAATTTTTAATTCCCCTCTTAACAGATTATTGTACAAAAACAAAATAGTAACATATACATATTAACACAAATAAATAAAATAAAAAAACCAACTTTGTTTTAGAAAATTTATGTATCTAAAAGAAAATAGTCTATAATAAACAAGAAAATTTATAAATAATACAACCGTATTAACAATTCGGGAGATAATAAGCAAAATATAAAAAAATAAATCTTTAAATAGCTTATATTATGAAGAAAATCTCCCCAAATTCATATTATTAACACATAAATGATGAAACAAATATTAACTCCCTCAATAAAATAATTTTGTAAATATTATAAAATATTTTAATTAATTGCCGTTAACTTAAAATTTAAATAAATAAACAAAAATGTTTTAATAATAAATGATCTTAATTTGTAATAAAAAAAAAATTATTCTAAGTAAAAAAAAAAATTCAACTAAACAAAATAAAATCTATGAAATAAACAATATTAAAAACAAACATAATAATTTCAAATACCTATGTAACATTCTCCAATTAACCTAATCACATATATCCTAAGAAAAATAAGGAACTAACATTTTTGACTTTAAATCAAAATGAATTTTAAAAAAATTAGAATTACAACTTTCTTTATAATACATGAAAAAAAATCTATACAGTCCTCAAAATGAAACAGAAATCTACTCTGTAGATAACGTAAATTTTTATATAATACAAAAGCTGTAATACAATACATTATTACGACTTACCTAATATTTATTCGTATATATTTTCATGAATTGAATTTAATACTTTATTTAAAATAACCTTATTATATAGAAATAATTCGCAATTATTATTAAATATATTGGAAAAATAAAGGATACTGTAAATAACATTATTAATATACGTAACTTGATAATTTACTTATATACACGATAAGAAAAATTGTTAATTTAAGCTTTTAGTTTAACACATAATCTAAGACTTTCTAAAAACGTAACAAAACGCTGAAAAACATTCTACCGTAAACTAAGAAAATTAACTTTGAATAATACTTAAAAACAAGAAAAAAAATTGAAAAAAGGAACAAGCAATTGTAACTACAATGAAAATTTAAAGTAACCATTTAAGCCGTAAAATATGTAACGAATCGCGATAACATCACCTCGATCACACCACTTTTCAGAAAATTAATCTCGTAAAGATTAATTTTCTTTTTTGAAGGAGGGAAGGATATAGTGCTCCAAGAAGCCCTACCAAATCCTTTTCCCCACACATACATCCAAATTCCAACACCTACAGGATGATTCAAACAAATCAATCACCCAAATTTAAAAATACAAAATCCCGATAAACGAATCAAATATTCGTTTATAATCCAAAACATCAATTTCCCCAGATCCTCAAACAGAACCAAATATGGTAAATTGAACCAGATGTTCAATTTCCATACTCACGCTCATGTGTCCGAGAATTCGCCTAACAGGATTCTTATCTCCAAAAACAAACTCACAACTCCGACCAAAGTATCTAAATCGAGATTTTGCTTTGAATTCGATCTCTTCGAGATACAAAATCTCGATTTGGTTTCACGTATAAGGGTGATGAATTTCAGATTCGGATCAGTCTCTAGGTTGGCGTCCGACGTTTAAAGACGTCAATCATTTAAATTAAATATTGAAATTAATAAAAATAGTTTTAATTGCAAATACCTGCGTTTTATTGGATTCGGCCGAATATCAGGCCTGTATTCAGCAATCGGTTGTCACTCTTCCCGGAGGTCCCGGAAGCACGGTGGCGACCGCAACGGGTCCCCTCAGGAGCGGTCTTAAGAGGAGACTCTCCCTGAGAGAAGGACCACAACACTGCAATAGGACATAATGAGCGGGATAAACCAAAGATCAATTAGCCTTTTTTTTTTCTAGTTGCTATGGCGAGCGATCTTCTGTGAATTTTACATCACAGAAGACCCAATTGCCGCCGCCAACATTGTTCCATTATGCTACCTGAAACACTTCTGTCTATCCGATGTAGACAAAAGAAAACATTTTCGTCCAGGCGGCAATTTCCTAAATAAACAATGTAGTCAAAAAGATTCATGCTCTCAGGCAGCCTTGGGTTTTTGCCGATATTTTATAACCATCATGGAAAAACCATTCTCATGATTTATGACTGCATTTTCTGCCAGCCTATATTTCCGTCCCTCTAATTGACCAGATGTGTATTGGAATTTCCCTGGTACGCCAGAGGTATCCGATACTACAAGGAATGTTGAGGACGATTTCTACGAGGAGTCAGATATTAATAGTGTAAGCGAACGCACGTAGCGGAGTCAGGCTTTATACCGGAGTAACGTCAAGTGCGTTGTGAGTGTCGTATTTTTCTAACTCGAGGAAGTTTAGTTTTTTTTGTTCCTTGCGCTAATCTAGCCGTAAACCTACGGAATAGAATAATTAAGTACATATCCTAATTGACATTACCGAGACATATAGTGCCGTGTACAACTACCATAAGCAATAGATCCTTTGATGGAAAATAATATTAAGCTCGTACGGAAGTGTCCGATAGTTATTATATAAAAACCGAATTCACCATACAAATATAATAAAAAACCGATAGTGAACAATAAATGAATTTCAAACTACAACTCCAGTGTTCTCATCCGCATTACTTAGAGGAAGATTTCTACCACCACCGCGATCGTGTGAGTTTTCGAGAGTGCAGTTCGATTGCCTTTCTTGGAGTCGATACGTTTGTTTTTCAATAAAAAGAGTCGTGCGCGTAAAGTTATATTTTCTTGGGGTAAATGCAATTTAACAACAAAGAGCAGCGTAACTCAAAATATTTAATTAACAAAACATTTAAAAACAAAGAACAGTGTCACTAGAAATAAGTAATAAACAAAACAAGTAACGACAAAAAAAACAGTGCAATTAAAAGTATTCAATAAAGAAAACATTCAACAACAAGAGAACTCCAGTCCACTTATTTACTTGTTTTGGAACCGTGAACAGTTCGATGCAGAATCCGTTGGGGTTTAGTGAAATTAGTGCCCGTGTCTAGACAGGCACACCACGCAAAACCCCCAGAAACCTGTGAATTTTTATTGCATCCGGAACAGCAAGAACCCTGGCCCGTTGGAGCATTGACGGAAGTACAGACAACACGTGGGTCCCCTTGTTATTTTATCCACAGGCTTACTCTAGGGGTATGTATGGTGAACGACCGCCCGTTTCCATTAAAACCCAAACCAAACTAAGTGCCCCTTTTCTACACCCATTAATTATTACAACGTCCAAAAGAAGAACCGTTGACGACGAAAGAGACTAGGGAGTAGCTACTAAATAGAATTAGGATATTGTAACGGGATAAAAATCATCAACCAAGTGACACTCATACAACAATATTACAGAAACTGAACTAAACGTTCATTTTGTCCATATCAAATTCCATATAAAACCAAACCGTGATATAAGAACCAGATGTTCAGCACGTAAATTCCACTGGTTCCAAATCTGCGGACCAGATGACCAACACTCAAGTAAAGTTGGTAAAAAGCATAAAATACACGGCGACACCGTCCCCTTAAATCCAATTCAAGGAAACATTTCCTATACGGAACAAAGGACGGCGATAGTAAAAACACTCGCTGAACAACAATACCCATAAGATACAAAATATCTTTGGCTCCGATGTTCACTGAAAAGGAAATTGCCAAGTCTGGGCACTGTGAGTAATCCCAGGTAATACTTAAAGGATTCCAGACGGTTGCCCATCCAAGGTACAATACCTTGGGATCACACAAAGGATGCGCGGGCTCACAAAAGAGATCCTAATAACACGTTGCCTTGTGTTAGCGAACAAGAAAAAAAGGTTTTCCTGCGATCAAACGCTCGGAAAAGGAGTTGAGTTGATTGGGAACCAGGAACGAAGACGGTCACGGGAGTGTCAAAATAGTCTGAACTAAGTAAAATCATCTGATTTTGAGTTTCGGTGTGTGTGCTACTGAGTCCGGGATATGAAATATTGGTTTGTAAGACCCGTAGTGAATTAAGTTTATTTTGAAAACACAAAACCACAAATATTTCTATTGTTCACAAATGACAGTGCAACTTATTAACTTAGTGTATAGAAATAACAGTGAAATAAATATATCTATTGTTCCCAACAAAGAAGAATTGCAGCCAGCGTGTTTTGATTTCCCTGTTTTTTCACCTTGCCTGGATTCAACCCGACAGAATTGGCTTATAGCTGTGTTACTTAAGTGCCGTTCTGTTACGTCCAAAACCACCCACCCATAAATATATACCTCTTTAGAGCCAGTCTCCACCAATGAATTGCGCTACACGCAAAATCATCCACTAAAAGGATGAAGCACTCCCCAAGCCCTAGCATCGCCCCATACACTAAACGGGCCAATACCAAATTGATATCAAACAAATTGAACTAAACGTTCAATTTGCCCATATAAAAGGAATTGAACTAAACGTTCAATTTGTCTGAATTGAATTTGAATACAATATAAATCCAAAACGTGATATATGAACCAGATGTTCAACACGTAAATTCCCCTGGTTCCAAATCTGCGGACCAGATGACCAACTCTCAAGTAAAGTTGGTAAAAAAGCATAAAATACACGGCGACACCGTCCCCTTAAATCCTATTCAAGGAAACATTTCCTATACGGAATAAAGGACGGCGATCGTAAAAACACTCACTGAACAACAATACCCATAAGATACAAAATATCTTTGGCTCTGATGTTCACTGAAAAGGAAATTGCCAAGTCTGGGCACTGTGAGAAATCCCAGGTAATACTTAAGGGATTCCAGACGGTTGCCCATCCAAGGTACAATACCTTGGGATCAGACAAAGGATGCGCGAGCTCACAAAAGAGACCCTAATACAAAGGATCTCGAGTGCGATCATCGCAACACGTTGCCTTGTGTTAGCGAACAAGAAAAAAAGGTTTTCCTGCGATCAAACGCTCGGAAAAGGAGTTGAGTTGGTTTGGAATACTTGGCCGAGACGGTCATAGGAGTTGGTACGGGACTCTTAACCAAGACGATCATCGAAAAAAAAGAAGAGGTTTAGTGTTGTGTTCGTGGCAGTGGTATATGCTGAGTAGAGATATAAGTTTCAGTTTCGTCTAGATAAAAATAAAAGAACAAAAACATATTTTTAATCGCTCCAAAGAACATAGTGTCAGTTTCGTCTAGTTTAATAATAAAAAGAAATAAAAACACTTGATTTAAAACTCTGAAAATTCGAACTTATTTGTGAATAAAATCCGAAAGCCGGAAGTCAAAGAACTATATTAAATACTTGACGCAAGGACACCGATTTCCCCAACCCGGACACCCCTAGAGACAATGGACGGCCAACAACTACAGCTGGTAAAAAAAAATCAAAATATAAGTTATTACTACAACCATTGCCGTCGGCCCACGACAGAAAATATAAATTATACAACATCTTGACTGTTTATGAAATCATGCGGCGCCATTTGTGCGGTCTAATTCGTTACATTTCAATGCCACATCCCAGCCATTGTACTGTGTGTGAGAGCCTGTTGTCCAATTGCTGCCGTATTTGCATTCGATGCATTTAAATGCCACGTCCCAGCCATAATTTATGACTGGGCAATAACACAAATTCAACGTCATGCCGCCATCACCACCAACAGGATCTGAATTTTCCCGCAACCGGAAAATTCCAATTTGCCATCAGCAAACATTTTCGACAGCAGAGGTGATAATTGAATTGCCGCCACCTCTAAAAGGACCGCCACAAAAGTACCACTTCTGTTCTTTTTCTTTGTACAGGGATTTGTGTTCCTTTTGTTTTTGCATGCAACAATGTGTTGTGTATATTTGTAAATGGCGATTGGCTTGCGGCTTGTTTTGTATAACGCTCTGTTAAGAGCAGATAATGTTCCATGTTTAAATGCTACCTTTTTGTGTGTAACTCGTAATGCTTTGTATCTTGAATATCAGTTTCATGTATGCACTAGTAATGCTCTGTTGCGAGCATGAATTCTGTATTCCTTTAGATGTAATAATATTAGTGTAGATATTTTTGTATATATAGGATTTTAAGCGGATTTTTTATTCAAAAATAAAATTAGAATGCAACGATAACTCTGCGTGTTCTCACCTTAATCTTGCACTTCTTTTTCAAGTCTGTTTAATTTTACTTTGAAATATTCAGTGGCGTTGCGCCCGAATTTTCAAAGATAGACTTTTAAGATATTAGTGGCGTTGCGTCCGAGTATCGTCTCAAAATATCACACTAAGGGTGTTGCACCCTAGTGTAAAGTAGGGCCTTAAAAATTAGGTGCTTAACAGGCAATTTAATATCAGGTCAAAAGAGGCCCGATTCAACATTGACTAAATTTATACGTTAAACTAGGCGTAACAATAATTGGACAAAAATTAAAGGCATAAAAGGTAATTGTTGAGTGTTGCTTTATGATTCAATTTCCGAACTCATCATTGAATAACCAAAGTGAACAGTAAAGATAAATTGTGTGGTTTTGTGGTGTCCTCGTCAGAAACAAAGGTACGAAGTCTCAACGCCGAACCCGTAAGGTAAGAGTCCATTGCATTGGATTACATTACAAATAAAATATCCAACACCCACTACAAACCCACGTAACTAAGTTCAAAGAAGACAACAAAATAAAATATAAAGAAAATAACCCTACAGTGTAACCACTTAACATCTGATTAGCAAAATATTATGATCTCCCGAAATACGGACGGTATTTATCTTACTTTTCCTTTAACAATTAAATGCTAAAAAATATTGACAACATCAAATTATGATTTTGTCGGAGATTTCCAGGTACTACTCATATAATGCATTTAGCCGGAGTTAACACTCCTAAAATATAAGATAGTTAACTATGCTAATGTAGGGCTCCAAAAAGCCCTACCATCTTTTTCCGCCATTCCTAATCCAAAATCCCAGCAATATTACCCTAAAACCCAAAATCCTATCAAAACCTGAAAAAAACCCAAACATTATCCAAAATTCGCAATAAAACCTTCGTTTATCGCATAACATTTGCCCCCACGGCATAATAAAATCCAAAATCAAAATTAATATTAAAATTCACAATAAACGAATCCAATATTCGTTTATTGTTCTATATTTGCTCCACAGCATCACCCAAATCCAAAATTCCGAGATTGTTATCTCTATCCTGAAAATTCCATTGAGTTAAACAAACAAAAACTCAAAAGCAGATACATTCACACATCTGCGTAATGGTTTCGTAAGAATTCAAGAAATTGATTTCTTATCTTCTGTAAACACAACATCTCGCTCGAAATATCCAAAAGATCGAGATTGTTGCACGAAAATGTGTATCTTTGAGATACAATTTTGGATTCCTTTTCCTTTATAAAGAAATGGTTTCGTGATCTCCGGGCCGCAGTTTAAATTCGTCCATTGTCCCTGGAGGAAGTGCCCAGGAGAAAGGCCGATCTTTAATTTGAAATAATAAAACGCATATACTTGAGGAAAACAAAGCAAACCTTGTTTTCATTTCACCTGGCCTGGAAGACCAAAAGAAGCAAAGGACACTCGACCCATATCTAAGGACGTTGCTCTTCCCTTTGGACTCAAAGGAAGCACGGCAACGAACCCTGTTGTGCGACAGGTTTTCGGGAACTTTTATAAGAGATCTCTTAATCCTTTTAAGGATTAAGAAACACGCTTCCTGAAACCGAGAGCATAACAAAAAAATTTTGGTGGCAGCGGTGGGATTGAACAATCTACCACAGAAGAAGAAGACTCGTGGATTGCCATAATCCCCCACCAACAAAAGAAGGAGTATCACAACAAGCAAAATTTTGGTGAGAGCAGTGAATCGGACTGATTCCCAACATCCCCTTCCAATACAAAAAAGCGTTCAGTGGAAAATAATAATTAATTCCGATAAAAACAGCGTGCCCGGGGCTAAACACCGGCAATAGTTAAAAAATAGTAAATTTTAAATTTTTCTAAAGTGGTAAAAGCGTTCCTCTGGGGCATACACCGAGGAGAGGTAACAGTGTGAAAAATAGCAACGAGCAGCCAATGATAGACCGGGATTCCTGATGCAGCGGCAACACCAGGACCAAGCAGCTACTGACGACAAACAATAGGACACCCAACAAACCTGCAGCTAGAAATCACAGGTACGAAATTTTATTATAGTAAAGTGAAAAGTGAAAAAAAATTAAATCATACGATTCCGGTAATAGTGATTGGCTCCCCAAAATAAATTCCTTTTAATTTTGAAAATTTGTAAATTGAAAGGGGATGCCAGAACAAGAACAACACAACAAAAAATTTTTGGTGGCAGCGCGTGGGATACCCAAAATCCTCTACCACAGAAGACTCGGAGATTATCCAACAATCCCCTACCAAAGAGAGACTGGTGAAATTATCCACGAAGGACATCCCGATTAAGCGGAATCTGAAAATCCTCTGCAAATCTGAAAAGACTGGTGCGGATCCTAACAATCCACACGCACTCCAGGCCCATGCAGACTAATGAAATAATTCTGCAGAAGGAAAAAATTTTGCAACAAAAGTAAAAGCAGAATTTCTTTTAAAGCGTATTCCGGGGCTAACACCGGAAAGTGATTTAAATATTTTAAATTTTTTAAAAAAAAGCGTATTCCGGGGCTGACACCGGAAAGTAAGTAAAACTTTTACAAGCGTTGCCTGGGGCTTAGACACCGGCGGTAGAAAAAGAAAAGTGTTAATTGTATGACGGCCACGAGTCCCGTGGAGAAGCAGGAAAATTTGTCCCGCATAACACTAGGAGCACAACACCAGGACCAAGCAGCTAGATCCAGCAGCGAAGACAGCAGCGGTAACACCAACAGGAGAAAACTGAACCACGCACCAGGAAAATAAGGTAAAAGATTACATTTCTTAAATATATAGTGGAAAATTTTATGAGGCTAAGAGAGCTCCCCAAAGTGATAAATGTAACTTCTTAGAAACAAAAAGTGAACTCAAATTAAATTCAGTTTTGTCATTTTTGTCTTGGTGATTGGCTCCCAAATAAATAAATTTTTAAAAAAGTTTTGAAATTGTTAACAAAAAGGGGACGCCAAGAATAAATTGAATATTTATTTTAATTGTTCTTTTTACACGGGGATAAAGAATAAACCCCCAAGCCGAAAATTTTTTTAATTTAAATTTCTGAAATATATATATATACAGGCACAAGTGCCCAAAGTGACAAACAAGAAAATAAAAAAATTTTTTACAAAATTTTTTTAAAAAAGACAAGTACCCACTTATTTTTACAACTATTTAGGCTTGTAGAAAATTTTTAAATACATCCTTCTTAAACGCATTTTTTAAAAACAAAAAAAAAACATATTTTTAACAAATTTGCAAAAATTTTTACACACATACATATACACATTTTTTTAAAATTTCAACATTTTATTCTTCAAAAGGGGACAAAATAAAAACCCCATACAAAAATAAACTATAAATTAGATTTTTATTTTTTGATTTTTGATATATTTGAATTTACTATACACATACATATATACATATATTTCCTGAAATTATTTCAACTTTTTGGGGAAGATTTTTCTTACGTGATAAGCTGAACAATAACGAACAAAATTTAAATCGTTGGTCTTTGTCCTTAGCGTCTTTTTTTTTGGAAAGTTTTCTTTGGGTCGAATTTTTCCTCTGAATCATCTGCGACTTTTTGAAAATCTATTCTGGGATATTTTTCTCTCGACAGTTTAGACACTTTTTCCATAGGGCGAAAGGGTTGATTTCTTTCACTTTGAACAGAACAAACATCCTCATATAGGATCGAATTTAAACGAGTTTGCAGAAGCTTTTTCGTCTTGTGTTTTCTTCTTGTTAGGAACGATGAAAATCTCATCTCTTTGTTCTCTACCCCTTTGCACCATCATTTGGGAAGGTCTGTTTCACAAATATGTCGTGAGCGACAAAAATAAACCGGGTACGCGTTCGCAGAGACCTGAGCCCGAGCTCATACAAAATCGCGAGGACGAAATATCGGAAACCGTACGTATGGAAACACGCGAACAGAGTTCTAGAATGAACTTACCAATAGGATTAAGTGACATACTGGGACTCGTGCCGATATTTAACGGTAATCCTGACGAATTAGAGGGTTTCGTCTCTTGTGGAGACATTTTGTTCTCACAAGCACAAGATGACAATCAGAAGTCCTTTATTCTAAGGGTGGTCAAAACCAGATTGCAGGGACCCGCGCGTGATTCTATCAGACATAAAATTATTTCTACTTGGGAAGATCTTGTTTCAGAATTAGAGGGAGAATTTAAAGCTCTCATCTCTAGGTCTGCTGCCCAAAATAACTTAGTGGCAACAAAACAGGATAGCAAGGAGGGTGTGAAAGAATTTTCAACTAGACTCACACACCACCTGCATGAATTGGACAGCGCCACATACGCTAGTTCACCTGATCCTGCAGTCAGAACTTATCTTCTGGCTGAGAATCAGAGACTCGCGTTAAATACGTTTGAGGATGGGATACGAAACTCCAGCCTCAGAATCTTGGTGAAGTCTCACAACGCCCCAAATTTAAAAGCAGCCATCAGCTACGCTTTAGAACAATCTCGAAGATTAAGTAACGATAACTCAATGCTAACTTCCACTAACAATTTTAGAAATAACCAACAAATTGTTTGCCAAACATGCAACAAGAGGGGACATACTTCTGCGACTTGCTATCGCAACACTAATTTTCCTAATTTCGTCCCCCAACGCATTAAGACAGAGGTTGAACGTCTCCAATGCACATACTGTCGAAAGTATAATCACACTCAGGCAGAGTGCAGAACCAGGTTAGCTCATATGCGAAACCAGGACCAACCTTCAACGAGTCGAAATCCTTTCAGAACTCAGCCCAATCAATCTCAAAATTGGACAATAACAAACTCGCCCCGGATTGAAAATCGTAATACCCGACAAAATCGAAACATTAACAGGGTATCCAATTCACAACAGGGAAACGAACTCACTCGGGCAGCGAGCAACGGCAATCCTTCTCGAGTACAGACAATCGCCGATATACACCCCACCCCGATGTAAATTTTCAAATGCGCGTATTTTTCTGCCCTGAATTAAAGGAGCCAGTAATACGTGTAAAATTTAATCCATCGGATAAACAATACTCGACTTTCCTTATCGATACAGGCGCCGACATCAGCCTGATCAAATTAGATAATCCTTATATTGAACAATCTGTAGACAATTCAGACCCAGTGACTATATCCACCATTGCTGGGAAAACGGTCAGCACATGCGGAAATGTATTGGGGGAGTTCGAATTCAGAACTGATAGGCACTCCATACCCTTTAAGCATAATCTATTTGCCGGCGGAAGTGTTAACAGACGGATGGGGATAGGAGTGAACCGAGTGTCCGTGTTTGACACAATACCACTCGTTCCCCACAAGAGCATAAACCTTTCTGATAGTGATGACGATGATTGGATTCCTGACGAGCGAAATGAAAACGAGGTATCTGATAACGAAGAATATTGCGCGGACGAAAATCCTTTTAGAACTCAGCCGACCCATTCTCAAAATAGGATATCAACAAACTCGCCCCGCATTGAAAATGGAAATAACCGACAAAACCAAAATATTAACAGGGTATCCAATTCACAACAGGGAAACGAACTCAGTCGGGAAACGAGCAACGGCAATCCTTCTCGAGTGCAGACAATCGCCGATATACACCCCATCCCGATGTAAGTTTTCAAATGCGCGTATCTTTCTACCCTGAATTTAAGGAGCCAGTAATACGTGTAAAATTTAATCCATCGGATAAACAATACTCGACTTTCCTCATTGACACAGGCGCAGACATCAGCCTAATAAAATTAGATAATCAATATATTGAACGATCTGTAGATAATTCAGACTCAGTTACTATATCCACCATTGCTATAAAAACGATCAGCACATGCGGAAAGGTATTGGGGAGTTTCGAATTTAGAACTGACAGGCACTCCATACCCTTAAAACATAATCTTTTTGTAGTGGGAAGCAACGTAGACTTCCAACACGATGGCATACTGGGAAGCGATTTCCTTACGAAGCACCAGTGCCACATTAACTTTGAAAAGGGATTCCTTAAATTCGCTGTAAAGAAGAGAACTATGGTAAAACTCGAACAGTTTTTAGGGAACAAAAATGAGGTCAAGGAAAATATTCAGAATGCCACGCCTTACGAGGTGTCTTCCACGGATAATACAGGCATTCTTGAAAAATTGGATAACACCGTTCGTGAGTCAACATCCGAATCCGTTTGTCTACGGGCCGGATCTGATGCTGTGACAAACACAACGAAACCAACCACCCTTGAATCTTCCTCTCCCCATTTAAGTAAAGTTTGTGGTAACAGAAAAGGTAAGGAAACTGCCGAAAAACTGAGTTCAGGAAAACATGAACCTGAAACTCTAATACCCTCAGTAAATTTAAAACGAAACACCACGGTCGAGTACATAAAGTTGCATTCATGATCTCAACAAATAATGGAGATTCCCTTTAAAGAAAAATCCAGTCAAGAACTGATTATTAAAAAATCCGAGATCATGCCAGGGATATATCTGGGTAATAGTTTGACAACACCACATGACAACAAAATTACAGATATTTTGGACCAGCTAGGAAAAGCTAAATATTTTAGCACTTTAGATCTAGCAAATGGTTTCCACCAAATATGCATGGACAATAGAGACAAGGCAAAAACAGCGTTTAGCACACCCTTCGGACATTACGAATATAATCGAATGCCCTTCGGACTTAAAAACGCACCCGCCACATTCCAAAGGCTTATGAATAATGTACTCATGGGTCTCCAAGGAATAGAATGTTTCGTCTATGTAGATGATATTGTAATTTACGGATACGATCTGAACGATCACAATTCCCGACTTACCAGAATTTTCGAGCGATTACAAAGGCACAATCTGAAAATACAACCAGAAAAGTGTCACTTCATAAGGAAGGAGCTCACCTAATTGGGGCACGTTATTTCAAAGGAAGGTATAAAACCAGATCCAGAAAAAACTAAAGCGGTGAAAACGTTTCCAACGCCCAAGAAACAAAAAGACGTAAAATCTTTTCTCGGTTTTGTAGGCTATTACAGAAAATGTATCCCTAATTTCGCCGAACTGGCAAAACCTCTAAGCAGATTGCTCATGAAGAATGTGCCATTTCATTGGGATGCCTTTTGTGACGAGGCATTCACAACTCTAAAAAGAAAGGTTATTACCCCACCAATACTGGCTTATCCAGACTTTAACCGGGAGTTTATAATAACCACTGACGCTAGCAATGTTGCGTTAGGAGCAGTGCTATCTCAAGGTACAATAGGACAAGATAAACCTATTGCTTTCACTAGCCGAACCCTAAACGACGCCGAAACACGGTATACAACGTCTGAAAAGGAATTACTAGCAATCGTTTTTGCATTAGCACAGTTCCGACCATATGTCTACGGACGAAAGTTCACAATAGTAACTGACCATAGCTCTCTACAGTGGCTTATAGGACGAAAGGATCCTACATCCAGACTTATGCGATGGAGAATTCTACTCGAAGAATATGAGTACACAATCGTCCATAGAAAAGGAAAACAAAATGCAAATGCTGATGCTCTCAGCCGTATAACAATGACTACCCCGCTCGATCCCATCAAAAATAATATCCTCGTCACCACACGAAGTAAAGCCAAACTCGAAGAAGATGTGGCTGCACAATCATACAAAGATACTACCAATCTTGTATGGCAAGAACAAACAGGGTCCATCTATACCAAGAAGAAACTTGGACTACGTATTATAATCCTCCCATTGATAGACTCTGCCGAGGAAGAAAACCTGGCAGGAAGAATCCCAAACTTCACCAAGCCAGACGTAGGTAAAATTACGTTTCATGAGCAAGATGGGTTATGCGCCATCAGATTGCCATTGCCTTTCAGAAACCTAAGCGACCAGGAAACCGCTAAGAGTTCCCTTATTGATCTGAAGAAGATTTGCAAAGACCGGAATTTCAATTCCATTGGAATTTTAGTGCCCTTCATAGAAAACGAATCAAAAGTAGCACTTAATAACTTGCTAAAAGAAACTTTTGCTCACCTCAACGTGACAATGTACGTTTTCTCCAATAAAAAGAAGCTTCTAACAGATCCTAACAAAACATAAAAAAGTTACTCGCGGAATACCATAACTCACCTTTCGGAGGACACCAAGGAGCCACCCGAATAATCAAAAGATTGAAACAAAAATATTACTGGCGCACAATGACCGCTGACGTTGCAGCGTATATTAGAAAATGTGCCTTCTGCCAGATAAACAAAAGTGGAAGGAATCCTAGAATTCCTATGAAGATAACCACAACAAGCTCAAAACCTTTCGAAAGAATTGCTTTAGATATAGTAGGACCATTACCAGTCAGCTATAATGGAAATAAATACCTACTAACGTTTCAAGACGATTTGACTAAATTCTCAGGAGCTTACGCACTGGCCAGCGCTGAAACCAAGGACGTGGCCAGAATTTTCGTTGAAAATATCGTCTGCCAGCACGGCATACCATCTTCTCTATTAACTGACCGAGGTGCAAATTTTCTCAGCGCACTTTTTAAGGACATTTGTTCCTTACTTAAAATGAGAAAACTAAACAGAGCACCCTACCATCCACAAACGAATGGAGCACTAGAACGGAGCCATAGAACTCTGGTGGAATACCTCCGCCACTATGTAAACCAGGATCCTCTCACTTGGGACACCTGGATACCTTACGCAATGTTTGTGTACAATACTACACCCCACAGTAATACAGGCTACACGCCGCATGAATTACTATATGGTTTCCCAGCCGAAATACCCAGTTCTCTCAGACAAAACCCCGAAAGCACTTATAACTACGACCATTACGCAAATTAATTAAAAATGCGATTACAACATGGTTATCGTACAGCTAAGGGAATACTGATAGAGAAAAAACAAAAATCTAAGGCATACTGCGACGAAAAAGTAGGCCGTAAGAAATTTAATGTTGGCGACAAGGTTCTATTAAAGAATCACTCAAGACCTAACAAACTAACCTCCCTGTGGAAAGGCCCCTACGAAATTGTAAAGATCCTATCCGAAGAAAATTCAATCCTCAAAATAGGAAAAGGAACTCGAATAGTCCACAACAATAATATAAAACTATTTGTGGATTAGGCAATCACGAATAAGAAACTCCAAAGAAAAATAAAAGTTGAAGAAAAAATGTATATATGTATAGATAACCTTAAAAAAAAAAAGAGAAATAAATAAATGCATATATGTATGGATAACCTTCCAAGAAAAAAAGAGGTCAAAAAAAAAATAATAACACTACGCAATGTATTTAAAAATTTGCAAAAAAAAAAAAAAAAAAAAAAAAAAAAATTCATATCAAATAATTGTATACGAATAAAATAATTTTGTAAATAGTACACTTTTAATACCAAAAAAAAAAGAAAAAAAAAACAAACAAAACACAAAAAATAAATATATAGATAAAAACAAATATTAACGCACTTAATAAAATAAGTTTATATCATGTTTTAAATAACCACCACTAACTTAAATAAATAAACAACAACAACAAAATTTTGTAATAATAATAAATAATCTTAAATTATAAGAAAAAACACATTATATATATATGAAAAAAAACGAAAATACAAAAACAAAACTTACAAAACAGTGTTAAAATAAGAACTTCTAATATTTATATAAATACAAAACAGTTTTCAACTAAGAAATACTAAGAAAGTAAGAAAATTTTTATATAACAAAAAAAAAAAGGAAAAGTTATAGAATTAAATTGTACGTTCAAATACATGGAAAAAATTATATAAATAAATAAACGCCCGACTAATAAGGACAATGAAAAAAAAAGAACAAAAATAATATATGTAAATAATGAAAATTTATACGAGTATATAAACAATGAAAATTCTATGTAATATACAAATTGTAAGAATAAACCATAAAAACCTTACTTATCTATGTATCTTTTTACAAATAGTACTTTATAAAAAATAAAAACAAAAAAATCACCCAAAGTTAAATTTAATATAATGAATTCAAATACTTATGTAATTATAAAACATTCTACAATTAACCTTACACGCAGAAAATAAGAAAATATTTTTTTTAAATCAAAACGAAAATTTTTAGAATCGAATGTTTCCTTCTAATACAATGTTTAACCAACATGAAAAAAAAAAAACAAATTATATGAAATTTTAAAACCAAATGTCTATTGTACATATAACCAAAACCAAACTAAATGAATATACCCTTAACTCAAAATAAAATACTTTATATAAGAAAACTTTATTTTGGATAACCAACAATTACTGTTAAACACACCTATACTAAGAAAATTCAAACCTTAAAAACAAAATTATATTTGTACAAAATTTCAAAAGAAAATATTTTTATTATATAAATAACCATTGTGGAAACTTGGATACACGACCATAAATACGAATACATAAATATTAAGAAAAAAAACAAAGAACAAAAATTACACACGTATAATAAATATTGTATACATAAAGCTACTATGTTAGAAAATATCAGGCATATGTAACGGAATCACGATACTATCCTCCTTATTCCCAATCAAACCATTTTCCAGAAAATTAATCTCATAAAGATCAATTTTCTTTTTTTTCAAGGAGGGGAGGATGTAGTGCTCCAAAAAGCCATACCATCTTTTTCTCCCATTCATAATCCAAAATCCCAGCAATATTACCCTAAAACCCAAAATCCTATCAAAACCTGAAAAAAACCCAAACATTATCCAAAAGTCGCAATAAACGAATCAAACATTCGTTTATTGCCTAACATTTGCCCCCACGGCATAATTAAATCCAAAATCAAAATTAAAATTAAAATTCACAATAAACGAATCCAATATTCGTTTATTGTTCTATATTTGCTCCACAGCATCACCCAAATCCAAGATTCAGAGATTGTTATCTCTATCCTAAAAATTCCATTGAGTTAAACAAACTCAAAAGCAGATACATTCACACATCTGCGTAATGGTTTCGTAAGAATTCAAGAAATTGATTTCTTTAAACACAACATCTCGCTCGAAATATCCAAAAGATCGAGATTGTTGCACGAAAATGTGTATCTTTGAGATACAATTTTCGATTCCTTTTCCTTTATAAAGGAATGGTTTCGTGATCTCCGGGCCGCAGTTTAAATTCGTATTTTGTCCCTGGAGGAGATACCTCAGTGGGAGAAAAAATAAAACTCTTTAATTTGAAAACGAAGACAACCCGGATTTTCATTTTACTAAATATCACCTGGCCTGGAAGACCAAAAGAAGATCAAGGACAAAAGGCCAAATCTAAGGACGTTGCTCTTCCCTTTGGACTCAGAGGAAGCTCGGCAACGAACCCTGTTGTGCGACAGGTTTTCGGGAACTTTTGAAAGAGATCTCTTAGTCCTTTTAAGGATCAAGAAACACGCTTCCTGAAACCAGAAACACAACACTAAGATAACATGAACCGTTGTACTCTAAATCATTTCCGCATATATAAACAACAAGCATCATTCCAAACGATGCATACAATAGCATTGAAATATTCCTAAACCCCGAACAAAAGATAACATGAACCATTGTACTCTAAACAACAAGCATCATTCCAAACGATATGTAAAATAACATAAAAAGCCAGATGCTTCAAAACCTGTTCAACCTCATGTTATTTCTCACATAGACAATGTATCGGGAAACCGACAAATATAAATAGATTTAAGTTCAAAAAAGAATTCAGAATACAGTAAAAATAGCGACTAAACGGAGAGATAGTTTCCACTTAAAAAGAAAAAACGTCTTTTCTTTGCAATTATTTTATCTACCGGAACGGCGCAAAATAATTCCGGCGCCATAAACAGTCATATCAACAAATCGCAAGTAACGTAATGTCTTTAACCTTAACATTTGTAGTAAAGGGTCACGACATTTAACCGAAGAAACATTTTAATTTCTTTCATCTTTTCATTTGAAAAGTGTTAAATTACAGTGGTGCCTCGCATAACGAACGCCTCGCACAGCGAACGCTGCACACAACGAACTTCCTTTTCGTTCATTTCACGATTCATACAACGAACTTCGCTGCACACAACGAACTTCCTTTTCGTTCATTTCACGATTCATACAACGAACTTCGCTTCACACAACGAAGTCGCCCACTTCACACGATCACTGCCGATTTATTGCATCCTTCCGCGCAGGCAGTCGTTAGTCACTGAGCAGTACGCTTAACTTACGCACGTGTCGCAGCAATCGTTCATCATTACAACGAAGTCGCCCGATCTTCTACGATCACTGCCGATTAATTGCATCCTCCCGCGCAGGCAGTCGTTAGACTCGTTAGTCACTGCGTAGTACGCTTAACTTACGCACGTATCGCAGCAATCGTTCTTCATTACGAATTAAATCGCACACGGGAAGAAGTGTCACAAAGGACCCTCATTTCTGCTTGGAAGATGCTTGTGCCTTCGTGGATTCAGGAAGAAGCAGTAGTTGATGACACAGAAGTGGTGAAGGACATCATCACAGTGGCCCAAAGGTTGGAATTAGAGGTAGAGGAAGAGGATGTAGAGGAGCTTATTGAGGAACACAAAGAAGAGCTGACAACTGAAGAGCTCCAAACACTTCTGGCCCAACAACAGGACAATGCTCAAAGGGAAGCGTCATCTGATAACGAGGAGCAACAATCAAACAATCAACCAATTCCAACTGCTGACATCAAGAACATCCTGGTCAAATGGAAAGCAGTTCAGGAGTTTACCAATGCCCACTATCCGGATTCCGCTGAAGCAAACAGGATCAACGACCTGTACTCCGATACTCTTGTCCGTTATTTCCGGCAGATGTTGAAGAAAAGAGAGAAACAAACGACTTTGGACAGGTTTTTCACTGCACCATCGGCCAAAAAGCGGAAAATGGATGAAGATGTGCAAGATTCGATTATTTCTTAAAATTAAAAAATGTGTGTTTTTTTCATTATGTTTTTAGATGTATCTAAATAAAAATAGTAACAAAAAATTTATCTTTTTTTTATGTCATCTTACCATATTTTATGCTACAGAACGAATTATTTTTTTTAACATGTATTGTTATGGGAAAACGCGTTTCACACAACGAACTTTTCGCATAACGAACTTGCTCCTGGAACGAATTAAGTTCGTTGTGTCAGGCACCACTGTATATAATAGAATCGTTGTGAAAGATTGCTTTGACGAATAATGTCACTTTTCAAATGCTAACAGCGCCAACTCTGGTCTAGGTATGTATCGTACAGCCCCCGTATTTAAAGCATATTTTAAACTATATTACTTGTCGTAAGGAATTAATAAGGACGTTTGTATACTTCGGGAAGCCAGTAGATTAAAATTTAAAAATAATGTAAAATTAGATTCAATATTTAATCTAAAGTGTTACGTATTTAATACAGTTTTATTTCATATTTAATTTTTTTTTTTTCAATTTCAAGTCACCCTTTAGGTTAAAAATTATTGTAAGAGAGGTAAGACTAAAAATAAAATTGAAATTATTCCCTGTATTGTCTTGTTTCAAACTAAATAAAAAAATTAACTAGCATGACGTTATTTGTTTTCAAATTTCGGGCTTGATTTAACTATTAGATTTATTTGTAACTCAATGGTAGTTGCTCTCGATATTCGAGATTAACTTAATTATTAAGTTAATGTCTAGCACGATATTGATTTGCCCATTAAGCTTTTTCCCAATCCTTATTTCTAAATTTAATGTCTTAATAAATTAATAATGTAATATAATTCTAATGCAACAAAACATGTGTTTTTAGTAATGCTTACGTAACGAGAATCCGCCTTCTTCTTGTAATAAGAGTTTTCTGTGCTTTTTACTCTTTCAGCTGATGATGATGATGATGATGAATTGATGATGATGAATTGATGGCGATGAATCATTGTTCGTTGTTGCTTAAATAATAATATTTTTAACTATCACTCACAAATATTTAAGAGTTTGTGTAATTTTAGGTTAATGGTTGCGGTTTTTTTAATTGTCACTCTTTAATATTGGTTTTTTTTTACCACGAATTTATTAACCGTTTATTTATTTTATACCATTTGATCACCCACTAATTAAACATTTAATTTAATGATTACGGGATTTTTAATCACAATATTTGATTTTACATATTTTATTTGCTATTTTCGTTATACTTTTTATCATTAGGTTTGTATTTCTTATTTATTACGTACAATTCCTCATTTTTGAACTAACACAATTGTTGGTTTGTTAACATATATGTATTTTTAAAATTGTCCGCTGTACAGTGTCTATAATTTTTCATTACCACGAAAAATATTTTTTTGATTCTAGTTACTTCTTTTTTGTATTTATTATTTGTTGCACGCCATCTATTTTGTTACGTTTATAAATTACATTTTACATATGTTGGGCGTTTACGTTTATATATGTTATCTATTGTACTTTATTTTAATGGCAGTTTTTTGTTTTATATCCGAACGTGTTATTTGTTTTTGTTTTTTTTTTTTTGTATAACCCGACATTTTGAAATTAGTCCGCTGTTCTTATATTTTTCGTTGTATCTTGCCTAACACTAAATATTGAATGTTAACCTTCTCTTGATCTAAACAGTCACTTAAGTAATATATGTATTTAATACATCTCTTGTTCCCATTATTTGAAACCTTCAAGCTTGTTTTAAATTACTTGTTTCTTTGTAACGCACTTTTATAGATATTTGCCAGTTAAATATATTATCACTATCAACCATTTTAACTTCTCCAACTATTAATTTTATAACAAATTCTTCCTTCATGATTAAACAGGATCTGATGTTTCCAAATGTTTGTTCCATTTTTACTGGCGTTTTAGTTTTAATTTGTTTTTGCAAATAATGTTCATGTCCCGAAAGTTATTAAATTAACATTCCGTAAGTTACTCAGCGAAACAGAAAACCATTTATAAACAAAGATTTTTACAGGAAATTGCTTTAAGCCAGACAAATATCCGGACGACGCACATATTTTCTACTTTCGTATATTAATTATTTTACTTTATTTGACACACGTGTTATTTCATTTGTGATGCAAAACCGTGTGTAGTATTTTATCTTATATTTTAATGAAAACGAATATTATTAAAATTAAATTCCGTGTTTTCGTTAGAACGTGCATTCCTTCGGAGTACTCGATAACAACTCAGCATGCACCATCTAAAAACCTTCTTTATATAATTTTTGAATTTTTGAAATGATAATGGGTTTTCTAATGATCTATCATTCACAGGTAATATTTTAAAGTCCGGACTACTTGAAGACACGAATTTCTCCAGCAATTAATTTTAATATTCACTTTTGTTCTAATTTATGTTAATGCCTTTACAGAATTTTGTTTTTAATTATTTAATTCCTGGAAAAATTAGTGGACCGCACACACACATACATCGTTACACGCGCGTACGCATTCACATACAAACACCCACGTTTAGAGTTTACCTGATACAATTATCCTGGCCTGAACCTTTTAAAATGTGAAAAAACTAAACGAAAGTAAAGTTTTTACTTTGTGTGTTCTCATGATTTTATTATGATTTTTTGTGTTCCTTTTTTGTATTTTCAATTTCATGCTTGAAGGCCGCATGGGTTTCTGTTTTTTGCTTTGAAGCTACATGGTTCCATTGTCTGGTGAGTCAGAGATATGTCCTGACCTCGTGGTGCCTTGTGATATTATAATCACGTTTTCCTAAAACACAATATCTTATCCATCGTATTTTTTGTATTGTTCTTGGCTCAGCAATATAAGTATGTTGATGGGATATTGGCTCGCAGATTTTAATTTAAACTTGAAATCCCCTTTGTGTCCAAGCTTCCTGTAAGTAATACCAAAAGGTTGCTGTCTTATTACAAATAAACATAACATGCATTTGTTCTGAGTTAAAATTGATCAGATAATTAATTTTATTGAAAATATTAGTTTTTTTTTCTGTAATGCCAGGATTTATTTAATGAATACATTGATAGAACAATGTTTTTTCTCAAAAGTATAGTCGCATGTAGACTATACAAATTATATTCAGCATTTACATAAAATAAATATATGTTTAATTAAAAATAAAAATAATGACAATAAAGAAACAGAATAGTAATGGAAAACAATAACATTAAATAATCCGCACAGAAAATGGACTTCAAACTAAGTTCAAAGAAGACAACAAAATAAAATATATAGAAAATAACCGTACAGTGTAACCACTTAACATCCGATTAACAACTTATTATGATCTCCCGAAATACGGACGGTATTCATCTTACTCTTCCTTTAACAATTGAATACTAAAAAATATTGACAACATCAAATTATGATTTTGGCGGAGGTTTCCAGGTACTACTCATACAATGCAATTAGCCGGAGTTAACACTCCTAAAAGATAAGGTAGTTAACAATCCTAAAATATAAGATAGTTAACAATCCTAAGATAACATGAACCATTGTACTCTAAATCATTTCCACATATATAAACAACAAGCATCATTCCAAACGATGCATACAATAGCATTGAAATATTGCTAACCCACGAACAAAAGATAACATGAACCATTGTACTGTAAACAACAAGCATCATTCCGATATGTAAAATAACATAAAAAGCCAGATGCTTCAAAACCTATTCAACCTCATGTTATTTCTCACATAGACAATGTATCGGGAAACCGACAAATATAAATAGATTTAAGTTCAAAAAAGAATTCAGAATACAGTAAAAATAGCGACTAAACGGAGACATAGTTTCCACTTAAAAAGAAAAAAGGTCTTTTCTTTGCAATTATTTTCTCTGCCGAAACGGCGCAAAATAATTCCGGCGCCATAAACAGTCATATCAACAAATCCCAAGTAACGTAATGTCTTTAACCTTAATATTTGTAGTAAAGGGTAACGACATTTAACCGAAGAAACATTTTAATTTCTTTCATCTTTTCATTTGAAAAGTGTTAAATTATATAATAGAATCGTTGTGAAAGATTGCTTTGACGAATAATGTCACTTTTCAAATGCTAACAGCGCCAACTCTGGTCTAGGTATGTACCGTACAGCCCCCGTATTTAAAGCATATTTTAAACTATATTACTTGTCGTAAGGAATTAATAAGGACGTTTGTATACTTCGGGAAGCCAGTAGATTAAAATTTAAAAATAATGTAAAATTAGATTCAATATTTAATCTAAAGTGTTACGTATTTAATACAGTTTTATTTCATATTTAATTTTTTTTTTTTCAATTTCAAGTCACCCTTTAGGTTAAAAATTATTGTAAGAGAGGTAAGACTAAAAATAAAATTGAAATTATTCCCGGTATTGCCTTGTTTCAAACTAAATAAAAAAAATTAACTAGCATGACGCTATTTGTTTTCAAATTTCGGGCTTGATTTAACTATTAGATTTATTTGTAACTCAATGGTAGTTGCTCTCGATATTCGAGATTAACCTAATTATTAAGTTAATGTCTAGCACGATATTGATTTGCCCATTAAGCTTTTTCCCAATCCTTATTTCTATGTTTAATGTCTTAATAAATCAATAATGTAATATAATTGTAATGTAACAAAAAATGTGTTTTTAGTAATGCTTACGTAACGAGAATCAGTCTTCTTCTTGTAATAAGAGTTTTGTCTGCTTTTTACTCTTACAGCTGATGATGATGATGAATTGATGAATTGATGACGATGAATGATTGTTCGTTGTTGCTTAAATAAAAATATTTTTAACTTTCATTCACAAATATTTAAAGGTCTGTGTAATTTTAGGTTAATGGTTGCGGTTTTTTTAATTGTCACTCTTTAATATTTGTTTTTTTTTTACCACGAATTTATTAACCGTTTGTTTATTTTATACCGTTTGATCTCTCACTAATTAAACATTTAATTTAATGATTACGGGATTTTTAATCACAATATTTGATTTTACATATTTTGTTTGCTATTTTCGTTATACTTTTTATCATTAGGTTTGTATTTCTTATTTATTATGTACAATTTCTCGTTTTTGAACTAACACAATTGTTGGTTTGTTAACATATATGTGTATTTAAAATTGTCCGCTGTACAGTGTCTATAATTTTTCATCACCACGAAAATTATTTTTTGTATTCCAGTTACTTCTTTTTTGTATTTATCCCCATCAATAATTTTATTTGAAATTTTGTTGCACGCCATCTATTTTGTTACGTTTATAAATTACATTTTACATATGTTGGGCGTTTACGTTTATATATATTATCTATTGTACTTTATTTTAATGGCAGATTTTTGTTTTATATCCGAACGTGTTATTTTTTTTTTGTTTTATAACCCAACATTTTGAAATCAATCCGCTGTTCATATATTTTTCATTGTGTCTTGCCTAACACTAAATATTGAATGTTAACCTTCTCTTGATCTAAACAGTCACTTAAGTAATATATGTATTTCATGCACCTCTTGTTCCCATTATTTGAAACCTTCAAGCTTATTTTTAAATTACTCGTTCCTTTGTAACGCACTTGTATAGCTATTTGCCAGTTAAATATATTATCACTATCAACCATTTTAACTTCACCAACTATTAATTTTATAACAAATTCTGCCTTGATGGCTAAACAGGATCTGATGTTTCCAAATGTTTGTTCCATTTTTACTGGCGTTTTAATTTGTTTCTGCAACTAATGTTCATGTCCCGAAAGTTATTAAATTAACACTCCGTAATATACTCAACGAAACAAACAACCATTTATAAGCAAACATTTTCACACGAAATTGCTTTAAGCCAAACAAATATCCGGACGACGCACATATTTTTTACTTTAATATATTAATTATTTTATTTTAGTTTACACACGTGTTATTCCATTTCTGATGCAAAACCTTGTGTAGTATTTTATCTTATATTTTAATGGAAACGAATATTATTAAAATTAAATTGCGTGTTTTCGTTAGAACGTGCATTCCTTCCGAGTACCCGATAACAACTCAGCATGCACCATCTAAAAATCTTCGTTATATAATTTTTGAATTTTTGAAATGATAATCACTTTTGTTCTAATTTATATTTAATGCCTTTACAGAATTTTGTTTTTAATTACTTAATTCCTGGAAAAATTGGCGAACCACACACACGCATACATCCTTACACGCGCGTACGTATTCACACACAACCACCAACGTTTAGAGTTTACCTGATACAATTATCATGGCCTGAACCTTTTAAAATGTGTAAAAACTAAACGAAAGTAAAGTTTTCAATTTGTCTATTCTAATGATTTTATTATGATTTTTTGTGTTCCTTTTTTATAATTTCCATTTCATGCTTGAAGGCCGCATAGGTTTCTGTTTTTTGCTTTGAAGCCTCATGGTTCCATTGTCTCGTGAGTCGGAGATATGTCCTGACCTCGTGGTGCCTTTGTGATATTATAATCACGTTTTCCTAAAACACATTATCTTATCCATCGTATTTTTTGTATTGTTCCTGGGTTACCAATGTATGTACATGGGACATTGGCTCGCAGATTTTAATTTACACTTTAAATCCCCTTTGTGTCCAAGCTCCATGTAAATAATACCAAAAGGTTGTTGTTTTATTACAAATAAACATAACATACATTTGTTCTGAGTTAAAATTGATCAGATAATTAATTTTATTGAAAATGTTAGTTTTTTTTCTTTTCTGTAATGCCAAGATTTATTTAATGAATACATGGATAGAACAATTATTTATCCAAAATCCACAGTCGCATGTAGACTATACAAATTATAGTCAGCATTCACACAAAAAAAATCACAAATAAATAAATATTTAATTAAAACTAAAAATAATGACAGTAAAGAAACAGAATTAATAGTAATGGAAAACAATAACATTAACCCTTATGTCAATGACCGGGTACCCGGGTACCCATTTCGATTTTTTAAAATGTCAATTTGAAAGTAAAAAAAATTTTTTTTTCATTGAAATTTCGTAATTATCGTTCAGAAACGTTTGAATGGAGACGATCTAAGACATGGGACCGAAATTCGTCTACTAGGCCGAGCAATCGTGAAATTGCGACGAAATGATTACTGTCGGTAAAGTTGGTCATTGACATAAGGGTTAAATAATCCGCACAGAAATGGGATTTTAAGGCTAGGCTACACAAATTATGTATGTTATTAAGGAAACAAAACAAAAATAATGATAATCAACTCAAGATATATTATAATTATAATGATTTTTCATTTTTACGCGATAGGAAATTGCAAGACGATTTTTTAAATTAAAGTTATGCTTTTTTTATTTTACACAACGCCATAATAAAAATAATTCTGAAACTCTTAAATGTCAAGCCATGGTGCCAGCGGAAGAGGAGAAGGAGGATGAGGAAAGTAGGTATCGAGGTACATTGGTCTTGTATGCCTGAATATTACCACGGTAAGGAAACCAAATTGTGCAGAGTATTCCACATTCGCGTAGTTCAGCTAATGAATGATTGTATTCTCTGTGTTTATTTGTACAAAGTTTACTTTCAAAGTGAATTGTTGCCAACTTTCTGAGTAACGTGTATTGCGAATGAGTGTTTGGAAGGACGGAATACATCCGTTGAGGTCATTTGGCCAATCTCGCTCCACCAGTAGATTCTTCCTTTTCTATTCCATTTAATACTGATGAGGTAGAGCTAGTGTTTTCAGATGTTATTGATTCAGTTTTACGCGTACTAGAGACATTGGTTTCCATGATATCCAATGAATTTTCTGCATTAACCTACTGCATAGAGACAAAAAAAAAACAGACAGGATAGGTTGTGTCACTGTTCAAAAGTTTGTTGCAATTTTCTTTGGACACAATTGAAATGATTTTGAAGATGAAGAAAAAAGGGGTACATACTTTTTTCCTTTGCTGCTTGGTGTCTTCTTTGCTTCGTGTTACTTGAAACGTACCTTGAAGGAGGGGGGCTTCCTTTACCTTGGTGTACGTTTTATTTGGCTACAGCACAGGAAACACGCGACAACAATGAAATGTGTCTAGTTTTGAATTCAATTTACTTTTCTATGTTGATAATCACAGCCCCCGCTTGGAAGAAACGTTGACGTGATGCGGGGGCTTAAACTACAATGAATCGCTCAGGCTATGCTGACGGATACGATAATTAATTCTGTTTTTTTAAAGTTATTATTTACCTTATTTCTGTAATGTCAGGATAGACCGACGTTTTTCTCAAAAGCATAGTCGCATGTAGACTATACAAATTATATTCACTATTTACAACAACAAAAAGTAATAAAAATAACTAATTAAAAGTAAAAGAAAATAAGATTAATTAAAAATAAACAAAGAATTAATAATGATGTAAAACAATAACATTCCCCCGCTTGGTAGGAACCTTGACGTGGCGCGGGGGTTTAAACTAGAATGAATCACTCAGGCCATGCTGACGGAAGCATACGCTTCCAGGAGGGCCAGCCATGTCAGACAGGCTAGCGGGGAGTAACACACAAAGATCTACCACCCCTAATCCAGGATGTTACGCGTCACCGTGTCCATTGGATGGTTTGCAGCCAGGGTTATACTGGGTGTATTATAACGGCGCCTCTCTGACACCGGGTCGAATCAGAGCAGTAATCAGACCTTACCATATCAAAGAGGGGCTCTGATGTGGCGGACTATTTGAAACCCCAAGACTCGTGGGATCAAAAATGAATAATAAATATACAAAAAACAATCTCACGAAAAATCCGGTAGGCGTAGGTGTGATGAGCCGGCACTACCAAAAGGGAACAAATCATCAAGGAAACTTCGACTCGGCAAAAAGAAGACGTAGGGAAAAACGGAAAAATCGGGATATACGCGTTGGCATGTGGGATGTTCGAACGTTATATAAACCAGGCGCGATACAGGCGGTCGTAGAAAACGCGAAACAATATAAAATGGACATCGTCGCGCTTCAGGGAGTCCGACTCCCACATCAAGTAATCGAAACCAACGGGTTTTCACTCGCGTGTGGAGGTACTGATACACATAACCTCGGGACTGGCTTCATCATAAGTAAGAAGATTACGCCCCATGTAAAAGATGTGCAATTTATTAATGACCGAATGTCAGTGCTGAAAATACAGGGACCATGGTACAATTATTTATTTAAACACGCACATGCCCCAACAGAATCTACCGACGAAGAAACGAAGAACACGTTCTATGAGACCCTAGAGGAAGTATTTGATGGTCGGCTCGCAGCAAACCACATAGGCAGTCACGGGAGACGAGCAAAACGTTCGACATTGATAAACTAAAAGACCTGCGCAAAAGGGCTGAATATCGAGAGGAACTAGCGAATAGATTTAGCATCTTAGAGAATGGGAGTAGTGAGGAAGACGAAACCAATAATCTGGGCACTAAATGCCCATCGATCAGAGACACAATCAAACAAACAGCCCAAAAGGTATTAGGATTTAAGAAAACAATTAAGTACAAACCTTGATTTGATGATGAGTGCAGGGCGAAGATCGAACAACGTAAACGCCTCAGAATGATCCACTTAGAAGGATATGATCAAGTCAACGCAGAAAGATACGCGACAATTCGGAAAGTGACAACGAGACTTTTCAAACGCAAAAAACACGAATGGGAGAAGACTCGTATCGAAAACATCCTAGAAAATGCCAGAGCAAAAAATATCAGAGGTATGTGTGGGGGTCGAGATCCAACCGCCGCCAGGGCCACACCGCCGCCGGTGTTGACCTAGTGTATTTCGGGAGTCGGTCGTCAGAACCTGACATGCACTTTGGTCACCTTGCGTTTGGTGATTCTCGCATATTAACCAGCCTTATGTAATATAGCGCGGCGCAACTCGGGTCACTGTTAGGAGCATGCGGATTTACCCAACCACCAGATGCCGAAATGTGCAAATTTCACATAAACAATATTTTGGATAGTTATTGGATGTATCTAGGATATTTGTATATATGTACAAGAATATGTGTGTAGAGAATTGATATTGTTAACTGGATATATTTAACTTACAGTGTACAAATTTCACACAAACGACATTTTGGATATTTATTGGACGTATGTAGGACATTCGTGTATATGTACAAGAATATGTGTGTAGAGAGTAAATATTGTTAAGTGGATATATTTAATTTACAGTGTAGTGTATTAAGCAAGCAAAAGTGACCCTGTATAAGGCTGCCATAATAAAAGCCATTCTACTGTGTTACCAATTACTGAGCGTGTTTTATTCCTTCTTCCCTTCTTCGGTGGTGTATCGTCATAGTACATTGTTCGTGGACGACGCGTTTGCGCTCATTTTTCCCTTTCACTCGTATTAAGATTGTCAGCAGAAGGTGGAGCGACAAGGAAAACCGATATTTGTAGAGACACACTTTTCTACGATTCTAGAAACAGTTAATTTTATTCGGTTCCAAAAGAACGCGGTGACATAGACGATTTTACAGGTGCGGAAAATAGAAAAGTGGAAAGGAAGTGAACTAGGTGCCCGTGTCTTGGCGCAAATACTTCCTCACCCCCATATATGTATGCCGGCATAAATTCAATTAGCAATGGCCACCGAGGGAGAGCCAAAATAATCCGAGACACAAACGGCTGTCTGGTAACAAAAACAAACAATATCGTGACAAGATGGAAGCAGTACTTTGAAAACCTACTCAATTTGCGCACCCATCAACCACAAATAAACGCACCAGACGTACATACAGCCGAGCCTCAGATCCCGGAGCCCTCTTTCGACTAAGTTATAGTCGCAATAGACCGATTGAAAAACAACAAGTCTCTCTGAGTCGATACCGGCAGACCTTGTGAAGCATGGAGGAGAGGCAATTGCTCGATAGATCCACTAACTGATTCAAACAATATGGGATAAGGAAGTCATTCCAGAAGAATGGAAAACCTCAATAGTCGCCCCCTTTTCAAAAAAGGTGACAGATCTGACAGCGAAAATTACAGAGGAATATCATTACTCCCAACCACATACAAAATACTAACAAATGTTCACAATAAGGCAACTACTGGAAAAGAAGTGAGAATACGTAGAAACGGTTCACCAACTGTTCGTTGACTTCAAAAAAGCCTACGACTCCCGAGAATCCCGAAAAAATATGCCGCCCTCATTCAAATCTGCATGAACGAAAACAGAGGGCGAGTTAGAATAGAAAACCACCTCTCAGAACAATTTGAAATCCGGGACGGACTAAAACAAGGGGATTGTCTCTCACCATGTATCTTTAACCTTGTCCTCGAGCATGTCATCAGAAATGTACAACAAGACGACAACATGGCCGGATCATCCCTGAACGGGGTTACAGAAGAGGTCGCTTATGCGGATGACATCGCCGTTTTGGGCGATTATCTAGAAACTGTAAGTAAAAGCAGTGAAATCATCATGCAAGCGGCAGAAGAGGTGGGCCTAGAAATAAATGAAGACAAAACAAAATACATGATTATGGCGAGAGCAGGTGGACCTCAGAGAACACACATAAACATCAGGGGCAAGATATTTGAAAATGTCAAAGAATTTAAATATCTGGAAATAATACACCAGTAACGAAATGTCGAAAGAAATTAACAAAAAAATACACTCCGGCAACGCTAGTTAGCACCCAGTCAGTAAACTGTTGAAATCCAAACTGCTATCACATAATGTAAAGCTCCGTGTCTGTAGAACCATAATCATGCCGATTGTCCTATACGGATGCGAAACATGAGCTCTCACAAAACGGGAAGAAAACAAATTCCGCGTATTTGAGAATAATGTTCTAAGGGGTATCTTTGGCGGCAAATATGACGAGGAGGCAGGACAATGGAGGAAACTCCACGAGCACGAACTGGAAGAGCTATACCGCAAACCTACAGTAATGAGAGTAATCAAGTGGCGAAGATTAAGATGGACCGGACACGTGGCGCGAATGGGCAACGGGAAAGAGGCCGACAGGGCGGCTGCGACGGAGATGGGAGGACAATGTTAGGTTGCACCTCGAGAAGATCGGAACGGATGGTCGAACGTGGAAGAAGAGTGCACGGGACAGGGAACAATGGCGGAGTCGAGTCGGTGAGGTCATGAACTTTACGGTTCTTACAAGCCAATAAATACAATAGAATATAATAGAATACACATTTTGATAATCAAGAAGTTAATGGAATTTAATTTATTGTTTGCCTTTTTCTTTGTTGTAGGAATTATTTCTTTTCACAAAAGCTATTAAACATTATCGTATAGACTTTTTTTTTTTTTCAAAGAGACTATTCCATAGATAATCAAACAGTTAATGAAATTTAACTTATTCTTGAAAAATCAAACTGGTAGACTCCGGTGGGCGGGACATCTATCTCGGATAAGCGAAGAGCAAACTGCTCGGAAAGTCCTTTGTGGCAGGATGTATGGAAGCAGACAGCGCGGCAGACCTTGTCTGTGATAGAGGGATGGCATAGGCAAGGGCGCCCAGAGCCAGGGAATGCCAAACTGAACGACATTGGCTCGAAATCGGAACCGGTGGAGAGACTTGAAATAAGGCCAAGACCGTATCCCAGCTGTAGTGCCCACGATGGTGGTTATGATGATTAAAACACATTTATTGAACTATTAATTTGACAATTTTATTTAGGACTAAATGCTATATCATATTTACAATTATTTCTCCTGAATTAACTTACTAGTTCTTCGCAAGCACTCTAAATTATACAATATTTCTACAGTTGCATTTTGTATTTAATATTGTAGTGAGCTTAGGGTTCGCTGGATTGATGATTTTGAATAAATAAAAGCCGTTAAATCGATTTTTAATTTAATTAATATAACACTCAACGATTTTCTTTTCTATCGCTTGCTTCGCTTTTTCTCTTCTTATCTGTCACCATCAGCTGCCTCGACGTCTTTTTTATCGTTTGTCACATTCTCATTCCGGTATTTCGTTTCTGTTCGTTCCATAATCTTGAATGTTCTAGTCTCCAGTTTTCCAGTACTTTATAGAATATTCCAGTACTTGTTTTGGACTTTCCCGAATATTCCAGTACTGACTGTCATATGCATCACAATATTAATAAGCAAGGTGTGATCAATGAAGCTAGGTGGGAGCTACAGTAGTAGCTAGAAGGGGAGTGCCAAATGCAAGTAATTGTTAACGATCTAAATAACGTTTGAAATGATTATAGCTTGAATATCAACAACACGCTGTCAAACTGTTATAGTTTCTATGAATTGATCTAGTCCAAGATGCGATCGTGTTAAAAACTCCACAAAGCAACGCCTCATTAAATCGCGGTTGGGGCACAAGAGTTGTGGGGGTTCTCTATATCACACGGAGAACCAACCCACAATTCCTACCTTACTTCGATCGCTAACAGCGCGTCACCATAACTTAGACCTGCAATAGCACACATTCGCAAATATGCAAAGAATACACTTCCCAATATCCCCAGAACCCATTTCACAATCTGTAATAAAACGCATATTGAACAGGCAGGGTGAACAATAAAAAACAAAACGGATTTCTGTTTAAATTAAAGATTTCTATTTTATTACGTCCGAACGGCACGAAAGCTGGATGCTAAGAAGAAAGAAGTGAAAGTTGACAAATGTGAGTTTGGCGTTTCTTGGTGTGGATGACAGTTGTGTGCCTTAAGGGCCTGAATGCAATGAGAGGAGTGAGTGTTATAATTTAGCTTTGACTGCGTACAATTTGAATTCAATTTTTTAATTTGTTTAACACTCCCACTAAAAAGTTAACTTCAAATTGATTTCGCAGTTACGATGTTTTCTGACTGTGTTGTGAATTGCGTGATAAAATATTGTTTGAGTTGTTGTATGTGGTGACGTTTTAGTTCCTCTAGTGGAGTTTTTGTAGTCCCTTGGCATCTTGTATGTTGAGCATCCTTCTTTGTTCCTCGAAAAATGCTCTCGTCAGGGGCTTGGTCATCAAATCTGCTTGCTGGTTTTTGGAGGCGACATGCTCTAAAGCAAAGATTTTGTTCTCGAAACTGTCGCGTATGAAGTGATATGTCACGTCAATATGTTTGCTCCTTTTTTGGAACTCGGGGTTTTTGATGAGCTTGATGGCGCTCATGTTGTCGATGAGGAGGGTGCTCTCCAGATCTTGGAACAGGTTGAGGTCCTCGATGAGTCTCTTCATCCAGGTGACGTCCTTCACAGCTTGAGTTGCAGCGACATATTCTGCCTCAGTGGTAGAAAGTGCCACCGTCTTCTGTTTGCTGGAACTCCATGACACGGTTGACTCTCCAAACTTCAGAACAACGCCAGACGTTGATTTTCGGGTCTCGACATCTCCTGCATAGTCTGCGTCACTGTAGGCCCGGAGTTTGTTTGTTTGCTCGGCTGGAAAATAAAGACCATACCCACTTGTACCTTTCAGGTACTTGAGTATCCTCTTTACCGCTGTTTAGGTCCGGCGCCGTGCTTCCTCGGATGAGGGAAGAGCGGGGACCTTTTAGTATTCCTTTATTTAATCTTCTTTCATCAATTCATGTTTTGTTTGATTTCAATTCTTGATATAAAGTTGTCCGTTTTTGAATTGAAAAATCGTTTGATTATGTGGGCGGTTTCTATAGTTTCTTTTCTTTTATTGTGTGTTACTTTGTTTATTTTTATTACAGCTGCTCCTTTTTTTTTAAATAACAAAACTCAAACTAAAACTTACAATTCAATTGCTAACTCAAACAATTCTTCCACTGTAATCTCCAACTAGAACTCTCAAACTAAACTTCTTCTTCCAACAGCCAGAACTAAACTCTACTAACTTCCAATCTCAACTGAACTTTTTGAACTCAAATTTTTCTCTATCTGTTTTTTCTTCTGTGACTTTTCACATTCAATTCGAACGAAAATCCAAGTTGCTATGTTTTCAATAAATAAAAAGGTGCAGGTTATTAAGTGTGCTGTAACTGGTAATATTGTGAATGTTTATGAATGGTATGTATTAAGTGAGAATGTAATATATGTTAAGTGAAGTTTTTAAGGATGTGTTAGGAAATTCAGTGTTAAATTTAATAAGGGTAGTATTCTGGAATACAACATCCCACCCTTCTTCGAGAAAGAAAATTATCCTTGAAGAGAATAATTTTCTATTAACTATATATTAAATTAAGATTAATTAAAAACTTGGATTTTCGTTCAATTACATTACAAAGGTTTTCAAAATTAATCTTTCATCAAAGGTTACAATAATCAAAAAGTTCTTAATACTAGAAAATTAATCTATTTACATTATATATTAACTAAATTTTTCCAATACTCAAAAAGTTCTTAACACTAGAAAAATAGTCCAAAATAGTCTATTTACATTATATATTAACTAAATTTAAATATTTCTCCTTGGAACCTTTTCTTTTCTTATCTAAAAATCATTATTACTTATTATATTAAATATATAATATTAATATTATTGTTTCAAAATTCTCATTTCCGTATATATATATTAATTCCAAAATTTCTAATATATATATTACCAATAAAATTTTCTTTCTTTCCTTTTCCGTTCGAATATATATTAATTCTAAAATTTCCAATATATATTACCTCTAAAATTTTCTTTCTTTCGTCCCCCTCACTAACTTTTTTTTTTTTTTTTTTTTTTTTTTTCATTTCCGTCATTTCCTACAATTGTTAGTTTATTTCATATATATTGAATAATAAAACAAAGGCCATTGGTTATGTGTTTATCTTTTCCTTAAATTTATGGAAAAGTTTCCAAAACCTTTCTGGGCCTATTACTATGATGATTGAATAAAGATGATTATTACCAAAAATCTTCTTGAAAAATGATCTTAAATAATTTAAATGACGGTGTAACCTTTTATTTTTTTGTATTTTGCATTGGAATAAATTTTTTTTGTTGAAAAAAAAGACTTGTAATGTATTTATATAGTTACTCTTTACAATACCTATTTTAGTTAAATTATTATTTTCATTTTTTATTATTTCGTGTTTGAGTAAGTGTTTGTGTTTGTTTTCGTTGTTTAAAATATTTATTGTTTTCGGCTTAGTGTTGTCATTGTCCATAGCTTTAACTGCTGTCGGAACGTCTACCTTTTCAGTCTTACTCACTGCTGATGGATCGTTTAGTTTCTCAGTCTCATTTACTGATTCGAATAGTTCTTCAGACTTATTAGCTGTTAGAACATCTTGGTTCCCAGTCCTATTTGCTGTTTGAACTATTTCTTCAGTTATATTTGCTGTAGAAACATTTAATCCGTCAGTCTTTGCTGCTGAAAAGATTTGTTCATCAGTATTAGCTGCTGAACTGACTTGGGTTTCGACTTTTATTGCAACTATTGGGTCTTCAGTCTTTAACACTGCTGAATTTTCAGTCTTTGTTGCTGAAGTGCCGTGGTTGTCTATTGGGATAGCCGGAATATTAGGGGTTTCTGTTTGTATATTTTCTGCAGGATCCGAATTTTCAGTCTTTAATACTGCTGAGTTTTCAGTCTTGGTTGCTGAAGTGTCTGCGTTGTCAATAGGGATATCTGAGATATTAGCGATTTCAGTCTTTAATACTGCTGAAAATTTCGGATTTTCAGTCTGTGTTGCTGAATTGTTTTCCAGAATGGGAGTATGAATCGGAGTCTTTATATTAGGGACAGGGTTATCTTCGTTTATATGGCTTGGTTAATAGGAGTATGTGGGCTCAGGGTAAATTTGGCTAGGAGCTTCATTAAAATGGTCGTTATCTATTTCCAAAGATCTAATGCTGTAAATAGAAAACTTTGGTCTGTCTTCCATCAATTTTGGTTGGCGTCAGGCCTCGTTTTCCGACTCTTGCACCCGAGAAAAGTGAACATTTTGTCTATCGTTTTGTCTATTGGTGCTCCTAGAATTTTCACCAAAACGATTTTCAGAGTTTGTAGGATTATTTCGGAATGGGTTACGCGTTGTTGTACCTTGTTGGTAATTTGTTGAAGCCGATCCATTCCTAGATATCTTGTATCTACACTCATTATCTGTGTGATTATTCCGTCCACAGAAATTACATACAATGTTATATTCCCTTTTTATGGGTTGTCTATTCGGAAAAAAGTTGGATTGCATGTTCCGATAACATGTGTCCTGTGTATGCCCTGGCTTACCACAGGTTTGGCAGACTATACTATTGAATGTAGGTTTTTCATTGTATTGATATGACCTGGGAGAGTTGTCCATTCGAGCACCATGTGATACTACATGTGCAATCGACTGTTTTAAATTATTTCCCCCATGGACTTTAGCTAGTATCTTTAGCTGTTCGTTCATTAGTCCATCTTCAAATGTTTGTACGGCCAATTTTTTGTTTTCTTCCATTAAGAATTCCCTAACCACCGCGTCTGCTGTTATTTCACACGTGGCAGAGTTTAGAGTCCTTAGAGCATTCGCGACTCTATCGCCGTATTCCCGGACGGTTTCTCTGTAGCGTTGTTTCAGAGAAATCAACTCATTGTGTGCCGTCGACCGAGATTGCTCCTCTTTATATTCCGATTCTAGTTTATCTTTTAAATCCTCCCACTTAGCGATTTGGCTATACCTAATCAGATCGTAAGCATGACCCTCTAGTCTATTTTTGACTAGCTCTAAAAATGTCTCGTATATATCCGGGTCTGCCTTCTTTATGGATCTAAATAAAACGTCTCCCCCGGAAATAAATTTACCTAAGTCGCAGGGTTTCCCGTCAAAGGTAGGGACGATTCTGAAAACATCAGAAATTCCGACAGAGAGAGCCATTTCAGGGGGTTTAATGTGTATCTGTTGATAGTGGATTTGTTCTTCCCCCTGCCTAGCCGCCTGTCTCGTGTAATATGGACTCGTAATAGTGAAAGTTTGAATTAAAGTATGGCGAAAATTTGTTATCAATTCTTAAAAATATGGTTTATGAAAAAATGGCCTTTATGTTATTATTCAATATATATATATGGAAACGATATGGTTTGGACCCAAAACTGAAAAGAAAGAAAATTTTCGACGAGAAGGAAAAGAAACGGAAATGTCGTCGAAAAAAACTGAAAAGAGAATTTTCAAAGAATATAGATAGAAATTTCTATCGAAAAAAATGTATGTTAGTAAAAAGGAAAGCTTCCAAGTAGAAAATATTCCTAAAAAAATTAGAGAGAAAAAACAAAATATTGAAACAATTTCTTACTACTCTAGATGTTGATAGAAGTCTTGTTGAATTTCTTATTGTTGTCCCTTTTTTTCTTCTTTGTTGTGTCGTAGAGTTCCTCTTTGTGTTCCTTTCTTTATTTTATATTATTTTGTTATTCTTGCCAGGCAGACTTCACGCCGTAGAAGTTGAATATCCTGGTCTTTTGCTGGATTTTTTTTTCGTTGTTTTATGTTTTTTTTCTTCGTTGTTTTATGTTTTTTTTTTTCGTAGTTTTGTCTGGTTTTTTTTTTCTTGAACAATTTTTTTTTTCTTCTTATTTGGTTATTTCTCTTGTGTTCACTTTAAATTTTTTTTTTTTAAATTTTTTGTTTACTTTGTTTTTCGTTGTTTTATGTTTACTTTTTTCCTCTTCTTATAACCATTTTTTTTTGTTGTTTTAAATTTTGTTTTGTTTAAAAAAATTTTTTTTTTTTCTTGTTTTTTTTTCTTCTTATTTTCTTCTTTTTATTTGGGATCCTTTGGTTGTATCCCACCGCTGCCACCAGTGTTGACGTCCGTTTTCACTGGCGAAGATTTATTAAGTTTTTTCTATCCTCTAGTCCTTTTATAGATTGGCGAAATTTAATTAACCAATTTTTTGTCCTTTCTTGTATACCACTCCGACAAAACCGGTTGCAACGCACTGAATTAGTGATAAGTAGATCCAATTTTCACTGCATATTAACTTTTTTTCTGGTTTTATTTAAATTTGTCTACATATGAAAGTTTTAATTAAAATGTTTAAAATTTAACTCTTTTCATTATTTTCATCTGGTTTCATTTTATTTTCACTTTTCACTTTGACGTTCACCTTTTTTTCATTTGTTATTGAAATCAAACTCCGTCTCGATTCAATTTTTCTCTGTATCTTCTTCATACGTATGTTTTTTCGATGGTTGCAACCAGAAATTTACTAACTGGAAAACCCATTTATTTTCACAGGTCAAGACGAAGTATACTTTATATATATGTATATTGATTTCTTATACATTTCTAAAATTTGTTTAAAACGTTCAACTTAATCCGAACGAACTTTATGAACTGACTTTTTTCTCTATCTATTTTTTCTTCTGTGACTTTTCACATTCAATTCGAACGAAAATCCAAGTTGCTATGTTTTCAATAAATAAAAAGGTGCAGGTTATTAAGTGTGCTGTAACTGGTAATATTGTGAATGTTTATGAATGGTATGTATTAAGTGAGAATGTAATATATGTTAAGTGAAGTTTTTAAGGATGTGTTAGGAGATTGAGTGTTAAATTTAATAAGGGTAGTATTCTGGAATACAACACCGCACTCCAGTGAATTTTCTTCGGGTTCTCAAGATGCTGGCTGGCACTGTTGACTACAAAGGTGATGTCTGGTCGGCTACCTACGGAGAGATACATAAGGCTTCCCACAGCTTGTCGATATGGAGATTCTGGCGCTTCCCTGTCACCATTTTTGTGCATTTCTGCACTCATTTGATGATGATGGTCTGCCGGAATTGCAACAGCACTTGCGTGCTCCATGTTGAAGCGGTGCAGAATTTTCTTGCAGTAGGCCTCCTGGTGGAGAAGAATTGAACCATCTGTCACCCGTTCAACTTGTAGTCCAAGGTAAGTGCTCAAATTTCCAAAAGTAATATCGAAGTCCTGGCGAAGTTGGTTTATTAGTTCCTCAATCATTTTCTCATCTTTTGCAGCAATCAATCCGTCGTCGATGTGAATTGCCAGCATCAACTGATTCTCAGGATCTCCGTTGGTGAAGACACAGTAATCGGCTCTGGTTGGACGTAGTCCAGCTTTGGCCAGGAACTTCGTGAGGTGCTTGTACCAGCATCTCGACGCTTGCTTGAGTCCATACAAACTTCGAATGAGTTTGCACACTCGGCTGGTACCATCTTCATAACCTTTTGGCTGCTTCATGTAGATGACTTCTTCCAGCTTTCCATAGAGAAAAGCTGTTTTAACGTCGAACTGTTTGAGGAAAAGATTTTGGGAGGCTGCAAAGGATAGAATGAGGCGAATGGAATCAAATCGGGATACGGGACTAAAGGTCTCATTATAATTGACACCAGGAGTTTGACTGAAACCTCTGGCAACAAGCCTGACCTTGTATCGTTGGATGCTACCATCAGGGAATTGTTTCACCCTGTAACACCATCGATTGTCGATCACCTTCTGATCTGGTGGTGGTTCCTCCAGAAGCCAAGTGTGATTCCTCTGCAGCGAATTGATCTCCTCATCCATGGCTGCTTTCCATTTTTCAGAGTCCTCGGATTTGATGGCGTCATCGTAGCTTTCAGGATCAAGTTGGCCAGTCACTGAAATCAAACCAGAAGGATACCGAACCGGTTGGCGAATTTGATTCCTGTTTCTCAGATTGTAGTTTTGCAGTGGTACAGGTTCTTCGAGTGGCTCTTCATCATCCGTTAGCGCATACAAGGGTTCTTCAGCTTCGCTTCCAGAATGTGCACCACCGTTCACCAAGTTCACGATCTCTGGCTCCTCATCAATTTCAGCAACTTGAGGAACACTCATGGTCAACGAAAACTTCCTCACCAAAAGACTTGAGTGAGGCAAGGTCTGGTTTCTTTCCCAGCCAGAGGTCGCAAGGTGTTGCTCCATTTTTGCTGCTGATTCCAGTCCTGTTCAAGGTGTAGGCTGCGTACAGGGTTGCCTCTGCCCATAGCTTCTTTGGAAATTCTCCTGCATGAAGAATAGTCCTGGCCGACTCAACAATTGTCCTGTTCTCGCGTTCTGTTGACCCGTTTTGCTCTGGTGTGTAGGGAACCGTTGTTTGGTGTATCACACCGAGATCACTAGTGATTGTCTCCACGTCCCTGTTGGCAAATTCTAAACCGTTGTCAATCCTGATGACCTTGATGCCTTTGTCCAGGTGTTTTTCTGCTTGGAGAAGGAATGTCTTCAGACACTGGGCTGTTTCCGACTTCGCCTTGATGAAAAACAAAGTTCTCCAGTGGCTGAAGTCGTCCTTGATCAGCAAGAAATAACGAGCGCCTCCTATTGATGTGTCAGGCATTGGGCCGCACAGATCAGCATCAACAAGCTCACCAACTCGTTCGGTTTTTGAGGTACTTTTTGGAAAAGGGAGCCGGTGCATCTTGCCGAGGGTACAGTCGTCACATTTGACTTTGTCGTCCGTAAAGGGTAAGTTCATCCTCCTCAAAATCTTTCTAACCTGCTCGAAATTCTGATGAGCTAACCTTTTGTGCCAGGTGAGGAGTGTTTCTTGTTTGACGACGACGTTTGCCTGGTGCTCATTTGCCACGATTCTAAATTTCATCTCGAAAAGTTGATCATATCTTTCTCCCACTGCAACGATATTTCCATCCTTCAATAGATGGCAAGTCCTGCTGTCTGATTTTTGAGACATGCCTTTGTCAAGGGCTGCTCCTAGGGAGAAAAGATTGAAGCCTAGATCTGGAACATGGAGGACGTTACTCAGGTATTTCAGCTTCCAGATTTTTCCGTCGAAAACTTCGACCTCGATGTCTCCAGATCCCACAGCTGCGATTGTTTTGCCATCACCAACTCGAACAGATTTTGGCTGCTGAAAATGTACGAAATTTGAAAACCATTCGCGCCGATGAGACATGTGGTCCGTAGCACCAGAGTCGAGGTACCAGATGTTGGAACAATCCAGCTTGTCTGAACCGAGAGTCAAAGCACTGATCAGCGCGTCGTTTTTCCTGTTTGAGTGGCCCTCCTTTTCTGCCTTTCTCTCATTGGCTGCTTTTCTCTTGAAACAGTCTTGCTTCCAGTGGCCCGGCTTCTTGCAATGACAGGATTTTGAGGATTTTTGCTCGAAGTTCTTTTGTCGTGATTTCCCAGCTATAAAAGCCACGTTGTCTCTTGCATTTGCAGGCTCTAGCCTGGATTCTTCGACTGAGAGTCTGGAAATAAGGTTGGTAAGATTTCTCTCATCGGGCTGAGTTGATTCCCATGCACTGATGAAATGTTTGAAGGTGGAGGGAAGAGTCATTAAAATGTTTGTGATTATCTGCTTATCAGAAATTTTCTCACCCATAACTTTCAATCGATGTGCAAGGTTTTCCAACTTGGCAACGTGTGTAGCAGTGTTGTGAGCTGGGTCCTTCTGAACACTGTACCATTGTTGAAGTAGCATGTGAATGCTGGTCTCCGACTTTTGTTCATAAACAGGTGAAAGTTTGTCCCACATTTCCTTGGAAGTCGTGCAGTTGATGATGTGAAGTAGCGGTTCCTCGTCGACTGATGTGGCGATAGTACGCTGTCCAAAAGTGTCCAGTTTTGTCCTGAGGCACGTGCTGTTCAATGACTTTCGGTTATGTTTTCCTCTGGAAATTCCTTTTCTCCGCTGACGATGTCCCATGCTCCACTAGAGAGTAGAACGATACGTACCTGGAACTTCCACGTACTCCAGTTCTCAATGCATTTGAGTTTGGTTATCCGATTTGATTCGTTCTCCATCGTGGTGTTGTAAAATTTCACTGTTGCACGAGGGCAGACTTACAACACGAGATTTTAAACGAAAAGAATTTAAACAGCACAAAAATATTTATCGTTCCGCGAACCTGGGCCCATAACCTATTGAACAGGCAGGGTGAACAATAAAAAACAAAACGGATTTCTGTTTAAATTAAAGATTTCTATTTTATTACGTCCGAACGGCACGAAAGCTGGATGCTAAGAAGAAAGAAGTGAAAGTTGACAAATGTGAGTTTGGCGTTTCTTGGTGCGGATGACAGTTGTGTGCCTTAAGGGCCTGAATGCAATGAGAGGAGTGAGTGTTATAATTAAGCTTTGACTGCGTACAATTTGAATTCAATTTTTTAATTTGTTTAACAACGCATTTCCAAAAACTTGCAACAGAATATAAATCATCTCCCCCATCTACATCAAACCACATACATTTGTCCCAAAAACCACTTCGGTTAATTTCTTATTTAAACTATATCCCTCGCTTACAACCAAGCAGCATTAATTTCCGCCGAAAATCACTTCTTGCTTAAGCCATTTCCCTCGCTTGTAACCAAGCAACATTTATTTTCCCCGAAAACCATTTCAGCCCCCATCCCAACTAAACCAATTGAAACAACATTAATTCTGCTTACTGGTAAGCCACCAGCACGATGCGTTGCATTTCCACGAAACAACCATCGCAACGACCAAGACCCATATTCCTTTGTCTAACCGACAACTCATGACCATACTTGGTCGTGTTTCCATAACCGATTTCCCCGTATACATAGCCACAGAGAAATCCGATTGAATTTTACTTGGCGATGACTCCACTGCCAGGGCACCTTGAATGGATTCTTGCCCATTTTCAGTCAGTCGAGTCCCAACCACCAGCAAGCGCAATCGAGTCGAGTGGAAAACACGAGCCATTAATTTAGTCAAAAGAAAGAGAATTAAGGAAACGAATTCAACCTTGGTAGTGTACGTGTGAACAATAGTTGTAAAACAAATGATCGTGAATACAGAAAATTTAATGAACAGTGTAATACTTCGTTGAAACCCAAAGTGCGGATATTGAAGAAATAAAGACCAATTATCACTAGGAGCGGCTTAGTGTGTTATTTGTGGCTTCCGCCTTGCGGATGACAGTTTCGCATAAGATTTTCAAGTGCTCGTAACGTGTCCGAACTGCGATCTCCTAGTAGACGCCTACCAGTGAATAACTCCTATGTATGATCTAATTAATCGAACCTTTTAAATAGTTGCAAACGATCCAAACAGAGTCAATGGTGACTGTTCCCTGGCTGTGAGTTCTGAATAAGAAAAGGAAAATAAAAAAACACAAAGTACAAACGAGCTTACCATTACCAGTGCTATTGCCCGCAACTATTCGCCGTTTCCGTGACTTCCGTCGGTGGGTGACACCGAACCCGTGCCGTACGTGGGCTCCATACCTTCACCCCGATGTATAATTTTCAGTGATGGATAAAAGTTACTTTTCCGTGATAAACTTCTCTGTAATTTTGTGCTCAATTGATTTTCCTTTATTAACTTAACTTAACTTTATTGTTGTCTTCTCCATCATTGACACCATTGCTTTCGTCTAATGGGCTTTCACATTTACAAACAATTGATAAGCCAGTGTATGTTGAGTCAAATATAGATTAGGTTCAAACAAGACAACGCTCCAATAGGGATTCTTCTTTTTCTATTTTAATTAATACTGATGAAGTAGAACTAATGTTTTCAGATATTGATGATTCAGTTTTGTGCATAGTAATTACATTGGTCTCCATGATTTCCAACAAATGTTTTGCATGAACTCAATTTCGGTTTTGGATCATGGTATGTCATCAGTTTTTGAACTAAATTTACCAACTTACCGGCTAGAAGCGGTAACCGATTCATAAATATTTTTGGCGGTTTAGTGGATGCACTGTTCAGTTTTGGAACTAAATGAGACGATGAGAGATCTACTGGTCCGACATTCATCATTATAAAAACAAAATGGTAATTACTCCGGCGTGGAGTCAAAAATTAACGATTTGGAAAATACCAAACTCAACTTCAAAAACATCGGTTAAAAAAAAATGTTTTAATTTATGGCGCAACACTTTTCCAACTAATGAACTCTTGATTTCGTGTGTTTGCTTCATATGCATTAATTGCTACGAGGGTTGCCTCTTATGTTTCGGGATTTGGCAACCCTAGTGTTGCAATCCGGCAATTGACAGCTCTGTCGTAAAGTTGGACATTTTTGAGGTTATACGCACTCAGAACGTTTTGACATACGAGCGCTATTTTTGTTGTTTACAGTAACTTAAAACATTCATCTCGGCCCAAAAATGGAATTAAATCGTCAACATTTTCGTGCGATTATTTTTTACAACTTTCGGCGTGGATTAACTCACCAACAGTGCATGGATGAACTTAATTCAATTTTTGGAGATGAAGCTCCATCAAGGACCAGTGTTTATCGATGGTAGGGTGAATTCAATCGTGGTCGTAGTTCACTCCAAGATGAATTTCGTGAAGGTCGTCCAAAATCAGTTGTTGTTCCGAAAACCATTGATGCTGTGCTCGAACTGATATTGGAAGATCGTCATGTGACCTATGGTGAGATTGAGACAACCTTAGGCGTTAGTGAGACCAGCATACATTCAATATTGCATAAACATTTGACTGTCAAAAAAATTTGTTCGCGTTGGGTCCCACACAATTTGTCAATTGCCCAAAAAAAGGCTCGTGTCAATTGGTCGAAAGAAATGCTCAAAAAATACGGTCGCGGTGCTTCGAAACACGTCTATGACATCGTGACAGGTGATGAATCGTGGATTTACGCGTATGAGCCCGAAAGTAAACAGCAGTCGACTGTCTGGGTGTTTCAAGATGAGCCAAATCCAACAAAAGTTGTTCGCGCACGAAGCACTTCCAAGCAAATGGTCGCCTGTTTTTTCGGAAAAACTGGACATGTCGCAACCGTACCACTAGAACAACGCAGAACAGTCAATTCTGAGTGGTACACAACCATTTGTTTGCCAGTTGTCTTCCAAGAAATCAGGAAAACCAACCGCCGAAGACGGATCACTCTTCACCACGACAATGCGAGCTCTCACACATCGGCTGCGACAACTGCATTTTTGAGCACCCAAAACATCTATTTGATGGGTCATCCGCCGTATAGTCCTGACTTGGCACCGAATGACTTCTTTTTATTCCCGTACGTAAAAAACAAACTGAGAGGTCAACGTTTTTCGATACCTGAAGAAGCGGTTGCTCCATTCAGAATGCATGTGTTGGAGATACCTCAATCAGAGTGGCAAAAGTGCTTCGAGAATTGGTTCAAACGCATGCAAAAGTGTATAGATCTTCATGGGGAATATTTTGAAAAACAATAAAGTGATTTTCGATGATCAATATTTGTTTTTGTTCTCTAATCCCGAAATATAAAAGGGAACCCTCGTATACAAAATATGGAACGGCCTTATCGTTTCAGTAAAATTTTATGGAATCTGACGAACTACCATGACACAGACACTGCATTAGGCCATCGAGAAAAAACCACTCATTTAAAAATGCAAACGAGAGCCGTGAATGATGATGTAAATATTTAATACAGGTTTTACTTGGGAAGCACGGTGAAGATGGCTTGGAATCAAGCGTATGTTTGGGTAAGATGTACCGTGGTATCGAACTCTACTCCACTTGTACTGTTTTACCCTGGCAAAACTTCCTTATCGCTCCAACGTTCATATTGTACCTGAAATATGTAACCTTGAGCACCTCTTTCTGCTGGTAAGAGGAAGTACTCTAGAAGTACCTTAAAACAGAAGCAGCATTATACTATGTTAACCCCCAGCGCCCCAAACAGTTGATGGGGGACGTGCTTTGGAAATACCAAAAAATACAGTCGGAAAGCCCTCTTTCATGAAATAACGAAAGATAGCTAAATCTTATTACAATGTTTATTCAAAGTTTCCAAACACATTACATAATAGTAAATCCTACAAGTGAAAAGCGTATCCGTGGAGCTCCCCTTAGTAGAACATTAATGCTGTTCCCAGCCTTTTATATGCCTCGTTAGCAATAAGACCAATGCTTGTGCAATGGGTTCGTCGTTATGTTTCCATATATGCGTGCGCATTTGTCACTAATACCCTCCTTCGCGATGTATAACATTAGCCCCAGATATACATGGACTGAAAAGTCCCGGGATTCTTCAATAGGTGGCGCCACTAGAAAATAAACATGACTATTTTTGAGAGAATATTATAAATAAAAACAGTAAAACCATTAGCGATTTCATGAACTTACATTTTAGTGTTGACGGATCACCTACGAAAACCACCATAACTGTTACAGGTGACGCCATCCTGTTGAAACCAAGTCCTGAAATATTAAAATTCTCCGTAAAGTGATCCTCTTAATAGTCAAGCCTTGGTTTTCCTTGTTTCGAATCATTCTATGGAAAGGTTAACACCAAAATATCAACACATCAGTCCAGAAATTGCGTGTTCTTCAATATGGCGGTGGGTTTGAGTGTGTCTATTAGGATTGCTACAATACTTTTTAAGGCACGACATCAATAACTCCGTGCTTCTTCCCTCTTTTGAGAGAAGCGAGTTTATTCAGAGTTTAGGAAATAAAATACAGACCCGTATCCCGCTTTTAGTGGGTCTTTTATTGTTATCCGTTCTTCAGTAAGCTAATGTTTAAATATATGGTGGAAAATCTTTGAGTTCACCTGCTAAGTTGTCAATGGAGGAAAAATTCCTCTTTTCTCGAAACCTGAGGGAAGATAGTTGATCGGAGCTTTGTTAAAAAAAAAGAAAGAAAGAACTACAGCAAGAGAATTTAGAAGTTCTCTGTTGCAAAGAATACCGCACCTTAAAGGCATCACTGTGGATAGCATCTGTTTAGATCAGGATCGTTCAAAGCCACGACTACGGAAGGATACTAGTAAGCAAGTCGTTACCGAAAATTTGAACTATAAACGCCAGCTTATAAATGTACTAAACATTTTCTTGAGCATTGATCTCATTGGAAATAAAATAATATAGAAATCTTCCTCTTCGTTTGCTCGCACTCACTCTTAAGTGCGCTCGTTAATGTAAAAACAAAAAACCCAGTGGTGCGTGCAAACACCTCGATTTTCGAACCAGATTGTTTCTCAAATTGAGATCCGAATTAGCAGATAGCATGCAACGTTGATTTGCTAAAATATGAGTGTACTGATGTGTTCCACACGATAAAAAAAGGAAAACAAACGCAAATTAAAAGATTATGTAATGTTTTATTTCTATTTTAAGTTGTATATAAAGGTACGGCTGAATTTATAATTCAATTTATTATTGTTATTTGTACAATCGTTAGCATTCTAAGTATGATTTACAGTTTAGGGCATGAATTGTGAAAATTAGTTATGATAGTGAGAACAGTTGATTAATATTAAATAGTATACAAATAAATAAATCTATATCCACATGTAATATAATATGCACATATATTATACATATAAATATATATAAATAAATAAATAAACATTTTTGTTTGTTCTTATGTTTTTGATAATAACATTAGTAGAGTATTATTATATAACGTACATTAGAGTGTATTTAATAATTTCAAACATAGCACAAATATATGTATATAAGTGTTTCGAATCATCATGTTCACAAGGTTTACATTGAATAAAAATATGATGTGTTGGGAATGAATGGAAATTAAATGTTTCTTATAATAATGGGTGAACATATTTTATAGGCATTACAGTTGGTGTTAGTCCTTTTTTACAGAGTATTTATTAATTTTTTTCTATCCAGATTACATTATATAACATATTTTGGGGTATTTTAAAAGTTTTTGATATAAATTTTTTGTCATATATATTTTATTATCAATTTCATAATGTTAGTTAATATGTTTTTAATGCTTTAACTGAAGTCGGAAAACAGATGTGAAGGCGTTGTAGATATACTTATTAAATGTTTCATTAACTATAACTAATACGAGTGTGAAATTAAATATGTAATATAAATTGTACAGACATATTCATTAATCAGTCACAGATTGTCGTTAATTATATTTCTGAGTCCGTATTCTACTTATTTTATATATAAACATGTACAAAAACAAAAAAAAAAAGGAAAAAAAAGGGTTAAATTAAATACATTTAGAATAAAAACAACAGTTTGGCAATATATCAAATCCACATATTCTTATCGGCTAAACAATTAGAAAACAGTAAAGTGACTTTGTATTTGTTTTAAATTTATTTTAGGTTTTTCTTAATTTTATTTGTTTTTCATTCTCAAATATATATATAAAATTACCGATGTTGCAAAAAAATATAAAGACATTAAATTTCAAATAAGGATTGGATGGGTCAAATAGTTATAAAATTTCATTTCTGTGAGTCTATTAGTTACAAGCTTCTATCACAGTCAAAAAATGTTTAATGTAAAAAATCTTTAGAGTCTTCAATTCAAACGAATTGAAAAATAATGTATTTATCGTACACCTACCTTTACATATTTACCCTCAGGGGCTACCGTAACCATATATAAAAACACTTAAGGTGAATTTCCACATTATCATCAGTTTTACATTAAGTACCAGTTAGTCAATTCCTAAAAACTATATATTCAAACAAGTAATAAAATTAAATATCACTGGTCCAACACTACCCAATACTTTTAAATACTGGGGCTGAGTCCCGTCAGTTTTGAATCTGATAGAAAAATCTTAAATTTATCAATCTACCAAACATGACTGGTACCACTGCCAAGAAAGCCTTAAGCCCCAGACATACATACATCTGAGAAGAAATCTCTATTATGGCACCGCTTCCATTAATCCTATCCCAGGGAATATCTCATAAACGGAACCAACGATTGCAGTGGATTGTTAAAGGAAATCAATGGAAAACAACCAAGAGCTGAGTGTCCTCCTACGAGAAGGAATCTTCAGGTGAGAATTAGCAGTCGAAAAGCAACACTCTCGACTCGAGGACGAACAGTCGACAAATAATCGAGGAAGAGTCAGGTGTGCTCACAACCGGAAGTTTCGTGTCAGAAATACAACTTTATTAAAACAAAAAACCACAGTTGTCAAAACAAATCATTTACAATTTTTGTGACGTATTATGTCGACTTCTGCAAAGAATTTATCCAACTTCAATCATATAGCTTAATAAACATTTTGAAGAAGTGAAACTAGTCTGTTTTTATTGATTTTAGTATTCGGCACGTGAACATTGTCAAATTGGTGACCCCAACGTGATCTAGGTAAACCGGGTTTTACTGTTACAATCACGACTTCCGCACGGAACACGGGCTTACTTTCCCCGCTCTGACGTACACCTGCACCACTAGTTCGCTCGTTTACTGCATCGTTTTGCATACGGAGATAATCGTAAAAAACAGTATGAAACCAACCGGTGTAGACGTGTCGACAATCAACAAACTGTTGTGCTGCCCAAAGTCCTTCCATTTCCTTTTCCCTTATGTATGTACACAATACGATATTCCCATATCCATAACCCATATACCTAAATATAATAACATATCCCCAAATTGAATGAAACTCACGATAAATCGAACCAAATGTTCATTTGGCCCACACTGATTCAATTCCCAAAAAAATCTCATATCAAATTAAACTCGTGAACCAAATGTTCACACCTAGACTCATTTCTCGATTTTATTTATGATCATAAAATGCGTGTCTGCATTTTCACGATCACCTAACAATATGTTTACACACATTCTTATATATTCATTTTAAAAACATTCCTGTCCATTGACATCTAATTTGGTCTAGACAACCTTTACCCAGACGCGGCAAATTTAAACAAAATGCTAAGAAGCAGGCCGCAAGCTCTTTAGTTGTGCATCTATACCTTCTGTCATTAAATGCACATTTGCAGGCCATTTCCAAGAATTAGTCTACACAAATTTTACTGTTGGCGATGCGATTTCCCAGGAAAGACAAGGCATGAACCAGCAAACAAGTTCCTGGGAAGCACGACGATCAGCTGTACACCGATTGCGGAAAACCACTCAAGAGGTAAAACGCACTCAGGAAACGGGTTTAAGAGAAAACGAGCAAACGAGAAGAACAGCACTAGGAAAACGAGCGAACAAGAAGACAGCTGCGCGCTATATAAGGCGAGCACATCAGTGTAGTACTCCACGAAGCCCTACCATTGCCCTCCCCCATACATTTTGCACCTTCTTCCATAACTCCATCCATATCCCCAAATCAACATTAAATCCAATGTTGAACAAATTGAATCAAACGTTCAATTGTCGCACTGATTCAATTTGTAGAAATTCTTAAAGCATATGCAATCATATGCACTGTATATTCAATTATAGATTTCCAAAATCCCTCAACTAAATGTACCGACCAGATGCCCAATTTCCGAACAAATATTATTGAGAATCATAAAATGCGAGTTTACAATTTTATGATCCTCTAAGAATTTGTTTGCACAAATTTGGTCCCAGAAAACTGAATATCCATTCACCACTTTCAAATTCAAAAACAAACAAATTGCGCCATAAAACGAATCACATGTTCATTTTATCGCGCATTAACATCTAGGATAATAAATGCGCATCCGCAAGATCCGTTATCTATTGTTTCCTGTCGAAGTGCATTTATGACATTTCTTCCTTTCTTTTCCTTTTTGTTATCCTATTTCCAAAAGTAAAACAAAAACAATGGAATGGCTTAGTTTAGATTGTTGTGGTTGTGCGACTGCGGACTCAAGACGAGTTCGTCGTTTTGGTTTAGTGTCGGTGATATATAAAAACTAATAGTAAAAAGTTTTAAATTAAATAAATGAATAAAAAACTAAAAATTTAATTTTGAATTTTGACTAAAAACAAAACGGTAGCCCACTCTTCCTGAGGAACAACGACGAGTTGATGATTCGGAGCAGTGTTTGGAGATGATCAAGCGTAATAAGCCCGAGTTTTTGCGTCGATATGTGACAATGGATGAAACACGGCTCCATCATTTCACTCCGAAGTCCAATCGGCAGTCATCCAAGTGGACTGCACACGATGAACCCGCCCCAAAGCGTGGAAAAACGCAACAGTCGGCTGGCAAGGTTATGGCGTCTGTATTTTGGGATGCGCGCGGAATAATGTTCATTGACTATCTTGAAAAATGAAGGACCATGAACAGCGACTATTACACAGCGTTATTGGGCCGTTTGAAGGACGAAATCGCCGAAAAACGACCGCATTTGAAGAAGAAGAAACTGCTGCTTCACCAAGCCAATGCACCGTGTCACAAGTCAGTGAAAACGATGGCAAAAATCCATGAATTGGGCTTCGAATCGCTTCCGCATCCACCGTATTCTCCAGATCTGGCCCTCAGCGACTACTTCCTGTTCTCAGATCTCAAAACAATGCTCGCTGGGAGGAAATTTTCGTTGAATGAAGAGGTGATCGCCGAAACTCAGGCCTATTTTGAAGCAAAGGACAAATCGTACTACAAAAAAGGTATCGAAAAGTTGGATGGTCGCTATAATCAGTGTATCACCCTCGAAGGGAATTATGTTGAATAAAAAAAACGAATTTTGCCAAAAAAATGTGTTTTACTATGAAAGGCCGGGGACTTTTCAATTGACCTGTTAAGTGCAGTGTATGTAAAATTATTACAATAAACTGTGTTTGCCAGAGTTAAAGCTATACACTATCATCGAATTCCCCAAGCAAAGAATCTCTTAGAAATAGAGAACCTCTTAGCATACCCATAAATAAAGAATCCCTTCTCATTAGAAACCCTTCACATATCCGTGAATGACTATGACGCCAAGATACCAATGCAACACACATGAGATACATGACCATCATAGTGAGTAAAAATTATAGAATACAATCTGCATCGCGGGTGTGTTGTGTACGAAAACTACTCCAGAGAGGTATTGTGTGGGAGAACTCCTCTAGTGTCACAGTGAAATATAAATTAACTTTATAAACTAGTTTTTAAATTAAAATAAAGAATCATACGAGACTATGTGGGGCTTTTCAGGGCCCGAAGAACCTCGCATCACTTTTAACCCATAAAAGTCTATAAACCCTATACTTACCCGTAAGTTCAAACCCCGGCAAGATTACACAACCTTGCTGTAGCATTAATATCTCACCTTAAAAATAGCTGAAAACAATTCGGTTGTTCCCCCCGGAATAACCGACATTAATATCCCATCATAGCCGAGGAGCTTTGCCTCTACACCCGGCATGTCATTCTTACCGTTTAACTGCAGACCCATCGACTGATCGTCCTATCGACGATATTCAGTGTGACCATCGTTCGCTACCTACAACCGATCGGGCACCATTCAAAATAACAGTCATTCGATACATCGACTGATGAAATGTTATTGTTCAGCAGAACAAAAGGGTATAAAAACACCGCGCCCATAAATATATGCCGGGCTATTTGCTGGCTTGCACATCTGCAACTCAGACTTCTAATAGCCCTGCAATATGAAATACCGAGCGGGATCATAAAACCTAAACAATAAACCTTTCCGGCTTAGGTCCTATGGCGAGCGACCTTCTGTGAATTTCCCATCACAGAGGAGCCAATTCCGTAGCCGCATTATTTCCTTATTCGTACTTCTGTCTGCCATACATAAACAGAGGACAACATTCTCGCCACTATCGGCACCATATTTACCCACTACCGTCTGAAATAATCATGCTCTCAGGCAGCCTCGTGTTTGGGTCGATATTATATCACCGTCATGGGAAAACCATTCTCATGATTTATGGCCATATTTTCTTCCAGCCTAAATTTCCGTCCCTCTAATTGAACAGATGTGCATTCGGATTTTCCTTACGCATCAACGGATATCGGCATAGGCATGGTTTCCAGCGTGAGGGCGTGCCTTCTTGGCCTGTACGGCTGCCGAAGTAATTCCATTGTAGGAGTTTCCAGTTCGATGGCCATTGGGTTACCACCAATGAAGCGATCGGATTGGCTCTTTGATTGATCATCGTCTCAGCCTCGTGGCTTCAAGGAATGTTGAGGACGAATTCTCAAAGAGTCAGATTTACACATCGTAAGAGTGCGCACGAATTCATTCGGTCGAAGTCTTGACTAACGTAGTCAAAGGGTCGGTGCCCAATTCGTTTTCTACTAAAGTAACATCATTAAAGCCAAGTCTAGTTTAAAATAAAGTGCCGCGGTTATATTAAGTCAATAATAAGACTTAAGTAAAGTTTGTTGAAAATAAGTGGTCGCACTAACACCAAGACAGTAATTCGCTTTCTACTAAAGTAATTTCATGAAAGTAAAATTCCGTCCAAAACAAAGTGGTTACGCTAACATAAAGACAATAAGTCGCCTTTCTACGAATGTAATGTCATTGAAGTAATATCTCGTGTAAAATAAAGTAGTCGCGGTAACATTGAGACAATATTAATATTATGTAAGTAAAGTTTGTTCAAAAACAAAGAGAGTGTTCAATTCCCGACTAATCCTGTAAACCATCAAGAAGCTAACGAAAATAAAAAACTTCCAACAGAACAACGACATCGTGTTTTTATTTGACGTCTGTCAGCTCAATTTTGCTTTCGGTTTTCGAGTGACGACTTCCTGTGAACGACGTGGGTGTTTTTATCGAATCTGCATCCTTGTCAATGCCATGGTAAAGAACCCCATAACTACACTGGAGAAATTTTATTATTTAATTCGAGCAACCTCTCCGCAGCCTGTTGATACGCGACATACTGTGACGAATGATCGCAAATGGCTGGTTGAGTCGCGCTTTGATCGTCGTTTATGTATATTATATATATATATATATATATATATATATATATATATATATATATATATATATATATATATATATATATATATATATATATTTGTTTAATAATAATTCGTTCAGATTCATTTGAGTTCAGACAACCATTGAACTAAATACCGAAAAAATTACAAAAGTGTTAATACGGGTTGCCAAGGAAGTAAACTAAACGAGGGTCAAGTGTAGACCGTTAATATTTGGAATAGAAACTATGAACTCAGTGATTATCTGTTCTTAGTGATTAGAAAATAAAATTCCTAATAAAAAAACAAAAAGGGTTTTATTAACAAATGTGTGTTAAGTGGGTGGTGTAAATGAAAGAAGACATCCCTCTACGCCCTCACCTGGACCCCTGACCGGTGAACTTTTGGCGGATGGTTATAAGGTGTGATTTAAGTTTGGGGAAATATGTCTTTCTTTATACGTTGACGCAGTGTTCCGCCTGAACACTGTCCACACACAAATAAGCAACCTGGGGCAACGGCGAATGCACACAAAAACACGGAAAAATCGTTTTTCTATTTTAACTTTTATTGTTCTTGTTTTGTTTTTAACACACTTAAACGTCTAGCACACAATTTATATTTTGTTTTACGTTTTCTAACTCCACAGGATCTTACTAGTCCGTGTCGATTTTTTTTAGCGATCGTTACTTTTGAAGTTCACGAGAGAACATTCGTTACGGAGCTAACACGTAAACAGTTAAGAAATACGAAAGAAACACAAGTTACTGAGTTAATGTTTTAACATACGTACGACGCGACCTTATCGATATTCTTTCCTATACCTCTCGTCCCGGTGACGATAGAAATCTGACTGACTGTCTGCCCACTCAGATACCCAGATTTCAAAACTGGTATATGTACCTATACGGAAAAATTTTGCTATTTGCTCTGCTAACAGAACTTCCGAATTTCTGTAGGCAGCATGTTATTTATTCCCAGGGGTAATTTGGATGCCTGAAAGGGATCAACACATACATCATCATTACCCTCGGTGGTGGTGATAACATCTCATCTCACGGTTTTCTGTTTGCGCGGCACATCTGGCGCGCCGAACGGAAATGATTGTTAGGACGTATAGTCCGTGGGTTTATCTGCCTTTTGTAAACACACCGAAATCCATTAGATCCTTCTGAGGGTGTGAAATTCAGAAGGGACCGGAATAGATCCTTTGTAGGTTTTAAACCTCATACACTTTTCGAATTATCTCGTTGAGATATTTGCGTTTCCCAGGAATCTGGTAGCGGATGACCAACATACATTATTGTATCGACGGATTTGGGTGGTCTTTGTGCTAGACTACTCGCACGTGCACCCGTTGATCGGCTCATTCTTTGATGATAGCAATTCTTTTGTATCGAATTTCGGAATTGCCGGTTCGATGGAATGTTCCTGGACGCAGGCAGCATGTATGGCATTTTGGGAATTGTGTTTTTTTAGGAATAGAACGTATGGATGTTTATACCCTTGTTTCAGGGATGATGAATTATAATTGTTGAGCTTGACCTAAAAAGCTTTGGGGGCGTTCAGTTCCTTGCTTTTTGGTGTCGGTCTCAACGTTGGCTGCGAGTTGCAGGCCCTATGGCGGGGCTTTGGGGCACGCGTCTGTGGGCGCGTGCAACGCTCTCAGGTAAGTAAGTTCTTTGAAGGTAGGAACCTTACCTGCGCGGAATTGTGCGTTCGTAGAACGCTACAAACTAGGATCAACACGCCCACATCGTGCGGTAAGAAAAAATTATATAATTAATGCTAAAGATATAACTCCAAAACACAAAAATACGTACAACAATGTAATGTGTTACTGTATGTGTTAATATTAAGATGTATATAAATAAACATAGTTACTAAGTGAACTGCCTACCATAACGAAGGTCAGGCTGAATTGGAAATGGTGCCACGGAGAAGACCCAATCCGCAACCGAATCTTCAAGCCAAGTAACTGAAGTCCGACGCGAAGGATGAGGGGTGAATTATTCTCATTTATGCTCATTATACTGGAGCAGGGAACAAATTAAAAAAAAACTGGCGACAGATGAAACTGTAGTGCTCCAAGATGCCCTAACATTTTGCTCCCACATATACACAAATCCTACCTACAACAAAATCCATTTCATATCTCCAACATAACATTGAATTCAATGTCAAAACAAATCGAACTAAACGTTCAAATTCTCATTTATTGAATTCAAATTCATTTATTCAATTCAATGCATTTGTTCGATTCAATTTCCAACAAGCAAACAGCATAGTGCATATTTTCATATATATGCTATAAGCAATTAACACCTAAATTTCCTACAAGCTCCAAAACCCAAAAATGCACGTGTCCAAACAAAAACATGTCTATTTTATCGACCGACACACAATTCAGGCAGTCCATACATCATAATACATATCTCCACATCCCAGATGTTTATGACTTGCTAATAGACACGGATTCCCAGATCTAATTTCACACCGATTTCCCACGGATCTTGTGTTACCCATTTGAAATGCACGAAAACTCTTGTTTGCATTAGCCAGGTGGCTAACACAAACAAAAACTCCAAGACAGGATCAAACGATAAATGGCGATGCGTCTTGACCTTCGAAAGAAGATAAAGATATTTGAGAATTAGAATTTTGAATAGAGAAGGTGAACACCTTGAAAGAGAGACTTGACTAGAGTCGCTTGGAAGAGTCGTTGAGTAGCGAGTTACGTTTTACTTCCGTGGGGCCAATAAAATACGATAGTTTAATTTTTTTTATATATTCAGTTTTTTTTTTTCGAAAAACTCTTCTCTATTACGCTTCCATCCGTCTTGAGCATCCAAACTCGATTCGATTTCACAGCCCCTTTTCGGCAGCAACAGGTCCTTTTTGATTCGACGGATACGACCACCAGCCCTGTTACACAGTTAATTCATTGTAGACGCACACATACACGCGACTGCGTAGCAAGAACCGAAACAAATTGTTTATCATGTGTGGAATGGATGCAGAATCTGATGGTCCAACTACTGTACGGATACTCCTGTGGGCGAGAAGAGAAAACAAAGCAACTCTGCATCTGTTCGTGGAATCATGACCGGGAATTCACTCTGCTGTGATCTGGTCATCTTAAGGGTGCGGATTAAGACCGTAGCATCTGCAGTTGGCTCGATTCCCTAGATCGTGCAACTGCTTGACGAAGGTCGTAGTCGTTTGACACCATTAACAATGTAGTGCTCCAAAAAAGCCCTACCATCTTTTTCTCCCATTCCTAATCCAAAATTCGCAATAAACGAATCAAACATTCGTTGATTGCCTAACATTTGCCCCCACGGCATAATTAAATCCAAAATCCAAATTAAAATTAAAATTCACAATAAACGAATCCAATATTCGTTTATTGTTCTATATTTGCTCCACAGCATCACCCAAATCCAAAATTCAGAGATCGTTATCTCTATCCCAAAAACTCCATTGAGTTAAACAAACAAAAACTCAAAAGCAGATACATTCACACATCTGCGTTATAGTTTCGTAAGAATTCAAGAAATTGATTTCTTATCTTGTGTAAATACAACATCTCGCCCGAAATATCCAAAAGATCGAGATTGTTGCACGAAAATGTGTATCTTTGGGATACAATTTTCGAATCCTTTTCCTTTATAAAGGAATGGTTTAGTGATCTCCGGGAGCAGTCTAAATTCGTCTTCTGTCCCTGGAGGAAAGTACCCCAGGAAAATCTTTGAATAATCTTGAGTAAAGTAATAAACACATATCAAAGAAAACAAAAACGAACTTTTAATTTTATCCAACACCTGCCCCCCACTGAAGACTAAGGACGAAGGCCAAATCCAAGGACGTTGCTCTTCCCTTTGGACTCAGAGGAAGCACGGCAACGAACCCTGTTGTGCGACAGGTTTTCAGAAGCTATTCTAAGAGATCACTTAGTCCTTTTAAGGATTAAGAAACACGTTTCCTGAAACCAAGAACACAACAACAATCGGACCGTATACTTTGATAAGATTCTATAAGGTCGAGAAGGACGAGGATTATGTGTAACAGCCTTAACGATTGGGAATGTGCGTGTTTATTTGTTGATGTTCCAACTAGAGCAGCTTTTGCTTTGGGTTGCTGGACTACATTATGTGACCGCTGTTGGTGTTCTGTGTTTGGAAATCTGGTGGGGCCTTGGTGAGGGTTGGGTGGTTTCTGTTGATTATCGTTGCAATTATGATGGTAGCTATTATATACTTTGAGGGCTCTAATAGTTATTCTGTAGATTTTCTTGGTCTTGTTGTGGCTTTGGTGGGTTGTGTGGGATGGCCAGGTTGGAGTCGTACCTAGCGCGCTTGATGAGAAGACCTCCTCAAAACATGAAGAAGAAACTTAAAATAAATCAATTTTAAAAAGAATCGGAAGTGTTGTTTTAGTGACTGCTCAGCAGCAAATTCTTTGATGACATTTATTTTAGAATCAATATAATTGTTAATTTAAGCATTATTATCATTTATCAACCTAAGCATTATATCCACTGTTAATTTAAGAATCATATCATTTATTAACCTAAAGTATTGTATCCACGTTTAACTTAAGCATTGTTATCATTTCTCTTGGGCTAAGTTCATTTCATGTGTCATTTCAAATATCGCACATCATTACGCGAGTACAATTTATATTTTTTCAATGTTTCAAGTATCCTGTCACACAATGCCAATTTTATGACGGTGCCCTTTTTTATGGCAATTATCTTAGCAGATAATTGCCATCTCACGAAAAGACCTCGATGCGCACATTTTTTATGACACAGGCAAAGAGGATTTCCATCAAGGGTTTTCCCAGATGCAGCCGCGGCGATATCGATTGTATTGATACATGAAATGAACAAAGAGCATAGGTAATTAAGAAAATGTTTCGACCCGTCATTTGACGTGACTAGAAAATGTAGATCCTTTTGAAGGGATAATGCTCGTCGCCATACGAGTTGTATAATTTTATTATAGGTACAGAGGAAGGAATCCTGTTTTCCTACTGTACAAGAAATTGTTAGGTAGTAAGTTTCTTTAAGATTTTGTATATAAGGCAAATATTTTTGAAAATAAATGTATATCCCTATTAAGTACACTAAGTAAGATACTGGAACGCAAGATCTACCAAAATCTTCTCTCATTTGCCAATGAGAATGCCCTCATCCCTAACTGTCAGTTCGGATTTCATAAGCGACAATCCACATGTCATGCTCTACTAAAACTCACACACGATGTTACAACTGGTCTCCAAAACCAAAGCCCTACTGTGTGTATATCTCTCGATATTTCTAAGGCGTTTGATTGCGTCTGGATCTCAGGGCTTCTGTACAAACTGCACTCCATATTTAATCTAAACTCTCACACAACAAAGCTCTTAGCCTCATATCTTTCTGTCAGAAAATTCGTTGTGAGAATAAATTCTTCTGTCTCAGGAACCCACACCAAAACCGCGGGTGTTCCCCAAGGCTCCATTTTAGGGCCAATTTTATATCTGTTATATACCTCAGATATTCCTCAACCCGTATCTCCTAATGTTGTGATGCTGAATTGTGCTGATGATACATTAATTTACTCTAGCAGCAAATTTGTTAAGGCTGCAAGAAACCGCATTAACAACTTCCTCCCTAACCTATCAACATACTTTAATAAGTGGAAAATTCACCTTAATCCAAATAAAACGCAGCTCATAGTGTTCAAGGGCAAAAACGAGCACTGTACAAACAACACTAGACACTGCCACAACAAAATTAAGATTCAACTGAACAACACTCTAATAAAACCCTCCAAAACCCTAAAATAGCTGGGAATCACTTTTTCTAAAAACTGGTTTTTTTCTTCCCACATTAAAAATTCCCTTCAAAAAGCCACAATTCAGCTTAATCTCTGTAGAAGAGTAATGTGGAAACCTAATAGTCTCTCTCACAAAGTCAAACTGCTCATTTACAAACAAATTATCAGGCCCACACTCACGTACGCGTGCCCATTGTGGTACCATATCACTCCCTCCCAGATGGGAAAATGCTTTAGGTATATCTCTGGGTTACATCGTCGTCCTAACTCCTATAAGTACTATAGTAACGTCGAACTCTACAATACCGCTGGTATCGAGCGCCTCGATAGACGATTCCTCGAACTGTCTATCAAATTTATCGAAAACCTACAAAATAATCCCAATCCCATAATAACCTCGCTCTTAGAGAACCCTCTAGATATCAGAACTAACTATCCCAACTGTCTCCACACCAGAGCTATCTTCGCCTCAGGCAGACTGGTAAATGATTCAAATGAGATCATATACCACAACACCGAAGTTACCCCTATCCAGTTCAAATACTGTAACGTCCAACCATTTTCCAACATCCTACGCTGTTCCAACGAACAACAGGAGAGAAATACTCTACCTCTAACCCATAACTGACTTCATTCCACATCCTTTAATTCATAACATATATCCCATTAATTATAAAACTTTGTTTATGGCTTTATGAAAATCATACTGTAATCAGGCTAAATTAGGTTAAGTTATTTATATAATTAGGATTAAGTTTAGATTAAGTAAAGTTGAAAAAACAAATTCCTGGTTTTCTGACCTTTTCCAGGAAGAAAGTGTGGGGGGTTTCTCTATTCTACATGAGAAACAACCCATAATTCCAACGAACATTTCCTACCTAATTTCGACCGCCTTTCAGCGCGTCAAATCAACCCCATTTCCCCCTACTTACCTGTTCACCTGCAAAGCATGTTTCCACCAAGGACACATAGCTAAACTCATTGTACCACGCAGACAATGCATAAATGAGTTTAGCTTACCCTTTTTGCCATACGGCAACTCGTGTCCATGTAGATTAGCGACAACCAAATCCAGCCGGACGAAGTTGTCGTATCATTGCAGATCCGCTTGGGAAATTTATCACCACATTCGATTGAATCACGTAATAATATTTCCCTAGCGTTATTTCGGCTTTCCTCCAGACACTTCATTCGCTGGGGACCAATGTTCTCTTTTTGCAGGTGAATATCATCAGCTCAATTCCCCTCTCTTTCTCAGTTCTGTCTTCGTATGGATCAATGTACACTGAACTCATCATACTACCGAATCAGGTCAACGGGTTCCGCTCAGAACTACATTGATTCATGCACATACAACCAAATCCACCCCCAGGATAATCGTACATCGTGTTTCTGTTCTCTTATTGTCCCGCTCTCTTCGATCATCAGATTACCTATGTAACCTACCACACATCGAAGAACGTGGCAATGAGAGAGCAGAAGTATGTTCTCTTTTGGTTGTATCCAATTTCTTCCCTTTTCATGTCAGTCGATTAACGTGTTTAATCAAAGGAGGTGGTGTCGCGAATTGCCACCGCGTGTGCATGCTTATGCACACGCTCGTCCGCGGACATCCGACACTGTGTAATAAGTAGTTTCAACCAGTACGTTGTAATAGTAATTATTAAAAATATTATCTGAGTTATGTGTTGTGTGACCGCATCGGAATGTTGTCTCTAGTGAATATTTTCAATAAATTAAAACGCTTGCTGGCAGTGCTATCTGTTATCTTTTTTATTGATTACTTTGGTGTCTTAACTCACTTATTCGAATTAGACTTCAATCGTTTATTTATCTATCCACTCGAAGGAGATGTCGTCCAATATGCGCATAGAATTCGGTACAACCAGGAAGTGGATGTGCGTCCCATAAATGTTTACAATTACACATTCTTCAATGTGAAGATGAACATTACCCACGGATCGATGGGAGGTATAAGGAATACGTGCCGTACGCTGGCATCATCAACACTTATACCCCCACAATAATACCACTAAATTTATAAACGCGCATCTATTTTATATCTCATAAATTATTGTTTGGAAAATGTATATATTATTATAATAATTACATGTAAGCAATTGTTAGAAAATTAATTTTAAGTCACTGTATTACTTAAATGTACGAATTCTAATTATGGTTAATAAATACAGTTTTGAAAAAAAAAAAAAAAATAAATAAATGTGATTCTGCTCTCACTTGTCATGACATAAACGTCTATTGCATTTGTTTGAGGTCCATCGCTTCTTTTTCAGCATTTTACCAACAACTTATGAATTTCTCGATCGGCTGTTGGATCACCAAATAATTTACTAACGCATGGGTTGAAGAGCCTAGGTATAAATAAACGCAATCACGTCACGGGTTTAGGTCCCCTGACGAAAATTAAAACTTATCACGTCACGGGTTTACGTGCCCTGACGAAGTCAGATTATAGGAGTATTTATAATCAAAAGAGGAAGGTCAAAAGAGGCCGTATACCTCTATAACTATAAACAATAATCGTGCAGTATTAAGGACAACAACAGGAGCCAACTCTTCCCGGGGAAGCGGAAGCACGGTGGTGCAACAAAAACAAAAAATATTATAGTAGTAATAAAAGTCAAAGCAAAAACCGTGTGTGCAGAGAATAGTGTGTTTTGTGAATGTGGCGTAGGACAACAATTAAGGCTTTTCAGTGTGCTAATAAAGTGACAATAAATATCAAACAAGTTTTGTTTTTTTTTATTCTTGCGAGGACTTGTGTCGGTTAATTGGAGGCGTGTTTAAAGTGTTCGGCGGAACACTTCCAAAAGTTGGACAAAGGGGAAATACCTTGTGGGGCTTTTCAGGGCCCGAAGAGCCATGCATCGCTCGATCCCCACCATTTCCAGCAATGCGACTTACCTTAAAGTCGAATCTTCAGCAATATTATACAACCTTGCTACGGCATTAACCGCCAACCAATTCGCTGGAATTGATTCGGTTATCCCAAAGGATAGCCTTACTTACCTTTCTTTGGGGGTTTTTCCAAACCCCTTCTCCACGGTCATTCCTGAAAACATTAAGCCCACGGCAAGGATTATCACCTAGCCGTGGCATCAAAAAACGTTCACCCTCGGGCATGCATTGCACCCAGTGCATCACGTCCCTATTATCTTATGCTACCCACGTCATGCCATGAAAACAAAATCAACACAGAGTTCCTAATGTGCTTGTTTTGTGTACCCATGTCACCCCTAAGCGTGCGGCTACCAAGTCTCACCAGTTTGCCGCCGTCGACAAGGTTTCGGCCGACGCAAAACAAACATTTCCCGCATTTTCAGCAATAGCTAATTTTCCATTATCGGTTTCCACCGATCATGGACCGCAAACAAGCAACGAATTGGATATGGCCATCAAGTGTTTACTTTTAACAACTGGCAACGGCCGCACCCTATATTCGTTTGCAAAACCTAAACGTCGCATCCATATCTTCCGGATTGTTTATGGTACATCGGAATTTTCTATTAACGGCCGCCAACCGTCCGCGGACCTGGAAAACAGCATGTCCATCAACCGAAAGTTGATTTATGGCCTCTCCTCGGGCGAGCAGATCTTCGGTATGTTTTTCACACCAGAAGGGTCTGTTGCCGACAAGCATTACACAATCAATTGTGTACACAGCCGCAGACCAATGCAATGTTGGCGAATGCAAACAATGCATATCCATTATCCGATCATGGAAATAGCGTCTCTGTTGACATAAGATCGCAGAGACCTATCCCTTCGCTTAATGATCATTACGATGAGATGCAATAACGACGCCCGCATCTATCTATGTTCACCGGATGATCGTATGTGACGCATACACATACATGCGAAATGTACGCCATATTTTCCAATCCAATCACGATTGACTGCCTGGAGTTTATCGTGTGGCTCCTCCCCTTCTGAGGCTACTCTTTGCGATATCATTCTGATGGTGGCGAACGGAAGTCAGTCAGATTTGATCTTGAGGAGCACGGAGTCAAAGTGAGTCGTGAGGTCGCGTACGTTACGAATTTACACAATATTAATCAATTTACCAATCGGGCACACACAATACGGGTCGTGATGTGTTTTCCTTTAAACGTAGTCGAGTCGAGTAGAAAATCCGCGCCTTTATAATAATCCAAAGAACGAGAATTTAAAAAAAAAACGAATCCTACTTTGTTAGTGTACATGTGAACAATAATTATAAAATAAACGATCGTTAATACAGAAAGTTTAATAAACAATATAATACTTTGTCTGAGGTTCGTAACCAGTGTATAAAACTACTCTTTGTACTACATGCGTCTAAGCGCTACTGATTTGTAAATTGCAGTAAAGGCACAATATTTTTAAACTGTACAGAATATTGATGAAATAAAAAGCATTAACATTAAAATTACACATGTGTGTTTTCCTTGGAGAGCTATTGTGTTCGCTTTGGAGCTCTATTCCTTCCGAATAATAACATCCGCGTTTCAATGGTCAGCTTTCCGCACGGTTCAGTGTCTTGTAACTCATGTGTGTAGAACGGAGACAGTCGGGCAGTAACAATTTTAGCTGCAGACATTAGTGGTGTTTTCGTCTAACCTGCGTTCATGCTAACGCCTCCTGCGAATATACCCACAACCTCATCCACAAAAATTCTATTTTCCGCCGTCGTGGGGACATTTTACTGCAATGCTGGCAATCAAAAAGACAGGTGGGAATGATTTCTACGATGCATTCAGCAGAGATAATTGAAAGCCATAACATCGATTGGAACACTAAACAAAACATCTGGAAACCACATTGTGTTATTTCTTACAACAAGTACATGAAGGGGGTCGACCGAGCAGTTCAGGATCTTGCTTATTATTCTATTATCCGAAGAACAAGAAAAAAACTGCAATTTTTAATGCGTTCCAAGTATTTAGAAAATTAAATCCAACAACAACAATTACTTATAAACAATTTCTGCATGAAATTAGCAAAGAGTGGATAAGTGATCGGCTTCCTGAAAACTCCGCTTTCGAAGATTCCCAATCATCTACATATAGCGTTAAAAGGACCGCAGTTACTAAAGATGCCCCTGGCCGATCGTCATTAGTCTTGCGGAAACGTGAAGCTATACAAATTATTATGGCGGCAAAAAAAAAAATTCAACAAAGACAATGTCGTGTTTGTGCAGTGCATAAAAAGAAAAGATTAACTTCTTATATTTGTAAGTTTTGTCAGATTCCAATTCATAGGGGTGAGTATTTTCAAAAATACCATACATTAAAAAAATTATAGAGTAAATAAAATTATTACTATATATGGAACTGAATAATAAAATATTCCTAAACATTATTACGCTTTTCTCTTACTACATGAACTCTTCAAACTTTCAAAAATTAACAATTATTGTTTTGTCCATGTTATACATTAAATGAAGAAATAGAAACTACTATAAAAATTTAATTTTGTAAATTTCATCTACATTTTTGAAATACTAAGAACACATTCATAGGCACCTTTGCAGATGATACAGTTATAATATCAGCTGACGATAATCAAAAAAAAGCTACACAACAATTGCAACAGGCACTCAACGAAATTAGCCAATGGCCCACTGATTGGAAAATTAAACTCAACGAGATGAAATCTATTCACGTAACATATACATTGCGACGATCACATAACAATATCTCTACATATCTCAACGGAATTCCATTTCACAAAGCAGATTCAGCGAAATATCTCGGTATACATTTGGATAGCAGTCTAAACTGGAGACATCATGTGAAACAAAACGCTAAACAAATAAAGCTGGAACGTAGACAGATGTATTGGTTAATCGGGAATCACTCTCAACTCAATCTCTATTGTAAAAGATTAATCTATCAATCTATCATCAAGCCGATCTGGATATATGGAATCCAATTATGGGGCTGTACAAAGCAATCCAATAGAGATATAATTCAACGAAGCCAGAATAAATTCCTTCGCATTATCACGAATGCCTACCGCTTTGTGACTAATCAGAAAATTCATGATGACCTAGAGATCAAATGGATTTATGAAGTTATCCAAGAATATGCTGTCAAACACCAAAGACGCCTATATAATAAAACCAACGTAGAAGCTATTCCGCTCCTGGATATTACCCACGAATTGAGACGGCTAAAACGGACGAAACCTTATGAATTAACACGTTAAAATCTAACATACTAAAGTCGAGTTGGGAGCTGAACACGGGTCCAGTAAACCCTTACACGTTTTACTTAATTAAATTAAATTAAGTACAATTTAAACCTGGTATTAAATCAAATTGTTAAGATTGTACTATTCATATCCAATAAAGGATGTTATTAAAAAAAAACAAAAAAAAAATGTTTTTAAATACTATGTGATGCCAATTTTTCAAATTTCATTAGAATCCTACTATTAGTTGTGAAGATATTTGTTACGTACCAAGACCACCCACCCGAACATTCATACCCGTCGAAGCCCCATTCAATTTCGGATCATATAAGGTACTGTAGCGGTTCTAGGAACCATACAACTCACTACAAGTTGAGTTATCCTTTCCGCCAAGGAACTTTACTCACCTTTTTCAGCACACGTGCCCAAAGACACGTGTCCCAATAGTCAGTAACCATACCTGAAACAAAAGGTTATAGGACATGCAACGACGTTGAACCCGATATCAGAAAGCAAGGAACTAAACGTTCAAAAGCTCCCAATATCGAGTTCAACGCATCCATACATTGTATTCAACCCAATTCCAAAAGGCAGGAAAGCATCGCATCTAAGCAAATGCGCCATGCAGGAAAGCGTCGCATGTAAATCACTCACACATCCTAAGCATCAACGCGATGTTTCCCAGGAAATACCATTGTCGGTAAATAAACCGAACAACGGATGCCTACTCCGGTAGCTAATAGCAATTAGCACCTAAATCCCTTGCATGACCCTAACGCAAAAGGCACACTTGTGCAAACAAGGCATATCGTTTCGCTGCCGTCCAATAGTCATGCAATCATAAACATCTTAACGTAGATCGCTCCCTAGATGTTTATGGTTCGAAAATCCTAATAGGGGTACTATACCAATCCCACAGCTCCTTTTATTACCCATCTGAAACGCACAAGAACATTGTTAGCTTAAGACAGATGGGTAACCTAAACAGATCCCACGAAAAGATCGGAGAATAAACGGCGGCATCCGATCTTAAAACAAAAGGAACAAGATTCCGATAACCAACAGCTAATGGTGTTGACGATTATGAGGAAAGATTTCTCCTTTTTAGATACTATGGGAAATTCTCCTTTTGAGATGCAATGGGAAATTTATGCTGTTAACAGATACTATGGAAAAGTCTGTTAACAGATATGATGGGAAGTTCTGTGCAGAGATGCGCTGGGAAGATTTCCCTTGCCGATGGGGAATTGGAATTTAGTGGAAAAAAGATAGTCGAACGGAGAGAATCCCTAATCGAGGAAGTCTACTCTGAGAAGAGGTATAGAAAAGTTAATCGAGAAGGTCGCGTCGTACGTGTGTTAAAGCGTTAACTCAGTAACTTGTGTTTCTTTCGTGTTTCTTAACTGCAATTGCAACAATCATAAGCTATTGGTGTATAGGCATTAATTGCTTAACGAATATTCTCCCGTGAACTTCAAAAGTAACGATCGCTAAAAAAAGTTGACGCGTACTAGTAAGATCTTGTGGAGTTAGTTTTCTTAAAACAAAATATAAATTGTGTACTAGGTGTTTAAGTGTAAAAAAACAAAACGAGAACAATAAAAGTTTAAAAATAGAAATACAACTTTTCCGTGTTTCATTGTGCTGTTTCGCTCCGTAGTGTTCTTTGTGTTAGCAGTGTTCGGCGGAACACCGCAGCTCACAAACGGTAACCTAAAGGACAAAAACATCCGCCAAAGTACCATTAAGGTATACTAAATATCTTTGGCACCTTTACCCGATTCATTGGACAACAATACCATTAAGATATACAAAATATATTTGCCACCTTTGTCCATTAAAGTATAATTACCAAAAACACCCGTGGTTAATACCAATCCTAAACATTACTGAAAACCCCAAGGAATGTTTAATGGCTTTAATCGTCGATCCTAGGAAAATTACCGATGGATCAAACAAAAGATCGCTGGCTCACAATAGAGATCCGGATACATTGGATTTTATGTCAGGTCAGCGAAGAAAAGAAAAAAGGAAATTAACACATTGCTTTTGGTTAAATCGAAAAAAAAGTTTTCCTCTAATCGAACGATCGCAATAGAATCAAGGTTGGTTCTAGACTATTGGCCAAGGCCGACACGAAAGTTGCATTGAAAAACGCGAGTGGGACTGTGGCGGGTCCGCCAAACCCCACGGTTCGCTTACCTGAAAAACCCCCATAACTCCCATCCAATCACGTAATTTCGTTAATGCAATCGCATTAGCACCTTAAATGCTTTACGCATCTAGGATTATCTAAGGTATAATCCAAAAAGCTTCAGTAAAAGAATTCTTACCTTTTCTTGCATTCCCTTCGCATACAAATTCCTGTAAAAGTTCTTCCCAAACTTATCATAAATTCATACGACCGCATATCAGGGAATCTTACCCCTGAGTTGGCTAATCTCAGCCTCAATATGTGTATATAAAAACTATCTATGCACATATCGGCTGTCGACCAGCGATAAATAGTCCAACACCAGCTGCGTGTAATTTGCACTATCCATGTCGAGACTGTTTCCCTAACTCACACCATGAGTAAACAAAAGACCGCTGTCCTTCATCAGGCATTCTGGCGATACGCAAACAATTCAATCATCCCAGTATCCCAAATGCACCTACCATCTAATGAGTTGCAACTTGTTTACTCAGTTGAACTCTCAGGTCATAAATTCCTCTTATCCTACATAGTTCTGGATTCGTTTCCCAGTAACCTCTCACATAAACAAAGATCTTCACGATCCCTTTTTCCTTTCTTTGTTTCAGGTTCATTCCCATGGCCTTGTGTATGAAAAAAAAAACCAATGTGATCTTCACTCACACATACATATACATTGCCAAGTCTTTCTTCCTTGTTTTCACCACGAGAGAAACACTTTCTCTCTCGTGAAAAGTCACCCCAAAACGATTGAATATCGTTGAGTCTGTAGCGGTGCCGCCAAACCCTACGGTCTACTTACCTGAAAAACCTCAATAACTACTACCCAACTCCTTTTAGTTTGCTAATGCAACAGTATTAGTACCTAAAAATGCTGCACGCATTTAAGAGATCAAATCTATGATCTTTAAGTCCCTGTAAAGAAAACTTACCTTCATGCATTCTCTTCGCATACCATTACTCCTTAAGATTTCTTTATTAACTTACCAGGAATTTCCAATCAATTTCGGCATCTACGTCGCCAGTCAAATTCCGTCCTTCGACCCGAGCGGGTCGCGGCTCCATCGCTACCCTGGTGCGCACAGGGAAGCGATAATAAAAAGTAATCGTTTGTGTCGTAGTCTCCGCGAGTCGGTATTGAGTGCATATAAATTTAATATTAACGTTTACCTACGGAAAATAAAAACCCGATGTCTAAATAATAACTACACCAGTGTTTGTTTCATTGTTCCTGTGCTGTGTCCACTCTGAATTTTGAACTTGTTTAGTGTCACTTTCCTTAGCGCGAGAACAATAGATGATGGGGAAGGAAGTGAACAGAGTACCCATGCTGGTACATACTTCCTCTCCACAAGTCGAATTCCATCCGCTGACCACTATGGTCATCCGACTTCCGCTCTCCGGTGCACCCGGAGACGCGAAAACACCCCGAAGTCATAGTTGTAGTGTTGAGTACGTTGGCGAAAAAGTGTCACAGCCACCGAATATTCCCATCGCGGTCCAGTTCATATCAATTAACTTTGTCGTAGTGTTAATCTTTAATGTGTAAATTTCCCCACTAAATAAATAAGCACCAATTTCTCTAGTGACCGCGGTCCAAATAAAACTGTATATATTCATAAGAAACAAACAATAAAATTAATTTAAAGTGGTGATCAACAACCAACACTAGTGTTTTATTTCTCTCGGCCTACTTCCTGTGTTTGTGTCTCCTTTGCTTCGGTGGAATCGTGTAGTGCTCGTCGGAACAATTAATTTATGATGGAGGAGGAAGTGAATCTAGTGCCCGTGACTGGTACATACTTCCTCCACAACAGGACCATTGCGTAAGGAATAAGGAGAGTTTTAGCATAAGAACAGTGCGTAACGGACGAATCTAAGAAATTGTAAATAAAATATAGCTTAAAAATAAGAACAGTGTGTAATGGACGAATGTAAGAAATCATTCATCATCGCCACGTCAAAGAGGAAAGACGTACATTTGATAACAAAGGGAAAAAAAGATTAGTCGTGCGATCGAGGACAGTGAGTGTAAGTGTAAAAGTATAAATTATACAGTGTGGCCGCCATAAATACACACCTCCACCAATTAATTGCGGTACACGCAAAACCATCCACTAAAAGGATGAAGCACTCCCCAAGCCCTAGCATGCCCCATACACTAAACGGGCGAATACCAAAATGGATATCAATCAAATTGAACTAAACGTTCCATTTGCCTATATCAAATTCAATAATTCAATATCAAAGAAATTGAACTACACGTGCAATTTATCCATATTGAATTCCATATAAACCCAAAACGTGATAAATGAACCAGATGTTCAACACGGAAATTCTCCTGGACCCAAATCTGCGGACCACATGGCCAACTCTTAAGCAAAGTTGGCAAAAAACCATAAAATTCACGGCGACACCGTCCGTTTAAAATCCTATTCAAGGAAACATTTCCTATACGGAACAAAGGACGGCGATCGTAAAAACACTCGCTAAACAACAGACCCATAAGATACAAAAATATCTTTGGCTCCGAATGTTCAGAGAAAAATAAATTGCCAAGTCTGGGCACCAATAAAATAACAATACTTTTAAGGATTCCAGACGGTTGCCGATCCAAGGTAAAACACCTCGGGATCAGACAAATGATGCGCGGGCAATAAAAGAAATTCGAATACAAAGGATAATGCGTGCCATCATCGCCCAAGAAACCTAACAGGTTTCCTTGGGTAAAGAAGAAAAAGGTGTTCCTTCGAGAAAACGATCGAAAAAGGAAGAGGAGTTGGCTGTGAGTCGTTGGCTAAGACGGTTCGATTTAAAACAGTGCTGTGCGGGGTTCATGAGACGAGTTTGGTCGCAGTCGTTGCGTGATGGTAAAGAAGCATAATTCCTTTTCTGAATTGAAAGAAATGAAGTGTAAATTGACTAGCATAATTCCTTTTTCTGAATTGAAATAACGAAGTGTGTGAATTGACTAGAATTAAGCCTGTTTCTGAATTGAAATAAAGACGTTGTTTATGAGAACATACGGCGCCATTTGCGTGGAGTCGCCGTCCATCCAATTCAATGCCACGGCCATACCATTATCATGTTTACACGAGCATGATAAAACAATAGCCGCCGTACTTCCATGCACCACACGTTTGAATGCCAGATCTCATCACGATTTATGACTCGGCCATAAACCCGAGTATATTTGCATGCCGTCATCATCAACCGAATACATCCGACAGTAACATCTAGTGGTTCTCATTTCTATTGATTTTCAGGTTTCTACTTTGAAATATTCAGTGGCGTTGCGCCCGAATTTTCAAAACATACACTTTTTTAGACGTTTAGTGGCGTTGCGCCCGAACATCGACCAAAACTTATCACACTAAGGGTGTTGCACCCTAGTGTACAGTAGGGCCTTCAAGGTTAGGTGCCTTAATAGGCGATATATGTCAGGTCAAAAAAGGCCTGATACAAACAGACGTGTTTAAATTGATTAGAACTATTCCTTTTCTTGTGGTGGGGCTGTAGCGGTTCCGCCAAACCCTACGGTCTACTTACGTGAAAAAACTCCCATAACTACTACCCAACTCCCTTTAGTTTGCTAATGCAACAGTATTAGTACCTAAAAATGCTGCACGCATTTAAGAGATCAAATCTATGATCTTTAAGTCCCTGTAAAGAAAACTTACCTTCATGCATTCTCTTCGCATACCATTGCTCCTTAAGATTTCTTTATTAACTTACCAGGAATTTCCAATCAATTTCGGCATCTACGTCGCCAGTCAAATTTCCTTAAAGGTATTCCGGTAAACAAATAATTGGATTTACATACATTTGTAACCTTCATGACAGGGACCATAAATACTGCGCTGTCTATTTTCCGAGCCGCGTCCTGTACCTTTTCATACATGGCCTGGCAACCTTTTTTTGTTTGTCTTATCAATAAACAACCCAAGCAGCTGCATATAATTAGCGCAATAGACGCCGAAACCAAATTCTCCAGCATTTCCTAATGCAAATATGAACCCGGTTTCTACTGCAGCCAGAGATGCCATAAACATCCAATTTGCTTTTAGCACCTTTTTCTCCCAACGTCGAAAATAGCGACGAGGCATCGTGTGCACAATGACCCGCATTACCAACGGCGCATTTGGTCATTTTTCCCTATTGTCCTTGCCGCCTGCCTGCTTTCGAACACGTGCAACAACATTGAATCTGTTCGATCGCGCGCATATACCACTGCACCAAAAAGATCGCATTTTCTTAGTAGTCACACCCTTAAGAGAAAAGTTTTTCTCTCTCTTCCTTTTTTTCTTAGCGAAATCATCTCTGCATGAGATGACGATCGTTGAGTCGTATTCCAACCACCGATTCGTTTGGTTCGCCTTCCGCACCCCGTGGCGTCCGGGGATGCGCATACCCTATGTCGAACAAGTCTCTATGCGAGTGCTAAAGTCTCCTTGTTAGTTAAGTCCTTAGTAACACACCAATTCTTTGTACCATGTAAATTAAAATAAAACCGAGTTAAAAAAAAAAACAAACAAACAAACGATTCCAGAGTGCTTGTACTCGACTAGTTATACTCCGTGAATGTGTACCAAGTTCGAAATAAACAAACATTTTGTTCATAAATTAAATTAAATTAGAAGCGGTGATCACCGGCAATAAAACCAGTTATATTAAACTACATACAGTGCGGTTCATTAACTTTCGCTTCAGTGCCAGCAGTGTTTTACTTTACTACTTGTGGACGTTGTGTGGAGATGTGTTTGTTTTGTTTTCCTGGTGGACAATTGCAGCGGATCCATCTTCAATTAGGGACCGTGAAACATTTGTGAGGACGAGGTACAACCTTGCGCCCATGCCGGCGACGCGTCATCGTCCCCCACAGTGCCAATTGCCACTTTGTTGTGTATCAAAGGTTAAAGATAAAGAGGATCAAATTGCTTGATAACTGGGGGCGACTAACAGCGAAGATTCCAACAGCAGCCACTTAAAAGGACCCTCGAGTAAAAGGACCAATCCGATTAAAAGGACCAACGGGACGAAAGTAAGTCTTTTATATATTTATATTTTGTATACAACAATTACCGTCGGCCCACGACGGACAATATAGACGGTTTAAAAAAAGGATATAACAAACATCAGGAAGCAAACAAAAGTCAGCAAACAAAGGAAATGCAGCAGCAACAAAAGAACCAGCAAAACGTAACCAACAGAAAGGAAAAGGGGCCACCTATAATAATTACGTCCATGGAAACAAAGGACGTTATAAAATTAGGTGAGTTAACATGCAAACATTTTAAAACGAAAAAATTAATAATTCTAAAATAAAATTAATGTGCGATGATACTGACGGTGTTAATGGGATTTTGTTAAGTCATTCCACTGGTTGCCGCCGTTTTCCTTTTTATTGGTTCAATGCCACTGCCAGCCATGATTTTTTGATTGGGCTGTGGCGGTTCCGCCAGATCCCACGGCTCGCCTTCCTGAAAAAACCCCCATAACCACAACCCGGTCTGCACCAGCTTTCGCTAATGCAATTCGCATTAGCATCTTAAATGCTTCACGCATCAAACAGATCCAATTATTATAACCCTAAAATCCCTATAAAGAAAACTTACCTTTTCATTGCATCCCTTTGCATACAATTTTCTGTAAGAATTCTTCTTGACCTTTTTAGGAATTCCATAACTCCCATTGTTTCCCGCCAATGCATTTGCATTTGCCCCAGAAAACATTTCCTTTTCCAAGGACATGTAATGCTGTTATCTGAAGTTCCTAAAATTGATCCTTAATGTGTATATGCACCATAAATAGCAAACATTCGATACCCTTTGTCTGAGTTAAAATACTGTGTCGTCAGCTTGTTTTTACAGCTGCAACACTAGCGATTCAATAGACAAACAATGATGCATTTCTTTCGTCGCCACCACTAATTGCTTGGCATACCTAAATGCAAGCAAGGGATGCGTATCGGCAATTAACCCAAGATACGATATACAATTTTCATTGTATAAAGTATCGTACCCCATTAACACCTTTTTTCCAACGTCCGTCATAGCGACGTTGCATAAACATGACCCTCATTAAAGAGCAAACCATTTAGTCGCCTTTTCTTTTGTTCTCGCCGACTGCCTTTCTCGTCGTTCCACTGCTTTCGAACACGTGCAATGACATTGAATCTGTTCGATCGCGCACATATACCACTGCACCAAAAAGATCGCTTTTTCTTAGTGGCCACACCCTTAAGAGAACATTTTCTCTTTCCCCTCCATATCTCACCCTTAATTGAAGATAGAATTCAAGTCAGAGTTCTATCCTCACTTAGTCTTATCCCAACCACTGAACGGAGCGGTCGAGCCGTTCATTATCCCGTGTAGGGTGTGCTCGGAGTGCACACCCTGGAGTTCAATTACATCAGCCGACCGCGATGGTCGGCCTGTCTCCAGCTCTCCGTAAAGCTACATCGCGAATTAACCTCCCACCGAAATTAACAGTGTGTTCCAATTTTTAACTCGGACATTTTTCAGTGCGTCGTGTGAAAGGAAACCTTTTTCCAATAAGTAACATTTATACCGGATATCAATTCCGGAAACAAGTGCTAGTTTAATCTGATACATCTGTCGTGTGAAAGGAAACCTTTTCCCTTCATTAATTTGTAAAGCGTGGAAGTCGCGTATAATAAACCTTAATACTAGTTAAAAGATTGTTAAAAAAAAACTGTGTACTCCAAAATAAATTTATATAACATGTATTAAAATAAAAACCAATTGGACAGAGATTAAAAATCATCAACAACCTCTCATTTAATGTTTTTATTGTACTTTCCTTTTCTTGGTGAACGTTTTCTTTTGGTGCAATGGTAATTAGCTTCCGGTGAACAACTGAGTTGGTGTTTGTACCTGCTGCGATATTCGGCCAAACTTCGTTAGTGAATGATGGCGGAAGAAGGGAACCGAGTGCCCATGTCTGGCACAACACTTCGTTCCCCACAGGGCAATAACACCCACTTTTAACACCATGTCGCCATCACCACCAGACTCAACCAACAGGATCCTTTATTTGTCCGCAACCGGAAAGGCCAGTCTACCGTCCGCATACACACACTCGTCACCAGAGCTGATAAAATTGAATCTGCCACCAACTCTAAATGACCGTCATAAACTAAAGGCGCGGATCCGCTGCACTGCGATACACCATTATGCTAACATCTAAGTGTTTTGTACAGGAATGTGCTTTCCTTTGAAATCGTTACCCGTTTGTATTAGTTGAGGATTTCAATGTCTATTGATTTTTGGCTTGTTGTTGTATAACGATCTATTAAGAGCAGATAATGTTCAATTTTTAAATGCTACTTTAATCGCCTCATAAATCTAGCATTACCTTACGAAAATAATAAAAATCGAAATCAAAAAAAAAAAAGGTTTTGACATACCAATGAACTCTTAAAATATATTAGGAAATTAGTTTGGGTTATTATTACTAAAACATTCACCAACATGAAAATATTACTAATTTTTTACTATTATTAAAATCAAATAATAAAATAAATAAACTAAATAGAAAATAAACAAACCAATAAATATAAACGCGTATATAAAAACATGTTAGTGTACAACAACATATTAATTTACAAGATGTTATACAAACAAACAACCAACAAATTCATATTGTATACTTAAATCTGTTACGTCCAAAACCACCCAACCATAAATATATACCTCTTTGGAGCCAGTCTCCACCAATGAATTGCGCTACACGCAAAATCCACTAAAAGGATGAAACAATCCCCAAGCCCTAGCATTGCCGCATACACTAAACGGGTCAATACCAATTTTAATATCAAAGAAATTGAACTAAACGTTCAATTTGTCCATATTGAATTCCATATAAAACCAAAACGTGATATAAGAACCAGATGTTCAACACGTAAATTCCCCTGGTTCCAAATCTGCGGATCAGATGACCAACTCTCAACTAAAGTTGGTGTTTATGAGAACATACGGCGCCGTCCATCCAATTCAATGCCACATCCATTATCATGTTTACGAGAGCATGCTAAAACAATTGCCGACGTACGTTCATTCATTTCTTTTGAATGCCAACGACCAGCAGAATTTATGACTGGGCAATAAACACCGAGTGTATCTTCATGCCGTCATCATCACCATATTCCATTGAGAGGATCTGTATTTGCCCGCAACCGGCAAAGTACAATAGCAAACAACAAACAGCAGAGACGATAAGTGAATCACCGCCAACCCAAAAAGGGACGGCCATAAAAATGCAATTACTGTACAGGAACTCTCGTTCCTATTGTTTGTATGGGTTGAAAATACAGATCGCCCTTTGTATAACGCTCTGTTAAGAGCAGATAATGTTCCATGTTTGAATACTACCTTTGTTGTTTGTATCTCGAATATCAGTTTTTAATGTATATATTGGTAATGCTCTGTTGCGAGCAGGAATGTTGTATCCACTAAGTGCCTTAGTTAGATGTAAGAGTAGTAGTGAAAGAAAATTTGTATATATAGTTTAAGAATTGAAAAATAAAATTCAACTCATATAGATACCATTGTAACAACGACCTTTACAACACCGCAGGCATCGAACGACTGGATAGACGGATCCTAGAACTGTCGATAACTTTCATAGAAAACCTTCCTAACAATCCCAACCCGATAATAACGGACCTACCATCACCCTCCTCCAATACGGGAGCTCACTACCGTAATTGTATCCAAATCAGGACCTTGCCGCAGGCAGACTGGTTAACGATCTAAACGAGATCGTGTACCACAACACCGAACTGGCACCCAATCATTTCAAATACGGCAACATCCAACCATTCTCCAAGATCCTTACCTTTGACACAGAACCGAATGGCTCTCCCCTCCTTCAAGAACTTACCTGATCCTATCCCTTAGTATCCTCAATCCCAACGAGAAATCCCTCATCCATAACTAAAAATTGTAAATATCATTTTTAAGTCAAATTCGAATTGTCACTATCATTGCAATATCAAATATTGTAAATTGTATATAAGATTAGACTAAGTTAGATTAAGTTATGTTAAGTAATTTTAAGTAGGCTAAGTTAAAATAAACAGAGTTCCTGGTTTTTCTTCTGACCTTTTCCAGGAAAAACAAAATTAACAATATATATAATCACATTAAATCTTAAGCACATCTAAAAAGAATTGTTTGAAAAATGTTAACAAATAGCATGTAAACACTTATTATGTAACCAATCTATTATAAGTTAGCTGTATTACTTATTGTAACTATTAATTTTTGGTCAAATAAATTCAGTATATTAAAAAAAAAAAATAATAATAAAATAAAATCAGAATGCAACCGACCACCCCGGCGTATTTTCAATTAATCCTTTTACTTTTCAGGTTTTACTCTGAGATATTTAGTGGCGTTGCGCCCGAATATCACCCAAAATTATCACACTAAGGGTGTTGCACCCTAGTGTACATTAGGGCTTGAAAGATTAGGTGCCTTAATAGGGTATATATATCACGTCAAAAGAGGCCTGATTCAACAGTTAGTAAAAAGCATAAAATACACGGCGACACCGTCCCCTTAAATCCTATTCAAGGAAACATTTCCTATACGGAAAAAAGGACGGCGATCGTAAAAACACTCGCTGAACAACAATACCCATAAGATACTAAATATCTTTGGCCCCGATGTTCACTAAAAAAGAAATTGCCAAGTCTGGGCACTGTGAGAAATCCCAGGTAATACTTAAAGTATTCCAGACGGTTGCCGATCCAAGGTAAAATACCTTGGGATCAGATAAAGGATGCGTGGGCTCACAAAGGAGATACTGAAACAAAGGATATTGAGTGCGATCATCGCACAAGAAACCTAACACGTTGGCGTGTGTTAGCAAAAAAGAGAAAAAAAGGTTTTCCTGCGATCAAACGATCGGAAAAGGAAAGTTGTTGGTTTTTGCTAGTTGACCAGGACGGTCAGAGTTGGTTGGTAATACTTGACCGAGGCGGTCATCAAGAAGAGTGAGTGTGAATCGAGGTTTTAAGGAGAACAGATCTCGGTTGGTTCCTCGCAGGTTGTCGGGTCGTGTGTGCATTTGTAAAGATCATTTACAGACAAGTAACACAATATAATATATGAGAGTTCGGTGGTTTATATTTCAATACCAGAATGAAATCCCTGTCAAACAATAACCCACAGTAAAAGAAAAACTCGTGTCGTAAATAAGTGGAAAAATTAGTCTTAATTGAGGATCAAGTAGTTCGTGTTAAGTATATTTGTGAACAAGAATTTCTTATTCGAAGAGAAATCAATTTAACATTTAATAAAACAAAAACGGTCAAATCTAAAGAGCATAATCTCAGTGTTTTATAGCTAAGAGACAATTCCTATCAGTGGGTGACATCGGTAAAACCAGGACGAAGGACAAATCGATCCAGAAGGACCGGCAAGACCCAGGACAGACCGTAAGTCACATTTATATTTATAATTATTAATACCACAAAAATCGTCGGCCCACGACGGAGAATATATATATATATATACATATATATATATATATATATATATATATATACATATATATATATATATATATATATATATATATATATATATATATATATATATATATAATATATTAATACAACAAATCTCAAAAGATTAAACAAAGGAATTATATAAAAACAAATATATGCGACAACAACCAATAAGCAAAACATTATAAACTATAGTCCTAACACGTGTAACCCGAACAAATATAAAATACATTAAAGAGACAAAAATAAATACATTTGTTTTGTAACCCGTCACGAACACAAACCTCACGCTTCACACATATCCTATTGACGCCCAAGACGTATTATTCCTCTTCAAAGTGTAATACTCATTTTATAAAGGGGGGAGGTATGTAACGTTCCAAAACCACCCACCCAAACATTCATACCGGGCGAAGCCCCATTCAATTTCGGATATCATATGGTGAACACCCTGCAGATTGCTTAATGTACCAATCCGCTAAGAAAAATTCTCTACCGACATCGAGTCCAGAAATACATCTGAGAACAAAATTCAATGGCGACACCGTTTCTTTTAATCCATTGGAAAGATACGTTTCCTAAACGGAACAAAGAGCGATGCCTGTGAATAGGATTGCTGGACAACCATAGCATTAAGATGTACAAAATATCTTTGGCACCGTTGTCCATTAAAAAGTAATTACCAAAAACACCCGTGGTAAATACCAATCCTAAACATTACTAAAAACCCAAGTAATGTTTAATGTCCTATGGAAATTGTTGATCCTAGGAAAATTACCGAAGGATCAAACAAAAGACCGCTGGCTCACAATAGAGATCCGGATACAAACGATTTTATGTGAGGTCAGCGAGGAAGCAAAAAACGAAAATAACACGTTGCTTTTGGTTAACGTGGAAAAAGTTTACCTCCGATCGAACGATCGCAATCGAGTCGGAGTTGGTTCTGAAATGTCGTCCTGAACGGGCATGAAAGTGGAAAGAGCGCTCAACGTTTAAACGTGAATTAAATTAGTTTAATAGTATCCTCAAGTGTTTATAATAATTACTAAAAACGAAAAACTAGAAACAAGACATTGGGTGTTAAGTGAAAATACGTCATCTTCCAGTTGTAAAATAAGAATTTGTGCAAACAGTGGAGAAATAAATAGAAAATAAAAAAAAATCATTGAAAACTTTAAAATCGAAGATTGTGTTTTTGTGGGTCCCCCTTCGATAAGTGGCATCGTTAGTGACGAGCGCAGCGCAGTGGGTAATCTTGAAAGCGACCAGGACCGAATGCAGTGCAGAGTAGTACTAGGGTGGCCAGGAAATTAGTTCCCCGTGTCCGTAGTGCGGCTAACACCAGCCGGTGGGAGCCCATACAGGTAACTAAAAAAAAAACAAAGAACTAAATAATAAACAAACAAATAACCCCTTAACATTATATTTAAATATACAACTTTCCAATGTAATTGAAAAATATAACTTAACATAATACTTTGTATTCAATATTCAATGTCTGTAGTGGTAATGCTCTGTTGGGAGTGAGAATTTTGTATTCTTTAAGTGTAATAATAGTAGTGTAGATATTTTGTATATATAGGCTTGTAAGGAAAACATAAAGTCAGAATACAACCGACCGTAACCCCGGCGTGTTCTCATTTTCAGATTTAGCATATCCCCTCACCAGCGGAAAGGGATATAAAACAACAAGACAAGCGTTTCATATTCAGTGGCGTTGCGCCCGACTGCCAACCCCAATTATCACACTAAGGGCGTTGCACCCTGGTGTCTGTTAGGAACTGTAGGGCTTAGGTTCGGCTCCAAAACCAGGTCAAAGGAGGCCTGAACATACAGAAGGTTATCACAAAGTAATGACTGCTTTGGGTAGGACAAAAAGCGAGTACTACACGTACACCTCGAAATCAGAGAAAATAATCTCCATGCTCCTAAAAGGAGTTGACCCATGTTTTTCCCCTGAGGAGATATTCGAGGAATTAAAAAATATCAAAACCGACAATTTAAAATGTACAGGTGTGAAACCGTTTTCTACTGCCAATGTTACACGCAACGCCTACCCTGCCCTAATACTCACCCTTTTTGGGGGCCACCCCCCACCACCCACAAGTTTCACCTTCATGTGAAGCCCCATATCTTTGTAGGTATTTTGACTAGGCACCAAGCATGGGCGCGGGTTCAGTAAAATACCCTACAAATAGTTCACGGGATACTGTGCACTTCAGAAGAATGTCAAATAAAAAAAAACGCAGATGTTTCCAAAAGCAACGAAACGCAGTTAGTTGTTATTCTGTTTAATGTTTTGTTTCTCACTTTTATTGGGCATTTCGAGTTTTACGTTACACATCAGCCATTTAAAATTCACTAGTGTCTAATTACATCGATTGATTTCAACTTCGGGTTTACAAAACCGATTTAACAAGGCTTTCTAGTGACAATGGTTCAACATAGATTTCAACTACTTCTTTACAACGTCGTTTTAACTTTTACTACACTCGCGAACGACAATTGTTTCGCTAAACACTCGACTCCGTGTGCACCGTTTCAGGGTTGGAATTTGACCCGACAGCGTAAGTGTACGCGACGGAGATTGCAATCTGACTCCCCCATCTGCCGCTGTCGACATCCATTAACCGTGGTGAAGATAGACTTCCATCGGTCTGGAAGTAGCCAATCCGATATTTTCCTTGGTGACAACCAAAGAGCGATCGAACTGGAATCCATAACCGAAGTATTTCCCCTGTGGCCGTAGGGGCCTGGATGAAAATCCATTTGTTGGAAGCCACGACAACGCAGAAAAGAAGGGTGCGTAAAAGGAACAAACGATCGGCCACCGAGGATGGCTGACCATGCCATCGTAAATCATAGGAATTGGTTTCCTATTCTGTTGGTATTATATCAACAGACTTCGATAAGATGATCGAAGTTACGATGAATGGGCGCATATTTATTTTAGGATACGTTAATCCAAGAGATGTCGCCGTCAGGCAAACAATATTTTTGTCTGTTTACATTAGGTAAACAAAAGCCGTTTCGATAGCCAGCATGGCAATCGTGGCTGCTCATTTTTTGGGTTAATGATCGGGTAAGCAAACGAACACAGTGAGATACTGTGTGTTTACTTATTGGCCACTGCGTACAGCATCAATACTTTGTACGCAGATTGCCAATGTCCCGTCGGACGATGTGCCGGGTGTGTGTTTATGTTAAAACAACACTTGCAATCCCTGTAGGCAGCCAGCAATGGGCTGTGCTGTGAATTGTTACTTGATCGATCGATCGAAGGTTCAGCCGATAAGGCGAGGATGAACATGTCATGCACGTGCATGAGAAAATGCTGCTTAGCCTTGTGCGTTGACATGTTAGGGGATTCATATTGGTTACCTGATAAGGTAACCGAATTAGATTTCAGGGAACATGATGCAGAGTAGTTTACGCTGTCCAAAATTGCTTCTTCGATGCCTTGAAGAAACCCCACATGTTGATTAATCCAAATCGACATATTCAATCCAATGAGTACCTGTAAAAGTGCATTAGATACAAAATGCATATACGGGCAAATCATGGAATCCAGATAGCACATCTGGGAAGAACCCATGACGGCACAAAGATAATAATGTGCTACTCAAAACAAAGAACAATTCTATGGTAACGAAGCAATAAAGTATACAAAATATCTTTGCCATCGTTGACCATAAATGAACACTTGTGTAAATACAAGATTTTAAGAATTGTATACACGCATCCACACAATCAGATCTCGCAGATCATAAACATTTTCAATGTTTATGATTATCAGGAAATGTACTGCGAAGGATACCTCATGTGTTTTAAAAAAATATCTATTGTGTGTAAACAATGGATGGATCTTTCGGTCTACTAGACCGAAAGAGAGATAAGGGCGTGTGTGTATGAACGTCGTCCGGTTTGGACATTCTATCAGAGAGTCTGATACAAACCATCGTCAAAAAGGGACGTAAAAGCTAAAGCCGATCGCGCTTAAATTCGTTAAAAAAAAAGAAAAGTGATTATTATCCGTCATCGAAGACGGAAGAAAACGTTGCGAGTAACTCTTTGACGGTGATTAAGAAAAAGAACATCGGTGGTTTGCGTTTACCGTACGACTTCGTCGAGTTCCTTACACGGATAAATTTTATCTCCCCGGTAGATATTCATTTTAAAACCACAGTGTTCGCAAAGGTGCCACAATAGTTCGAATCTTCTGGATACGTGTTATAAATCCAATTCAGTATCAGTGTTGTGTTTCTCAGATTCCAAACATAAAAAAGATTCTTTTAGAAAAACTGAATTTTGTGAAGTGACTTCAAAACAATACATAAAAACAGCCTTTGTATAAATTAAAATTAAATTGTGTGTATCCGAAAAAGACACGTGTGTTTTATTTAACTGTGTGTGTGAGTTTTCATTCTGTGTGTGTAGTGTGTGTGTGTGTGTAGGGTGATCTATGCAAAGAATTCTTTAACACCAACTCCAAAACACGCAATTGCAAATTGCCTTTCTTTATTGTAGCACTGAGTCCCAACAGTAAAGTTGATGCTCTCCGATACATCAAACATCTCAATCACCAAACAATAAGTTGCGAAAAAATAAGAAAAACAGATCGGGTATTGCAGTACATGCGTTGTGAACGCTTCGGGCATGCGGCATCGAACGATATAGACAAGAAAAATGTAACTAAGTGAATAAATGGTAAACATAAAGAAAGTGAGTGTGTCTTAATTTGGAAACGCCTAGTTCATCAAACCGCAGATTTAGTAAAATCTAGACTAAAAGAACGCGGGATTACAAGGACAACACAGCCACAGGACCAACCCTTATACAAAAATACCTCAACACCATAATCCCGCCAGGCAACGGCTATCGGCCAATCCCAAACCAACCAGTACCAGCGATCACCAGGACAACCCGGGTAGAAGAATCGACGAGATTCAACACATCCATTGGACAGACCGTAAGTCAGATATATTTATATTTATTAAGTATACAACAGCTCCTTGTGTGTCATATGCACAAATGGTCGATTGTCCTAAGCAACCAGCATCCATGGAACATACATATAGTAGTGGAAGAATGCCTGCGCTGGAGGCACATTCAGAAATAATAACAATGTTATTAACCATGTAAGGACAATTTTGCGGCTTTCAAAAAACACTGCCTGAGCAAAGGGCACGAATAGATACTTTCTATTCAACCATGTTCTCAAATAACTCTCCACATCAAAATCTTCAACCCTCCGTCTGAACTAAACCTAAAAATTATTGCTGTGATGTAAATTCACTAACCCACATTGAAAGAAGGGATAATTTAGGCAATCTGCTCCAATCTGAATCCCCAGATATGCTCTTGGCTAGCGAAACTAAGCCAAACCAAGGGCACAAAATGGGCTACAAAAATTATAACATAATTAGACGAGATCGACCACACTCTACTCGAGGGGGTGGGGTCGTTATCTTAGTTAAGAAAGGTCTTCACCATAAGATTATTTACCGCACGGAAGTACATAAACTCCAGGTGCTAGAGGCATGCATTATAGATATTCCTCTAAAAAGTCAAAGGCATCTATATATAGTCGCTGTTTACTCTCCTGAATCTGTTCAAGGTACCCAATTTATCAGTGAAATCGATACGCTTTTCCGAAGTCTCAAGTTAAATTCGGAAAACAATTACTTTTTAATGGTGGGTGATTTTAATGCCAAGCACAGTGCCTGGGGCAATCTGACCTCGAACGCAATGTTATATAATTAAATTCGTTTAATTATCACCCCCCCCCCCCCCCCCCCCCCCCCCCCCTCCTATAATAATTAAAATCTCATGTCTACACATAAATATCCTTCCCCAATACCCAAAACATCACTTTCCCATTACAATAGAATAGGCCCACTAGACAATAGATAAATATTTAAAACACTTAACTTAACACTTAACACTTCCTTTATACGAAATTCCTATCCCTGTGTATAATATTTGTTTCGACCTTTAAAGTGGAAATGTTATATACGGAACACAGCCATAGTTACCCTAATTCCGTTTCCTCAAGATTCCTGTATTGAGGAAGCGGAACAAAAAAGGATGTGGATGAGGAGACACGAGTTGTAGGACCTTCTGTATTGTGTCGTGATTGCGAGTGGTTGTGCGCTCCGACCATTTTTAAATATTTAAATTATAAAATAAAAAAGTAGCTTTGAATGCATTAATTGACGCGTGCGGTTCGTTAGTTATACAAAGAAACAGAAAAACTTTAAGTAATGTGTGGCGGGAAAACATTGTAAACAATTAACATGCAATAAGTTTGGATATAAATTAACATTAAATAAGTGCTCAACTAACATACAATCAGTTTAGATTTGTAACCAATTAACATACAATAAGCTTTGATACAAATTAACATTACATAAGTGTTTGAATATAATTATCATACAATAAGTTTAGATTTGTAAACTATTAACATGCAATAAGTTTTGAAATAAATTAACATCACATAAGTGTTTGAATATAATTAGCATACAATAAGTTTAGATTTGTAAACTATTAAAATGCAATAAGTTTTGATACAAATTGACATTAAATAAGTTTTGAAATAGAAATAAAAGAAAACAACAACACCAGCAGAAATTGCGTTTACATTCTGCCACCAAATGAACGAGAACTGCATTGGGGTAAGCAACGGTATAACATATATAATTATATAATAATAAATAACGTCAATTGTAAGTATATATGTATAAATCATATAACATATATATATAACAACAAGTGGCAATGCTTTGTTTGATTGGTGGCAAACAAATGCGATAGAGCATAAACTAGAATTGTACGCTACAAGTACACCGTCTTATTCAAGAGGTAACTCCTTCCTGGATTTACTTATGACAGATGATCAAATTCAGTTACCAGATACCGAGGTAACTACTCGAAATTGTCTTCGCACAATTGAGTACGATAGCGATCATTACGGACTTGGAGCCGTCATACAAACGAGCGCTATCTACTTGAGCAGTACGACCAGATACACTTGTGGGGCTTTTCAGGGCCCGAAGAACCTCGCATCATTTTTAACCCCATAAAAATCCTATAAACCCCATATCTACCCTTAAGTCGAATCCCTGGCAAGATCACACAACCTTGCCATAGTATTCACCACTGTCCTAAAATAGCTGAAAAGAATTCGGTTATCCCCTCGGATAACCGTCATAAATATCCTCTCATAGCCGAGGAGCTTTTCCTCCAAATTCGGCATTGTATACTTACCTCGTAGCTACAGACCCATCGACCGATCGTTCTATCAACGATATGCAGAGTAGCCACCGTTGACTACCTGCAACCGATCGAATGTCTTTCAAAATACCACACACCCGATGCTTCGACCGATGGAAAGTTACCTTGAGCAGAATAAAAGGTTACACATCCACCAGTCTCCATGCCCATTAGCGACCAAAAATACATGCCGGGCTATTTGCCGGCTTGCACATCTGCAAGCCATATTTCGAATAGCCCTGCAATAGGACATAATGAGCGGAATAATAAATATACCAATATCCCAAGGACCAATAAACCTTTTTTCAAGTTGCTATGGCGAGCGATCTTCTGTGAACTTTACTTCACAGAAGACCCAATTGCCGCCGCCAGCATTGTTCCTTTATGCTACCCGAAACACTCCTGTCTATCCAATGTAGACGGAAGAAAACATTTTCGTCCAGGCGGCAATTTCCTACACAAATAATGTAGCCGAAAAGATACATGCTCTCGGGTAGCCTTGGGTTTCTGTTGATATTATATCAACATCATGGGAAAACCCTTCCCATGATTTATGACTACATTTTCTGCCAGTCTCTATTTACCAGATGTGTTTTGGAATTTCCCCGGTACACCAGAGGTATCCGATACTACAAGAAATGTTGAGGACGATTTCTCGGGTAGTCTCATAATAACCTTTACGATACACGCACCTTCCTTTCGGAGTCAGATTTGGATCGTGCAGGAGTGTAATTGAGTTCGACTGTAACAGTTTAGTCGATGTCCTTTTTTTCGAAAATATTGTCGTGCGTGCTTGTAAATGTAAAAATCAAATTATCTGTTAAATGTCCAAGTGCAATCGATATCATTGCCCAGTATTGTCGAGCGTGTTTCATTTGTAATCACCAGTTGTACTGAAGGTTAAGAACGTTGATTTTGTGATTTTATTGTTTGTGCTACAACCCCGAGTAACCGGATGTGAAGGAACCTTGCAACGATTATATTGTAAAGTTTGTATACCAGTGAATTCAATAAAAATAACATTTTATAACCGAACAATTATACTTGTGTTTCGTTTTCTTATTCGTTTGTCGTCTCTCGGTGGTCGATCACTATCGTCAGCTTTTACGTAGGTGTTGTTAGTGAATCAGCGCCGTACGCCTGTGCACTCTACTACATAAAACTACACACTCTTTCGATTTCCGAAAAGCACATTGGTCGCGTTTCGATAGCATAATAGCAAGAGAAATACGCAACATTGGCATAGACCCATCGACTAATAGAAACCTTCGTAATGATGAAATCGATCATTACCTCCTAAATATGAACGATATTGTTACTAACAAAATGAATCATTAATCATAAAAAATCAAATTTAATATCAAAGAAATTGAACTAAACGTTCAATTTGCCCATATTCAATTCAACATAAATCCAAGACGTGAAATACGAACCAGAAGTTCAACATGCCAATTCCCCTGGACCCAAATCTACGGACCAGATGACCAACTCTCAAGTAAAGTTGGTAAGAATCATACAATCCGCGGAAAATGTATGACTCTGTAAAGGATGGTTACCCAAACCAATTCCCACAGACAACCTCGCTTTCCTTTCAGCTAACCAAGCAATTAGCACGATAAAAACGATCCACGCCTTGGTTTTATTGCAGCACCTACAGAGAGGATCATAAATGTACATTAGCAAGATCCTTTGCTGATCGTCCTTTTGTGTTTCCCTGTTGAACTCACGCCTAAAAAGATGATGAATGGAAACGGCGACGGAAAAAAGGATCAAGCAGAACAAAGGAGATATCCTTCGACCTGCAGGGCGAAAGATAAAAGTTCGGGGAGGAAAATAAAACTAGAGGGGAGTTGGTATTTAGTTATAGACCGAGACGGTCGTTATTGAAAGGTGTTGTGCGTAAACTTAAAATCAATGAACAACACAGTGTAACATTAAAATAAAAGAGTAAATAAAGAAACCAACATAGAATAAGAAAAGTCTTTCCTTTTGGATCTTAGGGAGGCCCGTGGAGTTTGAATTGTCAGCTATGGGATTCAACAATAAAAAAAATAAAAAAAGGAGTAAGTAACAGATAATTATTTATTTATATATATATATATATATATATATATATATATATATATATATATATATATATATATATATATTTAAATGAACCTAACAACTTTGAAAAGGCTTTCGACACCGTATGGTTGGACGGGCTGTGGGGCTTTTCAGGGCCCGAAGAGCCATGCATCGCTCGATCCCCGCCATTCCCAGCGATGCGACTTACCTTGAAGTCGAATCTTCAGCAAGGTTACGCAACCTTGCTACGGCATTAACCGCCAACCAAGTCGCTGGAATTAATTCGGTTATCCCCAAGGATAACCGACATAAATATATATTTGGCAGCTCACCTTTCTTTGGGGGTTTTTCTTCCAAACCCCTTTTTCTCCACCACCATACCTGAAAACATTAAGTCCACGGCAAAGATTATCACCTAGCCGTGGCATCGAAAATTTCATCCTCGGGCATGCATTGCACCCAGTGCATCTCGTTTCCATAGCCTTATGCCATGGAAACAAAATCAACATGGAGTTCATTGATTACTCGTTGTTTTTGTTTGTCCATGGCACTTCTAGCATGCGGCTATCAGGTCCCACCAGTTTGCCACCGCCGACAAGGTTTCGGCTGATGCAAAGCAAACATTTCCCTAATTACCAGCAATAGCTGGTTTCCTATTATCAGTCTCCACCGATCAGGGACCGCAAACAAGCAACGAATTGGATGCAGCCATCAAGTGTTTACTTTTAACATCTGGCAATGGCTGCACCCTATATTCGTTGCAATACCTAAACATAGCATTTGCACCACAAATTGTTTATGGTATATACAATTCCCTATTAACGGCCGCCAACCGTCGGCGGACCTGGGAAAATTTCACAGCCATCAACCCAAATGTTGATTTATGGCCTCTCCTAGGGGACCAGATCTCCGGCTCGTGTTGTTTTTACCCCAGATGTTCCTGTTGCCGGCAAGTATTGCACAATCAATTGTGTACACAGCCGCAGGCCATGCATTTTTTTGTATTCGCAGGAGATGCAGTTGCGACGCTCGCAACCACCCTCGATCACCGGACGATCGTATGCGATGCATACACACACATGCGAAATGTATGCCTATTCCCCGGTCCAATCACGATTGACTACCTCGAGTTAATCGTGCAGCTCCTCCCCTTTTGCGGTTTTCGTTGCGGTGTCTTTCTGTCGGCAGTGAAGAAAAGTCAGTCGAGTGTTTTCCTTTGAAGAAGTTAGTGTGGTGTAGTGCTTTGTGGTTTTTAAAAAGATGCTGGGCAATTGGATAACAAAACAAGTAGTTATTCAGATTTAATCCAATGAAGCCGTTCGATAATTCACACGTTTTTGTCGTTTAATCGCGTATGTAGACCAACGCAAATTCCTTCAGAATCGCGTTTTTCAGTGTTTGTGTATCGTGACCTTTTTCCCATGTACATATTAACTATATTGTGACAAATCTAGTTTTATTGATGTTTAAACAAAATGCGGCTTTTTATCGAACTATCTTAGTGTATAAACGCGATACATGTGTGTATAATAACGTAACCGATTCGATTAAAGGAAAACAATAAAAAAAAAAAAGTACAAACAATCATTCCTGCGTTTTCTTTCTTTATTGGATTAACTTTTCTGTGTCTCCGGTTGAATTCTCTTAGTGAAACAGCGGTGGTGTTTTTGTTGCATCTGCGTCCGTGCTGACGCCCTAATAAAAATATCCACAGGGCTACTCTATAAGTTAACAAACATGAGTATGCCACAATATCTGCTATATATCAATTATGATATGATAATGTGTAGTGCTCCAAGAAGCCCTACCATTTTCCTCCCACATACATTTCTATCCACCTACTATGTCATGCATATCCTCAAACTATAACAATCCAATGTTTAAATATCAAATCCTTCCTAAATACTAAACACCACAATGCACATCTGCATATTCAAACAAACCCATATTAAAACATATCCATTTCATTCCCATACACACAATCCTAAAATCCAGCCAGATGTGTATATTCTAAAAATAGATATCACATCCCTTTTCTCCAGTACTCGACTCCAGTCGAACTACATTTCGAAATTCTGCCAGTGGCATCAACTACAGTTCTTTACCGAGTTCAAAATGTGCTGTACAATAATACAATACGTCAACAAATGTTGATGCAACTGGTTTTATGCAACGTCGTCTCGCAGGCGCATCAATACGTGGTGCGCTATAATCATCAACATAGTCAACTAATATAGCAACAGCCTCACTATCATCCTGAACATAATATCCAGCAACATAAATCGCAACATCTACCAATCACAGCAGCACATATCAACTTCGTCATCAAGTTTTGAAACACTTCAAAATACCACACACCCGATGCATCGACCGACGGAATGTTACCTTGAGCAGAATAAAAGGTTACACATCCACCAGTCTCCATGCCCGTTAGCGACCAAAAATACATGCCGGGCTATTTGCCGGCTTGCACATCTGCCAGCCATATTTCTAATATCCCTGCAATAGGACATAATGAGCGGAATAATAAATATACCAATATCCCAAGGACCAATAAACCTTTTTTCTAGTTGCTATGGCGAGCGATCTTCTGTGAACTTTACATCACAGAAGACCCAATTGCCGCCGCCAGCATTGTTCCTTTATGCTACCCGAAACACTCCTGTCTATCCAATGTAGACAAAAGAAAACATTTTCGTCCAGGCGGCAATTTCCTACACAAATAATGTAGCCGAAAAGATATATGCTCTCGGGTAGCCTTGGGTTTTTGTTGATATTATATCAACATCATGGGAAAACCCTTCCCATGATTTATGACTGCATTTTCTGCAAGTCTCTATTTACCAGATGTGTTTTGGAATTTCCCTGATACACCAGAGGTATCCGATACTACAAGAAATGTTGAGGACAATTTCTCGAGGAGTCCGATTTTAACAGGCTTAGTGGGCGCACGCGATCTATTAGGTCGAATTTCGTGGATTGTAAATTTTATCCCCCGTCGAGAGTGTACATGCGCGAATTTAAAGTTTGCCTTTAAATCTTGAAACCAGCATCAAGCTGCCTTTTGACTTGCTATCTATTTTCGGAACGTATTACTGCTTGTGCTGTGTTATTTAATAAATACGGAGTACCCGAAACGAACAATTCCTGCATAGGCAGTGGAGTGTCGCATTTCTAACGCGGGTGGTCTGCTGTGGAAGTGAATGATAATTGCAAAGACATAGCGAAAAGGCGGTGATGGTACGTTCATATTACCAACAAGATTAAGGAAGTGATCAGAGAAATAATGGATACATTAAGCGCCGTCAGGAGAGTGAATTAAGTGTATGTGTTAACACCAAAAATCCAAGACTCAATTATTGTCCACGTCTAATCTATTTGTGTATCGCGGTTCTCCTGTGCATTGCGAACCAAAATATAATGACATTGTTAAATTAAGTAATAAAAGCCACAGCAATCCGAGTAATTTGTAAAGAAACTAATAAGTCGAAATAAAAAGAACATTTAAATGACCATCTAAACCGCAGTGTTTTATTCGTTTGGTTTTTCTTGTGGGACAATTTTGGCGGCAGACATCGGTGGTATTACGCTTAACCCGCGTCCGTGCTGACGCATTAGTGATTAATACCACAGTATCCCATACTGCTGCCATACATAAATCCACTTACCAAAGTCATTTTGTCAGAATTACATATCGGAAATCAGCACGTGGGTCCACAAGCACTATTGGCGATACTACGACAAAAATACTGGCCCATCAATGGAAATATTCTGGCAAGATTAATCACACAACATTGTGCATTCTGCGTGACAGCACGGCCAAGGTTGTTGAACCAAATGATGGGAAATCTGCCAGCAAGGCGAGTGCAGCCAGCTAGACCATTCATCAATTCTGGAGTCGATTTCTGCGGACCGTTTCACACCCACTTCAAGATACGAGGAAAACGGCCACAAAAGGGCTACATTGTCGTTTTCTGTTGTTTCGCCACGAAAGCTGAGAGATGCGGGAGGTCATAGCGTCAGTTCGAATCACACGAATTTCTTAACTATTATTTCAAACGCTATAATTAGTGACCCCGACGTGATCTTCTACACACAGCATACACTTCCCATAGTAAAGCAGAACTTCATACACGGTCACGACTTCCGCATAGAGCCCAGCCTCCGACGTTTTCTCGTTTCTCTCTCGTTCGTCCGTCGTCCGCATACGAATCTGATCATAACGAAGTTACTGCGGCGGGAGTGTGTAGCGATTCTAACAGATACACACAATTCACAAGCAAAATAGTGAAGAACACGAACGAAAAATCGAATAAGAAAAATACATCAGAACCGTATACCAAGCGATAAATAACAAAAATAATTCACATCAGTGGAATATAGTCGAGTTTGGAAATCAAATTCTAAACACCTTCAGTAGCCTGATGAGTAACGTTTAGGTAAATTTTTTTCGTGATTCGAGCTGTCATAGCGTCAGTTCGAATCACACGATCTTCTTCACTATTATTTCCAACGCTATAAATTCATTCACGGTGTCGTGGAAATTAGTGACTGGGTGGGAATCGTTTTGTTTATGAGTTTTACAGAAGTGTTCAGCGAGACAGTTTGCTATATCAGTGTCCGATTGGGAGATGTTACTGTTAGTTGGTTGGATGAGATAGTCTATTCGAGGCTTGAATTTACGACCAGTTAGTCGATTTATATTTATAAATAGGTCACGGTTTGGTTTGATACTGTTTAGAGTAGACGTGTAGGTCTGATCGGTGAAATTTTTAACTTGTCCATGTATCAGGTTGGTCAAAAGCTGTATCTGTTGTTTAATAAAGGGTGAGTAGCTAATATGCAATTTACGTCGGAGTTGTTTTTTTATGTGCAATCATTTTTTGAGGAGGTTGGGTAATGGTTTTCCCAAGTGGTTATGAGGGACGGTCGTAGGGGTATGGCTGAAGAGAGCATTTCCCAGTATTTGCTCTATTTTTACAGCTGCCTGATCAATTTCAGTAGGCAATAGATTTGAAGATTCCGGTAAAGAATAATTTAAAAAACTGGAAGCAATATCGTTATTGACTTTTTTCCAGTTTGTTTTGGAAAAATTTGGGATAGGATTCACTGTGTAGAGTGGTTCGAGCGAAGGGATTTGAACCGTGGAGTGAACGGACCCATGATCGGATGGGAATGAAGGCCTTGCCAAAGATCCCTGGGAATTACAAGCTAATTAGTTTGTTAGAGACAAGGCTTTGAACAATGTATAATTCATTTTATTAAACAAAATTCAACAAAATCACTTTACATTTTTGTTATGTTCAGCATTGTCCTCTCTATATTTGCCCATACCCTTCGGTCGTAAAGTTAAACAAAATCGTTTTACTATTGGGGCGTGTTTTCGTCTATATTAAAATATAATAATCCCTCCAAAATTGAGCTGAGAGTTAATAAAATATTGAACTTTGCAAACACCTTTGGAGTAGTGATTGTCCTTGTTCCCTATTCTCCTTTTCAGTGAATTTATTAGTTCAATTCTTTCCCTTAAACCCAAATCAAGTTCGGTTATTTCAAAAATATGGCTGTTGATTACACAAAGGTTGAAAAGCTCCCAGCACAGCTAGTTCCTATTTTCTCTGGAGAACGCAGCGCACATTTAGGTGCCGAACTCCACACATTTTTAGATTGTTGTAGGAGGGTATTGAATTGTGTCCGGCTGGAAGAGCACAATGTGCTCTTACAAGTCTTTTCGACCAAGTTGCGTCTGCATTATACGCGTCGACACCGTTTACATCCTTTTAGGAAGCCGAGGTTTTGGTAAGAAAAGTTTATTTGCCAGTGGAAAACTATCAGGACTTGGTAAAGAAATTATTGTCTGCTCGGCAGAAGCCAGCGGAAGCAGTCATCTTATTCCAAATACGTTTAAAGCAAACGTTGGAAAGATGCAAGCTGGCGACGGAGAAGAAATATGGCTCCGCATGCGCTGAGGGTGTAAAAATACGGCTGGACGACTTCGCCAGGAACGTATACAAACAACAGCTGGAAAATCCGTACCATCGGCAATTTTTATTGTTCATGAGTGAGGTACCCCTTCACATTCTGATGCAAAGGACGTTGGAGTTGGAACAACCTCACCTGCCATTAACCATTTCGCAGGCTTTATTAAACCCCCGTTTCCACCTTACGTCAGCACCACTCCTACAAACAAATAATAACAAATAATAACATTTTAGGTACTGAGTTAAGGCAAACCATGGCACCAATAACGTCCTGATGTGGAAATGATACAATACACACAACCAATTCAACGGGGGATTCGGCGATTATTTCATCTATTTTTAATGATTTTATTTTTCAAATTCACGTTCATTTACGAACGATGGATTTTATTTACTGGTGGTGTGTACTTCTTTGGTATATTTAATATATGATTAAATGATGAAAATGAAGATACAGATGAATAAATGTTACCCATTAAGCCGCAGACTTTGTCCAAAAACTGTCTGTAATGTCGCCACTTTGGAAGAAAACATTTAAGAGATTAATTTGCATACCGCATTATATATGTAATAAACTTCTGACTTTGATTATTTATCGCATCATTAAAATTGTTCCAAAAAATGTTTCATTTTCGACCATCTATAAAGGTGTAACCACTTAACATCTGATTAAGAACATATTATGATCTCGCGAAACACGGACGGTGTTAATCTTACTTTTCCTTTATCAATGGAATGCTAAAAATATTGACAACAGGTATTAATGAATTTGTCGGAGATTCGCAGGTACTACTCATACAATGCAATTAGCCGGGCTGTAAATGGCATATCAACAAATCCCAAGTAAAGCAATGTCTTTAACCTTAACATTTGTAATAAAGGGTTGTAGGGGTTTCTCTATCCTATAGCAGAAACAGCCCAGAATTCCAACCACAATACCAACCCATTTCCTTGATAAGTTATTTACCTGTAAAACATGTCAAAGGGACGCATAGCTAAACTCATTATTCTATGCAGATAATGCATAATTGAGTTTAGCTACAATCAACGACATACGGCAACACTATTTCGCTAACCATGGGATTTCCACCGGAAATTCCATTCGTATTGGTTAGCAACAACCAAGTCAAACCAAGCGACGCGGTTGCGTCATAGTCCATTGGCTTGGGTATTTATCGAACATTCCACAGAATGGTATTATATCCCCAGCCGATGCGGAGTCCTATTGATTTTTCCCAGATCACCCATTCGCTTGGGATCAATGATCTCTTTTTGCTGGTGAATAACCTTAGCTAGGTTTTCCTCTCTCTCGTATTTCTGTCTTGCTATAGTGCGTTGACCTAAGAGATTATCACTAGGTCCGTAGACCAGCGGTATACACGGCATTGACGCACACACACCTAGCCAGATCAACCCTGGGTTATTGTGCTTTCCCTTTTGATTTCTCCATTCTGGCTACGCCCATCGACGTCGAACGAATACACAAGTCCGTTTCGACCTGGATGAGTGTGGTGAGTTGGGGAACACACAAGAGAGCATGATTACCATTGGCAGATCAATGTGTAAAACGCAGAAATTACGATTTCCACCCTAATTGAGTCAGTCGCATCTCAACCACCGCCGTGCCAAGCCACGTCGCCCGTTCTGAGAAAATTTTATTTTCGTGCCAGTAGTCATTCAGCCACTGTGCATATACTTTCCCGAGTAGTCTTGCCGCGGAGAATTAGTTGTGTAGAGTATTATAGCCAATAAGCAATTTGGAAATGAATAAGTTATACATTTACTTGTGCATGTGGAACCATTGAAGAATCAATATAAGACCCCAAAAGTCAAAGTGTAAATTTGGCAACGATTCTTGGCCGCCTGTGTTTGGACGCCAAGTACTAAGTAAAAAAAATATCAACTTACGTGTACCTGTAACAGTGTAAATTCAAATCACCAGAGAACAAATAGTTAAATAAAGAAAACATTAACAATAAAACCTCCAGTGCTTTCATTTATTCTTCCCTTGGTGAACAATTTTGCTGTGGACAAGTGTTTGGGGGATCAGTGAAACTGTGCCCATGACCGGCACTCCAACTTTCAACCCCCACAGGGTCACGACATTTAACCGAAGAAACATTTTAAATTCTTTCATCTTTTCATTTGAAAAGTATTAAATTATATAAAAGAATCCTTGTGAAAGAATACTTTGACGAATAATGTCACTAACGGCGCCATGTCTGGTCTAGGTATTTATCATACAGCTTCCGTATTTAATAAATATTTTAAACTATATTACATGTCGTGAGGCAATAATAAAGACGATGGTATAATTTGGGGAGCCAGTAGATTAAAATAAAAAAAATAAAGTAAAATTACGTTAAATCTAATTTAATCTAAAATTGTACGTATTTAATACAGTTTTTATTTCTAATTTATAAATATTGATTTTTTCCACCAACAACAAATATCTTCAACTTCAAGTCACCCTTTAGGTTAAAAACATAAAATAAAATTGAAATTATTCCCTGTATTACCTTGTTTCAAACTAAATAAAAAAATTAACTATCGCGACGCTATTTGTTTTCAAATTTCGCGCTTGATTTAACTATTAGATTTATTTTTAACGCAATGATAGTTGCTCTCAATATTCGGATTAACTTAATTATTAAGTTAATGTCTACCACGATATTGATTTGCACATTAAGTTATTCCCAATCCTTATTTCTCAATTTAATGTCTTAATAAATTAATAATGTAGTATAATTATAATGTAACACAAAATGTGTTTTTAGTAATGCTTACGTAACGAGGATCATACTTCTTCTTGTAATAAGAGTTGTATCTGCTTCTTCCAGCTGACGATGATAATGATGATGATGATGAATTGATGATTTGATGACGATGGATGTTTGTTTTATTTTGTTATTTAAATAAAAATGTTTTTAACTTTCACTCACAAATATTTAAGAGTTTGTGCAATTTTAGGTTAATGGTTGTGATTTTTTTTTTATTTTTCAATCCTTAATTTTAAATATTTTTTTTACCACGATTGGTCGTATTTATTTATTTTTTTTATATAATCGAATACTATACCGGTTGATCACTCATTAAAGAAACATTTAATTTAATGACTATGCGATTTTTAGTCACATTATTTTGAATGCAATTAATTTTAGATCCTTTTTGCTATTATCGTTGGTCTTCTTATCATTAGGTTTGTATTTATTATTTATCACGTAAAACTTCTCATTTTTGAACTACCAAAATTGTTTATTGAAATATATGTGTATTTTAAATTGTTCGCTGTGCAGTGTGTATAATTTTCCATTACCACGAAAAATATTTGTTTGATTGTCAACAGTCACTTAAGTAATATTTGTATTTAACACTTCTCTTGTTCCCTTCTTTGTTCAGGCATTTTTTAAATAACTCGTTGGTTTGTAATGCACTTTTATAGCTATTTGCCAGTTAAATATACTATCACTATCAACCAATTTAACTTATCCAACTATTATTTTATAACAAATTCTTCCTCCTAAACAGGATCTGACGTTTCCAAATGTTTGTTCCATTTTTACTGGCGTTTCAATTTGTTTTTGCAAATATTGTTCATGTCCCGAAAGTTATTAAATTAACACTCCGTAAGTTACTCAGCGAAACAGAAAACCATTTATAAACAAAGATTTTTACAGGAAATTGCTTTAAGCCAGACAAATATCCGGACGACGTACATATTTCTACTTTAGCATATTAATTATTTTACTTTATTTTAAACACGCGTTATCTCATTTTTGATGCAAAACCTTGTATGGTATTTTACCTTATATTTTATTGAAAACGAATATTATTAAAATTTAATTGCGTGTTTTCGTTGGAACGTGCATTTCTTCCGAGTACTCGATAACAACTCAGAATTTGCCATCTAAAAGTCGTCTTTTATAATTTTTGAATTTTTGAAATGATAATGGGTTTTATAATGATCTATATATTCAGAACTCTCAGGTAATTATTAATGTCCGGATTACTGGAAGTCGAGAATTTCTCCAGCAATTAATATTATTACTCTCTTTTGTACTAATTTATATTTATTGCCTTTCGAGATTTTTTTTTCAATTATTACATTCCTAGAAAATTGAGCGGACCATTTACATACTTACATACGCATACACTCGTATACACACGTTCGCAACCATTCACACGCAAACATCCACGTGTTAATACAACAATTTTAGAATTTACCCGATACAATTATCCTGGCCTGAACCTATCAAAATGTGCAAAAACTAAACGAAAGTAAAGTTTTTAATTTGACTGGACTAATGATTTTATTATGGTTTTATGTGTGTACGTTTTTGCATTTTCAGTTTTATGCTTGAAGGCCGCATAGGTTTCTATTTATTGATTTGAAGCCTCATGGTTTATTTTTTGGTGACTCTCAGATATATCCTGACCTCCTGGTACTTTCGTGATATTATATTCACGTTTTCCTAAAACATAATGTCTTATTCATCGAATTTTTTGTATTGTTCCTGGGTCAGAAATGTATATAGACGGGATATTGGGTCACGGGTATTAGGATACACTTAAAATCCTTTTTGTGTCCAAGTTTCATGTAAGTAATACCAAAAAGGTTTTGTTTTATTATAATAAACATTACATAGATTTGTTCTGAGTTAAAATTGGTCAGTTAATTAATTTTTTTTTAAGTTAGTATTTACCTTATTTCCGGAATGGCAAGATTTATTTGATGAATATATTGATAGACCAACGTTTATCTCAAAAGCATAGTCGCACGTAGACTATACAAAATATATGCAACATTTACAACAACAAAAAGTAATAATAATAATTAATTAAAAATAAAAGAAAAGAAAATTAATTAAAAATAAACAAACTGAATTAATAATAATGTAAAACAATAACATTCCCCGCTTGGTAGAAACCTTAACTTGGTGCGGGGGCTTAACATACAATGAATCACTCTGGCTATGCTGACGGAAGCATATGCTTCCAGTAGGGACACCCATGTCAGACAGGCTAGCGAGGAGTAATACACAAATATCTACCACCCCTAATCCAGGGTGTTACACGTCACTGTGTCCATTGGGTGGTTTGCAGCCAGGGGTATACTGGCTGTATTATAACGGCGCCTCTCTGACAGCTGGTCGAATCAGAGCAGTAAGCAGACCTTACCATATCACCATATCAAAGAGGGGCTCTGATATGGCGGACTATTTGAAACGCCGAGACTCGTGGGAAAAAAATGAATAATCAATATACAAAAAACAATCCCACGAAAAACCCGGTAGCCCTAGGTGTGGTGAGCCGACACTGCCATAAGGGAACTGGGCAAAAAGAAGACGTAGGGAAAATCTGGAAAAGCGGGATATACGCGTCGGCACGTAGAATGTTCGAACGTCATATAAACCCGACGCGATACAGACGGTCGTAGAAAACGCGAAACAATATAAAATGAACATCGTCGCGCTTCAGGAAGTCCGATTCCCACATCAAGTAATCGAAACCAATGGGTTTACACTGGTGTGTGGAGGTACTGATACACATAACCTCGGAACTGACTTCATCATAGGCAAGAAGATTACGTCCCATGTAAAATATGTGAAATTTATTATTGACCGAATGTCATGGCTAAAAATCAAGGGCCCATGGTACAATTATGTACCTATAAACGTACACGCTTCAATTTCAGTGCTGAAAATACAGGGACCATAGTAGAATTATGTATTTATAAATGTACATACCCCACAAGAATCTACGGACGAAGAAACGAAGGACACGTTCTACGAGACTCTAGACGAACTATCGGGTTTTCCAATAAGGACTTGACAACTTTTTTTTTTTAAATAAAACGCAAACAATTTGAGATATTTCAAATACTTTATTATCGGCTTGAAGTACAATCAAAACATTTATGAATGGAACTCGACTTCATTCATATGGCCACCGCGGCACGTTTGCAGCGGTCGATTCGTTGAACCCAATTTTCGATGACTCGGCCACACATTTCGGCCGAAACGGCCACAACGGAGCTCTTCCAACATCGTCGGCGTGTTGACATAGACCAATGACTTGACGTAGCCCCAACGAAAATAGTCTAGAGGCGTTAAATCGCAAGAACGAGGCGTCCAACCGACTGGCCCATTTCTTGAGATAACACGCATATCAAACTTACTTTTCAATACATCGATTGTATCGTGTGCTGTGTGGCTTGTGGCACCGTCCTGTTGAAACCGCATGTCGCCCAAGTCCATATCTTCCAATACGGGCCAAAAATAATCGGTAATCAAGGCGCAATGCCGATGGCCATTCACAGTAACGTGACGATCGTTATCGTCGACGAAAAAATATGGCAAACCGCACCAAACAGTTATTTTATGTTGATGAAATGGTGATTTATGAAGCGCATGTGGATTTTCACCCGACCAATAACGCATGTTTTGCTTATTGACGAACCCATTGACCCAAAAATGAGCTTCGTCATTGAAGATGATTTTGGGATGAAATTCATCATCTTGGTGCATCTTTTCCAGAGCCCAATAGGAGAACCTACGTCGCTTCAAATCGTCCATCGGCTTCAATTCTTGAGTCAGCTTGATCTTGTATGTGTGTAAACTAAGATACGCAAAATTCGCCATAAAGTGGTCTGGCCGATACCCAATTCTTGAGAACGCCGTGGAATTAACTGATTTGGATCATTTGCCACGGACGCCTGAACGGCAGCGACATTTTCGACCAACCCGTTGTCTCACTGGCACAGCAACATCACACAACGAATATGTAGACTCAAATGTTTTCACTAAACTTGTTATTGCCTGTCTACTAGGGGGAGAATTACGACCGGAAATTGGAGTTAACGCTCTTAAAGTTGCGGTCACCAACTCCAAATTTCGGTAGTAAATTTTTATAATTTGCAGACGCTGTTCGTTCGTTTACTTAACCATGGTGAAAATGTTGAGTTTGCTGAATAAATTGACAGTGACAATTCGATGATTAGTGGCAGGGTGCGTTCACAAATTAAATTCAAAGTGGTCAATTCCCTATTAGAAAACCCGATATTTGATGGGAGCTCATCATTCTATGTTAAATCCTCCTCGAGGACCTCAATGCGAAAATTGAAGAGGAAGGCATCTTCCAACCAACTATAGGTAAAGAGAGCCTACACGACATTTCAAATGATAATGGAATTTGAATTATCACGTTCGCAGCGTCAAAAGGTCTGGTAGTGAAAAGCATGATGTTCAAGCACAAGCAGATCCATAAAGCCACATGGATATCACCCGACGGCGTAACGCGTAACCAAATAGACCACTTCCTCATAGACAAAAGACACCATTCGAATATCCTTGACGTAAGATCATACGAGGGTTACCTCTTATGTTTCGGGATTTGGCAACCCTAGCGTTGCAATCCAACAATTGACAGCTCTGTCGTAAAGTTGGACATTTTTGAAGTTATACGCACTCAGAACATTTTGACATACGAGCGCTATTTGTGTTGTTTACAGTAACTTAAAAGATTCATCTCGGCCCAAAAATGGAATTAAATCGTCAACATTTTCGTGCGATTATTTTTTACAACTTTCGGCGTGGATTAACTCAGCAACAGTGCATGGATGAACTTAATTCAATTTTTGGCGATGAAGCTCCATCAAGGACCAGTGTTTATCGATGGTATGGTGAATTCAATCGTGGTCGTAGTTCACCCCAAGATGAATTTCGTGAAGGTCGTCCAAAATCAGTTGTTGTTCCGAAAATCATTGATGCTGTGCGCGAACTGATATTGGAAGATCGTCATGTGACCTATCGTGAGATTGAGACAACCTTAGGCGTTAGTGGGACCAGCATACATTCAATATTGCATAAACATTTGACTGTCAAAAAAATTTGTTCGCGTTGGATCCCACACAATTTGTCAATCGCCCAAAAAAAGGCTCGTGTCAATTGGTCGAAAGAAATGCTCAAAAAATACGGTCGCGGTGCTTCGAAACACGTCTATGACATCGTGACAGGTGATGAATCGTGGATTTACGCGTATGAGCCCTAAAGTAAAGAGCAGTCAACTGTCTGGGTGTTTCAAGATGAGCCAAATCCAACAAAAGTTGTTCGCGCACGAAGCACTTCCAAGCAAATGGTCGCCTGTTTTTTCGGAAAAACTGGACATGTCGCAACCGCACCACTAGAACAACGCAGAACAGTCAATTGTGAGTGGTACACAACCATTTGTTTGCCAGTTGTCTTCCAAGAAATCAGGAAAACCAACCGCCGAAGACGGATCACTCTTCACCACGACAATGCGAGCTCTCACACATCGGCTGCGACAACTGCATTTTTGAGCACCCAAAACATCGATTTGATGGGTCATCCGCCGTATAGTCCTGACTTGGCACCGAATGACTTCTTTTTATTCCTGTACGTAAAAAACAAACTGAGAGGTCAACGTTTTTCGACATCTGAAGAAGCGGTTGCTGCATTTCATTTTCATTTTTAAAACATTTTTTATTTTTCTTTTTTTATTCTTAATTTCTAAATTAAAGGCTAGACAAAAAATGCTTAAATTCTAGCTTAATTATCTTATATAATAACTTACTGGTCCTTCGCAGACGCTCTAAGCTAAACATTACTTAACATTTGTATAATTTGCCTTTCGGCGACAGAACTTTGTGGCAGTACTGATAATTAGTTGGAATACAAAGAAAAATTTGAAGAACTTTGTCATTTTTTTTTTGTTTTTTTTTTCTTAAAATTTAACTTACTTAACTTACCTACTTTTTTTTTTTTTTTTATTTTATTTATGTAAAAGCACTTAACCTAACTTAACTTAAATCTTATACTACCCTAAATCTAGAAAAGCCAAGTCTATGTAAGCTAGCTGATGATAGTATGATTCTATACCAACTTTGGTATCCAGGTCTTTATATGCCATTCAACCACCAGAACTGTTGACGCTGTCTAATACTATCGTCCCGGTCTCTGTGGGAGATAGACCTACTGAAGCGCAGGAGCTCTTCTTCGGTGCGCGTTACTTCCCGGTCGTAGGAGCGGTTGCTGCATTCAGAATGCATGTGTTGGAGATACCTCAATCAGAGTGGCAAAAGTGCTTCGACAATTGGTTCAAACGCATGCAAAAGTGTATAGATCTTCATGGGGAATATTTTGAAAAACAATAAAGTGATTTTCGATGATCAATATTTGTTTTTGTTCTCTAATCCCGAAATATAAAAGGCAACCCTCGTATAGAGGAGCAGATTGCGACTTCGATCACCTTCTAGTGATGGGCAAAATTAGGAGTCGGCTCGTTGCAAACCCCCATGGGCAATCACGGGAGACGAGCAAACAGTTGGACATTGAGAAACTAAAAGACCTAGGCAAAAGGGCTGAATATCAAGACGAACTAATGAATAGATTTAGCATTTTAGAGAATGGGAGTAGTGAGGAAGAGGAAACCAATAAGCTGGGCACTAAATGGGCATCGATCAGAGACACAATCAAACAAACACCCCAAAAGGTATTAGGATTTAAGAAAACAATTATGTCCAAACCTTGGTTTGATGATAAGTACAGGGCGAAGATCGAACAACGTAAACGCCTCAGAGTGATCCACTTAGAGAGATATGATGAAGTCAACGCAGAAAGATACGCGACAATTCGGAAAGTGACAACGAGACTTTTCAAACGCAAAAAACGCGAATGGGAGAAGACTTGGATCGAAAAAATCATAGAAAATACCAGAGCAAAGAATATCAGAGGTGTGTATGCCGGCATAAATTCAATTAGTAATGGCTACCGAGGGAGATTCAAAATAATTCGAGACACAAACGACTGTCTGGTGACAGAAACATACAATATCGGGACAACTTGGAAGCAGTACTTTGAAAACCTGCTTAATGTAAGCACCCATCAAGCACAAATAAACGCACCTGACGTACATACAGCCGAGCCTCAGATCCCAGAGTCATCTTTCAACGAAGTTGTGGATGCAATAAATCGAAAAACAACATGGTTCCCAGAGCCGGCTGCATACCGATCGAAAGATCCACCAACTAATTAAAACAATATGGGATAAGGTAGTCACTCCGGAAGAATAAAAAACCTCAATAGTCGTCCCCGTTTCCCAAAAACGCGACAGTTCTGACTGCGAAAATTACAGAGGAATATCATTGCTCCGAACCACATACAAAATACTAACAAAGTCATACTGGCGAGAATCACATCGTACGCAGAAGAAATACTGGGAGAACACCAATGCGGATTCCATAGGAACCGGTCAACAAACGACCAGATGTTCACAATAAGACAACTGCTGGAAAAGAAGTGGGAATACGGAGAGACGGTTCACCAACTGTTCGCTGACTTCAAAAAAGCCTACAACTCAGTCGTAAGGCAAAGACTCTACCATATTGTAGTTGAGCTGAGAATCCCGAAAAAAGATGGCGTTTTTGTTTTTATTTATTTATATATGGATAAATAAATAAAAACAAAATAAGAAGAAACAAAAAAAATTAAAACAAAAAAAAATTGTTTTGAAGAAAAAATGTTTTCAAAAAAAAAAAGTAAAGTAAGCAGCCAAGACCAGGATATTCAACTGTAGGACGTGAAGTCTGCCTGGCGATAATCGAAAAAAAAATTTTTTTTTAAAGTGAAAGAACAAAAAAAAAAAAGGAACTCAACGACACAACAAAAAAACTCAAAGCAGAAGACAAGAAAAAAAAAAAACAACAAACGCAACAAGACGATAATTGTGGACTTCAATCAACAACTTATAGTAATAGTAGTAAGAAATTTTTTTGAATATCGACTTTTCTCTCTTCCTTTTTTTGTAGGAATATTTTACTTGGAAGTTTTCCTTTTCAACAAAAATATTTTTTTCGATAGAAATTTCTTTGAAAGTTCTCTTTTCAGTTTTTTCGACGACATTTCCGTTTTTTTCTTTTGCGTCGAAAATTTTCTTTCTTTACAGCTTTGGGTCCAATTTATCTTTTCCATATATATATTGAATAATAACATAAAGGCTTTTTTTTTCATAACCATATTTTTAAGAAGTGATAACAAATTTTCGCCATACATTATTTCAAATTTTCACTATTACGAGTCCTTACTACACGAGACAGGCGGCTAGGCAGGGGGAAGAACAAATCCACTATCAACAGATACACAGTAAAACCCCTGAAATGGCTCTTTCTGTCGGAATTTCTGATGTTTTCAGAATCGTCCCCACCTTTGACGGGAAACCCTGCGACTTAGATAAATTTATTTCCGGGGGAGATGTTTTATTTAGATCCATAAAGAAGGCAGACCCGGATATATATGAAACATTTTTAGAGCTAGTCAAAAATAGACTAGAGGGTGCTGCATACGATCTTATTAGGTATAGCAAAATCGCTAAGTGGGAAGATTTAAAAGAAAAACTCGAATCGGAATATAAAGAGGAGCAATCTCGGTCGACGGCACACAATGAGTTGATTTCTCTGAAACAACACTTCAGAGAAACCGTTCGGGAATACGGAGATAGAGTTGCGAATGCTCTAAGGACCCTGAACTCTGCCACTTGTGAAATAACAGCAGACGCGGTGGTTAGGGAATTCTTGATGGAAGAAAACTCAAAATTGGCCGTGCAAATATTTGAGGATAGACTAAAGAACGAACAACTGAAAATACTAGCTAAAGTCCAGGTAAGCCAGGGCATACACAGGACACATGTTATCGAAACATGCAGTCCACTTTTCCGAATAGACAACCCATAAAAAGGGAATATAACATTTTATGCAATTTCTGTGGACGGAATAATCACACAGAGAACGAGTGTAGATACAAGATATCTAGGAATGGATCGTCTTTAACAAATTACCAACAAGCTACAACAACGCGTAACCCATTCCGAAATAATCCTACAAACTCTGAAAATCGTTTTGGTGAAAATTCTAGGACCACCAATAGACAAAACGATAGACAAAATGTTCACTTTTCTCGGGTGCAAGAGTCGGAAAACGAGGCCTGACGCCAACCAAAATTTATGGAAGACAGACAAAATTTTTCTATTTACAGCATTAGATCTTTGGAAATAGATAACGACAATTTTAATGAAGCTCCGAGCCAAAGTTACCCCAAGCCCGCATATTCCTATAAAGCTATACATATTAACGAAGATAAACCTCACCCCAATATAATGACTCCGATTCAGACTACAATTCTGGAAAATAATTCAGCAACAAAGACTGAAACCTCAGCAGTATTAAAGACTGAAACTCCGGAATTTTCAGAAAAAATACAAACAAAAATCCCTCATATTTCGGCTATCCCTATTGACAACCCCGACACTTCAGCAGTGTCAAGGACTGAAGATCCAAAAGTTGCAATTAAAATCGAAACCCAAGTCAGTTCAGTAGCTAACACTGATGAACAAATCTTTTCAGCAGCAAAGACTGAAGGATTGAATGTTTCTACAGCAGATAAAGCTGAAGAAATAGTTCAAACAGCAAATAGGACAGGGAACCATGAGGTTCTAACAGCTAATAAGTCTGAAGAACTATACGAATCAGTAAATGAGACTGAGAAACTAAACGATCCATCAGCAGTGAGTAAGACTGAAAAGGTAAACGTTCCGACAGCAGTTAAAGCTATGGAAACTGACGACATTAAGCCGAAAACACTAAATATTTCAAATAATGATACTGAACACAAACTCTTACTCAAACACGAAATAATAAAAAATGAAAATAATAATTTAACTAAATTAGGTATTGAAAAGAAAAACTATATAAATACATTACAAATTTTTTTTAACAACAATAAAAATTTTTTCGAACACAAAATACAAAAAATTAAAAAGTTACACCGTCATTTAAATTATTTAAGATCATTTTTCAAGAAGATTTTTGGTAATAATCATCTTTATTCAATCATCATAGTAATAGGCCCAAAAAGGTTTTGGAAAATTTTCCATAAATTTAAGGAAAAGTTACACACATAACAAATGGCCTTTGTTTTTTTATTCAATATGTATGAAATAATCAAACAATTGTAGGAAATTACGGAAATGAAAAAAAAAAAAAAAAAAAAAGTTAAAGAGGGGGAATAAAGAAAGAAAATATTTGAGTTAATATATATTTATATATATTGGAATAAAGAAAGAAAATTTTTTAATTAATATATATTTATATATATTGGAATAAAGAAAGAAAATTTTAGATATATATTGGAAATTTTTTAGTTAATATATATTAGAAATCTTTGAGTTAATATATATATTCGAACGGAAAAGAGAATTTTGAAACATAGTATTAATATTATATAATTAATATAATAAGTAATAATAATTTTTGGATAAAAAAAGAAAAGATTCCAAGGAGAAATATTTAAATTTAGTTAATATATAATGTAAATAGACAATAGTGTTAAGAACTTTTTGAAATTTAAATATTGTAACCTTTGATTAATTTTGATTGAAATTTAAATTTTGTAACCTTTGATTAATTTTGAAAACCATTGTAATTGCACGAAAATCCAAGTCTTTAATTAATCTTAATTTAACCTATAGTTACAAGAAAAGTATTCTGTTCAAGGATAATTTTCTTTCTCGAAGAAGGGTGGGATGTTGTATTCCAGAATACTACCCTTATTAGATTTAACACTGAATCTCATTACTTTTCTAACACACCTTTAAAACTACCTATGTTCATATCTAATTCTCACTTAATACATAACATTTATAAACTTTCACAATATTCTATATCAAGCCTGTTACAGCACATTTCATAACATGCCCCTTTTCATAACATGCACCTTTTTTTCATTCAAAACATAGCACTTTGATTTTCGTTCAAATTTTATTCAATTTAAAAGTCACAGAGACTAAAAGGAATACTTTGAGAAAATTTGTTTTGTTCACATTATAATTTCCAACCAATTAGAACAATAAGTAGCATAAGAAGAGAGAAATTTTAATAGTAAAATCAGTTTGAGTTTAGCAATTGAAGTAGAGTTTAGTTTGAGTTATCAGTTTGAGATTAGAGGTTGAGAATTAGTAAGTTTGAGTTTGAGAAGTAAAGATGAGAGTTCGAGATACAGTTGAGAAGAAGTTATTAGAGATCAAAAAAGATAAGAATACAGATAAGAATATACAGACGAGAGATAAGAATATAGAGACGAGAAATAAAGAAGTTATTAAGAATAGAATAAACAGAAAGAAGAAATAAGGAAATATAAAAAGAAGAAGAAAAACCAATTATTTATTCGAGAAAGAAGACGGACAGAAGACGTCTTACCATCCTCTATTTAAGAAAAGGTCCACGCTCTTCCCTCATCAGAGGAAGCACGGCGCTGGAGACGTTACAGCGACATCATTCAAACCTGTATGAACGAAAACAAAGGGCGAGTTAGAATAGAAAACCATCTTTTGAAATTCGGGATGGATTAAAAAGGGGGATGGCCTCTCACCATGTCTCCTTAACCTTGTCCTCGAGTATGTCATCAGAAAGGTACAAGACGACAACATGGCCCGATCATCCCTGAACGGGGTCACACAAGTGCTCGCATATGCGGATGACATCGCCGTTTTGGGAGATAATCGAGAAACTATAAGTAAAAACACTGACATCATCATGCAAGAGACAGAAGAGGTGGGCCTAGAAATAAATGAAGACAAAACGAAATACATGATTATGGCGAGAACAGGTGGATCCCGGAGAACACACATAAAAATTAGGGGCAAGATATTTGAAAATGTCAAAGAATTAAAATACCTGGGAACAATACTGACGGCCAGTAACGAAATGTCGAAGGAATTTAACAAAGGGCTGCATTCCGTCAACGCTAGCTGGCACACAGTCAGTAAACATCTGAAATCCAAACTGCTATCACGTAATATAAAGCTCCGTGTTTATAGAACCATAATCATGTCGATTCTTCTATACGGATGCGAAACATGGACTCTCACAAAACGGGAAGAAAACAAATTCCGCGTATTCGAGAATAGAATTTTAAAGAGTATCTTTGGCGGTAAATATTACGAGGAGGCAGTACAATGGAGGAAACTCCACAACCACGAAATGGACGAACTTGTGGGATAATTATTCGTCTTTGTGCCGGCCTTGGTACGGGTTCGACGAAGATTCCCAACATCACTACAAGATCCGCCGAAATGTGGTTATACTTTGGCTATTGTCTCTGAAACACTTCCCGTTCGTCCATCACAAAAACACCGTAGGTTCATCTTATTCTTTATTTTATTGATTTAATGTATTAAATACTATATAAACTAAACTGACAAGAAAGGTAACTTAATTAATTTTAGGTGCACTGCTTTTTTTAGAATTCAATTGGTTTAACACGGCAAAGAGTTCACGATTACCGGTTGGGTGTACACAGTGTTCAAATAACAGAATGATTTAATGTTAACGATTTTACCAGACGCTCGTCCATTGACAGTTGCTGATTTCAGACTTGAGTCGACTTTACGTTTTACGTGGTGGGCGCGACTTGCCTCCACGGAATCTGAGACTAATGAATGGTTTCGAAACGACAGAATACCGAATTTCATCCATCATTTCGGTGACCAATAGGGGATGAACTTCCATACATTGGTCAGGGTGGGGATGTGCACGCTGTGTGTAGATTAGCATGCGAACCGTGGATAATCGAATTCCATAAAAGGAAATGATAAACGACGTGTTTGCAGCTGGGCAAGCCATCTTGACAGGGAACATGGAATCTATGGGCAATGATAGAACCGTGCATAGAATTCTTGACGGTAGACCAAAGGGAAAGAGACCGGGAGGACGACCACAACGGAGATGGGTGGACAATGTTAGGTTTGACCTTGAGGAGATCGGATCGGATGGTCAAGCGTGGAAGAAGAGTGCACAGGACAGGGAACGATGGCGGAGTCGAGTCATGAACTTCCGAGTTCCTACAGGCCAATAAAAACAATAACATTAACTAACACGTTATGTACCTCCTAGACAACACATACTATGTACGTTATTAACAAAACAATAATGAAACAATGATAATCAAGGCAGGATATAATGATAATTTATATGATTTTTCATTTTTACACGAAATGAAATTGCAAAACGGGCTTACAAATCAAACTGGAGTTTTTTTTTACAATGCATTATTTAAGAAACCCTTCAATGTCAAGGCATGGTGCCAGTGGAAGAGGATAAGCACGATAAGGAAATTAGGTATCGATGTACATTGGTCTTGTATGCCTGGATAATACCACGGCAAGGAAACCAAATTGTGCAGAGTATTCCACATTTGTGTATGATTCTATTCTCTGTGTTTATTTGTACATAGTTTGCTTTCAAAGTTGTTGTTGCACTTTCTGATTAACGTGTATTGCAGATGAGCGTTTGGAAGGATGGAATACATCCGCTAAGGTCATTTGGCCAATTTCGCTCCACCAGGAGATTCTTCCTTTTCTAATCTATTTAATACTGATGAGGTGGAGCCAGTGTTTTCAGATGTTCGTGATTCAGTCTTACGCTTAATAGTGACATTGGTTTCCATGATATCCAATGAATTTTCTCCATTAACCTACTACCTAGAAAAAAGAAATAGGCAGGATACGTTGTGCCTTTGTTCTAAAGACGAAATTGAAAGACTTTTGCCTGTGTCCGTTGTTCCGTCATATCGTTCACATGTAAAACAGTTTTGGATGTGGCTAACCAAAACTGCGAATTAGCTTCTTTTTTTAGTTTAATTTAAAACACATTTATTGAACTATTAATTTTTTTATTTTGTTTAGGACTAAATGCTACATCATATTTATAATTATTTTTCCTGAATTAACTTACTAGTTCTTCGCAAGCACTCTAAATTATACCATACCATATGTATACAGTTGCATTTTGTATTTAATATTAATAAGCCAGATCTGATCAATGAAGCTAGGTGGGAGCTACAGTAGTAGCTGAAAGGGGGGTCCCATTTGCAAGTAATTGTTAACGATCTAAATAACGTTTGAAATGAGTATAACTTGAATATCCACAACACGCTGTTAAACTGTTATAGTTTTGATGAATTGATCTAATCCAAGTTACGATCGTGTTAAAAACTCATCAAAGCAACGCCTCATTAGATAGCGGTTGGGGCACAAGAGCAGCTCACGAGTATATTTTTCAGTGATGGATAAAAATTACTTTTCCTTGATAAACTCCTCTGTAATTGTATCCTAAACTGAACCACCTTTTTTTGCATCCGTGTTTTTTTTTTTAACTTTATTGTTGTCTTCTCCATCATCGATATCATTGCTTTCGTCTAATGGGCTTTCACTTTCATATGGCAGTGGATGTTAAGTCAAACTTAGATTAGGATTACGATCAAACAACACAACGCTCCAACAGGAGATTCTTCCTTTTCTATTCCAACTAATACTGACGATATAGAACTAATGTTTTCAGATGTTGATGATTCAGTTTTATGCGCAGTAGTTACATTGGTCTCTATATTTTCCAATAAATGTTTTGGATCATGGTATGCTGTCAGTCTTTGAACTAAATTTACCAACTTATCGGCTAGATGTTGGACCCGATTCATGATTATCTTCGGCGGTGTAGTGGATGCACTGTTCAGTTTTGGAACTAAATGAAACGATGAGAGGTGTACTGGTCCGGCATTCATCATTATGAAAACAAAAGGGCAATTACCCCGGCGTGGAGTTAAAAATGAACGATTTGGAAAATATAAAATTCAACTTCAAAACATCGTTAAAAAAAATATATTTTAATTCGTGTGTCCGCTTTCATATCCATTGTTTACTGCACAAAATACAAAACAATAAGGTTTCAGTAAAATTTTATGGAATCCGGAGAAATACCATGACACAGACACTAATGCAGTGTGTGTGAAAATGTATCTCATTTAAGATTACAAATGAAAGTCGTGAATAAATATGTAAATATTCAATGGAGATTTTACTTAGGAGGCATCAGTACGTTGGACCTACAAAAAATATGACAAGGGTATTTTACTCCTTATATTCGTGATCGACACCGATAATGATGCACTCAACTGGTTTTTATAAATATTTACTTTGAGTTTTAAACAATCAAAGAAAAAGAAATAACATGAAATACTTCATTGACTAAGTAAAGAAAAAATAAATAAACAATAGTCCACCATTGGGTGCAAAAAATCAACAACAAAAACAGTGATCCAGATAAATCAATAAGAGATCTTGTTAAGGTCCGAAGTCAATGAATTAGCCATATCATTAATCGATAATGAAATTAGAAGAGGTTAATTGGAAATGTTGAAACGGGTATGAGAAATTTAAAGGGTTGTCATCAGCAAACGAGTGTATAGATGGATAATGGGCAGGAGATCATTAATAACAATAAGTACTAGAATACTAACGACAGCATTAATTTGACACCACTTATATTGAACGACCAGTAAGCTGGTACCCTCTCTGTTGGGTTGTGGTGCAGATATTTCTAATATCAACAAATATTTCCATCTGACCTGTATTCTACAAATATAGTTCGAGGGGTAGGTGGTGGTTGAAAGTGCCTGAAATAAAACAAATTCTAAAACGCATATTTTATTATGGGTCGCCATGGTGATGCGTCACTAATACCCTCCGTCGCGGCCACTGCCGCTTGTACAAATTCGATTTTTAAACTCAAGTACACTCAACTGATGTGGAATTGTTATGTTATCGCTATGGTATACGGCTCTGATACATTTTCTTATTCGATTTTCGTTCGGTGTTCACTATTTGCTTGTGTATTGTGTGTGTATCTGTTAGAAACGCCACAAGACAATTACAAATAAAAACATAGTAAAACCATTAGCGATTTTATTACATAAGCCACAGCTGTTACTGGTGACGCCGTGCCGTTGAATCCAAGTCCTCGAATATTAAAATTCTTCATAAAGTTATCCTCTTAATAGTCAAGCCTTGGCTTCCGTTGATTCGAATCATTCTGTTGAAAGGTTAACACTAAAATATCAACAGATCAGATCAGAGATCGCGTGTTCTTCAATATGGTGGTGCGTTTGGATGTGTCTGTTGGGATTGCCACAATACTTTTTAAAACACGACGTGAACAAATTCATGCTTCTTCCCTGTTTTGAAGGAAAAGGGTTTATTCAAAGTTAAGGAAATAAAATGCAGACCCGTACTCTGTTTTTAGTGGGTCTTTTATTGTTATTCATTCTTCACTAAATCGATGCTTAAATGTAGCGTGGCAAATCTTTCAAACCATCCGGCGAACAAATTCCTCTTTTCTCGAACCCTGAGGGAAGATACTTGTTCGGAGCTTTATTAAAACAAAGAGATAAAAACAACAAGATAATCTAGAAATCATATGTTCCAAGGAATACTACGCCTTAAGGGCTTCACAGCGAACAGCATCTACTTAAGATCAGGATCGTTAAAAGACACGACTACCGAAGAACACTAGTAAGCACGTCGTTACCAAAAACATAAACTATAAACGACAGCTTACAAATGCACTAAACGTTTTCTTCAGCACTGATCTGATTGGAAATAAAATAATTTAAGAATCTTCCTCTTCCTCCGCTCGCACTTACACTTAAGTTACTACAATCACTATGTATTGGCCTGTCGGAACCCGGGAGTTCATGACCTTGTGGGGGGTTTCTCTATTCTACATGAGAAACAACCCACAATTCCAACCAACATTTCCACCTAATTTCGACCGCTTTCAGCGCGTCATACTTACCAATTTCCTTTATATGTATTCCCCTGTAAAACATTTCAAACGGACGTATAGCTGAACTCATCATCCTTTGCAGATAATGCATAATTGAGTTTAGCTAAATAAATGTCATACGGTAACTCCATTCTTGCTAACCATGAGTCCTATCGACTTTCCCTCAGATCACCCATTCGCTTGGGATCAATAATCTCTCTTTGCAGGGGAGTAACATCCGCTAGGGTTCCCTCTCATTCGTATTTCTTTCCACGGTTCAATGCGCTCTAACTACACCATAGCCGTACCACTGGGTCAGTAGGTCATGTCAGTAGCTGCATCTGATACCAACACACACAACCAAAGCTACCCCGAGATCACAAGATATCATGTTTTCTGTTCTCTCATTCTTCATGTCCGTCAATTACCCTATTAACAAAAGTTACTCATACTTTGACGGGCGTGAGGTTGAGAGAGCAGAGGCGTGGTCTCTTTTGATTGTCCTGTGTGTAGAAAGAAATATGAATTTCAACCCTAATTCACACCAGTCGCTATTTGTATCTGAACCTGGTTGTATCTGCGGATGAGATAGTTCGTTTAGTCCACAAAAAAAAAAAAGCCCAAGGAGTCGTTCGATAGAGTTGGTGCACAGGTAAAGTTCTTTAGTTCCCGAAGCCTGTTTTGACGGTTCACGTATATTCGCGATTTGCGTACGACCGACCAGCTGAACCGTCTGGCGTTCCCGTCGCGTACTGTATTCCCTGCTTGACAGAAGTGAAATAGTAAATCATAAATATTCTGATTAATCCAGTGAGGCTGTGATTCATGTTGGCAAATACAATTAAGACCCAATTTTTAGCTGTGTAATTAAGTTCAATCGATATTGTGCCATTCACCACAATTTGCTCGTGTTTTCACCACTAAATGCGGATAGAAATAAATTTAAATAAATAAAAACGTGTTTTTCATTTCCTTCGGAGTAACAAGTGTCAGGGGTTTTTAAGTGAATCCTGTGCCATACGTTGGCACCAATACTACAACCCCCACAACCTCAGCGACTCGATTCAAATGGTTCTGAGAGGTGGTTTTTTAATCTAACTCGCCCTTTGTTTTCGTTCGTGCAGATTTGAATGAGGGCGGCATATTTTCGCCAGTATGATATTTATTAATATTTTGCATGTGGTTCGGTGCAATGATATTCCTCTGTAATTTGCGCAGTCAGATCTGTTGGCTTTTTTTGAAAATGGGGACGACTATTGAGGTTTATCATTCTTCAGGAGTGATTTCCTTATCGCATATTGTTTTGATGTGTTGTTGGATCTTTCGAGCGGTTGCCTCTCCTTCATGCTTCACAAGCTCTGCCGGTATGAAGTCGACTCCGGCAGCTTTGTTGTTTTTCAATCGGTTTATTGCGTCTACAACTTCGTTGAAAGATAGCTCTGGGATCTCAGTCTCGGCTGTATGTACGTCTGGTTGCGTTTATTTGTGATTGATGGGTGCGCACATTGAGCAGGTTTTCAAAGTACTGCTTCCAAGTTGTCTCGATATTGTTTGTTTCTGTCACCAGACAGCCGTTTATGTTTCGAATTATTTTGAATCTCCCTCGGTAGCCATTTCTAATTGGATTTATGTCGGCATACATACCTCTGATGTTCTTTGCTCTGGTATTTTCTGGGATTTTTTCGATCCAAGTCTTCTCCCGTTTGTGTTTTTTGCGTTTGAAAAGTCTCATCGTCTCTTTCCGAATTGTCGCGTATCATTCTGGTTGACTTCATCACGTCTTTCTAAGTGGATCACTCTGAGGCGTTTACGTTTTTCGATCTTCACCCTGTACTCATCGTCAAACCAAGGTTTGCACTTAATTGTTTTATGAATCCTAATACGTTTTGGGCTGTTTGTTTGATTGTGTCTCTGATCGAAGTCCATTTAGTGTCAATACTATTGGCTTCCTCTTCCTCACTGCTCCCACTCTCGAGAATGATAAATCTATTAGTTAGTTCGTCTTGATATTCAGCTCTTTAGCGCAGGTCTTTCAGTTTATCAATGTCGAACGTTTTGCTCGTCTCCCGTGACTGCTTATGTGGTTTGCTGCGAGCCGACTGCTAATTTCGCCTATCACTAGAAGATGATCGGAGTCGCAATCTTCTCCTCTATATGAACTCACGTCAAGGGTGTTCGAGTGGTGTCTCTTGTCTATGAGGAAGTGGTCTATTTGGTTCCGCGTTACGCCGTCGGGTGATATCCATGTGGCTTTATGGATTTACTTGTGCTTTTCATTACCAGATCTTTTGACGCTGTGAACGTCGTAATGCGAATTCCATTATCATTTGAAATGTCGTGTAGAGTTTCTTTACCTATAATTGGTTGGAAGATATCATCCTTTCCAATTTTTGCATTGAGGTCCCCGAGGAGGATTTTAACATAGAATGATGAGATCCCATCGAATACTTCTTCTATAGTCTCGTAGAACGTGTCCTTCGTTTCGTCGTCGGTAGATTCTGTTGAAGCGTGTACGTTGATAAGTGCATAATTGTACCATGGGCCCTTGATTTTTAGCCATGACATTCGGTCAATAATAAATTTCACATCTTTTACATGGGGCGTAATCTTCTTGGTTATGATGCAGCTAGTCCCGAGGTTATGTGTATCAGTACCACCACACGCCAGTGTACACCCGTTGATTTCAATTACTTGATGTGGGAGTCGGACTTCCTGAAACGCGACGATGTCCATTTTATATTCTTTCGCGTTTTCTACGACCGTCTGTACCGCCTGGTTTATATAACGTTCGAACATTCTACGTGCCTTTCCGTTTTTCCCCACGTTTTCTTTTTGACGAATCGGTGTTTTCTTGATGATTTGTTCCCTTGTGGTAGTGCCGGCTCATCACACGTACGCCTACCGGGTTTTTCGTGAGATTGGTTTGTGTATATTGATTATTCATTTTTTTTCCCACGAGTCTTGGGGTTTCAAATAGTCCGGCATGTCAGAGCACCTTTTTGATATGGTAAGGTCTGCTTACTACTCTGATTTGATACGGTCTCAGAGAGGCGCCGTTATAATACAACCAGTATACCCCTGGCTGCAAACCATCCAATGGGGACGATGACGTGTAACACTCTGGATTATAGGGTTGGTAGATCTTTGTGTGTTACTCCTCGCTAGCCTATCAGACATGGGTGTCCGTACTGGAAACATATGCTTCCGTCAGCATAGCCTGAGTGATTCCTTCTAGTTTAAGCCCCCACACCACGTCAAGGTTTCTGCCAAGCGGGGGACTCACACGTAAGTACGCTCGTTAATGTAAAAACTAAAAATCATGTAGATTGATTTTTAGTTTTTTTGTTTCTCAAATTGGGAACAGAATTAACAGATAGCATGAAACGTTGATTTGCTAAAATAGGAGAGTCGCAGAACTAATATGTACCACACAATAAAAACAGGAAATGAAAATAAACGCAAATTTAAAGATTATGTAAAGTTTTATTTATATTTATAAGAATTTATAATACAATTTATTCAGATAAATTCATTATTGATATTTGTACAATTTTCAGCATACTAAGTATGATTTACGGTTGAGGGCAATGAATTGCGAACATTAGTTATGATATTAAAAACAGTTGCTTAATATTAAATAGTATACAAATAAATAAATCTTTATCCACATATAATAAAATATGTACATATATTATATATATAAATATATACAAATAAATAAATAAATAACTATTGTTCGTTCTTGTTTTTTTTAATAATAAAATTAGTAGAGTATTATTATATAATGTACATTAGAGTGTATTTAATAATTTCAAACATAGCATAACATCGTATGCAAGTGTTTCGAATCATCACGATCACAAGGTTTACATTGAATTAAAATATGATGTGTTTGGTGGTGAATGAAAATTAAATTTTATATTGTAAAAATGTGCGAACGTATTTTGTAGACGTTACAGTTTGAGTTTGTACTTTTTTACAAAGTATTTAATATGTTTTTTCTATGCAGATTACTATATATATGCTATTTAAAGATATTTAAAAAGTGTTTGATATACATTTTTTGTCATATATATTTTATTATCAATTTAATAATCTTAGTTAATATGGTTTTAGTGCCTTAACTAAAGACGATAAACAGAGATCAAGGCATTGGAGATACACTTGGTGAATGGTTCAATGAATTATAACTAATACAAGTGTGAAATTAAACATGTAATATATATTGTACAGACTTTTTAATTATTTCGGGCACAGATTGTCGTTAATTATATTTCCGAGTTAGTATTCTCCTTATTTTATATATAAAAATGCAGAATAAAAAAAAAGGCAAAAAAGGGGTCATTTAAATAGATTTATAAACAACACTTTGGTAACATATAAGATCTATATATTTCTTATCGACTAAACAATTAGAAAACAGTAAAATGACTTTGTATTTGTTTTAAAATTATTTTAGGTTTTTTTGTTTTGGTTTTTTTTTTTTTTAAACAGTACAATTACCGATATTGCAAAAAAATTTAAAGACATTAAATTTAAATAAGGATTGGATGTGTCAAATAGTTATTAAAATTTCATGATTAATGTGAGTCTATTAGTTACAAGTTTCTATCACACTCAAACAATTTCTAATGTCAAAAATCTTTAGACTCTGCAAATCAAACTATTATACACCAAAACGGATACCTTTACATATTTACGTTCTGGGGCTGCCCTTATCAGACATAAAATCACCTAAGGTGAATTTCCACACGATCATCAATGTAACATTAATTCCCAGTTAATCAATTCCTAAAAACTGTACACTTAAATACGTAATAAAATTAAATATCAGTAGTCAAACCCGTTCCCAATACTTTTATATACTGCTGCTGAGTTCCATCAGTTTTGAACCTAATAGATTAATCTTAAATTTATCAATCCACCAACCATTGCTGGCATCGCTGTCAAGAGAGCCTTAGACCCTAGACATGCATCTGAGAAGAAATCTCTCTTATGGCACCACTTCCATTAATCCGATCCCAGGGAATATATCCTAAAAGGTACCAAGAACAAGAGAGGGTTCCAGTGGATTGTTAAAGGAAAGCAATGGAAAACAACCAAGAGCTGAAGTTTTTCATACGGTAAGATATTTTCTAGTTGAGAATTACCAGTCGAAACAATCACGATTCGAGGACAAATCATCATCATCGGCACTAAAACCGGCATCCGGTCTTGGCCATATTTAGCAAATCTCTCCACCGATCCCGATTTCGAGCAGATGTCATCCAGTTCCGGCTCCCCGGCTCTGGACGTCCTGGTCTACGCCACCCTTCCATCGCAGACACGGTCTGCAGCGCTTTCTCCTTCCATACATCCTGCCACAAAGGACTTTCCGAGCAGGTTCCTGTTCGATCATTCGAGCTCATTGTCGCAGCAATTACCAAAAGAAGGACTGGAAACCAACAAGGATCTCCCACACAAACGCACCAAAAGGACTTGCAACCGGATCACCCAGAAGCTGTCGCAGCAGCCTGAGAAAATTCTTGAGGATCAGGAAGAAGGACGAAATAACCTATACTTCAATCGCTGTGGAGCGACATTATAAATACCCAAAGGTAAATCATAGATTAACCCATTAATCAGGACACCTGTCTAGGTAAAGGACAATCCAAAGATACCCGCTGAGCGAAGGCGGCGGAAAAACAAAAAATAAAATAAATTATATATCATCTAAACATACTCAGTGCCAAGGAAACTAAACTAAATTAAGTAAATGATCCAATCAAGACGAACTTCAGGAGCAACTAAAAACCAAACAGCGATATACCTAGTGGTAAAAAGTGACTTAACTAAAAACAACGAGCTTCATAGAAACCCCAAAATAACCAACGCATGAAGGATTGGAAAGACAAAACACATCGTTGGAACCCAATAAAACACACGAACAAAAGAACAGAAATCAGCGAAAGTGAAAATGAAAGTAAAAATAGTGAAACTCCAGCTAAAGATATGGCACAATTCGCAGAACTACAAGCCCAGATGGCAGTAATCTTGAACAACCAAAAAGCGCTAGACGAACAAAATAAAATCCTAGAATCACAAAATAAAGAACTACTAGAAGACCTGGTGTCCTTAAGAACGCTATAAGCCCCAGCACCCATCATAACAAACAAATTGGAACCCATCAGACTATCAATAATGAGACCGAACAAATAGACATCAACGTGTTCGAAGGCCTACCCGTATTCCAAGGCAAAAATGAAGAATATAGAGCCCGGAGGAGCATCGCATGGCGAGCCATGGAAAACATAAAAGGATTCCAGAACACAACCCAATACTATACATGCCTCTCACTACTTAGAGGAAAAATCCAGGAAGTAGCTTCAAATCTACTGGTAACATACTGTTTCGGATTCATAGTTATATGCTCGGGGAGAATCTAGTACATCGTCTAGTACTCTTGTGGGGCTTTTCAGGGCCCGAAGAGCCACGCATCGCTCGATCCCCACCATTTCCAGTAAATACAACTTACCTTAAAGTTGAATCTTCGGCAAGATTACACAACCTTGCTATGGCATTAACCGCCAACCAATTTGCTGGAATTAATTCGGAATACTTCATAGGCAGCTTACCTTTTTCAGGGCCGTTCCAAGCCTTTTCGAGCGGTCACAGCTGAAAACATAAACCCACGGCAAATATTACTAACTTGCCGTCGCAACCAAAACATATTCGTATCCCCTGATAGGCACCCATGCCCATTGCCAACCATTGGGAAATCTTCCGCAGTCCCCTTATCGCAATTCATTGCAATCATGCTCACAGAAATCCTTCTGTGTTTGCTTTTCTCAAGCAACCACCGATTCCCTGTTCATATCATGCAAATCGATGCCTATGCAGCTGCATCCAATTATCACGGATCACCACTGCTTAGGCAATCCTAATGTATTTTCATTGGCTTGTTCAAACAAAGCCGCATTTTTAGCGCTTATGCATTGGATCCCATTTCGGTATTCAATATACCCTCTGTTTGTATCAGGCCTCTTGTGACCTGATGTATATAGCCTATTAAGGCACCTAACCTTGAAGGCCCTACTGTACACTAGGGTGCAACACCCTTAGTGTGATAATTTTTGGTCGATGTTCGGGCGCAACGCCACTAAACATCTAAAAAAGTGTGTTTTGAAAATTCGGGCGCAACGCCACTGAATATTTCAAAGTAGAAACCTGAAAGGTAGAGAGAAATGAGAACACGCCGGGGTTACTGTCGGATGTATTCTAATTTTATTTTCCAATCCTTAAACTATATATACAATTTTCCTATACTACTACTCTTACATCTAAACGATACAAAAATCATGCTCGTAGCAAAGCATTACTAATACATACATAGGATATCGATAGATCGTATCTCTAATTTTGACTACAGGATTGCAAGATTCCTGTTTACAATAGACATGAGTACGAAACAAAGACAATAGGAAGGAGAGTTCCTATGATACACACCAATTACTGGTGTACACAGAAAACAAAGAAAAAAGGGACGCACATTCTCGCACAAAAAATAGAACCATTGTATGGATGGTGGTCCCTTTTTGAGTTGGCGGCAATTCAATTCGCACCTTCTGTTGTTAAAGATGTTTGCTGATGGTAAATTGGAAATTTCCGGTTGCGGGAAAATTCCGATCATGTTGGTGGTGATGGCGGCATGATGCTGAAATTTGCTTTTATTGCCCAGTCATAAATTGTAGTTGGCGTGCGGTATTCAAATGCATGGAATGCAAATACGGCGGCAATTGGGCAAATAGTTCTCACACACATAACAATGGCTGAGATGTGGCATTAGAATGTGATGAATGAGACGAACGACGGCACCGCACAAATGGCGCCGCATGATCTCATAAACACCCTCTATTGTTTTGATAGAAATGTTAGGGCTACCAATGCTAATGTGTGAACAGCTGAATATCTCCTTTCAATTCGTTTTTCAATGCGAGTGCGTTTGTCCTTCCTTCCAATAGGAAGACATTCGTTCCAATAGAAACGATCTTATGCATGAACTTTCCAATGGGACGTTGATCGGTTCCCATTGGTCACTGCTTAACGGAAGAGATGTGGAAACCCATCGCAGGCATTGAGGCTGGGTCAATTTCTATTAGAAAAATCCAGTCAGATTTTATCAGGCAAGGAGTGCACATGCACCGAGCGTAATGTCCTCTTTCAACCTTCAAACGGATAAAACGAAAGTTTAGGTGCTAGTCGGAGTTAACAGCCATCGCGATCGCGGATGAGTACTTAATTGTGTCTAGTTGTTTTTATCGAACGAACACTGTCGGTGTGTGTAACAACAAAGACCTAACATTCAAAATAAAAGTGTCATCGCCACATCACCCAAATATCTGAATTTAAGTGTTTAAATCTGATTAACCAATTTCGCCACCTTATTGTGTATTTTAATAATGAGTTAATTTGTGTTCAAATTGTACATACGAACTAGTTGGAAATTTGTTGGATTGAAATCAATAAAGAAACTTGGTTCTGCAGAAATCAGTGTGTTTTAATTGTTCCGGTTTTTCTTGGTGCTGGTGTTCGTTTTTTTGGGTTTTAGACAATTTTGGTGTTGACCCATCGTCGGTGTTTGTGATTTGTCTTTTCGTCGGTTGAGTTTTTATCAATCTCGTATCCTCGCGGATATCATTATAAAAACTAACCACACTCTCCCCGACAAATATTCACCATTCATGCCAGCAACACGATGACAGTGGAGAAACTGTCAATGCTACGTTGTTTACTGTTTTTGGTGCTCGACTGGCAATTTACTGAAAAGTGCATACTGTTTTGGTGCAGATCAATTGATCAATGTAATTGTATAAAAAATTGGATTTAATTTGCACACCACCATGTGGCTTTGATTATTTTAGTAGAGAAACTATTTAATAAACAAAGTTGTCTCAATCGAGAACTCAGTCGAACTTTATCTATATTCGCGTTGGCTTTGCTTCAAAGTTAGTTAATGATGTTTAATGTTCCTACTTAAACACAAATCTCAACAAATTCATCAAATACATCCGTTCGCTGCTGAAGCCCAAGGCAAATCCTAACTTTTACTGAGGGACAACAAGTTCAGCAAGGATTATCAAAAGGTATTGCTGTTCCTTTTTTTAATACAAACTTTGGTTTCAGGCATCGTGCTCACCTTCGCAATTCACCAACGACATTCCTCGTTCGGCGGAAGATCTGCAACGATCTCGGCCGACGACATTCCTCGTCCGGCATCGAGATTCATCGAACACATACAATACAATGTTCAACTTCTATTCCATAATAAACAGACTGGACTGCAAGAACAATTATAAAGAATCAGACAAGGGAGAATGAATCTGTCGGACTACTACAACGAAATAAACAAAGCCCTGAGCCTAATCATGACGAAAATAGAGATGGACTACGGACAAAATACCGAACCGCTAATCTGTAACACAATGGAAAAAGGAGTAACGACCTATATTCAAGGATTAAAATGCGAGTATTATCGAGGAACCCTATATGCACACCGCCCTGAGGACCTAGAAAACGCTTACGCCATAGCAAGCATGATAATCCGCGATAACGGAGGCTACCGAATAGGTCATCAACAACACAAATTCAACGATTGGAAGACTCACCAAAGAAAATAGCCAACAAATCAAATGAAAAACTACAACAAGCACCCTCAACAAAACCAACATCAGAGGACCTGTGGCGGTTCCGCCAAATCCCACGGTTTATCTTCCTAAAAAACCCCCATAATCATCGACCAAGACGCTCAAGTCCTCGCCAATCCATTCGCATTCAGCACCTAAAAATGCTGCACGCATTTAAGAGATCAAATCTATTATCTTTAAGGCCCTGTAAAGAAAACTTAGCTTCATGCATTCTCTTCGCATACCACTGCTCCTTAAGAATTCTTTATTAGCTTACCAGGAATTTCCAATCAATTTCGGCATCTACGTCGCCAGTCAAATTTCCTTAGATGAATTCCGGTAAACAAAATAATTAGATTTACATAGATTGTAACCTTCATGACAGGGATCATAAATACTGCGCCGTCTATTTTTCCCAACCGCGCCATGTGTTCAACAATGTTCCCTATATACACATTGGCTGGCGACTTACACCCTAGGGACCAAAGCAAATACGCATTCCGCGTCTCTTGCATCAATTAAATCCTACACCATATTCAAATGCAAATAGGAACTCAATACCTACCCTTACTAGCGATGCCATTAACACATTTCCCATTGTGTAAATGGAAAAACCATTAGCGCTTCTTTCTAACGGCGATACATTTACCTACGCATCCGCACCACAGCATAGACAGAGGTCATAAATCTCTTTTATCCTACATAGTTCTGGACCCGTTTCCCAGTAACCTTCTCACATAAACAAACATCTCTATGATTCTTTCCCTTTCTTTGTGTTTCAGGTTATTCACCATATCGTTGAGCCATGAAAAGAACCGACGTACACACACTTGTGTATCGTGAAGATCTCCTCTATGAGATCGGTTTGGTTACTCAAAAGAGAGACTCTCTTGGAACAGTAAATGCACCCTTAATTTAAGAGAACCAATTTCCCACCTGAATTTCTTTTAACAACGATTGAATATCGTTGAGTCCTTTACCATCCTTCGACCCGAGCAGTTCGAGGCTCCATCGCTACCCTGGTGCGCACAGGGAAGCGATACTCATGTATAATCGATCGTAGTCGAGCGTGTTTGTGAGTTCCGTTGTGATTGTGGCGGTCCTTTAATACATTCCCAAAGAACCGCCCATCCTCTTAAATTAACCACTTTCCCACCCACTATACTTATCTGCAATTTTGGGGCAGCGTAAGCTACCCTTCATTCTCTTTCACCTGAAAGTTAAATCTTTTCAACCATGCACTCCAAACAAATTATTTCATTCATACATGCACCGTGCCAGACAATCGGCTCGGTTAGTCAGCAATTATAAAAGATAAATACACGCTGGCCAGCGTAATTGTTGACATAGCTGTAGCCGGTATTCTTGCTACGATTCATGAGTGAATATCGCGCCTATACCCTTAGGTCCGCAACACTTGCGACAATTCCTTTTCATCGGTTATCAACCGATCCTGGAATTTTGGCATGGAAAAGATCATTATTTAGTTAACCTTACCCATGCCATGCATATGATGACCCGCTTGAAAACCTAAATTAAACATATAGCCATCCAGTCTGATCCTTTGCCTCCGTTGACGAGGTCCCTGTTGACTTATGTCAACAAAATAATTTGCCTCCTTGTGCACCGGAGCCATATGACTAGATTGGATATTGCCTACATCGGTGTTTCCAAGGAATCTTAGGCAAATATCATGACGACCCCTTTTCTATCATAGGTACATCATATACATCATCTGTGCATCATCATCATCATATACACCATTGATCTGTGAAATAGCGTTTTTGTTTACTTTGAAAGAAGAAAACTATTTCGATCTCTGGGATACATCACCAACGATGTTCTGTTTGATCAGGTGTCCACCGATCATGGTCCTCATCGCGGGGCATTGTACTTTTCCTATACGCCACATATATAATCCTCCCTTATCTATGCAATTCGCGGCCATCGAACGGATGGATGTGAGTTGCATCAGGGGGAGTCAAATCGTATCCGCCTAACTAGACAGACGTGCCGAGGTCGTTGCGTCTCGTAGTTTTTTTTTTGTTCCACCCAATGAGTGAAGTCGAGTTGTAGCGGTGTCAAGTCGGAATCGAGTTGCGTGCGCTGATGAAGTTAATTTTACCTTTAGTGCCAAGTCTAAACTTTCATTTTCGTGTCTAGGACAAGTGAATTAAAAAAAGCACCACGCGCGGAGAAACAATTAATTAATTAATATTGATGTGCCGGGATAGACTAAAGTTATTCCAACACCGTTTTCGGTTAAATTTTGTATTCTTATGGGCCACACGTGTTTCAATTAGAAGTTTAATAACCCTTATTCGACAAATAGTAAAAGTCACCAGTGAACAATAAATGTATTTTCAGCTACCACTCCAGTGTGTTTTATTTTCTTTACTTTTAGTGAACAATCTGTGGTGTTTTTATGCAACCTGCATCTTTGCTGATGCCAACGTAAAAACTACCCACATGATCGCTAGAGTTGCTGTCTCCGCGAGTACGTGTCTTGCATATTCCTTAATGGCGGCGTCGTTTACTTGAACTGCCGACCAATTATATCCTTTAATGATATTTTTGCGTTTTTTTTTTTCGTCCAAATTAATTGAAACATGTTATGAGTAATAATCGAAACAACCGACTACAAATAAAAATCATAAATCACAAACAACACCTTACTTAGTGTTTTAATTTTCCACTGTTTTCCTTCGGCGTTGCTAATGTACTTTCCTGATCACCACGGGTGAAAAATCCGCGAAACCTCAGTGACAATTTATGATGGAGGAGGAAGGGAACCCGGTGCAGTACGCCTGCACACATACTTCCTCCCCACACTTACACCTAAGAGCTCGCGTCACGAGCAAACAAAGTGATCCGCGCGTAAGTGGACACACCCTCGTTAGGATCTATGTACTGGAGATCCACTCTGATTGGTCGGTCTCAAAAGAAAAATTTCATTTATTTTTCACCACAGCACCAAACTCATCCCAAACCAGGGTTGTATCATACACTAAACGGGCCAATAAACGTTCAATTTACCCATATCAAATTCAATATCAAAGAAATTGAAGTAAACGTTCAATTTGTTCATATTGAATTCAATATAAATCCAAAACGTCATATACTAACCAGTTGTTCAGCACGTAAATTCCCTGCCCCCAAATCTGCGGACCAGATGACCAACTCTAAAGTAAAGTTGGTAAAAAGCATAAAATGCACGGCGGCACCGTTCCCTTAAATCCTATTCAAGGAAACATTTCCTATGCGGAACAAAGGACGGCGATCGTAAAAACATTCGCTGAGCAACAATACCCATAAGATACAAAATATCTTTGGCTCCGATGTTTACTAAAAAAGAAATTACCAAGTCTGGGCACTGTGAGAAATCCGAGGTAATACTTAAGGGATTCCAGACGGTTGCCGATCCAAGGTACAATACCTTGGGATCAGACAAAGGATGCGCGTGCTCACAAAAAAGATCCTAATACAAAGGATCTCGAGTGCGAACATCGCAACACGTTGCCTTGTGTTATCGAACAAGAAAAAAAGGTTTTCCTGCGATCAAACGCTCGGAAAAGGAGTTGAGTTGGTTTGGAATACTTGGCCGAGACGGTCATAGGAGTTGGTACGGGACTATTAACCAAGACAGTCATAAAAAAAAAGAAGAGTTGTAGTGTTGTGTTCGTGGCGGTGGTATATGCTGAGTAAAGTTATAAGTTTTAGTTTCGTCTAGTTAAAAATAAAAGAACAAAAACATATTTTTAATCGCTCCTAAGAACATAGTGTCATTTTCGTCGAGTTTAATAATAAAAAGAAATAATAACACTTGATTTAAAACTCTGAAAATTCGAACTTATTTGTGAATAAAATCCGAAAGCCGGAAGTCAAAGAACTGTATTAAATACTTGACGCAAGGACACCTATTTCCCCAACCCTGATACCCCTGGAGACAATCGACGGCCAACAACTACAGCTGGTGAGAAAAACAAAATATAAGTTATTACTACAACCATTCCCGTCGGCCCACGACGGAAAATATAAATTATACAACATAGGTAAAGCCCTAGAACGGACGGTTCTAATAAGAACTATTAAATCCTAGATCCTGCGAACCTACAAACAATTATTTAATAATAAGCATCCATATAATAAAAAAAAAAGTAATAATAATAAAGACACTATAACCATTCACGATCGTACTGGGCAAGACATCTTTCCTCTTTCATCTGGAGCTGAGTCCGGCTTCGGAAGTATGATACGTTAAAAAAAAAATAAACTAACACAAGAAGCAGAAGTATGCTACAGGCGTTGATAAACACACAGGAAATAAAAGAAGACAGCATCCCAGAGTAAGCCAGCATCAACCCCGGAGTGGCAGCGATACCAAAAGATAAAGAAGTAGATTTTATTTCTGAATTGTGAAGTGTATCGGTGGACTTGGGACTGCTCGTGGTGGCATGTAAAAGCTAGCAGCCGCCTAGAATCGTCCAACTTTACAGATAGAAGGAGTGAAACCAAGTTCCGGCTAAATAATAACTTTGTTTGATACAGGTCTGCTGCAAACTGTGGTCTAACACAAGTTAGTAACTGGTGTGGTTTTGGAAGATATATGTACTAGCCACCGGTTGAGACAAGAAAGAGACGAGATCCAACCCGTCTCTTGGACAAACAGTAAGTCGTTTTAATATTAAAATAATTTATACAACACTTTCACGACCCCGGCTCCTTACTGAACCGCAGCTACTGCGCGTAGCAAAACTACCAGTAGGGCGCCTGGTTCCAACTTCACGCGAGCGCGCTCGCCAATGCTCGACCTTACCTAACCAATTCCAGCAAGCCAGCTCCCCTCGTAACCACAGCTACTACGCGTAGCACCACCACAGCAGGATGCTGGAGACTGCAGGACCTCCCTTCTTAGGTAATTAGCCATCGGATTGGATTCAATAGCATAAACATATGCAAACAAAAGAATCCGATTCTTCCAGTCGGCAGAGAGACGATATACGGTCTCTATTGTATAATTTATCGCAACCCCTTTTAGCATCTAAGGAGTGGCTGCTATTTAGACAGCTGACCCTCATTACCGAAAGATGCCTAAGGTCGTTTCCCCTTTGTTCTTTTCCCTTCGTCGTAGGTCCCGTTTATTCTTGGCTAAACGCATCGATGAACACGGCGATGTGTACAAACACACACATACACCACCGCGTCCCAGAGATCGCCTTCCATTGGTCGCTGGTCAAAGGAAATTTCATTTGCTTTTCACCACACCACCGAAAACTCACCCCAAACGATTGAATATCGTTGAGTCGTTTTCCATCCGATGACCGCCACGGTCATGCCGCTCCCGCTGACCGTAACGCTACGGACACGCGTGTTGTACCGCGGGTCGTGGCTAGTGTTGAGTCGAATACGGTAATTTTAATTATAATCGATTAGTGTGTCTGTGGCGGTTCCGCCAAACCCCACGGTACGCTTTCCTTAAAAACTCCCATAACACCTATCTTCCCATATAATTTCGCCAATCCAATCGCATTCGGCACCCAAAAACGCTGCACGCATTTACGAGATCAAACCCATGATCTTAAATTCCCTGTTAAGAAAACTTACCTTCATGCATCTCTTCGCATGCAATTTTCTGTAAGAATTCTTCATGACGTTTTTAGGAATTCCATAACTCCCATTGTTTTCCGCCAATGCATTTGCCTAGAAAACATTTCCTTTTCCAAGGACATGTAATGCTTTCAAGCATTATCTGAAATTCCTAAAATTGTTCCTTAATGTGCATATGCACCATAAATACCAAACATTCGGCACCCTTTGTCTGAGTTAAAATACTACGTCGGTCAGTTTGTTTTTACAGCAACACTAGCGATTCAATAGACAAGCAATCATGCATTTCTTTCGCGCCAGCACGAATTGCCTGGCATACCTAAATGCAAGCAAGGGATACGTTTCGGCAATTAACCCAAGATACGATATACAATTTTCATTGTATAAAGTATCGTATCCCATTAACACCGTTTTACCAACGTCCGTCATAGCGACATTGCATAAACATGACCCTCATTACGGAGCGAACCATTTGATCGCCTTTTCCTTTGTTCTCGCCGACTGCCTTTCTCGTTGTTCCACTGCTTTCAAACACGTGCAACAACATCGGATCTGAACGTCCACACACAGACAACCATGATCTCAACTACGAGATCCGGTTTTCTGGTTCCCACAAGAGAGACTCTACGTTACACTCGTGGTAGATAAAACATATCCTTGGCAAGAATATATTCACACCCTTAAGAGAAAAGTTTTTCTCTCTCTTCCTTTTTACTTAAATTTCCCTTTTTAGCGAAATCATCTCCGCATGAGATGATGACCGCTGAGTCCTATTACAACCACCGTTCTGCGTCTGCGGAGATGCATTCATAATGGTCACGGGATCTCCCGTTCCTCGTTTCGCGTTCGGGGATGAAACAGACTAAGTCGAGTGGAGTAAGCGCGTGCATTTAATTTAAAAGTAATTTTACCTAGTGCGTCAGTTTCGCAATAATATGTTTGTGCATGCGTCGTCGTCAGATTAATTAGAGCCGGTCCTTATTATCCAATAAATAATAATGATAACTAAATAAGTGCGTTTCCTCTTCCTGTCGTGTAAGTTTTATCCTGGGTGTGTTTGCTTTTTTCGTTGTGGACAATGCGCGGATGAACCTTTACTGATGGTGGGACGAAGTATAACCCCGTGTCGTACGCCGGCACAACGACTTCGTACCCCACATGTCTTGTGGTGGAGTTTTACCCCTTGTGTTGGTGAAGAAACGTGGCTGCGTTAGTGATCAGGTGGGTTGGTAGTATAACTCTCGCCCATGCAGGCGTCGCGACTACCTACCCCACAATGGGCCTCCTGAAAACCAAATTACACACACAATACCTCACTGTGTTTGTTTTACTTATCAGCACATTAATCCAAATAGATAACCATCCAGCCTGACCCTTTGCTACCGGCGGCGACGTTTCTGTTGACTTAATGTCAACAAAATATCTTTCCTCCTCCTGCACCATAGTCATACGGCTAAATCAAACAAGCGCATCTAATGCACGTCCCTCGAAATAGCGTTTCTGTTTACTTGGGATGCAGAAACCTATTACGTCTTGACAACAACATCGCCTGCTGCCCTTATGCTAGTTCCTTGTTTGAACAGGTGCAGTATCGTCCGTTGTCAATATTTCGAGCGAAAGGGGCATTACAAGTGACCGTACGGTCATACGGAAAACCCTCCCACTGAATGCCGATTCGATCGCTGATTGGCTACCCTTAGCTCGGGAAATCCATCACGATCACCACTAGTGGATGTCGGCGGCAAAATCTCTAAGAGTCAGAGTTTAGCTACCGAGCCAGAGGCACGAGAGGCACGTAACGTCAACGTAGTCGCGTTTTTAACTAGTCAATCAAAAGAGTCCAACTACATCCGCCGACCACCGCGGTCGTGCCGCTCTCGCTCCCCGGTGCGCACGGAGACGCGAATAACCATAAGTCAAGTCAAGAAAGCCTCCCTTTAATTAAAAGGAAACTTTAATGTCTTATACTTTGTTTCTGTGCGTCCGTTTTATTCTTAATGTAATTATTTTGTGTCTATAATCTTGTAGCGTTCTACGAACGCACAATTCCACCCAGTTAGGGTCCCTACCCTTCGAGGAACATACCTACCCCGAAAACGTTACACCCGCCCACAGACGCGTGCCACGAAGTCCACTAGGGCCCTGAAACATTTAGCCAACGTTGAGCCCGACACTAAAAAGCAAGGATCTGAACGTCCCAAAGCTTTCAATGTCAAGCTCAACATGTCGATTGTAGCATACCTGAAACAAAGGTAAAAACCATACATACATCCGGCTCCCAAGAGAAATTCCTAAAGAATGAAATGCATCGCATCCCAGCTCTGCAAAATCGGAAATCCTGAACATCTACACGATGTTACAAGGAACCACTATCGTCGGTAAATTAGCCGACCAGCGGCTGCACGTGCGGGTAGCTCCCATAAAGACCCCCCAAATCCGTCAAGCAAACAAAGGCAGTGGCAACCTAGTTCAATAAAGCATATCGCCTATCCGATACCAAATTGCAGGCTACCGTAATTATCTTAACGAGATAATTCGGAAAATGTATGAGGTTTAAAACCTACAAAGGAACTATTCCGATCCCACGGGTTCTTTTTGGTATTTCACACCCATTAGAAAGATCTAATGGATTTCGGTGTGTGTTTACAAAAGGCAAACAAACCCACGGACTGTACGTCCTAACAATCATCTCCGTTCTGCGCGCCAGATGTGCTGCGCAAACAGAAGACCGTTGAGATGAAATGCTATCACCACCACCGATGGTGATGATGATGTATGCGATGAGCGACTTTCTCCTCTTCAGGCATCCAAATTACCCCTGGGACTAAATAACATGCTGCTAACAGAGATTCGGAAATTCTGTTAGCAGATCTAATGGGAAAAGTTGTCTGTACAGATAAAGATACAATCTGTATCAGGGTATTTTTCTGATAGGAAAAAGTTAGTCTAATCTTGAGCGTCGACAAGACGACTAGGCCATATCGAGCATCCGAGGAGTCGACATAAAGAGAACCCCACCGAGAAGGTCGAGAATCGTTACAGAACCCAATTAGGAGGTCGGTACGCGTCGCGCAACGTATTGAAAATAAACCGAGAAAGTCGCACTAAAGAGAATTTATCGCGAGTACGACATAAAATTAATACGAGAAATTAACAATACTTTTAGTGTCGGATGAAAGCGGACGCGATACCGGGATAATTTATCTGAACATTTAAAAATCAGTGTGTGAGTGTTCTAAGTGCTGTGCAAGGAAATAAATTAAGAAAAACAATAAAGAAAACCTACCGAAACAATTTTTCCGTGTTTTGTTGCGTTTACTCCGCTGGTGTATTTTTCTTCTATGGTAAGCAGTGTTCGGCGGGACACTCCAGCATCTTTCCGCAGTGACTTGACCAAACTTACCACCAAATCTAATTAAGTGCAGTAAGATTTATGGATCAATAAAAATAATAAAATTGAAGAACTAATTCCGAAACAACATTTTCGTGCCTTTTATTTCATGTTGGTGAGCGATTTTCCGAGTGATTTTAGATGAGGAACTCAAATATTTCTGTTCGCGATTATTCATTTTAGTAAAGTGTTAGTGGGCCGAGGTAGAACTCGCACCCATGCCTGTGCCACGACCCCGTCCCCCACACACCTAGAACAAATAACAGGCACCATAAAATGAACTACACGTTCGCCTAAACAATAACAACTAGAGAATCACAAAGGTGCATAGCACGATTCCGTATTGATTTTTCTCTTTGGAGAGAGAGGAAAGATCCTTTTTTCTGCCGGAGGAAACAAAAGTTTCCATCCAAAGAAAAAAATGAGAAAACAACTAGAGATGGCTGTTTTTCAAGATGTTGACCGAGACGGTCAGAGAGAGGAGTTGGTACCGAGCGTTCGACGCGAAAGCATTGGTTGTCTGAGGCAGAAGAATTTACAAGAAAGGACGAGTGTGGTGTTGAAAATTGTGATGCAAACTCTGGCGGCATCTAAGAACGAACTCTAAAATAAAAGCCGCAAAGAAGTCTAAGTAGTGGTGGAGTGGTTGGCGAGTATTTTGAATATCCTAACTCTTTTTAACAAATAGTGTATCAAGTAAGGAAAAATAACCAATGAAAAACAAAGTGTAAATATCGTAATGTAAATGAACAATGAGATAAAATTTAGATATACCCAAAGGTGAAATACAATAATCGGAAATGGGCCCCATAGGATATCAATGAACTCACTAAATTACCTTTTAAAAATACAACAGGAATTCACAAGTTAGATGCACTTAGGTGCAAAGTGAATAAGTAACATGCATGTATAGATGTGTACCTAATATTTAATAAAATAGTGAAATGAAATAAAAATTCGTTGTAAGCTGTAATCATAATAAAAGCAATTAAAGATAAACATTAAACTTAAATTGTATGTATGTGTAAAATAAAACCAGTGTTTTATTTAAAGTGGGTGGAAAAAGAAACCTTACATGACCAACTCTCAAGTAAAGTTGGGAAGAATCATAAAATGCACGGCGGCAATTTTATGACTCTGTAAATGATGGTTTACCCAGACAATTTCGTTTCCTTTTCAACTAAACCAAGGTAACCAAGCAATTAGCACCATATAAACGAACTACACGCTCGTTTTATTATAGCACCCACAAAAATGATCATAAATGCACATTTGCAAGATCCCTGGCTGATTTTCCTTTTGTGTTTCCCTGTTGAAACGACGACGAAAGGATAATAAAAGGAAGCGGCAACTGGGAAAAAGGGCCATGCAGAACAAAGGAGATATGCTTCGATCTGCAGGACGAAAGATAAAAGTTTTCGTTCGGGGAGGAAAATAAAACTTAAGACGAGTTGGTTTTCGGTACTGAACCGAGACGGTCATTTCAGTCAAGAGTGGTGTTGAGTTGGTATTCGCCGGGCTAACGTTTAAAGTAATGTAACACTAAAATTAAAGTCATAACGTATAAAGTCATGTCCAACGTGAAGGATCTTATCGATTCTCCTCGCTGGCAATTCGTGTCCCACATGTGCGCAGAAATTTTCCTGCATACACATATCTGGCAAGCAGCTTGCTTACACAGCTGCAATGCCAATCACCACAATCCGTTTGTCCAACCGACAAACCTTCCCCGCATCTCGCGCATAGCCGCCAAAACCGAATTCTTCAGCATAAACAAATGCAAACAAAGAATTCGGTTCTTCCCGCCGGCAATAGATACTATACACAATTCCCATCGTGTAAGTATTTAAAATCATCCATTAGCACCCAATGCTTCCCTAATGAGATACAGCTTGTTTATTCAGCTGCACTCTCATGGCTCATGATGCCCTTGGTCCACTTGTCTTTGTTCTTTTTGTTACGTACTAAACCCCACCCCCAAAACATTCATACCGGCTGAAGCCCCATTCAATTTCGGATCACATATAGTGAATCCCATGCAGATTGATTAATGTACCAATCCGCTAAGAACATATAACCATAGAGTCCAGAAATACATCTGAGAATAATACTCAATGGCGATACCGTGTCTTTTAATCCATTGTAAGGATACGTTTCCTAAACGGAACAAAGGGCGATGCATGTAAATAGGATTGGTGGTCAACAATAGCATTAAGATGTACATGATATCTTTGGCACCGTTGTCCATTAAAATGTAATTACCAAAAACACCCCTGGTAAATACCAATCCTAAACATTACTAAAAAAAAACCCAAGTAATGTTTAATGGCCTATGGAAATTGTCGATCCCAGGAAAATTACCGAAGGATCAAACAAAAGATCGCTGGCTCACAATAGAGATCACGATACAAAGGATTTTATGTGAGTTCAGCGAGAAAGCAAAAAACGAAAATAACAAGTTTCTTTTAGTTAACGTGGAAAAAAGGTTTTCCTTCGATCAATCGATCGATATAGAGTTGAGTTGGGATTGTGAATAATCCAGAACGGACACAGGAGCTATTTTTCGGGAGTTGGTTGCGAGACTGGGCGAGACGGTGAGGAAAAATAAAGTGTCGTTAGAACAATAATTACAAACAAGGTAAGTTAAAGCGGTGTTAGACCATAATCCCAATCGAGCTAAGTTAAATTGAAGTGCGAACATTATCCCAAACAAAGTAAATTAAAGTTATGTTATAATCATGAATAAGTTAAGTAAATTCCAAACAGTTTAAAATAAGGTGACGTTAGAACAATAATTACGAATATGTTAAGTTAAAGTGGTGTTGTAAATAAACTTAATAGAAAAAGAAAAGAGCAAGATTGTTGTATTTTCAAGTACATATTGGTGGACGTAAAAACTGTAAGCGTAAAAAAGAAAAATACAACGAGGGCCCCGCATAGTAATTAGGACCCAACACCAATAACAAAATAACACAAAAATCGTTCATCCTTGGCCGCACTACCGGGGTAAACAATGTGATCTACACGATCAACTCACACACACCATTGGGATCTACACTGAGATAACCGGTCCCCTATTCACCAGAGAGAGATTTTCTCTCGCCACGAACGAAACTCACCCCAGTAGGGGAGTCAGCCCTGCACAAGCCAAGGGTTGAATCATTAGTCGCGTTTCAACCACCAGTAGAGAGAGTCGTCTTCTATCCCCTGTAGCGTACGACCCGAGTCAAATTGCAACACCAGAGGAGTACGGTCGTGGTTATATAGTCGCGTTTAATCATCAAATTGTGTTTCACGTAAGGAATAAATAATTAATATATGTATGTGACAATGTACCTGAAATGTGTGATAGTGACGTGTTCAAAACTACAACAAAGAAAACACCGTGAAGTTTAATAAGACATACGTAATTTATGCTAAATTTATACCGGCATGCGATTAACTATCCTAGTCGTTCAACTCAGTTAACTAATATCTACTAATAGTCAATCATGGTTTTCAGAGAAATACAAGCTAAACCTTCAGTTAAATAAAAAAATGACACATTAATAAAGGAGCAACAAATGTTTTATTTGTACGAACAATTTCAGTGAACAATCAGTGCTGTTTTACGGAACCCGCGTCCGTGCTGGTCCACTAGTAAAATTACCCCACAACAGCAAGGACCCTGGTCCGTTGGAGCATTGACGGGAGTACAGACAACACGTGATTCTCCTTGTTATTTTATCCACAGGTTTACTCTAAGGGTATGTAAGGTTACATCAAAACCCGTACCAAACAAAATACCCCCTTTCTACACCCATTAAACATTACCACTTCCAAACACAAAAACCCCTGACAAGCCAGAAGAGTAGTGACTAGCCACTACCTAGGAGTAGAATTGCAGAACTTGCGAGAAACTAACCAGCAGCGAGTCTGTGGCGGTTCCACCAAACCCTACGGCCTCCTTATGACTTCATCAAATTCGCCTCTGCCCACCTTTTTTTTAAGCCCCTTTTACAAATATTGGCGCACACGCTCGCCATTACCAACACCCATTTTCTGCAAACCGGCCCCTTAAGTAACAACAGCTACTACGTGTAGTATATAATTTATAGGGCGGCCGGTTTTGTCTCGCGTGAAACACCCTCACCCTTTTCTGTCTCTTTTCTGAAGGTTGGCGCTCACGCTCACCAGCCATAGCCTTCACGCAACCCCATGCAACCCTTCTCGACTTTGCTTGACCGCTAACAACTTGTTCTGCCCCTGTTCAAATATTGGCGCCCATGGACACCAAAGACAGTTATCACGCGAAACCGTTCATCAATGCTCGACTTTTCTACCCGATTTCAGCAAGCCAGCTTCCCTCGTAACACAGCTACTACGCGTAGCAGCACCCAGCAGGACACCTGAGGCATTATACCTGGTTCCCCCTTTAGCCACCATGGTTCCCCCTTTAGCGGCAACTAAAGGCTATACACGCCCCTCTACGCCGCCTCAAATACCTAGGTGCATAATACTTCGGAGCGCACATCTAATAACCCTAGGGCGCCTTGGGGTTGAACACAATCAACCACCCACCAGGAGCCCCCTAACCAAAATCCCCTATTTTATTTTTTTTAACAAGCGCGACGGCCGGCACCTCACAGCAAGTTTCCATTCGATCGAGGTCACAGCTACCGCTACATTGACACCAATGTACCGGTCCTCCCTCGATAGGTAAAACGTGCAATTGAGGGCCCGACCTCCTTTACCAGTCCCAGCGGCAAACAATACGCCATACAAAAGTATGGAGAAAAGACACCGGCTCTGGACTTGGTCCCTTTCCATTCCGCACACGGCAGCCTGTCACTGCGGATGGAAATTACCCTGGGATAAGTTCCCCTCCATCTCGCACACGCCATTTGGTCACGGCGGATGTGAGCGGATTTCCGATGGGTTCCGACCTATTCGGACGATAAGCCTGTTGGTCCACGAGACCCATAACAGGCCTATGGACCATGCCGTACACCCTTGCCCTTGATGTCATCAATCGGTAACATCTGCGTCCACCTTATTATCGACAAAGGCCCATACTATACCTGGAACTAGTCACCATGACAGTTCCCCCGATTTAATTACAGCGCCTACCGAAGTACGCAGGGCCACCTTGTTCGTCAAGTGTTCAGCCCTCCGCCCAGCATAGCACCATTCATTCGAGCATCCCTTCAGCCCTGCCTCCTTTAGTTCGTGACTACGTCACTGGGGGGGGGGGGGGGGAGTACGTAGCGGCTCCACCAAACCCTACGGTCTACTCACCTGAAAAACCCCCATAACTACTACCCAACTCCCTTTAGTTTGCTAATGCAACAGTATTAGTACCTAAAAATGCTTCACGCAATTAAGAGATTAAATCTATGATCTTTAAGTCCCTGTAAAGAAAACTTACCTTCATGCATTCTCTTCGCATACCATTGCTCCTTAAGATTTCTTTATTAACTTAACAGGAATTACCAATCGATTTCGGCATCTACGTCGCCAGTCAAATTTCCTTAGACAAATTCCTGTAAACAAAATAATTCGGATTGCATTCAATGTAACCGTCATGACAGGGACCATAAATATCGCGCCGTCTATTTTCCCAGCCGCGTCGTATACCTTTTCATACACATTGCCTGGCAACCTTTTTTGTTTGTCTTATCAACAAACAACCCAAGCAGTTGCAGATAATTAGCGCAATAGACGCTGAAACCAAATTCTCCAGCATTTCCTAATGCAAATATGAACCCGGTTTCTACTGCAGTCAGAGATGCCATAAACATCCAATTTGCTTTTAGCACCTTTTTCTCCTAACGTCGAAAATAGCGACGAGGCATTGTGTAAACAATGATCCGCATTACCAACGGCGCATTTGGTCATTTTTCCCTATTGTCCTTGCCGCCTGCCTGTTTCGTCGTTCCACTGCTTTCGAACACGTGCAATTACATTGAATCTGTTCGATCGCGCACATATATACCACTGCACCAAAAAGATCGCATTTTCTTAATGGTTACACCCTTAAGAGAAAAGTTTTTCTCTCTCTTCCTTTTTTTCCCTTAGCGAAATCATCTCTGCATGAGATGACGATCGCTGAGTCAAATTCCATCCTTCGACCCGAGCGGGTCGCGGCTCCATCGCTACCCTGGTGCGCACAGGGAAGCGATAATGGAGAATAATCGTTTGTTTCGAGTCCTAAAAATTGAATTAACAGTGCGGTGCAGTAAACCCGATGTTTAAATAATATACTACCGTTTGTTTGTTTTAATGTGCTGTTGTTTTCCTTGTGCACATTCGTGCTGCGGCGGAACTCTTGATTGATGGAGGAGGAAGTGAACTAAGTACCCATGCTGGTACATGTCTCCTCCCCACAAGTCTGTGGCGGTTTCGCCAAACCCCACTCTCTACTTACCCGAAAAACCCCCATAACTACGATCCAACCTTCATTAAGTTTTCGCTAATGCAATCGCTGTTAATTTAAGTATTTGTATCATCTCTGTTATTAAATCATAGGGTAAGTTCATTTCATGTGTCATTACAAACATCGCACATCACTACGCGATTACAAATTATCTTTTTGAGTTTTCAAGTACCTTTTCACAAAACACAATTTTTGTTATGACGGTTCCCTTTTCTACGGCAATTATCTTAGCAGATAAATCCCGTTCCATGAAACGACCTCGATGCAAACATTTTTATGACGCAGGCAAAGGAATATTCCATTAGGGGATTTCTCAGATGCAGCCGCGGCGGTATCGATTTGTATTGATACATCAAATGAACAAATAACGTAGGTAATTAAGAAAATGTTCGTCCCGTCACTTGACGTGGCAAGAAAATGTATATCTTTTGAATGGATAATGCGCGGCCATATGATTGTATGACTAGTTGTTATTATAGGTACAGCGGGAGGAATCTTGTTTTCCAACTGTACAAGAAATTGTTAGGTAGTAAGTTCTTTTAGATCTTTGTATATAAGGCAAAATATGTTCGAAAATAAATGTGATTCTATTTTCACTCGTCAAGAGGTGAGCATCAACGCAATTTGTTTGGAATCATCTATTTTTTCAGGAACAACGTTGAAGTCTCGGTTGACTGTTGGATCACCAACTAAAATTGACGCATAGGTAAAAGAGCCTAGGCACAAATAACAAAAATCACGTCACGGGTTTATGTACCCTGACGAAGTCAGATCGTAGGAGATTTAATAATCAACAGAGGAAGGTCAAAAGAGGCCTCGTATCTCTATAAACTTAACCAGTTGCCATAGTCCCTAAGACAATAAGTGTTTAGATAATTGTCAACGGTTTAAGTAAAATAAAATATAAGTTCTGAAGGCTAAACCTACGGCCGGTTTGTAAAAATAAAACGTTTAATAAATAATATAATAAGTGTCGATAAACAAGAAATCGGTGTTACATTAAAAGAAAAGAAAATAAATTTTGTGAAGAGAATAACAACAACAACAAAAAACGTAAAACATAGAACAAAGTGGTAACTGGTGTAAACTAAAACAGATTAGAATAAACAAGTGAAAACAACTAGTACTTCTTTTCTTTCTGTGATGCAAATTCAAAATTTTGGGTCTGTGCCAACGATTAAACAACATATAGATAGCAAAGTAAAAAGGATCATCAACTTCAAGAGCACCCGAGCCGAAACTAACTCCAGTCGGTTCAACAGCAACCACTTCATCTCATATACATAAGTCTATCAACAACATTACAATAGATCCAATTTTTAACTGAGTGACGCTGATGGTAACCCGGGTGGAGTCAGAGATGGTAGATATGCCGGGTTTTATTTCCACCAAGAAATTTCGTTGAATCATTGGAAATGCACTTTACAATATCTCTGGGCAATCTATCTAAAAGAAGTGCCACGACCGTCAATCAACCAGCGATCACCGGGACAACCCCGGTAGAAGGATAGACGAGATTCACAACATCCATTGGACAGACCATAAGACATATATATTTATATTAATTAGTAAATAACAAAAATGGCGCAGCCGGTAGGATTTAGGTAAAGCCCTAGAACGGACGGTTCCAATAAGAGCTAATAAATCCTACATCCTGCGAACCTACAACAAATTATTTAAACATAATTATCTATATTATAATTATAGAAAAATAAATAAAGACACTATAACCATTCACGATCGTACTGGGCAAGACACCTTTCCCCTCTCATCCGGAGCTGAGTTTGGCTTCGGAGGTACTGTGGCATTCTACGAACGCACAATTCCACCCAGGTAAGGGTCCTACCCTTCAAGGAACACACTTACCTTATTCATTACACGTGCACACAGACACGTGTCCCAAAGCTCTTGATCATACCTGTAACACGGGTCATAGGAAGCTGCAACAATGTTGAACCCGATATAAAAAAAAACAAGGAACTTAACGTTCAAAAACTTTCAATATCGAGTCAACGCATCCATTCATCGTATGCAAAACCAATCCCAGAATACAGGTCATAAATCTCCCATCCTAAACATCTGCACGATGTTTCCAAGGAATTACATTTTCGGTAAATAGACCGAGCGACGGATGCATACGCTCGTAGCTAAATGCAATTAGCGCCTAAACCAGGCACACTTGCGCAAACAATCAATTCGTTGCGCTGCTGATTAGCAGCTTAAACTCTAAACACTATCCCAGATAGATGTACGATGGGAAAGGCAAACAAAGCCTTACATCCCATAATCCGGTACACATCCGAAATGCAGGCGAGCCTTTGCCGCATGCCAGATGTGCGGCATCCGATCCGTAAACAAAGGAAGAAACGAGATACCGACCACCAGCATCCAATGGTGATAATGATGATGATTAGGTAAGATTTCTCCTTCCAGATCCTGTGGGAAATTCTCCTTGTGAAATGAAAAGGAATATGGTATGCTGCTAACAGATACTGTGGAGAATTCTTTTAGCAGATGAAATGGGAAATTTTCTCCTGTGCAGATACAGATCGGAAATCTGAATCGGGATATTTTTTTTTGGCAGACAGAGAGAGTCTAATTTGGATCGTCACCGGGACGATAAGTCTATATCGAGTGGCAGGACAGCGAACCCCACCGAGGAGGTCGGACATTGAGAAACCTCAACGAGGAGGTCATCGGCATAACGCGTGAAAACGATAATATAAAGAATCGCGTTTCAATGTAACTTAACCAAAAATATATCGGGAGTCGTGAACCTTACTATCATCGAAGCCGGATGTATTTCAAGTCGTGTGTTGCGGGGTAGCGAAATCCGGTATGTGAAGTAGTTAGTATGTTGTGCTAAAAAAAGTTTGAACTAAAATAAATAACTAGTGCGTTTTATGTGACTTTAGTTTTATGGTTTATAAAAATACTTATATTAATTATTCATCGGTGCATTCTAATTCTAATAAAAGCTTACCGTGCTTCCAAGTGTTTAACGTATAGTGTACAAAACGAGAACAATAAAATTTACAAATAGAAAAACAATTTCTTCCGTGTTTCATTGTGCTGTTTCGCTCTGTGGATTTCCTTGTGTGTTAGCAGTGTTCGGCGGGACGCTGCAACAAAACCTTCAACCGAAGGACAACAAACTTTCGCCCCAGTGCCAACTTACGATACGCAACAATATTTCCGCCAAAGTACGACACGATAAACCACAAATATATAACATTTTCGGGACAACCCAGTATCTACATCGGAAGGAGCTCACACGGAACAACCATAATCTACATTCCAGTATCAACAAGTACTGCATGTTAATATTTAAAAACTTTTTTTTTGCCTTAATTTTGCTAAAACTCTATATTTATTGCAATAATATCTTTATTAAATAAAACACAATTATTACTATAGTATAAGAACAATTTTTTCAAATATTTGTAGAACAGTATTTAATGGTATAGGTGTTCACATGTCATATACTTTATAATTTTTGTCGTAACCTATGTAATACAGCTGGTACTCTTCTGGTTTCTCTGCTCTTAGCTATTGAATTTTTCGCTTGTCAGTTCCTGAAAATTTTCTTTAGATTTTAAACTACTACTCCTCCGTCCTTTCTTTTATTCAGGTGCTCTGGTTTCCATTTATTCTGGTATATATATATATATTTGTTTTTTTCTTCCACTGTTCTGTTTAACTCCACTTTGGTATTCCTTGAGCTTCCTCTTGTTAATTAGTCAGTAGACACATTTCACGTCACTGACCTATTTGGTTGCAATCCTTTCGCGTTCACATTCGTGAAAATCCATGAAAATGAGGAAGCCAGTGAGAGAGAGTAAAGTAGTCTCACACACGGCAAATACCTCGACCCCATCAAACCCTAGCGATCCTCCCGATTCACCACTAAACTTCCCAAGGCGACTCCGAAGCGGAATCGAACGGTGAGAAGGGTTAAGTAAAAGACAATTGCACTTTGGTGATCCGGACTTAACCCTTATCCCAAACACTAAGGAACAAGAATCTTCGGCCCAAATACCGGTCAGCAGGGAAGAAGAAAACGAACTTTCTTCTAAATCAGAAAAGCCCACAAACACAATGTTGGGAGCTCATAAAATGTTTGACTTCGTCTCAAAGACGGTTCCGGTGTTCTCTGGGGAAAAAAGTCCAAATGCAGCTATCGAACTTCAAACGTTCATAGATGGATGCAAAATGGCCCTTAGCTGTTTAGAAAAGGAGGAGGAATCCATGTTCCTTAGGTGGTTGCCCATGAGGCTAGATGGTGAGGCAAAACCCGAGACGCTCCTACAAGTTGAACAGCACCTAAAGAACGTTTTCCGACCGCAAGAGTTGTGTTCACAACTCTCAAGAATGCGACAACTACCTGCGAAAGATGTCACAGGCTTTGTTTCCCGCGTGAAACAGGCCATTGTGCGTTGCAGGGAGGCGGCGGAACTTTGTTACGGACAGGCAAGCGGTGCCACATTCGCCTTCCAAATCGAGAGAATGGCGAAGTCCGTGATAATGGGTGGTGTTAGAGAGGACCACTACCGACATTATATTCTGCCCATCGTAGATAGCCCCCTCGATGAGATACTAACACGGATCACCCAAATGGAACACTTCTAGAAGGAGATGTTAAAACGACATGATTTCTCTGCCATGGGAGGCTCAGCTGTAATTGGGGACTCCACGAACACCGACCTCACACTACACCACACATGTTTTCACCAAAGGAGTATTATTCCTCTTTCAAGAATAATACTCATTTTATAAAGGGGGGAGGATTGTTACGTACAAAACCACCCACCCATAAATATATACCTCTTTGGAGCCAGTCTCCACCAAAAAATTGCGCTACACGCAAAATCATCCACTAAAAGGATGAAGCACTCCCCAAGCCCTAGCATCGCCCCATACACTAAACCGGCCAATACCAAATTGATATCAAACCATATAAAATTCAATATCAAAAAAATTGAACTAAACGTTCAATTTGTCCATATTGAATACAATATAAATCCAAAACATGATATATGAACCAGATGTTCAACACGTAAATTCCCCCGGTTCCAAATCTGCGGACCAGATGACCAACTCTCAAGTAAAGTTGGTAAAAAGCATAAAATGCACGGCAACACCGTCCCCTTAAATCCTATTCAAGGAAACATTTCCTATACGGAAAAAAGGACGGCGATCGTAAAAACACTCGCTGAACAACAATACCCATAAAATACAAAATATCTTTGGGTCCGATGTTCAGTAAAAGAGAAATTACCAAGTCTGGGCGCTGTGAGAAATCCCAGGTAATACTTAAGGGATTCCAGATGGTTGTCGATCCAAGGTACAATACCTTGGGATCAGACAAAGCATGTGCGGGCTCACAAAAGAGATCCTAATACAAAGGATCTCGAGTGCGATCATCGCAACACGTTGCCTTGTGTTAGCGAACGAGAAAAAAAGGTTTTCCTGCTATCAAACGATCGGAAAAGGAAACGAGTTGGTTTTTGAGATTCGGCCGAGATTCGGTCAGCAAAAGTGGTGGCAGTTCGTGTACCCGAGGTGTCGTTTTAAATTATGAATTTCTTGTCGTATCAGGCTTCCGTTTCACGTTTTCCCTTTAAAAATAATTAAATGCACCTCACTGGAGAAGTATGACAAATAGTGAGTTATGCCTCATCGTCGGTGTTGTGTAATAACGTTCCCCGTTATCAGTGTGTCTGTTTAATATAGTCGTTCTTTCGGTGGTGATTGATTGTATTAGATTTCTTCATTGTAACAATTAATCTCGTGAAATCTGTAGTGAACACTAAAGGAACATTTAATTAGTGAATTCCAAATAAACATATCTTTAAGAAAAAGGTGTTTTATTTCCGATCTGTGTCTGTGTGGTGAGCAAAGTGGGCAGAGTGACAAAGAGTCTCATGACAATTTAATAACACCAGCACCAGCGATCACCAGGACAACCCCGATAGAAGGACAGACCGTAAGTCATTAATATATTTATTAAATTACTACAACAAAATCCGTCGACCCACGACGGAAAATATATACATTAATATATATATATAATATATTAATATAACAAAATGGCGCAGCCGGTAGGATTTAGGTAAAGCCCTAGAACGGATGGTTCTAATAAGAGCTATTAAATCCTAAATCCTGCGAACCTACACAAACAAACAAAAAAAATCTATTTAAACATAAATATAAAATAAATAAAAAAAATAATAAATAATTATAACCATTCACGATCGTACTGGGCAAGACACTTTTCCCCTTTCATCCGGAGCTGAGCCTGGCTTCGGAAGTACGATACGTTAAAAAAAAAAAAAAAAACTAATAAAATCACACAAGAAGCAAGAGTATACCACAGGCGTTGGTAAATACACAGGGAACAACCATAATCTACATTCCAGCATCAACAAGTATTGCATGTTAATATTTAAACTTTTCTTTTGTCTTAATTTTGCTAAAATTTTATATTTATTACAATAATATCTCTGTTAAATAAAATACAATGATTACTATAGTATAAGAACGATTTTTTCAAATATTTATAGAACAGTATTTAATGGTATAGGTGTTCACATGTTTTGTACTTTATAATTTTTGTCGTAACCTATGTAATACAGCTGGTACTCTTCTGGTTTCTCTGCTCTTAGCTATTGAATTTTTCGCTTGTCAGTTCCTGAAATTTCTTTTTGGATTTTAAACTACTGCCCCTCCGTTCTTTCTTTTATTCAGGTGCTCTAGTTTCCATTTATCCTGGTATATATAAAAATTTTTTTTTTCAGTGTTCTGTTTAACTTCACTTTGGTTTTGTTGGTTTTAGGTCCCATCCTCGGGCTATTCCGTACGCTACTCTTATTAATTAGTCAGTAGAAACATTTCACGTCGCTGACCCATTTGGTTGCACTCCTTTCGCGCTCACATTCGTTTGTCGTTGACCACTCAATTTCACCCCGCGCTTCCCTCCATGAAAACGAGGAAGCAAGTGAGAGAGAGTAAAGTAGTCTCCCACGCGGCAAATACCTCGACCCCATCAAACCCTGGCGATCCTCCCGATTCACCACTAAACTCTCCAAGGCGACTCCGAAGCGGAATCGAACGGTTAGAAGGGTTAAGCAAAAGGCAATTACAGTTGAGTGATCCGGACTTCACCCTTATCCCAAACAGTAGGGAACAAGAATCTTCGGCCCAAATACCGGTCAGCAGGGAAGAAGAAAACGAACTTTCTTCTAAATCAGAAAAGCCCACAAAGCAATGTGGGGTGCTGACAAAATGTTTGACTTCGTTTCAAGGACGGTTCCTGTGTTCTCTGGGAAAAAAGGTCCAAATGCAGCTATCGAACTTCAAACGTTCATAGATGGTTGCCAAAGGGCCCTTAGCTGTTTAGAAAAGGAGGAGGAATCCACGTTCCTTAGGTGGTTGCCCATGAGGCTAGATGGTGAAGCACACCGCCTGATAAGTGAGGCAAAACCCGAGACGCTCCTACAATTTGAACAGCACCTAAAAAACGCCTTCCGACCACAAGAATCGTACGAAGAGTTGTGTTAACAACTCTCAAGAATGCGACAACTCCCTGTGGAAGATGTCACAGGCTTTGTTTCCCGCGTGAAACAGGCCATTGTGCGTTGCAGGGAGGCGGCGGAACTTTGTTACGGACAGGCAAGCGGTGCCACATTCGCCTTCCAAATCGAGAGAATGGCGAAGTCCGTGATAATGAGTGGTGTTAGAGAGGAACACTACCGACATTATATTTTGCCCATCATAGATAGCCCCCTCGATGAGATATTAACCCGGCTCATCCAAATAGAACACTCCCGGAAGGAGATGTTAACACGACGCGATTTCTCTGCCATGGTAGGCTCAGCTGTAATTGGGGACTCCACGACAATCTCGCATATCTACACAGTTGCCAACCCTAACCAGTGTTTACCACAGACAACCACTCCACAACACCACCAATCCCACCAAGTTTATGGTAGGGTTGTAGCGGTTCCGCTAAACCCCACGGTATACTTACCTTAAAAACCCCCATAATCATCACCCAAGACGTATAAGTCTTCGCCAATGCATTCGCATTCGGCACCTAAAAATAATGCACGCATTAAGGAGATCAAATCTATAATATTTAATTCCCTGTAAAGAAAACTTACCTTCATGCATTTGTGGGGCTTTTCAGGGCCCGAAGAGACACGCATTGCTCGATCCCCACCATTTTCACTAAATACAACTTACCTTAAAGTTGAATCTTCGGCAAGATTACACAACCTTGCTATGGCATTAATCGCCAACCAATTTGCTGGAATTAATTCGGAATACTTCATAGGCAGCTTACCTTTTTCAGGGCCGTTCCAAGCCTTTTCGAGCGGTCACACCTGAAAACATAAACCCACGGCAAAGATTACTACCTTGCCGTCGCAACCAAAACATATTTGTATCCCCTGATAGGCACCCATGCCCATTGCCAACCATTGGGAAATCTTCCGCAGTTCCCTTATCGCAATTCATTGCAATCATGCTCACAAAAATCCTTCTGTGTTTGCTTTTCTCAAGCAACCACCGACTCGCTGTTCATATCATGCAAATCGATGCCTATGCAGCTGCATCCAATTATCACGGATCACCACTGCTTAGGCAATCCTAATGTATTTTCATTGGCTTGTTCAAACAAAGCCGCATTTTTAGCGCTTATGCATTGGATCCCATTTCGGTATTCAATATACCCTCTATTGTTTTGATAGAAATGTTAGGGCTACCAATGCTAATGTGTGAACAGCTGAATATCTCCTTTCAATTCGTTTTTCAATGCGAGTTCGTTTGTCCTTTCTTCCAAGAGGAAGACAGTCGTTCCAATAGAAACGATCTTATGCATGAACTTTCCAATGGGACGTTGATCGGCTCCCATTGGTCACTGCTTATCGGAAGAGATGTTTCTCCTGCGATGGTGTGCATGGAAACCCATCGCAGGCATTGAGGCTGGGTCAATTTCTTTTAGAAAAATCCAGTCAGATGTTATCTCTCATCGAGGACGGTGTAGGAGCGCTTATGGTAAATTCAATAAGATCGATTTTAACATTATACGTGTACACACTGGTCGAGTCGTAGTCCGATAGTCACAGAGTTAGCCGCGCATTCTAAGACCAAGTTTATATTTCCGGGAAGTGTGTGTGATCCCCCATTAAATTAAATTAAGTTCAAAAATATCCAGTAGAACACTAAGTTAACTACATGAAGAGCTGAAACCTTAATTGAAAATAAGTGAACAATTAAAGCCTTAAATAAAACCGCATTCTCTTCGCATACCAGTGCTCCTTAAGATTTCTTTATTAGCTTACCAGGAATTCCCAATCAATTTCGGCATCTACGTCGCCAGTAAAATTTCCTTAGATGAATTCCGGTAAACAAAATAATTCGGTTTACATACATTGTAACCTTCATGACAGGGACCAACTTCGCCAACTATGCCAAGTAAATTTCTTTACGTACACATCGGCCGGCGACCTTTTTCTTCCAGCAATAAATTACCCTAACTCGCACCATGTGCAAATCGAAGATTGCTGTTCCTACATAGGCTTCCTGCGATACCATAGACAATTCATATCGTTTGTGGTATCCGAATCACATTTTCTATTTAATGAGCGGCTGCTATTTATCTAGCCGACCCTCATTACCGAACTATGCATCAGGTCATATTTCCCTTGTCCTTTAATTCGCCGAATATTTTCCCTCACGAACAAGATGCATAGGCAAATACTGATCCATTAGCATCCGATGAGATGCGATTCGTTTGTTTCAACAAACACACATCTCTTGGATGCCCATTATGCCCCGTCCTTGAGTTTCAGGTATGTTTTTATGGCCGAATCCTCGTAAAGAACCAAGTACACACGTGTGTGTATCGTAACGATCTCCTCTAAGAGATCCGGTTATCACCACCGTAAAAGTGAATACATCCACAATTTGTTCTAACAGCGATTTAATATCAGAGAGTCTTCTTCCATCCTTTAGTGCGTGCACATCGTGTCGAATTTTAACCACGACAAGGGGTCGGTCAGGTTTTCTATCCCCCGCCGTACCGTCCACACGGTACGGTGAGATACGGAGTTTTTTTTTTAGCTAAGTGCCACCTTTAAGTTTATAAGTGTTTCGAGAATGTTATTAAAATCAACTAATATAGATTTGAAAAATAATAACAAATACATTGCGGCGGCAGTGTACTTAGTTGTAAAAGTAATTAGAAATATAGTTTTTTACGTAAAATAAAACCAATACAATAGACTCAAAAAGTGCGTGTCAATTATTTACTTCTGGTGGTGCCGATCAATTAATGTGGACAACAAACGTGGCGGCGTTTCGTTCTTCCCCTAGGTGACATTTTATTGTGCTTCTTTCGGTTGTTTTCGGGGAACAATTTTTGGTGTTACATAAATAAAGTGAATGATAGGGATGCGAAAAGAATCAGCGCCGTACGCCGGTATAAAGTGCTTCGCTCACTACAGGGTAATTGACGCAACCACTCCACAAGACCACCAATCCCACCAAGTTTATGGTAGGGTAATTGACACAACCCCTCCACAGAATAGCCAACCACAGTATTCACAGGCATCGCATTACAATTATCCCCCGCCTGTGAATACGCCAGTAGGTATTTCGCCTCAATTTGGCAGAAGGTCATTAGACACAGCAATAACTTCTGAAGAACAAAATCAGCGCTCCCAAAATTTGCTGCACTGGCAATACCCACCTACCAGTGCGGTATGTCAATCCACTGGGGACATTTATGGTAGGTCAATCGACGCTATCCAACATGCAGGTTAACCCCAGTATGGGCCGGGAACACCTGTAAGTCAACCCCAGCCCGTGATTATGATGCACCCGTACCAACCACTAGGTGAGTTTCTACCGTTAGGGCCTGCGGCCCCGGTACCACAGCCGGGCAGAAGTGGCCAGTACCACCAAAATCAAAGCCCACAGCTCCAAGGCGTTCGTTAGCCGTGTAGTGCTCTAAAAAGCCCTACCAACTTTTTCCCCCAATTCCACGTCCAAATCCTATCAAAACCCGAATTAACCCAAAGATAAACATTTGCCCCCACGGCATAATTAAATCCAAAATCTTAAAATTAAAATCAAATAATAATCTAATATTCGTTTATTGATCTACATTTGCTCCACGGCATCATGAAAATTCAAAACCCAGAGATACGTTATCTCAATCTGGGAAAATTCCATCAAATAGAACAAACAAACCCGAATCCATTTCTACATATCCACATCTGCGAAATGGTTTCGTAAGAATTCAAGAAATTGAATTCTTCACTAAAGTAAGCACAACATCTCACTCAGGATACCCACAAATCGAGATTGTTGTACGAAAATGTGTATTTTCGAGATACAAAATCTCGATTTGGTTTCATTTATAAGGGTGATGAAATTCGTATTCGAGAATCAGTCTCAATTGGCGTCCGAAGCGGTAGGACGCCAGTAAAATAAATTAAGTCAAATAAAATAAAATAATAGTAAATAAAATAATAAGCATTTTTATTTGGCCTACCCGATTCCCAGGAATCAATTAAACGATCGGTTGTCACTCTTCCCGGAGGCCCCGGAAGCACGGTGGCGACCGCAACGGATCCCCTCAGGAGGTGACAAGCTCCCTGAGAGAAGGACCACTACAAAAATGGTGGCAGCGGTGGAATACTAACATCCCCTACCAACAGAATGGTGGACTACAATTTGCCCGTACCCTCTATTCCAGCGAAGAAGAGGAAGATATATACGAACCGGGCGAGCTCTACAAAAAATAGCGGCAGCATTTTTCGAAATACTCGCTCGCCTGATTGAAGAAACGGAGAACTACTTCGTGAACAGTGAGGACGACGAGAGCGAAGAATTGGCGAACATCGTGCCGGAAGCCCACCTCGAGAACCACGAAAATCGGAGGCGGCTGCGGGAATAGTGATAAAAAAAAATTGAAATTCAACAAATAACAAAAGCGTCCCGGGTGCTAAACACCGGGAGTAGTAAAAAAAAGACATTTTAAACAATAAAAGCGTGCCTGGGGCTAGACACCGCAATAGTGCAAAATAAAATAAAAAAAAAAGGAGACAGCAGCAATATACTCTTACCACCACAACACCAGCAACAGGAACAATAAGATGTTTAAGGACAAAAGCAACAATAGATGCATCATCAACAACAACGAGTCACCAGCCAGCGCCGAGCGAAAGAGCACCACCAACAAATTCAATAAAAGTGGCATCGACAACAGTTCCCTACCTACTCCAAAATGTGCTGTACAATAATACAATACTTCAAAAAATGTTGATGCAGCTGGTCTTATGCAACATCGTCTAAATATTCTCACTATTACAACACCAGCACACATGCAATCCCCGCGGACTATCCACAATTCATCCCAAGTGTTCGTCAACAGCAGACGCATCAATACGTGGTGCGCTATAAGCATCAACATAGTCAACTAACACAGCAACATCCTCACTATCATCGTGAACATAATATCCAGCAACATAAATCGCAACAGCTACCAATCACAGCAACACATATCAAGTTTTGAAATAAGCCAACATCAAATTAACACTAACACACCCAACTGTATTTTCAACATATCATAAAATGCATGTCCATATCACAACAGTAGGACCGGTCAATACAGCTGTAGCAGCCAGCATCAGCAACAGGATCACCATCAAACAGCGGCAACTATATCATTGGCGGCACCAGCAGGCAAACGCCTAAATAGTGTGTGTTGTAAATGAAGTGAACGACGGCCATGAGTCCCGTCAACATATTTTAAAGTAGCAGGATAACTGATGACATCATCCTCTCCTACCAGGATACCAAGCACTTGGACTCAGTGGCAACACACTCAACAGAATGTCCAGCAACAACCACCGGTACTTATGTACATTTATATAAATATATTAGTTAATTTAAGGGGACTGTCACATTTCGCTTCACAAATTAGCGTAGCCAGCGTCAAAATTGTATTGACACCTTAACTGTCAAAAGTACGTCACATCACTCGTCCAGTTTCGTTCAATTATCATTCTGCAAGGCATAGCCCCGCCTACTTCCGTTCATCAAAGGAATTTCGTTAAGATGGCGGACATTAAGGATTTCAATGGCGAAGATGCTTCCACAACTCGTTCACGTCGTTCGTCGTTCCAAAGTGTAGCAGTCGCTTCTTTCGTAACTTCTATTCGAATTAACTTTGCAGCCATATTGTGTTTTTGTTTGTTTTTCGCAATTTAATTTCGTGTCGTTGTCGATTGGCTAATAATATTAATTGACCAATTCGTGTCGTATATACAACTTATATGTACTAAAGTGAATCTGTTAGCTACAAATGATCTAATAAAGTCAAGAAATTAACAAATATTTTATGCGTCGTTTTTATTTGAATCAGCTTTCGTTTTTCGTTTTTCACAAATTTATAAATTACACGGTAAACGCACCGTGCTAAGACATTGGTCCTTCGAGCCGGATCGGTTTGCATTTTTCAGAATCAGTGCTATTTTAATCGGTCCTTTTGAAAACTGAACTCGTAAATCAGTGTTTAATTGTGTGAACACTATCGTGCGGTTTATTCGAAAACCATTTAAATTAAACGTAATTAAAAACCAACGTTGGAAACAGTCCTGACCAGCGGCACTAAGCCCAGGAGCGTCGAGATTCAGGAGAAGACAACCAACGTGGGACAACCAACGTGGAAACACCAACCTGGGAAGAATTGCGACACCAGAGCGTTTGGCCAGAACCAAGAACGCCAATAACTTCAGGTGAGTCACTTAGTGCTAAGGTTTTAAAGAGGTACCTACAAATAGTCATAAAAATAAAGAGTTTTAATTGTTGTTTCTGTACCTCTTGGCCCTTTCCGTATTATTCCTTTATTTTTACATAACTTGCGTCCACAAATTAGTGTCAGTGTGTTATTTCCCCTTCTTGTGCCTTTCTCTTCTTTAACTTTCCAAAAAATTCCTTCTATTTGTGTATAACTTGTGCTTACCTCATCGTGTCGCGGTATCAATTTTATAAAATGGCCCAAGCTCAAATTAAGGCATTAATCAGCAAACGGGCTGGTGCCAAACGAGCCTTGACCAACTGCATGAACTTCTTAGACAAGTTCAACCCCGAAACTTATTTTCCCGCGCTCGAAAAGCGGTTCTCGGACATGGGAGGGATTGCGAGAAGTTTTTGTCGTGTCAGGAAGCTCTGGAAAGCTTGCTAGAGCCTTCTGACGAACTTTTGGAACATAATAACGCCTTTGAGGATTCATACTACAAGGCGTATGGTATTGCAACATAACTTTTAGCCAATCATACAAGAAAGTCTGTTCCGGAATCTGTTGTATTGACTGAGCGAACAGATGCGGCCGAGGTTGATAACAAGGATATCACCCACGATCGCAACTCTCTCGGTCCTCCACCGGGTCCATCAAATTCCTCATTCACATCCATTTCCGGTGCCCCTGGCTTACCAGAAAGCCCAAAACCAACGGTGGATAAGGCACAAGACATGGAAAGCCTAAGTCAACAATTAATCTCGAAATTGTCCCACAACCTTATGTTACGACCACAACCACCCATCCCATAAAAATTACCCTTTTGGAGCTAGTCTCCATCACTAACGGCGATACACGCCAAAAACATCCACTTAAAGGATGTGACATAATGCTAAATTAAAGCATTACCCTGTAGTGCTCTGAAAAGCCCTACCATCTCCTTCCCCCACACCTACATCCAAATCCCAGCAGTAATACACTAAAACCTAAAATTCAATCAAAACCCGAAAAAACCCAAACTAGACCCAAAATTCGCAATAAACGAATCAAATATCCGTTTATCGCTTAACATTTACCTCCACGGCATAATTTAAGCTAAAAAACCAAATTAAAATCAAAATTCACAATAAACGAATCATATATTCGTTTATCGTTTTGCATTTGCCCCACGGCATCATCCAAACTCAAAATCCAGAGATCATTATCTCTATTTGGGAAAATTCTTAATAAATTGAACAAACAAAAACCCAAAACCAGATACATATCGACATCTGCACAATAGTTTCATAGGAATTCAGGAAACTGAATCCTTATCTTAAATAAACACTGAGCATCTCACTCAGGATTCCAAAATCGGGATTTTTGTAGGAAATTGTGTATTTTCGAGATACAAATTTCGATTTGTTTCTCTTTATAAGGGTGATGAATTTCAGATTCGAAGATCAGTCTCAATTGGCGTTCTAGATGTAAGGACGCCAGAAAGTAAATTAATAAAATAAATTTAAAATAAAATAAAAAGTATTTTATTGGGCCAGGCCGATTCTTCCTACTCGACGACCGGTAGCTGCTCTTCCCTCGAGGTTCGAGGAAGCACGGCGGCACCGCAACGGGTCCCCTCAGGAGCTTTCTTAAAGAGATCCCTCGTCCTTTTCAGGACCAGACAAGCTCCCTGAGAGAAGGACCACTACAAAAATGGTGGCAGCGGTTTGGGATCCCAACATCCCCTACCAATAAAATATAAAATGAATTGAGCAGTGGGTCGGACTGATTCATACATCCCCTACAAAGGAGACTGACGGCAGCGGATGGACTTGTTGATGTTTGCAGCTATCGGGAACACATCTACAAAAAACATAATTTTTAAAATAACAAAAGCGTCCCCGGGGCTAAACACCGGGAGTAGTAAAAAAAAAAAAAAAAAAATTTCAAACATTTTAAATAATAAAAGCGTCCCCGGGGCTAAACACCGACAACAGTGAAACAAAAAAGTGAAAAGTTGGAGACAGCCACATCCTGTGGTGACTACATCATTGACGACGCCACCAGGCGAACGCCTAAACAGTGTAAAGTGGACGACGGCCACCAGTCCCGTCAACATTATATAGAGAAGCAGGATAATCAGTCCTTCAGGCCATCAACCATAAAGTGACATCTTTAGCGAATGCCAATGCCGGCACAACCACAATCGCAATCACATACTCAAGGCTCAATTGAGCACAACCCACACCACACCAAAGGCCAACAAATAGTGCAGAGAAGACCAGTGGTATTAGCGGCAATAACCACCACAATGTACTCAAAAGCACCAACAGCAGTCGCAGCCGCATCAACAACAGCGATATATACGATGCCACACAGACGCAACACCAACAACACCCTACAACAGCAACACACTCAACAGAATGTCCAGCAACAACCACAGGTACTTATGTCCATTTTTATATATATTAGTTAATTTAAGAGGACTAAATCTAAAATTTGCATATACAAAGGGGACAAATCAAACCCCAAATTTAATGAAGCCTAAATTTTTATTAAATATATTTCCTTTATAATAACGAAAACCTCAAACAAAATTTAAATATACAAAGGGGTAATAAGAAATTAGAAAACCTCACACATATAAAATCAATTTGTACGTACATTTTTACATACACATATGCATATACACATTCGTGAAATAAGTTGCTTAATAATTTAAATTACATTACATTTTCCACATCTCCCATTCTCTCGGACAGGAAATTCTCGATTTTATCCCGCTCACCTTTAGCTGCCTGTTGGTCTTTTTCATTTCATCTGTTTAGATCGAAATTCCTTAGGATCTCTTTCCCCTATCCAGGATCTTTCCACTTGCAGTCTCGTTTCACTTTGGGCTCGAAAAATGTCCTCTCTTTTTTTTACCATTGGCTTCTTTCACAGGATCTTTCGATATTAGGATTGTTTTACTTCGGGTCAATAAAGATCTTCTCCTTACCTTTAGTATTTTCGAAATTTCCTTTAGATATATCGATGTGTTTGGGTTTGAAGGCATTTCTTCTCTTTTCTCTTTAGGATCGCTTCAGTTGAGTTAGAAAAATTCTCTTCTTACAATTCGCCCTTGTTACACTTGTGTTTGGGAAGATGAATTTACTCAAGAAATTTTTCCCCCAAAATAATACCCAAATCGAATATTTGAAGCGCGCGAATTTATTACGTAACCAATAATGAAGGTTATTATCGGATTGAAGGATATTTTGAATTTCGTACCGGTGTTTAACGGTAACCCGGACGAACTAGATGATTTCATTTCTCGCGGGGATATTATTTTCTCACAGGCACGGGACGACAGTCAGCATGCTTTTTATCTAAGCGTGGTAAAAACCAGACTGCAAGGGCCAGCATGCGACCACATCCGACATACGGTCATTTCAACCTGGAATGATCTTGCTTCGGAATTGAAGGAAGAATTTAAAATTCTCACCTCTAGGTCAGCGGCACAAAACAGTCTAGTGACAGCCAAGCAAGATAGCAAGGAAGATGTGAAGGAGTTTGGAAACAGACTCGCACACCTCCTGCATCTGCTGGACAAAGCCACGCTAGAAAGCACTGTCGAACCTGCCGTGCAGAAATATATCTTCGAGGAAAATAGCAAACTCGCCTTACACGCATTTGAAGATGGTCTTAGGAATCCTAGTCTAAAACTCCTTGTTAAAGCACGAGGTACCCCAAGTCTTAGAGCAGCAATCAATTACGCTCTGGAGCAGGCCCCACGACTAGGCGATGGAAACCCTCTTAATTTATGTAATAATTCCAAATATAGCCAGCCACAAATTTGCCAATCGTGCAATAAGACTGGACATACATCCTGGACTTGTTATCGAAATACAAATTCTCTAAATATTGGTCCCCAACAAATGAAGACAGAGGTTCAACGCGTTGAATGCACTTATTGTAAAAGATTTGATCATTCTCAAGTAGAATGTAGGATACAGTCTCATTTCAAAAGTCTAAACGACTCTCTATCGAATAAAAACGATTTTAGAGCTCCGCCCACTTCTACCGCAAACGTCTGGAGAAGTGGAGTAATAAACAAAACGAGTAGGGTACAGCAATCACAAATTTGTATAGGAACATTAAACAGCCAAAGATTTAAACAATCGTTCTTAGAAGCTAAGGATATAAACAGGAAGGTAGAAAATGCCTCACCTTACAAGGTGTCGTCTACGGATGAAATTGGCATTAGAGATAATAGGGACATAAATCAGAGGCAGGATGATCTAACTGCTCCTCAAATAGAAGAAGTAGTGACCAAAGATCATATCCAACAGTCAACATTTGAATCCGTTTGTCTACGGACCGGATCTGATGATTCGACAAAGACCCCTGATCATACTATTTTAACACGTCCATCTACTTTTATATTCTTAAATGCTCCGACTTCTAGCAACAACACGTGCAAGCTCATAGAGCACAAACAGAAAATTCCGGCAAAGTGTAAGCCTGAGGAGCAAGAAGTCCCAGCAAACTGTAAGCCCGAGGAACAAGAAATTTCAGCTAAGTGTAAGCCTGCGGAAGAAAGAGTCCCAGCAGAACTTAAGCTTGAAAAACTACAAGAATTTCCAGCATCCGATAAGCCTGAGGAACAAAGATTCCCAGCTAAGAGTAAGACTGAAGAACAAGAAGTCACAGCAGAGTATAAGTCTGTAAAGAACAGCTGTATCAAAATATTCCCATTAAATTACTTGTTTGTCAGCATCGTCTCCTTCGTTTCTCTAATTTTCTATACTTTAAAATGGGTTCTACAAATAAAACATAAAAATAAACAAATAATAAAAATCCCTTTTACAAATAAAACAATGGTTGAACTTCCAAAATTTATTATGAATTCTGCATCCTTCAAAATGTTCTTTCTAGATGGTTTTGTTGCCCAAAATTTGAAAAATTGTACACAACCCAATCCGACGAAAGTTTGGAAAGTCTTCCACAAATTTAAAGAAAAACTTAAAGTGAAACAAATGGATTATGCCTTTCAAATATATGCATATGTGTATGAACATATAAATAATAAAATAGCAATTCTGACATTGTAAAAAAAAAAACTATATATATTAAATTCACCTTTTAACAAATTATTGAAAAAAAAAAAACAAAATAGATACATATACATAATAATGCAAATATATAAAATAAAACAACCAACTTTGTTTTGGAAAATCTATGTATCTAAAGGAAAATTGTCTATAATAAACTAAGAAAATTTATAAATAATACAACTGTATTAACAATTCGGGAGATAATAAGTAAAATATAACACACATAAATCTTTAAATAGTTTATATTATGAAGATAATCTCCCCAAATTCATATTATTAACACACAAATGATGAAACAAATATTAACTCCCTCAATAAAATAATTTTGTAAATATTATACAATATTTTAATTAATTGCCATTAACTTAAAATTTAAATAAATGAACAAAATTATTTAATTAATAAATGATCTTAATTTGTAAATAAAAAACATATATAATTCTAAGTTAAAAAAAAAAAAAAATGTTTAACTAAACAAAACAAAATCTATGAAATAAACAATTTTAAATAGAAATATAATAATTTCACATAACTATGTAACATTCTTCAATTAACCAAATTACATCTATCCTAAGAAAAATAAAGAACTAACATATTTTAGTTAACTCAAAACGAACTTAAAAATTTAGAATTAAAACTTTCTTTATCATACAAAAAAAAAACAAATATAGTCCTCAAAATGAAACAGAAATATACTCTGTAGATAATGTAAATTCCTATATAATACACAAGTTGTAAGGCTTACCTAAAATTGATCTGTGGCACAAATTGAATTTAATATTTTATTTAAAATAATCTTATTTCATAAAAATAATTCACAATTATTATTAAATATATTGAAAAAACAAAAGAACACTGTAAATAACATTATTAATATATGTAACTTAAAAATGTACTTATATACACAATAAGAAAAATTGTGAATGTAAGCCTATAGTTTAACACATAATCTTAGATTTTCTAAAAACATAACAAAATACTGAAGAGCACTCTACCGTAAGCTACAGAATTAACACAAGATATTGAATAATATGTAAAAACAAGAAGAAACATTTAAAAAAGTAGCAACCAATTGTAACTACAATGAAAATTTAAAGTAACCATTATAATTTGAAATCCAAATTATGTAACGAATCTTGATGACATCGCCCTTCAACTTTTATCGCGCCACTCCTAGAAAATTAATCTCTTACAGATTAATTTTTTTTTTGAAGGAGGGGAGGATGTAGTGCTCTGAAAAGCCCTACCATCTCCTTCCCCCACACCTACATCCAAATCCCAGCAGTAATACACTAAAACCTAAAATTCAATCAAAACCCGAAAAAACCCAAACTAGACCCAAAATTCGCAATAAACGAATCAAATATCCGTTTATCGCTTAACATTTACCTCCACGGCATAATTTAATCTAAAAAACCAAATTAAAATCAAAATTCACAATAAACGAATCATATATTCGTTTATCGTTTTGCATTTGCCCCACGGCATCATCCAAACTCAAAATCCAGAGATCATTATCTCTATTTGGGAAAATTCTTAATAAATTGAACAAACAAAAACCCAAAACCAGATACATATCGACATCTGCACAATAGTTTCATAGGAATTCAGGAAACTGAATCCTTATCTTAAATAAACACTGAGCATCTCACTCAGGATTCCAAAATCGGGATTTTTGTAGGAAATTGTGTATTTTCGAGATACAAATTTCGATTTGTTTCTCTTTATAAGGGTGATGAATTTCAGATTCGAAGATCAGTCTCAATTGGCGTTCTAGATGTAAGGACGCCAGAAAGTAAATTAATAAAATAAATTTAAAATAAAATAAAAAGTATTTTATTGGGCCAGGCCGATTCTTCCTACTCGACGACCGGTAGCTGCTCTTCCCTCGAGGTTCGAGGAAGCACGGCGGCACCGCAACGGGTCCCCTCAGGAGCTTTCTTAAAGAGATCCCTCGTCCTTTTCAGGACCAGACAAGCTCCCTGAGAGAAGGACCACTACAACCCCATACACCTCGTCCCGCATAAATTGATAGCAAGCAAATCGAACTAAACGTTCGATTTGCACTAATCAATTAAACTCCAAGCAAATTGAACTAAACGTTCAATTTGCTCACATAAAAAACTTGGAAATATAATCATTGAACCAAGGGTTCACCACACCAACCCCTAAGAGCCAAATGTGCAGGTCAGATGCTGTCCTTCAAACAAAACCATTGAGTATCATAAGAATTGAGCGCCAGCACAATGGTTATCTAAAACCATTAAAACCACCAGTGCCAGTTTTCGTTTTAACAAAACTAAGTTAAAACAAACAACAGGCAATAACACATAATGAACGTTCGCCTGGGCGCTAGTGATCTTTTCTTTCAATCGATTTCCCACGGAAAAATCTTTGCCCATTCGGTTAAAGATAACAACAGGCGCAATAAACACACTATTGATTTTTCTTTGTGTTTAATACCGAAAAAAAGGTTCAGGAGGGAAAAAGGAAGTATCCTTTGATCTGGCGGAAGGAACCAGATTTCGAAAAAAGAAATGAAAAAGGAGAAAAAACTAGACACGGTGGTTTTTCGAGTTTTTGGCGGAGACGGCCATTAAGGGAGTTGGTTTACGAATCTCGACCGAGACGGCGAGACTTTTTCGAGTTGGTTGGAAGACTTCGTCCAGAACGGACATCGAGAGTAGGAGGCCCGACTCCATCCGTGTAGAACGGGATTTTGTAATAGTGCACGACGTGGTATCCTTTTGAGAGTTGACTCGTTAAATAAGATCGGACGTCGAGCGGAGTGAAAGAAAGTGTGTTCTTGTGTGTGTTGTGGATATAAGTTTTTGATACTACTGTGAAGTGTGTAGGAGTGCGGCATATGTGTATAAAGCATGTAAGTGAATTACACAGCAAAAAGGAAACTATTGATTTAATTATTAATAAATAGCAATAAATTAAGGAATAAACAACCGCGAAAAGTGTGTTTGATTGACAATAGTTTAGTGTACACAAGTGTATGGTGAAGAGATACCAAAAACCATTACATTGGCGCAGCCGGTAGGATTCGAGGAAGCCTGAGTATCGTAAACTCGTAAGCGCTTGAAAAGCCCGAATCGGAAAAGAACTTACAAATAATAAACACATAAACTCAGTGACAAAACAAAAAATAAATAAAAGTGACAAAACAAAAAGTTCACCGAAAAAATTAACTAATACCACATACAAAAAAAAACAAAAATATAATAAAATATATTTACAAAAAAAAAAGAATTTTAAAATTAAAAATGACATAAGTGAATCAAAAATAAGTAACAAGAAATTTCAATAAACCCGTCAAAACTATCTATAAAAACACACAAATGAACTAAAAAGTGAAGTAAAATCAAATACAAATAACACACCAATAAACTAAAGAAGTTAAAGAAAAACAATAATAATAAAATTAAGGTAGAAACCAATAATGAAAGTGGATCTAAAAGGAACAATTAACACAAACAAAATACAAGTAAAACGACAGGAACTAGAAAAATAACAAATTAAAATAAACAACCTCAACATCCGTAACAAAGATAATCAACAGAAGCAGCCTTAGCAACAACAAGAACAACTGATCAACAAAGGATTGCAGCATATACCAACAGATGACAGCAAATTTACTATAAGATAAGTAATTTAAATCCTTACTTTTGAAAATTCTCTTTTGCTCAATAGTTGTAACAAGAAACTTAATAAATATAACTGAAATTATTTAATTAATTCAATTTTAAATTATTTAATTTAATTTTCATTTGAATTTAAATGATAGCAATCAGCTTTCATCAAAGATTTCGAAACAAAACCTTAACAGCTCATTGCCAGATATTAGAGGTTTATAAACTAAAAAGGGAAAACACAAAGGATTCGATTGTCATTCTGTTTCAGTGTATAAAATCCACTATTTCCACTTATATATATACATTTAACTCAACATATTACTATCTTTGCATCTGTCCCTATATTTGTCCATATTTCGCGATATTTGTTCAAATGAAAGTTTTCAATAATTGGGAAGTATTTTCACTTTAAAACAATAAATAAAACAATGATCCCAATATCAATAAGAAGTAACAAATGAAGTTTTGACTCAGATATTGAATTTGCAAACACCTTCCTATCCCAAAAAACAAACAAAATGAAACCAAAATTAGTTTTATAACTTATCTCTATATTTGTCCATATTCCACTGTCGTTTAAAGGAAATTTTTCAATAATTGGGAAGTATTTCTAACTGGACATATATGAAACACACCCAAAAATTAAATTAAAACAATACATTGAGAATACCTTAATAAATATTACAAACACTGTTGAACTAGTGGTTATCCTTGTTCTAGAAACACCCCCTTGTTATCCTTTTTCAGGCACTTTATTAACTGAATTTGTGGATCTGCAGACTGTTTTTCCCCCTTTTCTCTTTATTCCAAACCAAGTTAACAAAAATGACTGTCGATTACACCAAGGTTGCGAAGTTGTCAACACAACTAATCCCCATCTTCTCAGGGGAACGTTATCCCCATTTAGGTGCCGAACTCCATACATTTTTGGATTGTAGTAGGAGGGTTTTGAATTGTCTTCCAGTGGAAGAGCACAATGTGTTTCTGCAAATATTACCTACTAGGTTGCGAGGGGAAGCATCTGCGTTGTTCGCGTCCACTCCGTTTTCATCTTTTGAAGAAGCAGAGGATCTACTGAGGAAAGATTACCAGCCAGTAGAAAGCTACCAAGATTTGGTCAATAAACTACTGGCTACTAAACAGAACCCAGCGGAAGCAGTCATCTTGTTCCAAATACGTTTGAAGCAAACGTTCGAAAGATGCTCACTGGCAGCGGAGAAGAGATATGGCTCCGCGTCCGCCGAGGGTATAAAAATACAGCTAGACGACTTTGCCAGGAGTGTGTATAGAAGTGGACTCTTAAATCCATACTACCGTCAATTTCTATTATTAATGGACGGAGAACCACTTGACACTCTAATGCAAAGGACGTTAGATTTGGAAGAGCTCGAAAAACCTCAGTCGAACTCACTCTCTTCTGCGCAATCTTCACCAGTATACCATTCTTCTCCACAGATATTTAACCCAATTACAGGTACAGTGGTGGATCCTCCAGTTATAGAGCATAAACCTAATTCCCCTGAACCCAAAGTAGTTCCCTACACAAAACCCATTACACAGGATGCCCCTATCATTAAAATAACTTGTAGCTACTGCCAGAAACGGGGGCATACCTATGAAGAGTGTGTAAAACGGAAAAACACACCCTTTTGTACACAATGTCAGCGAATAAATCACGATATCCGTGATTGCTGGCGATTAAAAGAGGGAAAAAGGATTCTTCATATAAGGCAGATTTGCGACTTCTGTGGCCAGCAGGGCCACAACCTAGGTTCCTGTCAGCAAAAGCTGAAATGGGAATCGCGAATTCAATGCCAATTTTCTAAAAATTCTCCCCCTTCAGAACAAGAAAGAAGTAGACCAAAACACTCCGTGGCAAAAGAAGCTACCACATTAGAACTCCAGGCTCGCCAATAACCAGCGTTCCAACTGTCCAACTACCAATAGATGTAGGTGTAAATAAAAACACGACTCTAGTAGTGGACACTGGCGCTGAGATCAGTCTGATTACCAAAAGTAGTATCAAGGAATCAGACGTTAAGATTAATCGGCGAGAAGCTTGCACCTTACAGATGCCGTTTGGAAGTATCCGAACCTTGGGAAGCTGCAAGGTGAACTTCCAACTGAATGATAGGTCTAAACTCCCATGCAAGTTTCAAGTATTGAGCAGTATGCCCGATCTATCGGAAGACGGACTGTGGGGCTTTTCAGGGCCCGAAGAGCCATACATCGCTCGATCCCCACTATTCCAGGCGATGCGACTTACCTCGAAGTCGAACCTTCAGCAAGGTTACGTAACCTTGCTACGGCATTTACCGCCAGCCAAATTGCTGGAATTAATTCAGTTACCCAATAGGATAACTGACATGAATATCTTTTAGGCAGCTTACCTTTCTTTGGGGGTTTTCTCCAAACCCCTTTTTCTCCACCACCATACCTGAAAACATTAAGTCCACGGCAAAGATTATCACCTAGCCGTGGCATCGAAAATTTCATCCTCGGGCATGCATTGCACCCAGTGCATCTCGTTCCCATAGCCTTATGCCATGGAAACAAAATCAACACGGAGTTCATTGATTACTCGTTTTTTTTTGTCTGTCCATGGCACCCCTAGCATGCGGCTACCAGGTCCCATCAGTTTGCCACCGCCGAAAAAGTTTCGGCTGATGCAAAGCAAACATTTCACTAATTACCAGCAATAGCTGGTTTCCTATTATCGGTCTCCACCGATCAGGGACCGCAAACAAGCAGCGAATTGGATGCAGCCATCAAGTGTTTACTTTTAACATCTGGCAATGGCTGCACCCTATATCCGTTGCAATACCAAAACATAGCATTTGCACCACAGATTGTTTATGGTATATCCAATTCCCTATTAACGGCCGCCAACCGTCGGCGGGCCTGGGAAATTTCACACCCATCAACCCAAATGTTGATTTATGGCCTCTCCTAGGGTGACCAGATCTTCGGCTCGTGTTGCTATTACCCCAGATGGTTCGGTTGCCGGCAAGTATTACACAATCAATTGTGTACACAGCCGCAGGCCATGCATTGTTTGTATACGCGGGAGATGCAGTTGCGACGCTGGCATCCATCCTCGATCACCGGACGATCGTATGCGATGCATACATATACATGCGAAATGTATGCCTATTCCCCGGTCCAATCACGATTGACTGCCTCGAGTTAATCGTGCAGCTCCTCCCCGTTTACGGTTTTCTTTGCGGTGTCTTTCTGTCGGCAGTGAAGAAGAGTCAGTCGAGTTTTTTCCTTTGAAGAAGTTAGTGTGGTGTAGTACTTTGTGGCTTTTAAAAGATGCTGGGTAATTAGATATCACCATCACAAGAGGTCACACGCACTATTCGCGTAATATTCGGAGTCGAGTTAAAAAATAATATCTGCGTGATCCTTAATCAAGCGGTGAGATTGTGTTTTTAATGTTGGAGATCCAGTTTTGTTTTGCAAATTAAGTTCGATCGTAACAACGTCTTATCACGCGATAGTTTTTGAATCCGTTCCGTTTACTAGAGTTAAGAGACCTCGTAGAGGCAGACTAGTGGTTAATAAAGCAGATCGGTTGTGATCATTAATGGAGTAATTAAATAAAGAAGAAATAAACAATAAAAAAGCTCCTGCGTTTCATTTTACTCCCGTTGTGCACAGTTTGGGAAGTGAGTTTCGAGACACCCTTTTGACCGGAGTTCCTCAATTTTAAGTGGCGGTGTTGCTGAACCCCATGCCCGTGAAGGCGTATTAGCAAGACACTACCCACAGGACTACTTGGAAACGACTTTCTGTCGGAGAATTGCAATGTGGAAGGCCCCAAACAGTGCATCACATTTCCTCGAACGGAAATGAATCCAACAGTATTTAGTGTGCCGATCAAATTCTCAACGGTTGAGAAAAGGGTACCTGAAAATAAATACTATAAAGGAAAACAAGAGCAAGCCCAAGATAAGCGGAAATCTTTCAGGTTAAATTGTAACTATAAAAAGAGGAACACCAAAGAGTCAAGTGGTAATAACAAATATATTAACCAAATAACTGACACTTCGTCAGCAAATCCATCAAACTCGCTCCCCCGCTCGCAAAATAAGCAAAACAAAAAATTATTGCAGAAGCCCGAAACACCCGAAAAAATTACGAACCCCAATGAGATTGCAACTTTACTCAGGGTTTATCAGAATTCCCCTTCCGGTGGACATCAGAGCATCACCAAATCGTATAATAAAATACGACAAAGGTACTGGTGGCCAGCCATGCTATCCGATATTAGGAGACATAAAAAGCAGTGTGAGGAATGTCGTTCATTAAAGGCGAGCACCTGCTCCGGAAGTGAAACGAACCCACAATCGTTTCATGTGGAAAACAACGTGTTAATGAAAAGCGAAAATCGTAAGGGCAAAATGACATCTATTTGAAAGGGACCCTTCCCAGTCATCGCTATAAAGGGCCCAGGCAATACGGCCATCAAAATGGGCCGAAGATCCGTTGTGGTTCACAACAATAGGCTAAAACCGTATTTTTAAAGACCCCACCGTCAACCTAGCCCCAACCTTCTTCCCACTACCAACCCGAAACAATTATTATCCCCAAGGTGTATTGCAAAGTTAAAATATTCGGATTACTTAGTCCAAAGGAAAAAGGAAGTATCCTTTGATCTGGCGGAAGGAAATGAAAAAGGAGAAAAAACTAGACACGGTGGTTTTTCGAGCTTTTTGGCGGAGACGGCCATTAAGGGAGTTGGTTTACTAATCTCGACCGAGACGGCGAGACTTTTTCGAGTTGGTTGGAAGACTTCGTCCAGAACGGACATCGAGAGTACGAGGCCCGACTCCATCCGTGTAGAACGGGATTTTGTAATAGTGCACGACGTGATATCCTTTTGAGAGTTGACTCGTTAAATAAGATCGGACGTCGAGCGGAATGAAAGAAAGTGTGTTCTTGTGTGTGTTGTGGATATAAGTTTTTGATACTACTGTGAAGTGTGTAGGAGTGCGTGTAAGTGAATTACACAGCAAAAAGGAAACTATTGATTTAATTATTAATAAATAGCAATAAATTAAGGAATAAACAACCGCGAAAAGTGTGTTTGATTGACAATAGTTTAGTGTACACAAGTGTATGGTGAAGAGATACCTAAAACCATTACACTTATCGAAAACTTTCAATCCTCCCAGTTGCCAACCATATCGTTGCCGTCGTTTGAAGGTTCGTATGAATCCTGGCTAGGATTCTATGATCTGTTCAATGCGTTGGTCCACCAGGACATCAAAATCGCGCCGGCCAAAAAACTATTCTATCTCAAAGGCTGCCTGAGGGGGGAAGCGGCTAAGGTTATCGCATCCATCGAATCCTCCGATTCTAACTATCAGGTCGCTTGGGAGCTCTTGAAAGAGAGGTACGATAATCGAAAAAACATCAGCGAGTGTCACATTAAGGCTGTTATCGATATGCCTTCAATAACTAAGGATTTCTCTTTCCAATCTTTCGTGGATGATTTACAAAAACATTTGCGCGCATTACAAGCTCTAGATGAACCCGTTGAGTATTGGGACTCCATATTAATCGAACTCCTTCGCGAAATGCTTAATCCCTCTGCCCGGGAGTGATGGGAAGACTGTAGCAGCAGTATAGCTAAACCCACCTTAAAAAACTTTATTGATTTCATCAAAAGAACAGCTCAAGTAGAAGGCTCTCGAGCAAAACCCAATTCTAGCTTACCTTCGGAAAGGTCCTGTACTCGTCGGAACCAGAGATCGCAACAGACATTCGTAGCTACGCCTCGGGGTTGTGTTCTCTGCAATGACACTAGTCATCAAATCTACGCTTGTAACAGGTTTAAGTCGCTAACTCCGCAAGCGCGTTTCGAAGCCGCCAAGACCGGCCAGTGGTGCATACAATGTCTAAGGAAAGGTGTGGCGGTTCCGCCAAATCCCACGGTTTACCTTCCTGAAAAACCCTCATAATCATCACCCAAGACGCTCAAGTCCTCGCCAATGCATTCGCATTCGGCACCTAAAAATGCTGCACGCATTTAAGAGATCAAATCTATGATCTTTAAGTCCCTGTGAAGAAAACTTAGCATCATGCATTCTCTTCGCATACCACTGCTCCTTAAGATTTCTTTATTAGCTTACCAGGAATTTCCAATCAATTTCGGCATCTACGTCGCCAGTCAAATTTCCTTAGAAGAATTCCGGTAAACAGAATAATTGGATTTACATACATTGTAACCTTCATGACAGGGATCATAAATACTGCGCCGTCTATTTTTCCCAACCGCGCCATGTGTACAACAATGTTCCCTATATACACATAGGCTGACGACTTACACCCTAGGGACCAAAGCAAATACGCATTCCGCGTCTCTTGCATCAATTAAATCCTACACCATATTCAAATGCAAATAGGAACTCAATACCTACCCTTACTAGCGATGCCATTAACACATTTCCCATTGTGTAAATGGAAAAACCATTAGCGCTTCTTTCTAACGGCGATACATTTACCTACGCATCCGCACCACAGCATAGACACAGGTCATAAATCTCTTTTATCCTACATAGTTCTGGACCCGTTTCCCAGTAATCTTCTCACATAAGCAAACATCTCTACAATTCTTTCCCTTTCTTTGTGTTTCAGGTTATTCACCATATCGTTGAGCCATGAAAAGAACCGGCGTACACACACACTTGTGTATCGTGAAGATCTCCTCTATGAGATCGGTTTGGTTACTCAAAAGAGAGACTTTACGTCTCTCTTGGAACAGGAAATGCACCCTCAATTTAAGAGAACCAATTTCCCAGCTGAATTTTTTTAACAACGATTGAATATCGTTGAGTCCCTTACCATCCTTCGACCTGAGCAGCTCGAGGCTCCATCGCTACCCTGGTGCGCACAGGGAAGCGATAATGAAATGTAATCGTTTGTGTCGTTGTCTCCGCGAGTGGATATTAAGTGTTCTTAAGTTAAATATTAATGTTTAATTACCGGTGAAATAAAAACCATTCGAACATTAAAACAGTGTCTTTCAATCAATTTCCATCTGCGGACCGTTTGTCGGACAGTTTCGCTGTTTTATATGTCCAGTGATTACTTTCCGGGTGAACAGTTTTCCTCTAGTGTTTGGCGGAACTTTTAGTGGAAGTGATGGGGAAGAAGTGAACCGTGTGCCCGTGTCTGGGACTATACTTCTCGCTCCCCACAAAGGACATCGAGTGTCGGGATGTAAGGCGCAGCCATGCAACAAGTGCAACCAACGTCACCACGCCTTGTTACATTTTGACGAGACAAATAGGATAAACACGGTGGCGTCACATTTCGCAGTTGACAACACGAGCAGGCAGGCTCAAAGCGCAACTCATGGAGTGTTAGCCACTGCCTTGGTTGACATTGTTAATAGTCAAGGCAGGAGCCAGTTATGCCGCATATTCCTGAATGCAGGTTCTCAAGTGCATTTTATAACTCAGGAAACAGCGGACTGTCTAAACCTCGTCAAAAGGCCGTCCAACGTTTACGTTTCATGAGTCGACAGCACTTCCACTACGGTTACACATTCAACACAGGCAACATTGAGATCGCGTGCCACTAAATATGAAAAATCAATTGAATTTTTGATCGTACCCCAGATTGGGCATCCAATGCCTTCAACTCCTATAGATCCACATGTTCTTGATCTGCCAAGAAACATTCCTTTGGCTGACCCAGGTTTTTTCAAATCGTCGAAAGTCGATGCCTTAATAGGCGTCAAATTATTCTACAAGTTGCTTTGCATTGGCCAAATATCGTTGAGGAAACAGCCAAATGTATTATTGCAAAAAACGCAATTAGGATGGATTGTTGCTGGCGATCTCGATCCAAATTATCAGGCAGCTAACGTGTCCTGCCATCTGTCGATACAATCCAATCCCCCAGATGTGAATCTAACTCGGTTCTGGGAATCTGAGGAGATCTCAATTGAGAAAATTCGTTCGCCTCAACAAATAGCTTGCGAGGATCATTATGCTCTCCACACCATTAGACTTCCTGGCGGGAGATATCAAGTAAAATTGCCTTTCAACCAGAAAAGGACCGCGTTAGGCGAGTCGTATACTATGGCATTGAAACGATTTCATGCCTTGGAGCGCAAACTTCAAGCCAAACCCGAGGTGCAGCGTGAGTATACTGCATTTCTAGATGAGTACCTGTCATTGGGACACATGTCACTTGCAGTGAATCAAGAGCCCAAAGGCTATTTCCTTCCTCATCATCATCATCATCGGCACTACAACCGGGAACCGGTCTTGGCCTTATTTAGCAAGTCCTGAGGCTTGTTAAATTGTCCATAATGATTTATTTTGTCTGGGCAAGGTCATTAGTCTTGCGCCAGGGGCTCCCCGACGGGGAATCGAACCCCGGTCTCCCGGGTGACAGGCGGGTATACTAACCACTATACTATCGAGGAGCCCTCATCATGCTGTAGTAAAGGAGAGCAGCCTAACCACCAAGATTCGGGTTGTTTTCGATGGTTTCGCAAAAACGACAACGGGTGTTTCATTAAACGACACTCTCATGGTAGGTCCCAAACTACAGGATGACTTCTTTGAATTGCTCTCACTATTTCGTTTTCACATTTTCGTCCTCACGGCTGATATCGAAAAAATGTATCGACAAGTTCAGATAAATTCAGCCGGTGCAGAGTATCAAAAAATTCTCTATCGACGCACTATGCGCGACCCCATACAGGTTTTCAAGCTCAACACTGCCACTTATGGAACAGCTTGCGCATCATATTTGGCCATAAAGACGCTGTTCAGACTAGCTGATGACGAAACGAACAACTTTCCCAAAGCTGCTCAAATATTGCGCAAGGATTTTTATGTAGACGATCTACTCACAGGAGCGGATACTCTAACCGAGGCCATCCTGATCCGTGATGAACTCTGCTTGAGAAAATGGGCTTCGAGCCACCCAGCGCTACTTATCAAGGAGCAAGAACGTCCTGACCATTCGCATATGTCTCTAGACCCCGATTCGAACATAAAGACTTTGGGCATACGCTGGAACTCTCGCAAGGATTATTTCTTTTATATTGTCAATATTGATAAACTAAACAACAGCACTAAAAGAGGCATATATTGTCTCAAATTTTTAAAATTATTTGATCCGTTGGGACTTTTAGGCCCCATCGTGGTATATGCCAAGGTGCTGATTCAGCTACTGTGGAAGGCAGGGGTTCCGTAGGACGAATCTGTCCCTATGGAAATCCATTCGGCATGGTCTGCGTACAAAGACCAGCTCCACTTAATCGAAAACCTCAAATTTCCTCGTGGAGTAACCATACCCAATGCAGTTAATGTACAACTGCATGGATTTTGCGATGACAGTGAAAAGGCCTATGGAGCTTGTTTTTATTTAAAAACCGTCGATCCTAAAGGCCAAGTGCATATACGTTTGATTGCATCCAAATCGCGAGTCGCTCCTGTCAAACCGCTAACAATACCCAGAATGGAGCTCAGCGCAGCCGTGTTACTGACTCGTCTGCACAACAGCATATGAAAGAGCATCTCAAAGGAAATATATGAGGTCTATTTCTGGTCTGACTCCACCATCGTACTGCACTGGATAAGCACTCCCGCGCACAAGCTAAAAACGTTCGTATCAAATCGTGTGTGCGAGATACAAACAAATGTATCCAGATGTTATTGGAATCATATCTCTTCCAAAGACAATCCTGCGGATCTCATTTCTCGTGGGCAGCTTCCTTCTGAGTTCGTGGAAAGTAGCCTTTGGTTTAATGGTCTGTGGGGCTTTTCAGGGCCCGGGGAGCCACGCATCGCTCGATCCCCACCATTCCCAGCATTGCGACTTACCTGGAAGTCGAATCTTCAGCAAGATAATACAACCTTGCTACGGCCTTAACCGCCAACCAAATTGCTGGAATTAATTCAGTTATCCCAAAGGATAACTGACATAAATACCTTTTAGGCAGCTTACCTTTCTTTGGGGGGTTTTTCCAAACCCCTTTCTCCACGATCCTTTCCTGAAAACATTAAGTCCACGGCAAGGATTATCACCTAGCCGTGGCATCGAAAATTTCACCCTCGGGCATGCATTGCACCCAGTGCATCACGTCCCCATTACCTTATGCCATGGAAACAAAATCAACACGGAGTTCCAAATTTACTCGTTTTTGTTTGTCCATGTCAAACTAAGCGTGCGGCTACCGGGTCTCATCAGTTTGCCACCGTCGACAAGGTTTCGGCCGACGCAAAGTAAACATTCCCCGCATCACCAGCAATAGCTGGTTTTCTATTATCGGTTTCCACCGATCATGGACCGCAAACAAGCAACGAATTGAATGTGGCCATCAAGTGTTTACTTTTAACAACTGGCAATGGCTGCACCCTATATTCGTTTGCAATACCTAAACATCGCATTCACATCTGCCGGATTGTTTATGGTATACCAATTCCCCATTAACGGCCGCCAACCGTCGGCGGACCTGGGAAATTGCATGTCCATCAACCAAATGTTGGTTTATGGCCTCTCCTAGGGTGACCAGATCTTCGGTTTGTTTTGTTTTTACACCAGAGGGTTCGGTTGCCGACAAGCATTACACAATCAATTGTGTACACAGCCGCAGGCCCATGCATTGTTTGCATACCCATTACCAGGAGATGCAATTACGACGCTCACATCCATCCTCGTTCACCGGACGATCGTATGCGACGCATACACATACATGCGAAATGTATGCCATATTTCCTGGTCCAATCACGATTGACTGCCTCGAGTTGATCGTGTAGCTCCTCCCCTTTTATGGTTTTTCTTTGCGATGTCATTCTGATGGCGGCGAATGGAAGCCAGTCAGATTTTAGCTACCGAGCAGAGAGACGTTAATTCTTAATCTGGTCAGCTGTGAGTAAAGATGTGCGTCGATAAATTCGCGAGTGGAAAGTTAATTTTAGTTGCAAAATATCGGTATTCCTAAGAAAAGTTCGTATGTTGAATTTCCCAAATAGCATTTTATTGAATTAATGTGATGGAAAGTAACAGTGAAGAAATAGTAAGAAACGGAAAAAATAAGTTGTTTCAACTCTCTTCTTTAATTGATATGATATTTTCTTGTGACCAGTTTTAAAGTAATGTAACAAAATTCAGACATATGTGCACAAATTTGAATAAAACTTTGACAAAAATTCAGTGTAATGTAATAAAGCTTATATGAACTTTGAATGGAGATTTGACTTTTATTCGTTCGAAAGTAATACGGTGGAATATCAGTGAATTCCTGTCTTTGCCGACACACCATAGCCGATAAATACCCACAGGTCCATCATGGTTAAAGGATCAAGATTCGTCGTGGCCGAATATATTATATATATATTCGTTAAATAAGTTCCTTAATCATTTAAATTACATTACATTTTCCACATTTTCCACTCTCTCGGACAGGAAATTCTCGATTTTAACGCGCTCACCCTTATCTGTTACTGGTCTTTTTCGTTTCACCTCTTTAGATAGATTTTCCTTAGGATCTTTTTCCCCTATTCATCTAACAGGATCTTTCCGCTTGTAGGCTCGTTTCACTTTGGGCTCGATAAAAGTCCCCTCTATTTTTACCCTTGGCTTCCTTCACATCTGTCTGTCAGGATCTTTCGACATTAGGATTGTTTGTTTCTCTTACCTTCGTTAGGATCGATTTCCTCGGATTTTCTTTAGATAGGTTCATTCCATTTGTAATTCGGAAGATGAATTTACCGAAGGAATATTTCACCCAAAATAATATGCGAATCGAATATTTGAAGCGCGCGAAAATTAATATCCAATTATAAAAACGCGAAACTAATAACAATGAATATCACAATCGGGTTGAAAGATATTTTGGATTTCGTACCGGTGTTTAACGGTAACCCGGACGAATTGGATGATTTTGTTTCTTGCGGGGATATTATTTTTTCAGAGGCACAGGACGACAGTCAGCATGCTTTCTTCCTAAACGTATTGAAAACCAGACTACAGGGGCCAGCATACGACCACATCCGGTACAAGGTCATTTCAACCTGGAATGATCTTGCTTCGGAATTAAAGGTAGAATTTAAAATTCTCACCTGTTGGTCAGCGAACACAAAACAGTCTGGTGATAGCCAAACAAGATAGCAAGGAAGATGTGAAGGAGTTTGGAAACACACTCACACACCTCTTGCATCTGCTGGACAAAGCCACGTTTGAAAGTACTGTCGAACCTGCGGTGCAGCCATATCTCTTCGAGGAAAATAGGAAACTCGCTTCACACACGTTTAAAGATGGTCTTAGATGTTCTGATTTAAAATTTCTAGTTAAAGCACGAGGTACCTCAAGTCTTAGAGCAGCAATCAATTACGCTCTCGAGCAGGCCCCACGACTAGGCAATGACACTCTGAAACTTGCTAATAATTCCAAATAAAGCCAACCAGCAATTTGCCAATCGTGCAATAGGTCTGGTCATACTTCTGCGACATGTCGTCGAAAAGAAAATGTTTCTAATCCTATCCCCCAAATTACGGCGGAGTTTGAACACCTCCAATGCACATATTGCAACAAATTTTATCATTCTCAAGCAGAATGGAGAAGACGATCCCATTTCAAAAGTCAAAACGACTCTCCATCAAATAAAAATTATTTTAGAACTCAGCCCACTTCTACCGCAAACGTTTGGAGAAGTGGAGTAATAAAGAAAACGAACAGGGTACAATTAATAAAAATTTATTCAGAGAAATTAACTACGGGAACATTTGAACAAACAACGTTAGAAGCTAAGGATATAAACAGGAAGGTAGAAAATGCCTCACTTTACAAGGTGTCGTCTACGGATGAAATTGGCATTCGAGATAATAGGGCTAAAAATCAGAGGCAGGACGATCGAGAGGCCCATCAAATAGAGGGAGTAGCGACCGAAGATCTTATCCAACAGTCAACATCTGAATCCGTTTGTCTACGGGCCGGATCTGATGTTTCGACAAAGACCCCTGATTATACTATCCTAACACCTCTGTGGGGCTTTTCAGGGCCCGAAGAACCTCGCATCATTTTCAACCCCATAAAAACCCTATAAACCCCATATCTACCCTTAAGTCGAATCACTGCCAAGATCACACAACCTTGCCATAGTATTCAACACTGTCCTAAAATGGCTGAAAACAATTCGGTTATCCTCTTGGATAACCGTCATAAATATTCCATCATAGCCGAGAAGCTTTTTCTCCACATCCGGCATTGTATACTTACCTCGTAGCTACAGACCCATCGACCGATCGTTCTATCGACGATATGCAGAGTAGCCACCGTTGACTACCTGCAACCGACTGTATGTCCTTCAAAAATACCACACACCCGATGGAATGTTACCTTGAGCAGAATAAAAGATTACACATCCACCAGTCTCCATGCCCATTAGCGTCCAAAAATACATGCCGGGCTATTCGCTGGCTTGCACATCTGCAAGCCAGATTTCTAATAGCCCTGCAATAGGACATAATGAGCGGGATAACCCAAAGATCAATTAGCCTTTTTTTCTAGTTGCTATGGCAAGCGATCTTCTATGTTACATCACAGAAGACCTAATTGCCGCCGCCAGCATTGTTTCCTTATGCTCCACGAAACACTTCTGTCTATCCGATGTTGACAAAAGAACACGTTTTCGTCCAGGCGGCAATTTCCTAAATAAACAATGTAGTCAAAAGATTCATGCTCTCGGGCAGCCTTGGGTTTTTGCCGATATTTTATCACCATCATGGGAAAACCATTCTCATGATTTATGACTGCATTTTCTGCCAGCCTAAATTTCCGTCCCTCTAATTGACCAGATGTGTATTGGAATTTCCCTGGTACGCCAGAGGTATCCGATACTACAAGGGAAGTTGAGGACGATTTCTACGAGGAGTCTGTCAATAACCTTTACGGTAGGCACTTCTTCTTGGAGTCAGATTTCATCGCCCGAAGCGTGCGCAAGGAGTCAACTTCACGTATGTGAAGTTCTGTCGCGTCTTTACACAATCGAAGAGTTCGTGTGCGCGTGATAAAAATAATTATTGCCGATTTAGAATGCGACGTTGTGTTATAAAGTCGTGTACATACGTTATATACCAAGTGCACCGTCTAAGTTTAAAAATTAAGCAATAGAACGAATAAAGGCACGATATTGTTTAATCGTAAGGATTTTTTTTACCGAAATAAAAGAGACATTAAAATAAATTCAGTGCGTTTGATTTTACACCGTGGAACAATTTCAGCCGCAGACATAGGTGGTGTTTTTGTGCAACCTGCATCCTTGCCGATGCCATCATAAAAAATACCCACACCTCCCTCTCCTTTCATATTCTCAAATCCTCCGACTTCTAGCAACAACACGTCCAAGTTCATAGAGCACAAACTGAAAACCCCGGCAAAATGTAAGCCTGAGGAACAAGAAATTTCAGCTAAGTGTAAGCCTGCGGAACAAAGAGTCCCAGCAGAACTTAAGCTTGAAAAGCCGCAAGATCTCCCAGCATCCGATAAGCCTGCGGAACAAAGATTCCCAGCGAACAGTAAGACTGAGGAACAAGAAGTCACAGCAGAATATAAGCCTGCCAAGAACAGCTGTATCAAAACATCCCTTTTAAATTACTTGTTTGTCTGCATCGTTTCCCTCGTTTCTCTAATTTTTCAAACTTTAAAATGGGTTCTATAAATTAAACATAAAAATAAACAAATGATCAAAATCCCTTTAACAAATAAAACAATGGTTGATTTTCCAAAATTTATTATGAATTCTGCATCCTTTAAAATGCCTTTCATAGATGGTTTGACTGCCCAAACTTTGAAAAATGTTACACAACCGAACGCTAAGAAGACATGGAAAATTTTTCACAAATTTAAAGAAAAACTTAATTTGAACAAATGGATTTTCCTTTATTATTCAAACATATATGTATTCTCACCTCTAAAAATAAACAAAATAAAAACTATGTGTAAATTAAATAGAAAATATATAATTAATAATATTGAATTCCCCTCTAACAAATTATTGTACAAAAACAGAATAGATACACATACATACTAACGCAAATAAATAAAATAAAACAAACAACCAAATTTATGTATCTAAAAGAAAATTGTCTATAATAAACAAAGAAAATTTATAAATATTAGAACAGTATTAACAACTCAGGAGATAATAAGTAAAATATAACGCAAATAAATCTTTGAATAGCTTATATTATGAAGAGAATCTCCCCAAATTCATATTATTATCACATAAATGATGTAACAAATATTAAGCCCCTCAATAAAACGGATTTTGTAAACATTATATAGCTAATACTTATATATAAAAGCTTGACATAAAATAAACAAATAAACTGTCTTGAATTACTCAAATTGAAAGCTGTAAATGACAGTTTGAATAATTTTAAGTTAGCAAAAATTAATAATAAACAAAACAGAATCTATATAATAAATAATATTATATACAAATATAAAAATTTCGAATACTTATGTAATTACAAAACATTCTTCAATTAACCTAACCACATATATCCTAAGAAAAATAAGGAACTAACATTTTTTACTTTAAATCAAAAATGAATTTTAAAAATTTAGAATTAAAACTTTCTTTATAATACATGAAAAAAGAAAATAATAAAAATAAATAAATAAATACACGACAAATAAGGACAACGAAAAATCCTCAAAAGAAAACAGAAATATACTCTGTTAATATTTTAAATTTTTATATAAGACACCCTTTGTAATACAATACACCATTACGGCTTCCAAAAAAAGAAAAATAATAAAAAAAAAAAAAAAATACTGTAAACAACATTTTTAATACATGAAATTGCAACATAACCGTTATATGATAATAAAACAATGAATTTAAGCCCCTAGTCTAACACACATACGTAAACTTTAGAAAAATATAACAAACTACGGAAGAACACTCTACCGTAAACTAAGAAAATCAAACAAAAATTTTGAATAATACTTAAAAACAAGAACAAAAATTTGAAAAGGAAACAAGCTAGATTTAAAGTAACGATTGTAATTTTAAATCCTAAAATATGTAAAGAATCGCGATAACATCATCCTTTATTCCCAATCACTCCATTTTCCAGAAAATTAATCTCATAAAGATCAATTTTGTTTTTTTTCAAGGAGGGGAGGATGTAGTGCTCTGAAAAGCCCTACCACCTTTTTCCCCATTTCCACGTCCAAATCCTATCAAAATCCGGATTAACCCAAACATAAACCAAAATTCGCAATAAACGAAGCAAACATTCGTTTGTCGCTTAACATTTGCCCCCACGGCATAATTAAATCCAAATTTTAAAAATTAAAATCAAATTCGCAATAAACGAAGCTAATATTCGTTTATTGTTCTACATTAGCTCCACGGCATCATGAAAATTCAAAACCCAGAGATACGTTATCTCAATCTGGGAAAATTCCATCAAATAGAACAAACAAACCCGAATCCCTTTCTACATATCCACATCTGCGAAATAGTTTCGTAAGAATTCAAGAAATTGAATTCTTATCTAAAGTAAACACAACATCTCACTCAGGATACCCAAAAATCGACATTGTTGTACGAAAATGTGTATTTTCGAGATACACAATCTCGATTTGGTTTCATTTATAAGGGTGATGAAATTCGTATTCAAGGATCAGTCTTAATTTGCATCCGAAGCAGTAGCACGCCAGTAAATTAAATTAAGTCAAATAAAATAAAAAGCATTTTTATTTGGCCTACCCGATTCCCAGGAACCAATTAAACGATCGGTTGTCACTCTTCCCGGGGGCCCCGGAAGCACGGTTGCGACCGCAACGAGTCCCCTCAGGAGGAGACAAGCTCCCTGAGAGAAGGACCACTACAGTCACATCCGCTGGTTGCACGCATGACGTGCAGCTTTTATAACAAAAAGGGGCACACATACGATGAGTGCCTAAGAAGGAGAAATACTCCGTTCTGCCGTGATTGCAGAGAATATGGGCACGACGTAAAAGATTGCCGTGCGCATTATGCACCACCACAACGTAATCCCAGACCACCCCCACCAAATAGGCAAAATTATCAGCAGAGGAAGTCCCAAAGGAAATCACATCCGGGACCCAACCAATCGTCTATTTCCAAAAACCCAGCAACATCAAACCACCGAGTGTATATTATTCGAAGTTGCTGCGAGTTTTGTGGCCGTAAGGGTTACACGTGAGACAAGTGCAGATACAGGACAAAGTATGGCAGGAGGTTTCCAGGAAAAAACCCCGACGACAACACGGTCGGCGGAATAAAGGAAATAACGACAATTGCTCTGGTAGTTCCGAGTCTTTGCAGACCCGGAAGCACGGCAAACGCCGGAAGCCCCGACCACGACCCCGTCAGCCCACGATGGAAGAAAGCCGCTCCAGCTCTACCAGCTCGGACCCCGCTAGATCTCAAAAGCAGACCAAAAGCCCACCTTCAGGCTCGGCGAGCCGCAAGCCCCGACCCTAGCCTCGACCCCATACAATAAACGGGCCAATACCAAATTTGTCCGTAATACATTGAACTAAACGTTCAATTTGCCCATATCAAATTCAATATCAAAGAAATTGAAGTAAACGTTCAATTTGACCATATTGACTACAATATAAATCCAAAACGTGATATACGAACCAGATGTTCAGCACGTAAATTCCCCTGATTCCAAATCTGCGGACCAGATGGCCAACTCTCAAGTGAAGTTGGTAAAAAGCATAAAATGCACGGCAACACCGTTCCCTTAATCCTATTCAAAGAAACATTTCATATACGGAACAAAGGACGGCGATCGTAAAAACACTCGCTGAACAACAATACCCATAATATACAAAATATCTTTGGCTCCGATCTTCATTAAAAAAGAAATTGCCAAGTCTGGGCACTGTGAGAAATCCCAGGTAATACTTAAGGGATTCCAGGCGGTTGCCGATCCAAGGTAAAATACCTTGGGATCAGACAAAGCATGTGTGGGCTCACAAAAGAGATCCTAATACAAAGGATCTCGAGTGCGATCATCGCAACACGTTGCCTTATGTTAGCGAAAAAAAGAAAAAAGGTTTTGCTGCAATCAAACGCTCGGAAAAGGAGAGGAGTTGGTTGTGAGTTGTTGACGAAAACGGTCATCCGCGAAGAGTTGAGTATAAGCGGAATCGGTCTAGCTGGTATAATGGAAATAGTAGGAATTAGAAATAAATTAAAAAGGAACTTGCGACTCCGTAATACAACAAATTAAGGCAATACCCATAGTGACCGTCCGGTATGCGATCAATTTTTATAAGAGTGCAGTATATAGTGAGTCAATAGAGTGAAACATCCCCGTAAACTTATTGTAAATAAATACAACAAAACCATAGTATAGTGAATACACAGAGTAGAAATATCCTCGTAAACCTCTTTTAAGTGAATATAATCAAAACATAGTATAGTGAATACACAGTGTGGAATATCCTGCTAACCCTCTTTTAAATAAATACAACAAGAGGGACACATACTCATTGAGTTTCATTTGTGTAAAACTAAGCTGGTTTGGTGTGGAAGGTATATGTACTAGCCACCGGTGGAGAGAGGAAAGAGACGAGATCCAACCCGTCTCTTGGACAAACAGTAAGTCGTTTCTATATGAAACTAATTTATACAACACCGTAATCGACGATTATAGTTCGATGTAAGAGTTATAAAAAAAACAAATAAAGTACCTTCAGTCCTGGAACTGAATATATGTTTAAAAAAAGCTGTGTAAAATTAAATTGAATTAGGAACAATAAGGGCAATGTTCACGGCACATCCTCAAGAGTTTTAATTGTTCCTGTGTCCTGGGTGCTCATTGATCAAAGTTCCTCAACATCAAGTGGGATTTTAGTGAAACAGTGCCGTACGCCGGTACACCTTATATAAAATACGTAACCCCGGTGTGTTCTCATTTTTCTCAGTTTCAGATATGGCATATCCCCCCCACCAGCGGTAAGGGATATAGACAAACAAGTCAAGCATAGGGCTTGCACGTTAGGCAAACGGCTTAAACGTTTTGATTTTGAGGTATTCAGTGGCATTGCGCCGACTATCAACCCCAACCATCACACTAAGGGTGTTGCACCCTGGTGTCTGTTAGGTGCTGTAGGGGTTAGGTTCGGCTCTGAAACCAGGTCAAAGGAGCCCTGAACAAACAGTAAGTAAACAGTAAAATTAAAGTCATAACGTTTAAAGTAATGTGATACTAATAGTAAATTAATATTCGATAAAGCGAAGTGGCCCTAATATTAAAATAATATTGTTTAAAGTAATGTAACACTAAAATTAGACTCATAACGTTTGAAGTAATGTACTACTGAAACTAAAGTGACAGTGTAAGGTAATACTACAGTTGAGTAATCTTGTTCCAATGAGTGACAAAGAGGACAAAGACCAATAAAACCCAACATTACTAAGGAGAACCTGTGAATTTTTATTGCATCCGGAACAGCGAGGACCCTGGCCCGTTGGAGTGTAGTACTCTGAAAAGCCCTACCATCTCCTTTCCCCACTCATATCCAAATCCCTATACCCAAACTCATATTTACAAAATCCATTACCCCGATCCAATACAAAATCCCGATAAACGAATCAAATATTCGTTTATCATCCATACTCATATTTCCAGAACTTCCTAAAAACAAAACACCACAATTCATATCATCGCATGAAAACAAACTCATGTTCCTACAAATCCTTATCTTTATCTCCATTCTTGCCAGATGTGTACATTCTAAAAATAGATATCACACTCCTTTTCTCCAGTACTCGACTCCAATCCTGTTTGCATTTCGATGCATCCGCGATACAAAATCCCGATAAGATTTTGTATATAAGGGTGATGAAATTCAGATTCCAGATCAGTCTCATTTGGCGTCCGAGGTGTAAGGACGCCATAAAAACAAAATAAATTAATAAAATAAATTTAAAGTATACAAGAAGTAGTTTTAATTGAGCCTGGCCGTTTCCCAGGACCGTATTCAGCAATCGTTCGCTTGTCTTCCTCGTTGATCGAGAAGCACGGAAGCGAACTGTACTACAGCAGCATTGACGGGAGTACAGAGAACACGTGAGTCCCCATGTTATTTTATCTACAGGTTTACTCTAGGGGTATGCAGAGTGAACGAACGCCCGTTTACATCAAAACCGTACCAACAAAGTACCCCATTTCTACATCCATTAAACATTACCACTTCGAAACACAAAAACCCCTGACAACCCAGAAGAGTAGTGACTAGCCACTACCTAGGAGTGGTATTGCAGAACCTGAGAGAAACTAACCAGCAGCGTGTCCAAACCGAAACATACAACACTCATATAAAATCCAACAAAGGGGTAAACTCCAACAAAATGACACAACCAAATGCACGTCTGCAATTTTATGATCCTTTAAAGGTTTGTTTACCCAAACCATATCCCACAGGAAACATCCATTTCCATTCTCCTTACACAAGGTAAAACAAACAACTTGGGCCATAAAACGAGCAACACGTTTATTTTATCGCCATCGACATTGAGGATCGTAAATGCGCATTAGCAAGATCCCCTGTTGATTGTTCTTTTGTGTTTCCTCTTTTGATCCTAACCCAGGAAAGATAAAGAAAGGAAATGGCGTCTGGCAAAGGGGCCATGCGGACAAAAGGATATATCCTTCGATCGGCAAGAGTCTTCGTTCGGGGAGACGTAGGAAAAAAGGATGGGGGTGGTTTTTAGTGATCGACCGCGACGGTCGAATGTGCGAAAACGTGTTCTGTTGTGCGGTGCAGCATGCGACTGTTTTGAGCACAAGTCAAGCTCTGAAGGTCGGATCAGTGATAAACAGCCTCATTAGGCACAGTCCATAAAAGTTAAGCAACACAGTGTAAAATGAAAATAGAAGACCAAATATAAACACATAAAACAAAAAGAAAAGGAAGTGTTTTTCTTATGTATTTCCTTGGACTCCGAGACTTCCTCCCCGTATCACAAAATTGCTGAAAATCCTGGTATGATCCTTGAGCGTGGTGGATCTGTGGCGGTTCCCATAAACGCCACTACTCACCTTCCCAAATTACTTAAAAGCTTCCAATCTGGAAGCTCCCATAACCGCATTGTTCTTTGCTAATGCAATGGCGTTAGCACCTACAAAGCTACAAGCATTAAGGTTATCTAATGCATAACCTTAAAGTCTCTGTAGAAGTAATTTCTCCCACAAGGGCATTTTCCATGCATCAACGCATCGCCAAAATGTTCCTAAAAGAATTCTCAAGCATTCATAGTTCATGTGCATTTTCCGAGAAGAATTCTTTATAGACCAAGAATCATATTCCTGAAAAGAAACAATTTGGTTCACATAATATGTAACCACATAATCAGGGAATCTTATCCTTGCGTCGGCTATTCCCAGCCTCACCATGTGTACAACCATTTTCCCTACATACACAATGGCCGGCGATTCCTTTGTCCAATGACCAAAGCAACGTCGGTCAGCTTGTTTATGCAGCTGCAATAAACCGACCAGCGATTCGTTTATTCAATCTACAAACAATTACCGCATCTCCAGCATTTCCTAATGCAGACACGAACCCGGTTTCTACCGCAGCCAGAGATGCCATTAGCACCCAATGAGATACAGCTTGTTTATTTAGCCGAACTTGCAGCGGTACCGCCAAACCCCACGGTACAGTTACCTAAAAACCCCCATAACCACAAGTCTGCATAAGCGTTCGCTAATGCAATTCGCATTAGAATCTTAAATGCTTCACGCATTATATAGATCAAATCTATAGTCTTTAAGTCCCTGTAAAGAAAACTTACCTTTCATGCATTCTCTTTGCATACCAATCATACGTAAAATTTCTTTATTGGCTTATCAGGAATTCGAAATCAATTTCGGCATCTACGTTGCCAAGCAAATCTTCCTAAACGTATTCCTGAAAACAGGATTTGGATACATACTTTGTAACCTTCACCAGGGATCATAAATATTGCGCCGTCTATTTTCCAACTTCGCCATGTGCGCGATAAATTTCTTTGTGTACACAGTGGCCGGTTACCTTTTTCTCCCAGCTATAAAATTCTCTGACTCACACAATGTGCAAACCAAAGCAAATAGGCATTCCGCGTCTCTTGGCATCAATTGAATTCAAAGCATAAACAATGAAAATATAGAATCCGTTTCCCACAAATGGATTTCCCTGCATATTCAAATGCTAGCAAGGGATTTGTTTCGTCCACCAACCCATTAGCACCCTTCCCAATGTCTATTCGTATATTTACACAACGGCATCATTCGTCTAAGACTTTTATGATGCCCTCGTCACATCTTTTCTTTTACCATTTTTCTTCGCTGTATCGTCGTCGATTTATTTAGACGCGTGCACTACATAGACGACGATCTTTTCAATCCTTTTGTCTTTACCGCCTGTCCGCTTCGTTTACCCATTGCCCTCGGGCACGTGTAAACCACACAGATCTGTACGATCGCACACATACCACTATGATCATAATTAGCGAGTGATCTCTGCACGAGGTGATTATCGCTGAGTCGGTATTCCAACCATTAGACCGATCGGTCGAGCCGTCCATCATACCCTGTAGGGTGTGCACTTTCGTGCTCACCCTCGAGTGTGTCCCTTCGCGGAGTTGAACCAGTTTAACTGACAATCGTCACACGAGTCAAAATTATACACGAGAGGAGCGCGGTCGTGGGTTTTAAGTGTTCGTTATCTAAGGGTGTTCAGACTTCGAGTTGCTCGGGTAGCAATTGCGTTACTATGAATTTGAAACGGTAAAAACAAAGTGAATCTGTGCGTTTTATTTATTTCGACCAGCGTGTTACGGCCACAACCACCCATCCCATAAAACCTACCTCTTTGGAACTCACCCCAAACCAGGGTTGAATTATTGAGTCTTAATCCAACCATTAACCAGAGCGGTCGTCTTCCACCCCCTTTAGCGTGTGCATCGGAGTGCACACGCCCGGGAGTCGTGTTTATTCCTTTTACGCCGTCGAGACCCTTTTAGTCAGTGTGTTTTAGTTTAATTAACGACAAAGAAAATGTATTCGGGTCAGTGATAGTTAATTATAATAATGCTCAGTTGGGCTTTAGAGTAGCTTATCATTTAATAAGGAAATAATTGTTAAATTCCCTACGTCTATAGTAGTTCCGAAAAAGAAAGATAATAAATAAAAGCGGTAATCAACAGCCACAAAGAACAGTGTTTCATTGTACTGTGGCGGTTCCGCCAAACCCCACGGTTCGCTTTCCTAAAAAAAAACCCATAACTTTCACCCAATCTCATAATTTCGCTAATGCAATCGCATTAGCACCTTAAATGCTTCATGCATCAAATAGATCCAATTTATGTAACCTAAAAGTACCTGTAAAAGAATTTTTACCTTTCATGCATTTCTTCGCATGCAATTCCCGTAAGAATCCTTTCCTAGCTTATCAGGAATCCCAATCTCACTAAGTACATTTCCCCCTAGATGAATTCCTGAAAACAACAGGATTTGGTTTACATATAATGTAACCATCATAACAGGGACCATACACATTGCGTCGCCTATTTCCCGCCCTCACCAAGTGTATCATAAATCACCATACATACACATTGGCTGGCGACCTACACCCAAGAAACCAAAACAAATATAGGCATATCGCGTCTCTTGGCACCAAATAAATCCTACGGCATGCAAATAGGGGTGGTATACCTACCCTTGGCAGCGATGCAATAAACACCAATTCACGGTAATCTGTGGGGCTTTTCAGGGCCCGAAGAACCCCGCATCATTTTTAACCCCTTAAAAATCCTATAAACCCCATATCTTGTTACGTACCAAAACCACCCACCCAAACATTCATACCGGGCGAAGCCCCAATCAATTTCGGATCACATATAGTGAATCCCAGGCAGATTGACTAATGTACCAATCAGCTAAGGAAATATAACCATAGAGTCCAGACATACATCTGAGAACAATACTCAATGGCGACACCGTTTCCTTTAATCCATTCTAAGGATACGTTTCCTAAACGGAAAAAGAGCGGTGCATGTAAATAGGATTGATGGACAACAATAGCATTAAGATGTACAAAATATCTTTGGCACCGTTGTCCATTAAAAAGTAATTACCAAAAACACTCGTGGTAAATGTTTAATGACCTATGGAAATTGTCGATCCTAGGAAAATTACCGAAGGATCAAACAAAAGATCGATGGCTCACAATAGAGATCCGGATACAAAGGATTTTATGTGAGGCCAGCGAGAAAACAAAAAAGGAAAATAACACGTTGCTTTTAGGTAACGTGGAAAAAAGGTTTCCTTCCGATCAAACGATCGAGATAGAGTCGAGTTGGTTTTGTGAATTAGTCCAGAACGGACACATGAATAATTTTTCGGGAGTTGGTTTTGGAATTTTGACCGGAACTGGTCTGTTACGTGGATGATAGTGATAAAAGTGTCGGTGGTTCTAAGTCGGTGGTAAAGCAAATATTTGTGATAATAAAATGTAAAGCATGATTATAAAAACTTGACGATAATTAAACACGTCAGTATTTATATTAATAAAATGTAATGCATGATTATAAAAACTTGACGATAATTAAACACTTCAGTATTTGTAAATAAAATGTAAAACGTGATTGTAAAGTAAAATACAATATGGTAAAGTTTACTGTTTCTCCTCGGTGCATTAGAGATCAAACCTGACCTACATTTTACAAAGGACTAATAAGTGGGTGGTAAATAAAGTAAAATCAAAGTTCAATAAGATTTTCGTGGTGAAAAGGAAGAAAAACCTAACAATCTACCCTTAAATCGAATCCCTGGCAAGATCACACAACCTTCCTATAGCATTCACCACTTTTCTAAAATTGCTGAAAACAATTCGGTTATCCCCACGGATAACCGACATAAATACCCCGAACAGGGCTATGGAGCATTTTCTCTATATTCGGCATGGCATACTTACCCTTTATTTACAGACCCATCGGCCGATCGTCCTATCGACGATATACAGCGTAGCCATAGTTGGCTACCTGCAAGCGATCGAGCGTTATTTAAAATAACACACACTCGATTCATCGACCAACGAAATGTTACATTCTTAGCAGAATCAAAGTGTACACAAACATTGTCGCCATGCCCATCAGCGTCCAAGAATACATGCCGCGCTATTAGCGGGCTTCCACGTCTTCAAGCCAGATTTCTAATAGCCCTTCAATAGGACATAATGGGCGGGATAATAAAAAGACCAATATCTCAAAGACCAATGAACCTTTTTTTTTTAGTTGCTATGGCGAGCGATCTTCTGTGAATTTTACATCACAGAAGACCCAATTCCCGCCGCCACCATTGTTCCTTTATGCTACCCGAAACACTTCTGTCTATCCAATGTAGACAAAAGAAAACATTTTCGTCCAGGCGGCAATTTCCTACACAAATAATGTAGTCGAAAAGATACATGCTCTCAGGCAGCGTTGGGTTTCTGTTGATATTATATCAACATAATGGGAAAACCCTTCCCATGATTTATGACATTTTTCTGCCAGTCTCTATTTACCAGATGTGTATTGGAATTTCCCTGGTACACCAGAGGTATCCGATACTACAAGAACTGTTGAGGACGATTTCTCCCTGAGTCTCATAATAACCTTTACGGTATGCACTTGTGGGGCTTTTCAGGGCCCGAAGAGCCATGCATCGCTCGATCCCCACTATTCCAGGCGAACGACTTACCTCTCGGTCGAACTTCAGCAAGGTTGCGTAACCTTGCTACGGCATTTACCCCCAGCCAAATCGCTGGAATTAATACGGTTACCCAATCGGAAAACTGTTTTGAATTTCTGTTAGGCAGCTTACCTATTCTGAGGGGGTTTTCCTTCCAAAACCCCTTTTTCTCCAACACCACCCCTTAAAGACATTAAGTCCGCGGCAAAGATTATCACCTTGCCGTGGCATCGAAAACTCACCCTCGGGCAGGCATTAATTCCTAAAACATTAAGTCCACGGCAAAGCTTATCACCTTGCCGTGGCATCGAAAATTCACCCCCGAGGTGTACATTATTTCCTAAAAAACATTAAGTCCACGGCAAAGCTTATCACCTTGCCGTGGCATCGAAAATTCACCCCCGAGGCGTATATTATCTCCTAAATAAAAAGCATAAGTCCACGGCAAAATCATCACATTGCCGTGGCATTTGAAATCCTATCTTTAGGCATACGTTCTGCCAGGGCAGCTTGTTTCCATAGCATTATGCTATGGAAACAACATCAACAAAGAGTTCCTTGTTGACTCGTTTATTTGTTTGCCCATGGCACTTCTCGCATGCGGCTTTTTGGTCCCATTGATTTGCTATCGCCGACAAGGTTTCTGCTGACGCAAACCAAACATGTCCCTGATTACCAGCAATCGCTGGCTTCCAATTATCGGTCCCCACGTTCAGAGACCGCAATCAAGCAACGATCAAGATGCAGCCAGAAAATGTTTACTTTCAACATCTGGCAATGGCTGCACCCTATGTTCGTTGCAATGTTTAATCATCGGCAACCGAAATGATGATTTATGGCCTCCCATTAGGATGACCAAATCATCGGTTTGGGTCTTTCACACCCCAGATGCTAGTATTTACATTCTTGGAAAATGCACTAGCGATGTTGCCCTCCATCCGCGGTCGCCGAACGATCGTATGCATGGCATACGCACACATGCGTAATGTATGCCTATTCCGTCCGGTCCAATCACGATTAACTACCTCGGGTTAATCGTGTAACTCCGCCTCCTTTTCAGTTTCTTTTGAGGTTTTTCCGTTTCTTTGGTGAGCTCTAGTCACCAGTCAGATTTTAGTCACCAGTGCAGAGGGACGTCACCCAAAAAATCTTAAGCTGGTAAGCTGAGAGTAGATGTGCGTCGATAAATTCGCGAGCGGAAAGTTAATTTTAGTTGCAAAATTCGGTATTCCTAAGAAAAGTTCGTTCGTTAAATTTCCCAAGTAGCATTTTATTGAATTAATGTAATGTGAGACAGTGAAGAAATATTTTAAACTAATTTAACAAAATTCAGACATATGTGCTCTAATGGAATAAAAATTTAAGAAAATTCAGTGCGGCGTAATAAAACGAATATGAACTTTGAATGGAGATTTGTGTTTTATTCCTCGAACGATCGTTGGGTGTAAAAGGAAATAAGTGTCCGTGTTTTGTCATTCTGACTTTTACCCCACATTGGTGACCGCGAAAGTTTTTTTTTATTCGCGTTTTAAAAAAAGTGAACACGCCACCTCCTGAACAATTACACAAATAGACGGTCGGTCCATATAGTGTTTTTAAACGGTGCGCGACAGAAACATTTAACAGACTTTTAAAGGGCAAGTAGAGCCCCACCCCATCTTTAACACCCGAGAGCGTACTCCAGCAGCAGCCCCATATGTCAGCAGGAACAGGAACAACACTATCATCGGACATGCAGCAGCCACATCACTAACAACAATAGTCAACACAACAGGTACGCACAGTAGTTACGTTTGTACAACCAAATTAGTAATTGAGAGAAACATTATTCACACATACATGTATTTAAATAAATATATTCAAAACCTTTTATACTGTTATCGACTGACAACAAATACGTACACGTATCACTACAAATAAATAATATCCCTGTTTTTAAATAATTATTTTGTAATTCATATTAGTGAGACAATCAAAAACATTAAAAAAAAACAATCCCCTGTTTAAGAACTCAACTACGACAGCTTATTAAGTAATTTAATAATACTTCGATCACTCTTGCGTTGTATATATATTTTTTTGTTTTTTTTTTTTTGCTGTCTTACCTTAGTTTGTTCCTTCGAGGGATTCAGCATTTAAAATTATTGATGATAAACTAAATAAGATTGTTATACGGAAATCTATAATATAAAGAGTCCAGTAGTGATAAAACAAAATTCAAGCGTTCTTGGATTTGCTTTCCCAAAACAGTGACAAACGACATCGTTCTAGAAATTTATACATATGCGTACATATACCAACAAATGTAAAAGCCGTATAAGTGTTTACCTTTTTATCACATTCCCTATCGACATAGATAAATTACGAAACTGAAATTTTATTAAAGAAATAAAATATTAAGATTTCTAGCAAATGCGCTTCTCATTATATTAGCAATCTAAATAGTTCAATAATTACTAATTGTAACGGCAACAAACCGATAACTCGAATTCTTAATTTGCACAACCTTATTGACAGAATAACGATTTTTGTAATCCCCCTTCCGGGGTACTAGCCACAAACAACACAATAAAAATTATCGAGGCACATACTGTAATCATTCGTAAATTCCTAATTCAATAGGCCTGTTTGACATCAATAAAACAACACACCCCTAGAACATTTATAGAGACATTCTATCTCAAGTGTACTTAATTTCGATTGCTTTCCTTAATTTTTATAAAATTTGTAAACCCTTTCGGGTACATCGCAACACGAAACCAGTGTTTGGCGCTCAATTAACTCACACCTCAAACACCACGTTCAATCCGAGAACCACACATTCTCACAGGTTCAATAAAATAACAAAAAATCGAACAGCAACTAGGGAACATTTTTTAAGCTCCTTCAGAGCTTCCCTACCCGAAAATTTAAGAAAACAGAGAAGCTTGGAAGCTACTAGAAGTCTTACACATTGAGACACACGCACGCTAGGCTAACTTAAACCTTTTAAATTTAATTCTGTTTCAATCAGTAAATCGAAGTTTTCATAATTTTAAAATTAACTTGTATATCAATACCGTTCAATCCGTTTATTAGCGACCAATCGACCACTTATTCGCGACTCGAAGCAAGCCCACAACTCGATTCCCCCTTTGGCTCCACTTGACTCCACTTGACTCCACTTCCGACCTTCGCTCGGCTTATTTTGGTTAGGGAAAACCATTGTTTTAGGACATCCGTGGTTCTCTCAACTTCCTGCGACTCCTTTTCACCCATTGGCCTCCTTTCACCTTTCTTCGCGTCCTCTTACGCTTTTGATCCCAGTTTCGCGTCATACAACCCATAATGGTCAACACGAGGAACACCATGGCCAAAAAGGCTCAGGAACAATCCGAGCCCCTTGAATTTCACGACGCCTCCAGCGTCGATTTCCCCACTGAGCAAGTTGATGTTGACCTAGACTTGCCAGTACAATCTGCCCCCCTGCCACCACCGGTTGCCCCCAGTGTCGTTAACCGACCCCAATCTTCTAACGCCCTCCCAACCTCTTCTAACACCCACAGTGCCGGCCAATTGGTGGATTCTGGCATTATAATGCCTTCATCTCGTGCCGGCACCTCACAACAGGCCCATAGGCAACCAGAGTCCCAAGAATTCCACGATGCTTCCAGCCTCGGGAATGGGACTCGTCCTACAAATATAGGGCTTCCCCCCTTCGATGAGGAGGACCCAGACCTGTGGTTTGCAGTGGCAGACCGCATCTTCCAGGCCTCAGCCTTGCACGACGAACAACTTCGTGCAGTCGAGCTGTTGAAAGTGCTTGACCGCACTCAGCGACCGCATGTTGCACACATAATAAGGTCGGCCGGCCGCAACCCGTATAGCAACATGCGTGAAGCCCTGCTCGACGCTTTGGACGAGCTTGGAAGTGTGCGGCAGCAACGTTTAGCCGCTGTAACCAACCTTTCTGGGATGCGACCATCTCTTTTCCTGACCCATTTACGCTCTATAGCGGGGACCAGGATTGGGGACGACCTTATACTGCCTCACTTTTTGAGGTGTCTTCCCCAACATGCCCGTTCGGCACTTATAGCCCAACCCAATCAGAGTTTGGGCTATTTATCCAAAATTGCGGACGCAATCATGGAAAGCTCAGATCAGTATTCTGAGCCTCCAGCGTACCAGGTAGCGGCGGTTTCTCAACACGTCGCCCAGCCTGCACGGCACCCTCGTCTGCCTTTCTCAGCCCCTCAATTGGTCCCGACTCTCCGTTCTCCTCAAACCCAATTGCCTCTTAGAGGGCCCGCCTCAACCAATTTCCCTCAGGGGAATCCAGTGGCAGGCCCCAACCCTAACCAAAGAAATTCGCCCACACAATTAACCCCTGCTGACCTTCGGGCGCTCCAAACCTCACTCCTCCGCGAGATAACTCAATTGCGCGCGGAGGTGAGGAACAATCCTCGAAGCGCCCAGAACCGAGCCATGCCGAGCCGTCCTCTCAATCGGCAGAATTCCTACCAAACTGCCCCTCAGAGGGCCTATATGCCTCAAAACGCCCCACAGAGGGCCAATTCCTCTCAAAATGGCCCTCACCGGGCCAACTCCCAGCGAGCTCCGGCTCGACCTCCCCGTAATGGCAATAGCAATACGCAGAATATCCCTGATAATGCCGTTACTCTGCCTTGGTGCGCCAATCACCAACGATATGGTGATCGCGCATTCAATTGCAAAGCGCCTTGTGGTTGGACGCAACCTTCCACCAACCAAGGGCGCTCTTTAAACTAATTTTGCCGACCGACACCCTCGCGCAATCGGCCGGCACCCATACGATAAGTCGCCTAACCATCCGGGATTCGAAACTGAATATCGCTTTTACCGTCGATACCGGCGCCGATATTTCAGTCCTCCCACGATCGTTTGCTCCGCGCAACCGCGTGCCAGCCGCACTTAAATTGTCAGCTGCAAATAATACGCCGATACTTACGTACGGACGTAAAAAGCTGACACTGCAATTGGGTCTTTGTCGTCCGATCACTTGGCGTTTCGTCATTGCGGACGTGAATGAACCCCTGATAGGTTCCGACCTATTAGGCGCACATAATCTGTTGGTCGATTCGACCCATAACAGACTTGTGGCTCCAACCGCACCCCCCTTGCCCATGACGGCATCACCAGCGGCAACTTCAGGGGCCACAGAGTGCACAGACCCATTCCAGGTTATGGTACAGGAATTTGTGAGTACAACAATTCCTCTACCTAACCAACGCCGACATAAAGCCACGGTGTTTCATCATATAGAAACACGTGGTCCCCCGGTGAGCCAGCGTCCACGTCGACTGGCTCCGGAAAAATTACGTGCGGCGCACGCGGAGTTCGAGCATATGATCGAACTAGGTATCTGCCAACCGTCGGACAGTCCCTGGGCAAGCCCACTCCACTTAGTGAAGAAACGTTCTGGTGAGTGGCGCCCATGTGGCGATTACAGGCTGTTGAACGCAGCAACTGTCCCGGACAGATACCCAATTGCACACCTCTACGATTTTTCGTACAAGTTACGAAGGTGCAATGTCTTCACTACCCTGGATCTCACCAGGGCATACCATCAAATTCCGGTGGCACCAGAAGACATCCCCAAGACCGCAGTCATTACACCTTTCGGACTCTTCGAGTTCAAAGTGATGACTTTCGGCCTCAGGAATGCCGCACAGACATTCCAGCGATATATCGACACGGCTTTACGTGGTCTTAATTGCTGCCATGCTTATCTTGATGATATTCTCATCGCCTCCAAAGACCACGCCGAACATAAACGCCACTTACGTCAGGTCCTAGAGCGCCTCCGTGAATTCGGTCTTGTCATCAACCCAGAAAAGTGTCAATACGCCAAGGAGCAAATCACCTATCTGGGTTATGTCGTTGACAACCAGGGCATTCGCCCACTACCAGACCGTGTGGAGGCCCTCATGAAGTATCCCCGGCCTACTAACGTGAGTGAGCTTCGTCGATTTTTGGGCATGCTGAACTTCTACCGTCCGACCCTGAAGAATGCTGCCCAGATTCAAGCTCCGCTCAATGAATTCTTAAAAGGAGCTAAGCGCAATGATAAGCGCCCCATTAATTGGACAGAAGTCTCAGATCGAGCATTCCAACTGTCCAAAGAACAATTGGCAAATGCCACCTTACTCCGATACCCTCTCGAGGGAGCGGCACTTTCTATCCAATGCGACGCATCGGATACCGCAATCGGAGCCGTCCTTGAACAGGACATTGAAGGCCGCCCGGAACCACTTGGTTTCTTTTCAAGGAAGCTGAGTCCCACTGAGCGACGTTACAGCGCCTACGACCGTGAATTGCTCGCGATCTACAGCGCTGTTAAGTACTTCCGTCATATGATAGAAGGACGTTCGCTCTCAATTTTAACAGACCACAAGCCATTGGTCTATGCGTTCCGGAAGAAGTCGGGAAATGCCTCCCCCCGACAAGAGCGTCAATTCGACCTCATTGGGCAATATTCTACGGAGATAAGGCATATCTCCGGTAAACAGAATGTCACGGCGGACGCCCTTTCTCGAATCGATACGATTCATTTGCGTACCGCCTTGAATAACACTGACCTTGCCCTAGCTCAAGAGGAGGACGAACAGCTCAAGTCCCTCCTAACTGCCGATACGGCACTAGAGCTCAAGAAAATTACCCTTCGCGACCCTTTGGGCGAAATCTGGTGTGATGTCTCCACTGGAACCGCTAGACCTTACATTCCCGAGAAACTTCGTAAGGGCGTGTTCCAGGTTTACCACAACCCAGCCCACCCCAGCGGCCGAGCAACAGCCGCTGCTGTCCGTCGCAAATTCATTTGGCCCCGGATGAACCAAGATCTCACCGGTTGGGCCCGTGCTTGTCTCCAGTGCCAGCGCTGCAAGGTAGCGCAATTCAAGCTTCCCACGGCACGCTTCGCCCATGTCCACATAGACATAGTGGGACCGCTTACTCCATCAAGAGGATTTTCTTATATCCTCACTATGATGGATCGCTGCACGCGATGGCCAGAGGCGACACCTCTCCGGGCAGTTACTGCCGAATCAGTCGCCAAGGCCTTTTATTCAACTTGGGTCACACGCTTCGGTGTACCAACCACCTTAACTTCGGACCGAGGTCCACAATTTGAGGCGACAATTTTTAGGCAGCTAACAAATCTCCTTGGCTGCCAAAGAAGTCGTACCACCGCCTACCACCCGCAATCAAATGGGATGATAGAGCGCTGGCATAGATCTCTAAAAGCCTCACTCATGTGTCATAATGACACACAATGGTTTGACGCCCTTCCAACCGTCCTCCTCGGCCTGAGGACAAGTATTAAGGAGGACCTGGGTGCTTCGGCAGCAGAGCTTACCTACGGTACCAACCTCCTTCTTCCAGGAGAACTTTTCCTGGATGGCGAAACACCGCGTGACCAACTTCGTGAATTGGGACATCTCCGTGACCTGCTACGTAAGGTTAGGGCAACCCCTGTAACCAGGCACGGCTCCAAAAAACTTTTCGTCCACCCTGAACTGCACAGCTGCACGCACGTCTTTGTCAGGGTGGATAAGGTCAAAAAACCCCTCGACCCACCTTATGATGGCCCATTCAAAGTCTTCCGCCGCATCAGTGACCGCGTCTTCGAGATCGACATTAGAGGCAAGCGATCCACGGTCAGCGTCGAAAGGCTTAAGCCCTGTTTTCTGGAAGCTTCCGCTCCAGAACCACCCCCATCTGCTGATACCACTCCTACACCACCGGCACAACCTGCCCGTACTCGCGCTCAAATGCGCGCCCATAACCAACTTACCACCCCCTAACCTGCCTTACCTGTTTCGTGACTACGTCACTGGGGAGGGAGTGATGTGGGGCTTTTCAGGGCCCGAAGAGCCATGCATCGCTCGATCCCCACTATTCCAGGCGAACGACTTACCTCTCGGTCGAACTTCAGCAAGGTTGCGTAACCTTGCTACGGCATTTACCCCCAGCCAAATCGCTGGAATTAATACGGTTACCCAATCGGATAACTGTTTTGAATTTCTGTTAGGCAGCTTACCTATTCTGAGGGGGTTTTCCTTCCAAAACCCCTTTTTCTCCAACACCACCCCTTAAAGACATTAAGTCCACGGCAAAGATTATCACCTTGCCGTGGCATCGAAAACTCACCCTCGGGCAGGCATTAATTCCTAAAACATTAAGTCCACGGCAAAGCTTATCACCTTGCCGTGGCATCGAAAATTCACCCCCGAGGTGTACATTATTTCCTAAAAAACATTAAGTCCACGGCAAAGCTTATCACCTTGCCGTGGCATCGAAAATTCACCCCCGAGGCGTATATTATCTCCTAAATAAAAAGCATAAGTCCATGGCAAAATCATCACATTGCCGTGGCATTTGAAATCCTATCTTTAGGCATACGTTCTGCCAGGGCAGCTTGTTTCCATAGCCTTATGCTATGGAAACAACATCAACAAAGAGTTCCTTGTTGACTCGTTTATTTGTTTGCCCATGGCACTTCTCGCATGCGGCTTTTTGGTCCCATTGATTTGCTATCGCCGACAAGGTTTCTGCTGACGCAAACCAAACATGTCCCTGATTACCAGCAATCGCTGGCTTCCAATTATCGGTCCCCACGTTCAGAGACCGCAATCAAGCAACGATCAAGATGCAGCCAGAAAATGTTTACTTTCAACATCTGGCAATGGCTGCACCCTATGTTCGTTGCAATGTTTAATCATCGGCAACCGAAATGATGATTTATGGCCTCCCATTAGGATGACCAAATCATCGGTTTGGGTCTTTCACACCCCAGATGCTAGTATTTACATTCTTGGAAAATGCACTAGCGATGTTGCCCTCCATCCACGGTCGCCGAACGATCGTATGCATGGCATACGCACACATGCGTAATGTATGCCTATTCCGTCCGGTCCAATCACGATTAACTACCTCGGGTTAATCGTGTAACTCCGCCTCCTTTTCAGTTTCTTTTGAGGTTTTTCCGTTTCTTTGGTGAGCTCTAGTCACCAGTCAGATTTTAGTCACCAGTGCAGAGGGACGTCACCCAAAAAATCTTAAGCTGGTAAGCTGAGAGTAGATGTGCGTCGATAAATTCGCGAGCGGAAAGTTAATTTTAGTTGCAAAATTCGGTATTCCTAAGAAAAGTTCGTTTGTTAAATTTCCCAAGTAGCATTTTATTGAATTAATGTAATGTGAGACAGTGAAGAAATATTTTAAACTAATTTAACAAAATTCAGACATATGTGCTCTAATGGAATAAAAATTTAAGAAAATTCAGTGCGGCGTAATAAAACGAATATGAACTTTGAATGGAGATTTGTGTTTTATTCCTCGAACGATCGTTGGGTGTAAAAGGAAATAAGTGTCCGTGTTTTGGCATTCTGACTTTTACCCCACACACTTCTTCTTGGAGAGTCAGATTTGGTCATCTTAAGAGTGCACACGCACTATACGCGTCTATTTAGTTTCTGTAAAATACGGAGTCCTGTCCTAACGGAGTATCTTTTTGTCTTGTGTGTGATCCTGTGCCGAGCTTGTGTTGAAGTCCGTCCTTGCGCGAGTCGTTTGATATAACCGAGTAATTCTTGGTTGTCAGAAGGAACACGTAATTAAGTGAAACGAAAATTAAATTTAAAAGTTTGCTGTTAAACAGGAACACAATTGTACACCAATCCATCGTAGTTACACCAATAAAAATAACATTTTACAACAGAACATTCTTCGTTGTTTTTTTTTTTTGTTCCAGTATTTTCCATGTCGTTCTTTTGTTTTACATCGTGGAAGTTTCTAGTGAACCCGTAGCGTCCTACGGCCCAGGTAAGGTTCCAAACCAAAGGAACTTACTTACCTTATCCATTACACGTGCCCACAGACGCGTGCCCCAAAGTCCCACGATAGGGCCTGCAACTCGCAGCCAACGTTGAGACCGACACCAAAAAGCAAGGAACTGAACGTCCCCAAAGCTTTTTAGGTTAAGCTCAACAATTATAATTCTCCATGCCTGAAACAAAGGTATAAACATCCATGCGTTCTATTCCTAAAAAAAAAAAACAATTCCCAAAATGCCATACATGCTGCCTGCGCCCAGGAACATCTCATCGAACCGGCAATTCCGAAATTCAATACAAAAGAATTGCTATCATCAAAGAATGAGCCAATCAACGGATGCACGTGCGGGTAATCTAACGCAAGGACCACCCAAATCCGTTGAACAACAGAAGGCAGCCACGACCTATCGCAATCGAATATATCTCAACGAGATATCCGATAATTTATAAGGAGTTAAGCCAACAAAGGCAATACTCCGGTCCCACGGCCACGCTAGAATTTCGCACCATTATAAAGATCTAATGGATTTCGATTCCGGGTACCAAGTTCAAATAAGTCCCACGGACTGCACGTCAAAACAATCGCCGAATATCTCTGGTCTGGGCGCCAGATGTTCTGTGCAAACAGAAGGCCGTGGAAATGAAATTCTATCAGCGATAATAATGATGTATGCAAGATGACTTTCCCCTTTCAGGAAACTACAAAATATCCCCGGGGATGTGATAACATGCTGCTAACAGAAATTCGGAAGTTCTGTTAGCAGAGCAAATAGGGAATATTTTCCGGATAGATACAGATACCAGTTTTGAATCTGGGTATCTGTGTGAGCAGGATATGGTAGAGGGCAGATAGTTAGAGAGATTTTGATCGTCAAGGCGAATAGATAAAGAAAAACGTCGAGGAGGTAGAGTACCGTATCCGATTTATAGTTAATTGGATCCAAGGGTGTAACGTGTGTGTCGTGCGTGTGTTTCGCTGCACTTTTTAATAAAATATTGTACGGGACATTAAAGAAATAAAAAAGATTAAAGAAATAAAAAAGATTAAAGAAATAAAAGAGATTATTAAAGAAATAAAAAAAGATTAAATCCGTAAAGGATCTGTTCGTGTTTATTGTGCTGATTCGCTCCGTGTTCTGGTTTCTTGTGTTTTTTCTCTGGTGCGAACAGTGTTCGGCGGAACATTGTACCAACCCGCTGTTATAAAACAAAATACCCCCAAAAACCTGCTCCGTAAACTTACCCACAAATTTAGCTAAAACCCATTAACACATTTTCACATTGCATTGCCGCCTATTTATTTAGCAGCAATGCACATCTCAGACAAAGACCCAAACGTTCCCTTTTCATATATCGGGATCTGCTTCTCATCAGCAGCAGTATAAGCAATCACAAACCCAAGTAGCATCCAATGAGATTCGATTTGTTTGCTTAGCCGAATTCACTTTTCATGGATTCACATTTTCCCTTTCTTTGTTTAGATCCGTGTCCCATGAAAGAACCCATGTACACACATACATGTGTACTACCAACGATCTTCACCCCAAACGATTAAATATCGTTAAGTCGTTTTCCATCCACTGACCGCCATGCTTACGCGTCACTTCCGCTCCCCGGTGCACACGGGGACGCGTACATTCAGAAGTCTCCATTTAACGTGTCAGAGTGCAGTTGTGTTTGTAAATCAGTTGTACCGGTTAATTGCCTTTTTTGCGTGTGCTCCTTTATCAAGTCGGGAGTCAACCACCAGTGTTAAGAAATGAATTAATAAATAAAGGAACCATATAATTAATCAACAAACCGGAGTGTTTTCGTTTAGCTGTCCTGTGCGGAGTTTCACTCCTTGTGTTGGTGAACAAACGCGGCGGCGTTTCGTTCTTTCGATTCGGTGTTTTACGCGGCGAACAATTTATGATGGAGGAGGAAGTGAACGGAGTGTCCGTGTTAGGCACAATACTTCCTCCCCCGTAATTCCCTTTTCTTGGTGATCGTTCTTTGTGTTCGGTGGAGCAATTTTCGGTGAGTGTAGTTGACAGATTGTGGGGACGGAGCAGAACCCTGCGCCCATGCTGGCGCCACGACCTAGTCCCCCCCAGATTCAACCCCAGTCGGAAGTAAGTAATAAGCCATCTCATAAGGGGCGGCTCAATACATAATAATAAATAGCAAAAATAATATAACCTAACACACGTCTACAACAAAGAGTGCAACATTGACATTTCTTTTACAATTTGATAATGAACAATGAGTTCATTAAAAATGCATTAGGTCATAATAACACAAAACCCAAAAACGTGTATCCCCGCCGTCCTGGTTTATATTGCCGATGTACACAAAAGGATATTAAGGAAAGAAAGCAATTAAGACTCGGGAAATATCTCATGTTGATTGCTATACAGTAAGAAAAAAAAACCCAGATGACGGAAAACTACAGACTTCCGCATCTGGCAGATATTTCAATAGACCTCGACAGGGATAATATTTCATTACAGATACCTTTTTCACTAATATTTTTTAATGACCGAAATGGGTCATCTTTATTGACCGGATAGGTTAAATGATCATATCGATGGTATTAAGATCAATTTTGGGAAGACCGTTCCGAGAAGAGGACGAAAGTTGTAGTGCTCCAAAAAGCCCTACTACCTTTTTCCCCCATTCCTACATCCAAATCCTAGCTATAATACGCTAAGACGTATAATCCTATCAAAACCCACAATAACCCAAACATGATCCAAAATTCGCAATAAACGAAACAAACATTCGTGTATTGCCTAACATTAGCCCCCACGGCATTATTAACCCCAAAATCCAAATTAAAATTAAAAGTTACAATAAACGAATATAATATTCGTTTATTGTTCTATATTTGCTTCACAGCATCACCCAAATCCAAAATTCAGAGATCGTTGTCTCTATCCGAAAATTTTCCATTGAGGAAAACAAACAAAAACTCAAAAGCAGATATATTTCCACATCTGCGCAATAGATTCATAAGAATTCAAGAAATTGAATTCTTATCTAAAGTAAACACAACATCTCACTCGAAATATCGAGATTGTTGTACGAAAATGTGTATCTTTGGGATACAATTTTCGATTTGTTATCCTTTATAAAGGAATAGTTACGTGATCTCGGGGCCGCAGTTGAATATCGTCCGTTGTCCCTGAAGGAAAATATCCAGAAGGGCGGATCTTTGAACAGAAATAAACAAAATATAAATACTAAAAGGAAAAACGAGCCTTGTTTTCATTTTCTGGAAACCAGCGGAGACGAACACTGAGGCCAAATCGAGGACGTTGATCTTCCCTCTGGATCAGAGGAAGCACGGTAACGACCCCTTTTGTAGGACAAGTTTTCAGGAGCGGTCTATTTCAAGAGATCGCCTTGTCCTTTTAAGGACTAGGAGACACACTTCCTGAAACAAACCCCTACAAGAACACAACGAAGTTAATAAACTGGATATTGTTTTAAAAAGATTGTCGACTCTTCCTTCCGAAACTCTGTGTTGAACGCCTTCCCTCAAAGTGAGAAAGCACGGCGTTGAACATGTTATAACACACGGGCGGTATTAATCTTACCTTTCCGTTACAACAATAGAATCCTAAAAGTATTGACACTCTAATTATGATTTTCTTGGCGATTTCCACGCATTTCTTCTTACATAAAACGTTAAAAATATACAATGCAATTAGTCATCATCATCATCATCATCGGCACTACAACCGGGAACCGGTCTTCGCCTAATTTAACAAGTGATGCTTGTTAAATTTTCCATGATAATTTGTTTTTCCGGGCAAGGTCATTAGTCTTGCGCCAGAGGCTCCCTGACCGGTCTCCCGCGTGACAGGCGGGGATACTAATCAGTATACCATCGAGGAGCTACAATGCAATTAGTAGAGGCCATAATATCAACAAATCCCAAGTAACGTAATATCCTTAATTTTAACGTTTGTAATGAAGGATCAGGATATTTAACCGAAGAAACATTTTAATTTCTTTCTTCTTTTCATCTCAAATTAAATTATATAAACGAATCGTTGTGAAAGGTTGTAGTGCTCTAAAAAGCCCTACACCTTTTTCCCCCATTCCTACGTCCAAATCCCAGCAATATTACCCTAAAACCCAAAATCCAGTCAAAACCCGAAAAAACCCAAACATGATCCAAAATTCGCAATAAACGAACCAAACATCCGTTTATCGCTTAACATTTGCCCCCACGGCATAATTTAATCCAAAACCTAAATTTAAATTAAAATTCACAATAAACGAATCTAATATTCGTGTATCGTTTCACATTTGCCCCACGACATCATCCAAATCCAAAATCCAGAGATCGTTATCTCTATCTGGAAAGTTCCATCAAGTTAAACAATTAGAAAACCGAATCCAATAGTTTCGTAAGAATTCAAGAAACTGAATTCTTATCTTATGTAAACACTGAGCATCTCACTCAGGATACAAAAATCGAGCTTCGTGTAAGAAATTGGGCAATTTTGAGATACAAATCTCGATTTGTTTTCCTTTATAAAGGAATATTAAAATGATCTCCGGGCCGCAGTTTAATCTTATTATTTGTCCCGGAAGGAGGTACCCCAGGAGCCTAACCGCAGTAAATGGATGTACACTGTGCCGGGTGGAAGTATCCCAGGAAAATCCTTGATTAACTTGAGTAAAGAAAATAAAACACTTATACAAAAGGAAACAAAAAGAACTATTCATTTTAACTAACACCTGGTAAGTAAAGCCGCGGTACCTCCACAAAAGACACTCTTTTAGATTGGGAGTATCACCTCGCCCCCGCGGAAGCCAACCGAGACGAGGACTGATGCCAAACTAAGGACGTTGCTTTTCCCTCAGCCTCTGAGGAAGCACGGCAACGACCCCTTTATAGTACGTTGTTTGAGGAGCGGTCTATAAGAGATGCACCATGCTATTCAGGACAAGGAGACGCGCTCCCTGAAACAGAAACCTACTACAAGGTTACTTTTACGAAAAATTTCTTTTTACAAATAGCAACAACGCCACCCTTGGTCTAGGTATATATCGTACAGCCCCCATATTTAATGATGATTTCAACCAATATATTACTTGTCGTAAGGCTTTAATACAGACGATTGTATAATTTGGGGACCGAGTAGATTAGAATTTTTAAAAAATGTGAAATTAGATTTAATATTTAATCTAAAATTTTACGTATTTAATAAAGTATTTATTTTAATTGTATATATTATGTAAATATTTGTTCTCTTCAAGAAATACGTAATTAAAAGACTCACGTTAGGTTAAAAATGATTGTAAGAAGTAAGACTAGTAAATTGAAACTAATTGAAATTATTGTCTTGTTTCAAACTTAATTTAAAAAACAAATAACAAGCATGACGGTATTTCACACTTGATTTAACTATTCGATTTATTTTTATCGCAACGATAGTAGCTCTCGATAGTCGAGATTAATTTAATTATTAAGTTGATGTCAAGTGCGACATTGGTTTGCATATTAAGCTTTTCCCAATCCTTATTTCTCAATTTAATGTCTTAATAAATTAATAATGTAATATAATTGTAGTGTAACAAAAAAGGTGTTTTTAGTAATGCTTACGTAACGAGAATCAGTAGTCTTCCTATAATAAGAGCGTTGTCTGATTTTCTTCTCCCAGCTGATGATGATGATGAATTGATGCCGACGAATGATTGTGTTTTATTTCGTTGTTGTTTAAATAACAATACTTTTAACTTTCACTCACAAATATTTAAGAGTGTGTGCAATTTTAGGTTAATGGTTATGGTTTTTTTTTATTTATCACTTTAATATTTAGTTGTTTTTTTTTTGACCACGAATGTATTGGCCGTATGATTATTTGATATAAGGGAATTCTATACCATTTTATCACTCACTAATTAAACATTTAATTTAATGATGGTGCAATTTTTAGTCAATTTAACATACATTTTGCCATTGTCCTTGTTCCCTTTATCATTAGGTGTGTACTTATTATTTATTACGTGCAATTTATCATTTTTGAACTAACACAATTGTTTGTTAACATAAATGTGTATTTAAAATTGTCCGCTGTACATTGTCTATAATTTTTCCTTCCGACGACAGATATTTGTTTGATTTTAGTTAGTTCTATTTCGTTTTTATCCGCATTAAGAACTTTATTTGAGGTTTTGCTCATATATTTATAGATTAGATGTTACATCTGTTGGACGGTTACGTTAATATATGTTATCTTTTGTACTTTAAATTAATGGTAGTTTTTTGTTTTATATCCGAATGTGTTCTTTTTATGTTTCATAACCAAACATTTAAAATTGGTCCGCTGTTCTTATTTTTCATTGTGTCTTGCCTAGCACTAAATACTGAATGTTAGATTTCTCTTGATCTAAACAGTCACTTAAGTAATATTTGTATTTAACTTATCTCTTGTTCCCCTTCTTTGTAACCTTCAGGCTTTTTTTAAATTACTTGTTATTTTGTAACGCACTTTTATAGCAATTTGCCAATTAAATATACTATCACTATCAACCATTTTAACTTCTCCAACTATTAATTTTATAACCAATTCTTCCTTCATGGCTAAACAGGATCTGATGTTTCCAAAGTTTGTTCCACTTTTACCGAAGTTTTAATTTGTTTTTGCAAAATATGTTCATGTCCCGAAAGTTATTAAATTAACTCTTCGTAACTTACTCAGCGAAACAGAAAACTATTTATATGCAAAGATTTTCACACGAAATTTCTTCCAGCCAAACAAATATCCGGACGACGCACATATTTTCTACTTTAGTGTATTATTTTTTTTACTTTATTTTACACATGTGTTATTTCATTACTGATGCAAAACCTTGTGTGTTAATTTGTCTTATATTTTAATGAAAACGAATATTATTAAAATTAAATTCCGTGTTTTCGTTAGACTGTGCATTTCCTCCGAATACTCGATAACAACTCGGCATGTACGATCTAAAAGTCTTCCTTATGGAGATTTTGATTCACTACTAAAAACGACAAACCGGTTTACATTTCATATTTTGGAGATAAATGATAAGTTTCCTAATGATCTATGCACTCAGAATTCGCAGATAATATTTTCACGTTCGGATTACGTGAAGAGCCGAATTTCTCCAGCAATTAATATTATTACTCTCTTTTGTGCAAATTTATATTTATCCCCTTTACAGTATACGGGCCACACACACACATCCGTATACATGCGTACGCACGCATTCACACACAACATCCACGTGTTAATGCAACTATTTTAGAGTTTACCTGATACAATTATCCTGGCCTGAGCCTTTTAAAATGTGCAAAAACTAAACTGGTCTAATGATTTTTTGTGTTCCTTTTTTGTATTTTCAATTTCATCCTTGAAGGCCGCATAGGTTTCTATTGTTTGCTTTGAAGCCTCATGGTTTCATTCTTTGGTGACTCGGGGATAGATCCTGATCGCGTGGTACTTTCGTGATATTATAATCACGTTTTCCTAAAACACAATTTCCTATTCATCGAATTTTTTGTATTGTTCCTAGGTCAGCAATGTATGTGGATTGTCTCGCAGGTAAATATTAATTTACACTTAAAATCCCTTTTGTGTCTAAGTTTCACGTAAATAATACCAAAAAGTTGTTGTTTTATTACAAATAAACAATACAAGCATATGTTCTGCGTGAGAATTGATCAGATAATTAATTTTTTTGAAAATGTAAGTTTTTCCCTTTTTTCTATGATGCCAAGATTTATTCAATGAATACATTGATAGAACAATGTTTTGTCTCAAAAGCATAGTCGCATGCAAACTATACAAATTATATTCAGCATTTCCAAAAAAAATCACAAATAGATAAATAATGAATTAAAAATAAAAATAATGACAATAAAGAAACAGGATAAATATTGTTATATCGGGAGTATGAACCACTGATATAAACATTTAATATTTAGTTATATGCTAATATTGTATTTGGTGTTAATTGTTTTTGTTGTTATATGGTCCCTGCTTGGCTTGTAACATAAGAGACTTGTAATCTCTGATGCTAGCTTTTAAATTTAGGTTATTGGATTTGTAGTGTTTGATGGTTAATGTTTCCTTTCGTTTTAGGCCCCACGTCGGGCGCCAAAATGTAACACCTGAGCGTAACCCCGGCTGTTAGCATTTATTATTTAGTTATCAGAGTTATGTGAAGTTACTTACTTGGTTATGTGGCGGGGCCGCCAAACCCCATGGTACAGTTACCTAAAAACCCCCATAACCTCATCCTAAGCCGCATAAGCTTTGCTAATGCAATCGCATTAAGCGCCTGAAAATGCTTCACGCATTAATTAGATGAAATCTATAATCTTAAAGTCCCTGTAAAGAAAACTTACCTTCTCATGCATCTCTTCGCATACAATTTTCCCTAAGATTTCTTTCTTTGCTTATCTGAAATTCCAAAGCAATTCGGTACCCAGACAAATTCCTGTAAACAAAATGATTCGGTTTGCATACAATGCAACCGTCATGACAATGCGCCGTCTATTTTCCAACTTCGCCATGTTTACGATAAATTTCTTTACATACACATTGCCCGGCGACCTTTTTCACCACAGCAATAAAATTCGCTAACTCGCACCATGTGCAAACAGAAGAACGCTGTTCCTACATAGGTTTCCTGCGACACCATAAACAATTCATATCGTTTGTGGTATCCGAAAAACATTTTTTGCATTTAATGAGCGGCTGCTATTTATCTAGCTGACCCTCATTACCGAACGATGCATAAGCAAACCCATTAGCTTCCGACGAGATCGGTTTTATTTGCTTTACCGAAATCGTATCCCATGAATGCACTTTATGCCCTTTCTTTGTTCTACGTTCGTTCTCATCCATGAAAGAACCATGCACACACACCACTGCACTGAAAGAGTGCATTTCTGTGGCAGTCACACCCTTAAGAGAAAAGTTTTTCCTCTCTTCACTTTTCTTAACCCTAACCTAAGATGGAATTCATGTCAGAGTTCTAACCTCAGTGAGTCGTTTTACATCAGCAGATCAGAATGGTCACGCAATCTCCCGCTCACTGGCGCGCACGGTGACGCGACTATAGTCGAGTGGTGGTTTGTCGACTAAAGTTATAAAAAAAGCCAATCTTGTATTAATAATAAGCTTACGCGGAGTATAAGGTCACTAACATATTTAATAATGTCTTGGAACAAAAATAATGATTGTGAAATATGAGAACCTTTAGTAATAAATAAAAATACGTGTCAATTATAGAGACAAACGTGAGTGTTTTATTTTCTCCTCTCTTAGGGGTGGACGGTGTGTTGTCGAGGTTTGTGTTTGTGCTTTCCCTTTGACGTCAGCGGCGGAACTTCAGTGACAATTTATGATGGAGGAGGAAGTGAATCTAGTGTCCGTGACTGGTACATACTTCCTCGCCAAAGTAACCTTCTTTAATGCGGCTTCTCCGGTTGACAGGTCTGTTCCTCCTTTAATCCGGCTTCTTCGGTTGGTAGGTTTGCTCCTCCTTTAATGTGTCTTCTTCGGTTTGTTTAAAATTAACAAGACTTTTACTTTTACTTTATTCACAATCTTTATTATTTCTTAAAAAGCTGGGAATATCCATCCCTGTATATTTTTACTTTAACAATCAAGAAAGAAAAGTAAGAAGACTCGCTGTACAACATTCGATGGGTGCAGCCTTCTTACTTTGATATTACGCTACACTGCATAGAAACTCACTTGCACTACCCTTTAAATACCATTTTAATTGGGGAGCTAATGCAGACGGAGCATTTTTCTCACCTGGAACGTATAACCTATTCGAAGGTTATTCGCGTGTCCTAAGCCATTCGCAATATTCATTAATTGTTTAATTGGCCCTGCTGAAACTGCAACGGCAATGAATTGGTTTCATACGAAGAACCAATTATAGGACATTGCCCGCGTATGCCAATCGCATCCAGCCAATCGATTAATTGTGCCTCACTGCTGTGTTCGCTACTTCGTCGAACTCAGCACTTTTCCGATGCTATTCCGATTATTTCGTCGTCGGTGGCCGTTGACGACACCGCCCGTGATCGTATATCGTGTATCACACTTGTAAACATATGTATTTGAAATATGAGACCGTGTAGGTCCGCGGCCAGGAGCCCGCTTGATTTTTGTAATACGAAGCAGAATGCAGTGGCCTCGGGGCGTGGGGTACGATATCAATTCAATTGAAATGTCGAAGAATTGCATTGTATGCAAAATACTTGTGACGATTGAATTGTTTATGGTACTATGAATGACCATGAAATGGATAGACGTTTATCGCGATATAAGTCAAGTGAATGGAAGAGTTGCATTGTATGCCAGATACTTGTGATGATTGAATTGCTGTGAAGATTTATTGTTTGAGGGTGGTTGTTTGAGATTATGTATGGTATTGTTTAATCGATTATGTGTTGTATTATTTAAGAGGGGGTGTATAGCGAGGTGTAACAATAGTAATGTAAAACAAAATCATTAAATAATCCGCACAGAAAAGAGATTTTAGGGTTGAACATCTACACGTTATGTAAAACCTAGACTACCCAAACTGTGTATGTTATTAAGAAAATAAAACAAAAATAATGATAATTAAAATAGGATGTAATCATTATTAATATTGTGACGCATATGACAATCAGTACTAGAATATTCTAGAGAGTCCGAAACAGAGTACTAGAATATTCTATAAAGTAATGGAAAACTGGAGACTAGGAACAGTAGAACATTCAAGGCAATGGAACGGACGGAAACGAAACGCTGAAACAGTATAAATACGTCGCACACAGAGCATAGTGATGAGTTATGAGTAAGAAGTAGAACGTGAAACAAGCGATAAGTCTTGAGCGAGAAGTAAGCAGTAAAAGACGCGATAAGTACGGAAGCAATAAGTAAAGAAATCGTTAAGTGTACGGTATAAGTAACGGTTGTATTACGGACTAATAAAGTGTTATATTAATTCAAAATCGATTTAACGGCTCTTATTTATTTTAAAATAATTAATCCAGCGAACCCTAAGCTCGCTACAATATGATTTTTCATTTTTACGGGATATGAAATTGAAAAACGGCATTTTAAATCAAATTTATGAGTTTTTTTTTATACAACGCATTAAAAGGGTATTTAAGAAATGTCCAACCATGGTGCCAGCAAAAGAAGAGTAGAAGGTTAGGAAAAGTAGGTATCTATGCACATTGGTCTTGTATCCCTGCCTATTACCAAAGCAAGGTAACCAAATTGTGGAGAGTGTTCCATATTCGTGTATTTCGCGTAAAGAATGACTGTATTCTCAGTGTTAATTTGCACAAAGTTTTCTTCCAAAGTGAACGGGTATTGCCGATGAGTGTTTGGAAGGGTGTACATTCGCTAAGGTCATTTTGCCAATGATCAACGCTCCACCGGAAGATTCTTCCTTTTCTATTCTATTTAATACTGATGAGGTAGAGCTAGTGTTTTCAGATGTTAATGCTTCAGTTTTACGCGTGCTAGGGACATCGGCTTCCATGATTTGAATGATGGATTTTCTGCATTAACCTACTACTATTACTTTTTATTGGTTGGTAGGAACCCTAAAGTTCATGACCTCACCGACTCGACTCCGCCAACGCTCCCTGTCCTGTGCACTCTCCTTCCACGCTTGACCATCTGATCCGATCTCCTCAAGATGAAACCTTACATTGTTCGCCCACATCCGTCGCGGCCGTCCTGTCGATCTCTTTCCCGTTGGTTTACCGTCAAGAATTCTATGCACGGTCCTATCTTTGCCCTTTCGTGCCACGTGTCCTGCCCGTCTTAATCTTCGCGGCTTGATTACTCTCACTATTGTAGGTTTCCGGTATAGCTCTTCCAATTCGTGGTTATGGAGTTATAGCGCTTAATAGTGAAGAAGAACGTGGGATTCGACCTGACGCTATGACAGTTAGAATCACCAAAAATTGAACCGTCGCGTAACACATCAGGCTACTGGCGGATTTTAGAATTCGATTTTAAAACTCAAGTATATTCCACAGATGTGAATTGTTTTGTTATCGCTATGGTATACGGTTCTAATGTATTTTCCTATTCGATTTTCGTTCGGCGTTCTTCACTATTTGCTTTGTGTTCTGTGTGTGTATCTGTTAGAGACGCCACAGAGTTTCCTCCATTGTCCTGCCTCCTCGTCATATTTACCTCCAAAGATACCCCTTAAAACTTTATTCTCGAATACGCGAAATTTGTTTTCTTCCCGTTTTGTGAGAGCCCATGTGTCGCATCCGTATAGGACATCGGCATGATTATGGTTCTATAGACATGGTTTACTGACTGCATGGCAACTAGCGTTGCCGGAGTGTAATCTTTTTTGTTAATTTCCTTCGGAATTTCGTTACTGGCCGTCAGCATCGTTCCCGGATATTTAAATTCCATAACTTTTTCAAATATCTTGCCGCTGGCGTTTACGTGTGTTCTCTGGGGTCCACCTACTCTCGCCGTAATCATGTATTTTGTTTTGTCTTCATTTATTTCTAGGCCCATCTCTTCTGCCGCTTGCATAATGATTTCACTGATTTTACTTACAGTTTCTACATTATCGCCCAAAACGGCGATGTCATCCACCACCTCTCCCCCAAAAACATATTCAAAACCTTAAGCGATTCACTATACAGGCCAAAACAATGACACAACTCTTCCAACAAAAGGTTCCGAAAGGGCAATCCTCAATGTTCGAGAAACTACTTAGTCTTTTCCGCTTGATTGAGGATATTCGACCTCGACATGAAACGCTCACAACCAAGGCTGAGAAGGATGCTTTCCTTTTCACAGGAAGGACCTTTCCTATCTGCGGGAAAGTCGCTCGAGTTCAGCCAATCCCAAAGAAGGGAAAATCATGTCTCCCACAAAATTACCGGCAGATAGCATTACTGTCTATGTTATCTAAGGTGATGGAAAAGGTCAGCAATGCCGAGTATTTGGAGTGCAACGGATTTCTGAATGATTGTTAATACGGATTCCGTGGCAGACGGTCCACGGGAGATCTTTTGACCCTTATAACCGATATATGAACATCTGCGATTGAGCGGCACGGTGAGTCAAATGCGGTCGCATTGGATATTTCCAAGGCTTTTGACCGCGTCTGCCACGGGGCATTTCTGAGCAAACTTTGTTCATAATGTGCTTCCCAGCAGCTCTGCGACTGGACGAAGAGCTTCCTTGAAAATCGATCGATCCTCGAACAAACCCTCGACCTACTTTAGACCATACAGAGACGAGCGATCCGCCTGATCGGGGACACGGCGCTGACGTCGGGACTGCAGTCGCTATCACATCGAAGGCGCATAGCCTACCTCTGTATGTTTTACAGATAGTATCAAGGGTACTGTTCTTCGGAGATTCGTGGTATTATTCCGCGCGATTCGGTCTGCATGCGCTACACAAGACAATCCGATGGATCGCACCAATTTGCGGTTCATCTCCCGATGGCGCGAACATGCCTACATCAGAACTCGTTTCGTTACAGAGCGGGAAAGCTGTGGAATTCCTCCCCCCGCGGGTATTCCCGGAGCGTTACAACCTGCAACTGTTCAAAAAGAACTGCAACTGTTATTTGGTGGCATCTCGGGGCGCCATCTCGGCGCTATAGGTTCGCCTCTCCCGAGAGAAGTATATTAAAAAAAAAAAGAACGGACGAGGCTGGCGGAGATGTTTGCTGTTAACTACAACTTGACTCGCGAATAACCGACATAAGCAGCTTCCCCAAGTATGGAGTTATGGGACTGTGATCGCGCCGGTACGGTCTTCCATGCGGGATGTGAGATTTCAACGCATTCTACATAAACTGGACTATAGAAAACAACCGGCCCGGACGGAATACCAACAATAGTACTTAAGAACTGTGCTCCAGAACTATCGCCGGCTCTTGGCAGACTCTTCCGCTTATTTTATGCCCGGAGGACCTTTCCTGCCTGCTGGAGAATCGCTCGACTTCAGTCAATCCCAAAGACGGGAAAAAAGTGTCTCCCACAAAATTACCGTTCGAAATCATTACTGTCTATGTTATCTAAGGTAATCGAAAAAGCCATCAATACTGTGTACTCCACCTTGAATATCTCCAAGGCGTTTGACCGCGTCTGGCACGGGGCAAACACATTGCTGAGCAAACTTCGTTCATATGGACTTCCCCAGCAGTTTTGCGACTGGGCGAAGAACTTCCTCGAAAATCGATCGATCCGGGTTGTTGTGGATGGCGAATGTTTGGATTTGTATCCTGTTAATTCAGGGGTGCCCCAAGGTTCAGTTTTGGTCTTAATGGATGGGACGGACACCTGGGCCGCGACGAAGATGGGAGGACACTGTTAGGTTTGACCTCGAAGAGATCGGATCGGATAGTCGAACGTGGAAGGAGAGCGCACGAGTAAGGAACAATGGCGGAGTCGAGTCGGTGAGGTCATGAAATTCCGGGTTCCTACAGGCCAATAAATAGAATAATAGAATAGGGAGATGTGGTGAGAGAGTTTTAATACTCTTCGCTTGCATCCCGGGGGCAGGTGCAGCTCCCATATGTTCACCCTGCTGTACTTCTCCGGTCTGATTTTCACAAACCGTTGTGGCGGACAGCATTTTTTTTTTGTCAGTGAATTTGACTTTGGATAATGTTGCCTCGATGGCAATGATGATGTCGTTCTTTTCCCAACAAGCAGCGACTCGTTTTAAAAGAATGGCCCTTGACTTTTCGTCGGCCGGGGTGAAAGTGTAATAATACACCTCTTTGGCCTTGAGAATGTCGTTAAACTTGCAGAACGTCTGTCTATCGTTGGTTACGATGTTATTACGGGTTGGACTCAAGTTCTTTGCCTAAAACTTGGATATTCCTAGTCGGTTCATATCACCGACGAACTCCTTCAGGTTGAGGTATCATGCAAAGGCCCTGGATTGCTGCTTCTTTTTTAAAGCAGGTGGGTCGACCGTGGCCGTTGCTTGTGGGGCCTTTCGATTTGAAGCGGTATTTGGTTTTAAGGTTGTGGATGATACCTCCTCGGTGGGCACGATTTTTCCGAAGGAATGACTTTTTGTGCAGTGGGGTGTACCGAGAGATTTGCCACAGTTTCATTAACCGAAGCCGAAGACAATATTGGCATACAGCCGGTGGCAACACGTTTACTGGAGGAGCCTTCCTTGCAGTTTAGTATTGGTCGTGGTTTTTTCTGCACGAAGAGGGGTGGGTAACACGGAGGCAACTCTCGTCAACAGAGACATCAAAGTCGCTATCGAGGTTTGTCATTTCAGATTCGGTGTCTATCTTTAGATCAGAGGTTTCTGAGTTTGTATTGGAGGGGGGCGGGGGCGATGTAGCTTTCAGAGCTGCAATCTCCTTTTCGAGAATAGCAATTCTAGCTACGGATACGGCGAGATCACTTGCCAATTTCTGTAACCCTTCATCGGGCTGATGATCCAGACCTTGAGAGGATTGAAAAACCATAATGAAATAATAGTAAAACAATAAAAACAATAGAAACACAAGGAGATAGAGATGGGCAGCGAAACAATGAACCGGAGGCAAGAACAGACTTGCGTTCTATTAAAATTTCGAAACCAGATACAAGATACCCGTACACAAAACACAAATGAAAAGAAAAAGCAAGGAAGGAAGCAAAATGAAAAAAAAAAGATGGCACAGACTTTGATTCGCGATCTACATTTGGAGGAATTAAATTAGAAATCAGAACAATTAAATATGAATGTAAGCTAAAATAATGAAAAGTTCTTCTTCTTTGCAGTCCTTGTTACGGGAGCATTTAGTACAACGTAATTTTAAAAACGAAAATTGAATTTTACGACGTGGTGAAATACACGACACACGCTCACACGCTTCTCCTTAAGTTTAACAATTTTGCTTTGTAGTTTCTTTGATGTACTCTCTTCGCTGCCACTCGAGAGGAAAATGCCTCTAGTAGAACGTTAATCATGTTCCTCGCCTTTTATAGGCCTGGTTGGTCATGGCACCAATGCTTGTCCAACGGGTTTATCGTTATGTTTGCATATATGCCTGCGCATTTACGAGGGTTGCCTCTTATGTTTCGGGATTTGGCAACCCTAATGTTGCAATCCGGCAATTGACAGCTCTGTCGTAAAGTTGGACATTTTTGAGGTTATACGCACTCAGAACGTTTTGACATACGAGCGCTATTTGTGTTGTTTACAGTAACTTAAAAGATTCATCTCGGCCCAAAAATGGAATTAAATCGTCAACATTTTCGTGCGATTATTTTTTACAACTTTCGGCGTGGATTAACTCAGCAACAGTGCATGGATGAACTTAATTCAATTTTTGGCGATGAAGCTCCATCAAGGACCAGTGTTTATCGATGGTATGGTGAATTCAATCGTGATCGTAGTTCACTCCAAGATAAATTTCGTGAAGGTCGTCCAAAATCAGTTGTTGTTCCGAAAACCATTGATTCTGTGCGCGAACTGATATTGGAAGATCGTCATGTGACCTATCGTGAGATTGAGACAACCTTAGGCGTTAGTGGGACCAGCATACATTCAATATTGCATAAACATTTGACCGTCAAAAAAATTTGTTGGCTTTGGATACCACACAATTTGTCAATCGCCCAAAAAAAGGCTCGTGTCAATTGGTCGAAAGAAATGCTCAAAAATACGGTCGCGGTGCTTCGAAACACGTCTATGACACCGTCACAGCTGATGAATCGTGGATTTACGCGTATGAGCCCGAAAGTAAACAGCAGTCGACTGTCTGGGTGTTTCAAGATGAGCCAAATCCAACAAAAGTTGTTCGCGCACGAAGCACTTCCAAGCAAATGGTCGCCTGTTTTTTCGGAAAAACTGGACATGTCGCAACCGTACCACTAGAACAACGCAGAACAGTGAATTCTGAGTGGTACACAACCATTTGTTTGCCAGTTGTCTTCCAAGAAATCAGGAAAACCAACCGCCGAAGACGGATCACTCTTCACCACGACAATGCGAGCTCTCACACATCGGCTGCAACAACTGCATTTTTGAGCACCCAAAACATCGATTTGATGGGTCATCCGCCGTATAGTCCTGACTTGGCACCGAATGACTTCTTTTTATTCCCGTACGTAAAAAACAAACTGAGAGGTCAACGTTTTTCGACACCTGAAGAAGCGGTTGCTGCATTCAGAATGCATGTGTTGGAGATACCTCAATCAGAGTGGCAAAAGTGCTTCGACAATTGGTTCAAACGCATGCAAAAGTGTAGAGATCTTCATGATTTTCGATGATCAATATCTGTTTTTGTTCTCTAATCCCGAAATATAAAAGGCAACCCTCGTATTATTATTATAATACCCTCCCTGATAAGAGGCAACAGTCCACCCTACAGTAGCGACGCCGTCTATTCCCGAGTATATTATCTGTAAAAGTCAAGACCAAACGTTGGTCAAACTATCAGCGTTCTACCTTGAAGCCAACGTTATAAGAAAAATCAAGCTCGGTGAAGTCTTGTGGACGGGACACCTAACTCTAATGAATGAAGAAGAGCCTGTAGGGTTGGGTGGGCGTGTTTTGGTTCCCGACCACCTACTTTCGTTAAACTATGAGCCGATCTTCCCGTTGCCGTAAACAGTAGCCAAATGAAGCTTACTGGTTAGTGGAACATAAACTTTTTAATTCAATTCTTTTCATAAACCTAACTGATGTTCAGAATGCACGTTTGGGTTAATTTTAATGTTTACAATTCAGGATATATATATACAGGTCCCACTACTTAACTCTGGATAAACTTAGCTGATGTTCACAATGCACGTTTGGATTAAATTTAAAGTTAACATTTGAAATATGTACAAGTCCCATTACTTAACTCGTACACAAACTTAACTGATGTTCACAATGCACGTTTGGATTACATTTAAAGTTAATATTTGAAAATACTTCAAAAGCCCGCAGGCGTCCGACTCCCAACACGGGATGAAATTTCGACTCTCCAATCTTGATCGCCCGATCTAGACTTTTTGTGTGCGCTCACGCCAAAGATTGATACTCGACTCCCTTGTGAGACAAAAATGGATTTCCTCCCTCGTCCAGCGACCAATGGGAGAAGATCTCCGACACACTTGTCCCAGCGAGGGTGCGACCACACGCGCGACGATCATCTCGGCTGTGTGTCCTGAGTACGCGAACCGCAGATACAAAGTCAACAACGGCAAACCGAGAGAAGTGCCAGCAGCTGGGCAAGCCATCATGCAAACAGGAATTTGGATGTTCATACGATCGGCAACTGCGTACACCATCTATGCCGATCGTGCACACATCGATGGCGGCTCAAAGGGTCGAACTCTCGTGTGTATATTTACACTATAGAGAATTCGGTTTCCTTTGGTGGCCAGTCGTGAACTACGATATGCCCGTCGGCCAGACGACCGGCTGACGTGCATGCGGATAAAAACAGGGGAATACGCCATGCATGTGTGTCAGAAATCATTGGGAGACAGGAGCACCGATATGTTTCATGTTTTATGTCGGTTACTTGGTGCTGTAACCGAATTGTTTTTCAGGAACATGGTCCGATGCATGCAACCATGCCCTTTGGAGAAATGCCTGAAGGTGCTAAGGCAATTGCATTAGCGAACGATAATGGTTTTAGGTGCTTTAGGATGAATTTTGAGGAATTAATAAAAAAGGTAAGTAGTGGCGTTTAGTGGAAACCTCCCCAAGCCTGCCCGGCAAGTCCTTTGTGGCAGGATGTATGGAAGGTGAGAGTACGGCAGATCTTGCCTTCGGTGTAGGAATGGCGTAGACCAAGATACTTAGAGCCTGGGAGAAATCGGGACCGGTGGAGAGACTTGCTAAATAAGGCCAAGACCGGATCCCGGTTGTAGTGCCGATGATGATGATGATGATATTGTCTGTACTTGTCTTCCAGTCCAAGCATTCAGTTGGCGCTACTGTGTAATAAACTGTGTTCGAAATTAGCCCCAGATATAGATAATGCATCCGCACTTCAACATTGGAATCGTTGGTTGTACTCTCAGTCTGTACATCAAAACTTACAAAATGTAATATTCACCACATCGTTAGCGGCAACATCACTTATCCTGATTTATTTCCTGTAGCTCTAGCTCTACTGGGTGTAGATAAACTTGCCTTCTATGCTACACTCTTATAATCGTCTCCTTTTTCACCTCTTGTTTGGGTACCCTCAAACTTTTGATCGCACCCTCTTCGATCAACATGTTATCCTTGGTGTGGGACTCTTTATTTTTCATATGTTCCTTTGCCAATAGCGTTTCCTGATGCCTACTACTCCAACCGTCTGGAATTGTTCCGGTCTAACTTCTAAACCAATCTTCCTGGCGATTGATGAAATCAATTGCGAGACTGGAGCTTACAAATACATGTTATTTGACACTTTTGGAGGTTGAAGTTGACAAGTATGATGAATTCGTCCCGATTGGAGTCAAAGAGAAACCACCATATACATATACGATTTGATGCGGAAAGATGCATATCGAGAAGGACGGTCTACGCTTTACAGCAAATTGGCATCACCTCGTTCTTCATTCTGATGAACCTCCATCCGCCAAAACAACACCGCAATAGGTTTCATTCAGTCGATGAAGACTACAAGAAGAGCCGAAGGGGGAAGTGGGTAATTCAGTACGCACCATTAGCAGTATATCTGAAGATGGTGCCAGGCGATCTTTAAGGACCCAGTTTTTACTCTAATATAAAAAATCATTCCATGTTTTAACGCTAAACTGCTCGATAGCAATAACTATATGGAAAAAAATTGTTTGCAGTTCATTATGCTTCAACAACGTTTTCCTATCGTGAGTACGTTTGGGAGGGTGTAGTATGGATGGCAAGACAGGTGCAATGTTTCACTCACACCCACCAGCGTCTCCGTGCGAATAAAAAAAGGGTTTCGCCACAAACAGTTCACCAACAAGAAACGATAATATTAATACACTTTGTTTTGCTGGAAATGTATTTAATTTATTTAATTGTTTTTTGTATATCCAAAATAGTTTTCGTTATTTACATATATATACACTTGATTTTCTCTCTTAGTTTCGATGCAATAACGGGACACGATTACTAGCACATATTTCGAAATTTATTTTATTTATTAAATTGCTGCGGCCAACAGATAACACTCGACTTGGTTTGATTATTTAATTTTTTACTTTTACGGTTGACCCCAGCGGCAATTCAATCTCGACTTCTCTCCTCAAGTGTTGGTCATTGACTAACCGAAATTAGGGATGAAATTCGAGTTTTCAATTTTGCACAACGATCAGCTAATGGTAATCGCGCTCTCTTGTACATCTTTCAATTCTCTACGTTCAGCGAGGTGAATAAATACTTGTATATTCGTTCGGTGGTCGATGTCATAGAAGGGATGAAGAAATCGGAAGGAAAGCGCAATAACCCAGGGTTGATCTGGCTTAGTGTGTGTGTATTAATGCAGCCTCTGAGGATGATCCACTGACCTAGTGCGATGACTGTGGTGATCTCAGAGTGCATTGAACTATGGAAGGACAGAATTGTGAAGGAGAGGAAAATGTTGTTTGCGCTATTCACCTGTAAGAAGAGATCATTGATCCCCAGCGAGTAGAGTGTCTGGGAAAAGTCGAAGTGACGCCTCTTTGTCTAGGGTAATATTATCGTGGAAAACACGCTGTGGAATTCGATAATTACCCAAGCCGTTGGATAATGGTGCACCCGCGTCGTTTGATTCGACTTGTTGTTGCTAACCAACATGAATTGGAATTTCCGGTGGAAATCTGATGGGTTAGAGGACTGGAGTTGCCGTATGGCAAAAAGGTGGCTGAATTCAATTATGCATTACCTGCATAGAATAATGAATTCAGCTATGCGTCCGTTTAAAAACATTATTTTCAGGTGAATAGGTTGGTAGGGGGACTTGGGGGGGTGATTTGACACGCCGTTAGCGGTCAAAATAAGGTTGAAATTGTGGGTTGGTTCTCCATGTAGTATAGAGAACCCCCACACGTTTACTGTGACAGGAATTGCACCAGGATAGAAACTCGATGATTGTAGTTCTCTTCCAAATTTAAGCAATCTGGTTAAGAAGATATAATTAATTGAAATTCAATATAGTGTTTGCTATTTCATCATATTTTACTTTCTGCTTACAAATTCGATACATAATAAATTACAACCACACAAATAAAACAATAAGTCGTGTTAAGTAACATTTGGTTATCAACTTCGGCATTAAAACAATCATCCGCACGTTCTCGTGCTGGTAAGGCATCGATGAATACATCGTCTTACAAATGTTTACTTTTAGAGTTATGTACAATAATTAAGATATACATGATTTTCTATCCCATAAATATGTTCCCAATAACCACCGTGTTTATCCCGATAGCAGCGTTACATGATAGCGACTTTTAAGAAATACATACACCTTTGCCTTATTCGTTTTCAAAAAACTATCATAGGAAAACAATAGCTCCTTCTTGTTGGTCACATTTAAATACCAAAATGTTTCAAAGACTAAGGACGAATTTTTAAGTAAGTTTTGGAGAATTTAAGCCTGAATTAATCCAATTACAAAGTTGATTTCTCGTCCAGCCTCTATAGCTACCTTTTAGATATTGTTATGGAGGACTTGACAGAGATCATTTCAGATGTGGTTGCTGCAACCCCAAAAGTACGCTAAGCCGGTCGCGATAGAAAGAAATTACTTCGCCCACTGTTAGCCCTTTTTAGAGAGATACGAACGTTTTTCATTTTTAAACAGAATATTGTGAGCTCATTAATTTAGTACGCCCCTTATAGATATTCCATAAACGTATTAATAGTAACTTAAAAACATAAATTATAAACCAAGTATGTATCAAATCAAAAGAGATGTTGTTGAGTCAACTCTCCAGTGGAAACTTGGTCTGTTTACTTCGCTGTTGATTCGTCAACAGTTCTCCACGATTGCAACATATTGAGCCAAGATTCCATGATGGGATTGGGTCGAAATTTCGCCATCTGCAAAAAAAAAGTAATTGTTATTAATGTCTTTATAACTGCCAGCCGCCTTAAACCCCCCCTTTACGTGTAATTTTAATTGGAGACCTCTTTACAGACATATATGATAAAATGCAAGTAAGCCTACAAAAATTCATTTTTTTTTCTCTCTCTCTCTAACGCCCTGCCTCGAAAATATTTTTCAAGTCCATAAATGCAAGGGGCTAGAATGTGGAACAAGATAAAGAAGACAGAAAAGCACATCAAGACGAGAAAGTAATCGTGTGCGTGCCGCTTGTGTTTGACCCGCGCAGATATAAAAATAAAGAATTAATAAGTTCATACGAAAATGTTTAATAGTTTACGTGAAAACAAATCAATTCCACAAAAAACAAAAGGACAAACAATAAACAATAAATTTAAATTTCATTAACAGTTTGATTAGCTATGCAATAGTCTCGTTGAGAAAAATAATAATATATCGCATACCTCCGAGATCCCGATTTTTTTCTTTCACTTGATTAAGCATAATCAAGCAAAAACGATAAATTGGTTTCAGTGACATTATAAAGTGCGCTGCTTCACAGCAATAATAACAGTCAAAACAAAGTAACAGAACGAAAAGTGAATCAAAAGTAATCGAAAATAATCGAAAATAAACAAAAATAAAAACAAACAAACAAATTGAAGAATAAAAAAAAAGTGTATAACAAAATCCCTTCAGTGAGGTGCTGTTGTGTTTAGTAGGGGTTAGTTTCAGGACGCGAGTCTCCTGATCCTTAAAAGGACAAGGCGATCTCTTAAAACAGACCGCTCCTGAAATCTTGTCCTACAAGGGGTCGTTAACCGTGCTTCCTCTGATCCAGAGGGAAGAGTAACGTCCTTTTGGTTTGGCCTCAGTCTTCGCAAGTCCGCTGGTTTCCGTGCTGGCCAGGTGATACTCCAGATCTTCAGAAGTATTCTCTTTGAGGGTGTACCTATGCTTTACTCACCAGTAAAATGAAAAGAAGGCTCGTTTTTCCTTTTTGTATTTTATTTATTTTTAATTTGAACTTCGCCCTTCTCCAGGATATTTTCCTTCAGGGACAACGGATGATATTTAACTGCGGCCCGGAGATCATTTTTTTTTTTTTTTTTCCAAACTGTATTTATTTGACCAAAAATGAATAGTTACAATAAGTAATACAGCTAACTTATAATAGATTTGTTACATATTAAGTGTTTACATGTTATTTGTTAACATTTTTCAAACAATTCTTTTTATATGTGCTTAAGATTTACTGGGAATTATATATATTGGTAATTTTGATTTTCCTGGAAAAGGTCAGAAAAAAACCAGGAACTCTGTTTATTTTAACTTAGCCTACTTTAAATTACTTAACATAACTTAATCTAACTTAATCTAATCTTATATACAATTTACAATATTTGATATTGCAATGATAGTGACAATTCGCATTTGACTTAAAAATAATATTTACAATTTTTAGTTATGGATGTGGGATTTCTCGTTGGGATTGAGGATACTAAGGGATAGGATCAGGGAAGTTCTTGAAGGAGGGGAGAGCCATTCGGTTCTGTGTTAAAGGTAAGGATCTTGGAGAATGGTTGGATGTTGCTGTATTTGAAATGATTGGGTGCCAGTTCGGTGTTGTGGTACACGATCTCGTTTAGATCGTTAACCAGTCTGCCTGCGGCGAAGAGGGTCCTGATTTGGAGACAATTACGGTAGTGAGCTCCCGTATTGGAGGAGGGTGATGGTAGGTCCGTTATTATCGGGTTGGGATTGTTAGGAAGGTTTTCTATGAAATTTATCGACAGTTCTAGGATCCGTCTATCCAGTCGTTCGATGCCTGCGGTGTTGTAAAGGTCGTTGTTACAATGGTATCTATATGAGTTGGTTTTGCGGTGTAAGCCAGTGATAAACCGGAAACATTTTCGTTCAAACACTCGTAATTTCTCCATTTGGGAGGGTGAGATGTGGTACCATAATGGGCAGGCGTATGTAAGAGTAGGTCTGATTATCTGTTTGTAGATGAGCTGTTTGACCTTAAGAGAGAGGCCTTTAGGTTTCCATAACACTCGTCTGCACAGGTTAAGCTGTATTGAGGCTTTTTGAAGAGAATTTTTGATGTGGGTTGAGAATGACCAGTTGTTGGAAAGGGTTACTCCCAAATATTTTAGTGTTTTGGAAGGTTTTATGAGGGTGTTATTAAGATTTAGTTTAATTTTGTTGTGGCAACGTTTAGTGTTGTTTGTGCAGTGAGCGTTTTTGCCCTTAAACACTGTTAGCTGGGTTTTGGTTGGGTTGAGGCGAATTTTCCATTTGTTAAAGTATGCTGAGATGAGCGGGGCCCGGAGATCACTATACTATTCCTTTATAAAGGAAAAGGAATCGAAAATTGTATCCCAAAGATACACATTTTCGTGCAACAATCTCGATTTTCAATGCATTTCGTGCGATGCTCATTGTTTGTTTTAGATAAGATTCAGTTTTCTGAATCTTCATCAATCTATTTGCATGTGGGGATTTGAAATGGTATTTGGGTTTTGTTTGCTTGTGGCAAATTCGAACATCTGGTGTGATTTGCCATGGATTTGGTTTGTTTAATTTTCTAGGGAAATTACCAGATTGAAATGTATTTCTGGATTTTGAATTGAGATTATGCCGTGGGGCAAATGCAAAGCTATAAACGAATATTTGATTCGTTTATTGCGAATTTTGATTTTAGTTTTGGTTTTTTGATTAAATTATGCCGTGGGGGCAAATGCAAAGCGATAAACTAATATTTTGATTCGTTTATTGCGAATTTTGGATTTGGTTTTGGTTTTTCAGGATTTTGATAGGACTTAATGTTTTGGTGTAGGATTTCTGGGATTAGGATGTATGGATGGGGAAAAAGGTGGTAGGGCTTTTTAGAGCACTACAGTGCGACAAAGAAACTATCAATTAAAATATATCACCTCGCATGCGTGAAAATTGAAACATACAATATATTGCTCATTAAGCGAGTGGTTTTTAAGGCACCGTTTGGTGCGAGCGCAGAGTCACTGACTCCTACTCGACGATAGCCAAGTTCGAGTCGGCCTACGGAAGAAATCGAGTTCGTGCTTCGTATTGCGGGTCGCCTTTGTTTTTTATAAATGAAAACAAATTGGAAAGAACCAGTATGAACACGCAGGACGACAAAAACGCGACAACACACAAAAGAAAAGGTACACAGAAAATCTCCATTGTGACGCGAAGTAAAACCGCGAAATTAACAATGGAGAAAAAAGGCCAGCAAATGGAGGAGGACAGAGAGCGCCCCTCCCCCTACAATTTTAATATGTATGGGGCAAACAATTTGTTCGCTTCTCTTGCATCCTCAGAGTCTGAGGATGAAGAGGAGGAAATAACTGAATTGGAGGCGAAACTTGCGATGGCAAGAGCCCGTCTAGAAGAGAGACGCCGAAAGAAAAAAATAGCGGCACTCGAAAAAGAAAAAGACACGAAACAACAACAAAAGCCGAAGCCAAAAGTCGGCTAACAGCAACAGCAACAGCAACATCAACATCAACAGCAACAATTAACACCAAATCGACCACAGCAAGCAACACAACAGCGGCAAACCAACAATCACAACCAAAAAATAAAGATGCCACCAATCAACACTATAGATATTGAGTGTAAGGAATTGGTAAGTCTTTGTAAGCTAGCGATAGGTAACAATTTTGTAGTTAAAAGACTGGCTGGTAATAGGCATGCCATTCAAACCTATGCAGTGGCAGACCACGAAAAAATTAAAGAGGTCTTAAAAAGGGCCACCGCGGAATTCTACTCGTTCACGCCGAAGCAAACAAAGAGGGTAACGGTTCTATTAAAGGGTGTCGACCCTGAGGTGGAACCGGAGGCTCTGCTCGAGATGCTTCAAAAGTTGAGGCACGACGATCTCGAGTTTATCTCCGTAAAACCGTTCACTACAACCAAGGCAAGAAGGGAAAACCGCAAGCTACCCTTCTTTTTGGTTCAACTAACGCCCAGCAGCAGAATTGGTGGTCTAAGAAAGATTACAGTCTTGGATCATCAAAGTGTCACATGGGACAAGTTAAAAAAAGGCAGAGACATCCTACAATGTGTCCGCTGCCAAAGGTTTGGCCACGCGGCGGCGAACTGTGAAATGCAGCGCCGTTGCGAAAAATGCGGAAAAGACCATAAGGCAGAAGAATGCCCTCTGGGAAAAGAAAGGGTAAAAGACAAAGCCCTTCTAAAGTGCACAGTGTGCCGGAATGAGGGACACCCCGCTAATTATCGAGGATGTCCTAAATTCCGAGAAATAATGGCAAGAAGTGTGACCCGGCAAAAAAACACAGAGCCAGCTCGTACTACAACAATGCCCGTAACATCGCAGCGGTCGTACGCACAAGTTGCGTCGGGTGGGAGACCATCAAACCAGGCTACAACATTGGTAGCCACAAATACTCCCACACAGACTGAAACAACATCGCAAGCAGACGTGGTCACGGTTCTGCTTAATCTGCAGAGACAGATGACACAGCTGCAAAACCATATAAACGAGATCTACTCGTACTTGCCCAATCTAAACAAAAAGTCAATATAAACCCTCTAACCACAACATCAATAAAAGCTCTTGTCGTGAATGTAAATTCACTAATAAGAACTGAGAGAAGAGCCAATCTTTTCAACCTGTTGCAAGTTGAACGGCCTGATGTACTTCTGGCGGGGGAAACAAAGTTAAACCAGAGACACAAGATATGACATAAAAACTACGATATTATACGAAGAGACCGACCTAACTCCTCTCAAGGGGCGGGTGTCGCAATCTTTATTAGAAAAGGGATCCCTCATAAAGTTATATATAGTGGAGAAGTGCGCAGGTTCCGGGTGCTGGAAGCCTGTATCGTACGCATACCCCTTCAGCAAGGAAGGGGTTTGTATGCGATTGCGGTCTACGCACCTGAGGAGCACCAACATAATCTATTGATAGCAGAGCTCGAGACTCTCTTCCGATGCTTACAATTGCACCTGGGCAAAAATTACTTTATTCTAGGGGGAGATATGAACGCCAAGCATAGAAATTGGGGAAATTATATATCTAATGCCAGAGGAAATCAGTTGGCTGGCTGCTTAGATCAGTTTCATATTGAATATAGAACTGACCTGCTAGCTACCGAATATCCATCGTTCCCTAGAAGTAGATCGTTCTTAGATATCTTGCTAATCGACTCACGACTGAGATTACTTAACACCAACAGACGAAACACAAACTGTTTACGGACAATTGAATACGACAGTGACCACTGTGCATTCACGGCAGTAATAGAGCTTCCGAACGAGCTCGCAGATCTGGAGGAATTCGTGATCCCGCAACCCTATAACTACAGGGCAATGCGATGGCCGCGGTTCACCAGATCATTAACAAGAGAACTTTGTTCGAATGACTTTAATCTGCCAGTAAACAGAAACCTGACAAATGACGAAATCGACAAATACATTCAACAAATGGACGAAACCGTAAAACGAACAATGGACAAAACAATTCCCAAAACAACAGTTACAGATCACATTAACATGTACAGAAACGCACTCCACAAGAAAAAGAGCAGACTGCTATCAAAATTAAAACAATTACACAGACAGTTTACAGACAGACAAGACCAGGAGGTAGTATCACTGAAATCTCAATTAAAAAACCTCCAACAATTACTTAAAGCTAATTATAGATTAGCAACAAATTTGTATTGGAACAACAGAATTCGAGCTATAAAAACTAATAACCCGAATATGTTCCCACAAATAAAAAAAATATTCAGGAGAAATAATCAAAATGAGATTCAGTGTCTCCAAATCCCACGTACTCAGGTAAACAAGCAGCTGCTAACCAACATTGGCATAGATGCCGAGAACGCTATCCTCAATGGTGAGCTCTTCGTGATCGAAGATCCTTTGGAAAAGGTGAACGTTTTGGGAGCTGTCTTTCAGGAAATGTACAAGGTGAATGAAAGCATTCACCGAAATCACGACTTGGAGGACAGAGTTCTACTCAATCACCTGCACCTCCGGAATGAAATTTCACTTTAGCAATCGGAGAATCCGGGTTTTACCGAATTCAGTGAAGATAATCTGTCAATTGACATTAATGCCAATGGTGTAGTGGCTAATAGCCTTCTAATAACAAGGGAAGGAATCCAGAGTATCTTCGACTCATTAAGAAGCAAAAAGTCAGTGGGAATAGATGGAGTACCTAACATCGTACTCAAGAACCTGCCCCCAATGGCAATAGATATATACACGGTCTTGTTTAACAACGCGTTGAATAATGCATATTATCCCGCGTGTTGGAAAACGGCTATCATTCAGCCCATCGCAAAAAAGGGCAAAGACTGCACAAACCCAATGAATATGCGTTCGATAAGTTTACTCCCAAGCATCAGTAAAGCATTTGAAAAAACCATTAACAAAGCTTTGGTAAAATGGGTAGACGACAACAGCATTATTCCAAATAACCAGTTTGGTTTTAGGGCGGGTCATGAAACCGCACATGCCGCAGCTAAACTGGTCTCCGACATACAATGGAATAAATGTAAGAACCAATGCACAGGGGCCTGTATTAGGTAAGTTAAGTAAGTTAAATTTTAAGAAAAAAAAACAAAAAAATTGACAAAGTTTTTCAAATTTTTCTTTGTATTTCAACTAATTATCAGTACTGCCACAAAGTTCTGTCGCCGAAAGGCAAATTATACAAATGTTAAGTAATGTTTTGCTTAGAGCGTCTGCGAAGGACCAGTAAGTTATTATATAAGATAATTAAGCTAGAATTTAAGCATTTTTTGTCTAGCCTTTAATTTAGAAATTAAGAATATAAAAAGAAAAATAAAAAAAAAATGTTTTAAAAATGACAGAAAAGCACATTAATTTCACATGCAATAAGATGGTAATGATAAAAAAATGTGCCACCAGCCTGAGCGTTAGACGGTCATGTCATTCGACTGAAGAACGATTCTCTGTATTTCTTCGTACGTCTAAGGCGTCTAATTTTTTAACTAAATCAGTAGGCGGGAAAGCATTCTGAGAGGTGGGTTACATTCATCACGTCCACGTTCGTGAGGCCTGTGAGTAGGGCGTTACAACAGTCTCACAGCTAGGCCGGCTTGTCGTAAGAGGCGACTAAAGGCCGAGTGGTGGGTGGGGCCCAACGCCCTGCCGCCCGGTGAAACACCACTGTGGGTGTTCTTAAAGCTCACCTGAAGTACCTCCATATCCGCAACCCAGCCATCATAACTTTCTGCTAATGCAATCGCATTAAGCACCTGTAAATGCTTCACGCAACAAATGACCAAATGTATTAGCTAAAAGCTTCTGGAAAATAATTCTTAACTTCATTCATTAATTCGAATTAAAAATTCAATATAAGAATTCTCTCCAAACTTATCATAAATTCCCTGAAAGAAAACTCATTGGTTCACATATAATGTAACCGCATAATCAGAGAATCTTAACCTTGAGTTGGCTATTCCCAGCCTCACCATGTGTACAATAAATATACCTACATACACATTGGGTGGCGACCCTTGCACCAACGATAAACAATCCAACGCAGCAGCATAAAATTAATGCAATAGACGCTGAAACTAATTCCCTAACATGTACCATGTACAAACAAAAGAACGCTGCCCTTCAGCAGGCATTCTGGAGATATGGTAAACAATTCAAACCATTCTAGTATTCCAAATGCATCTTCCATCTAATGAGTTGCAACTTGCTTACTCAGTTGAACTCTCAGATCATAAATTCCCTTTGTCCTACATATTCCTGGATCCGTTTACCATTGACCTTCTCACATAACCAAACACAAGCCCAATTAGCATCCAATGAGATTCGGCTTGTTTGCTTAGCCGAGCTCACATCTCATGGATGTATATTATGCCCTTTCTTTGTTTCAGTTTCGTTCTCATGACTTTGTCCCACGAATAAACCAATGTACACACATACATGTGTACCACCATGATCTTTATTACGAGTTCTGGTTTTCTTTTCCACAGAGGGAGACTTTAAGTCTCTCTTGTGGTAAGTAAAAACATATTTTTAGCGGAGATGATAACCACCACCACCGAATCGAGTGTGAATCAAGAGCCAGATTCCAACCCTCGATGGAGTCGTATTTTAACATCCAGCCATGCGGGTCGGTTCTTCTCCTGCTCCCTATGGCGCCGCGGGGACTCATCAGTCCCAGAGTCTATTCTCAACCACCGAAGGAGTGCCCTCTCTGTTTCGCGTACGTGTTCCGGAAATATAATTGAAATCGTGTATATTCGTCGGCTCCTCGATAGTATAGTGGTTATTATACCCGCCTGTCACGCGGGAGATCCGGGTTCGATCCCCCTTCGGGGAGCCTCTGGCGCAAGACTAATGACCTTGCCCGGAAAAAAACAAATCATTATGGAAAAAATTTAACAACCCTCAGGACTTGCTAAATAAGGCCAAGACCGGATCCCGGTTGTAGTGCCGATAATGATGATGATGATGATGATATTCGCCGTGAACGTTTTAAACCTAACTTAGCATAACTCTACATTGACTTGTAAAATGCGACAAAGACTTAATTTAATTTGGTGAACGTTCATTATATGTTTTAAAATCAATACAAATAGTTTTACACCAATTAAGAACAATAATGTAACCTCTTAATAAATAGACAGTACTCAGTGTATTTTATTTCCAAGCTGCAATTCCTGGGTGTTTTCTTTTATACTTTTCACTCGTGCGACCAGTGTTTCGATCTATCAGCAATGCACCGACCAGTGAACAATTCGTAGGACGAAGTGGAACCCCGTGCCCTACGCCGGCATCACGACTTCGTTCCCCACACCACCCCATCAAGCTATAGGCTCCGTGAAATGGTCGGGAGAAATCCCTGGCCATCTTTCGGAGCTTGGCTGATGGAGCGGTTCGAGAAAAGGTTGGTTTAGGTGGTAATCGGTCTCAATGTGAGATACACTCTCACTTCGTCTCGCTGTACATTCCGCAATATCATCGGGAGAACGCTTCGACTATGTTTAGGATATATGGCTGATAGCCTGGACTGACAAGGAGATAAGTAATGATGGCACCTTCTGAGATAGAGAATTCCGGATGTAAACTGTTTCCCATTCGGACCTCCGGGGGGACTGTAGCGATTCTAACAGATGCACACAATTCACAAGCAAAAATAGTGAAGAACACCGAACGAAAAAATCGAATAAGAAAAATACAACAGAACCGTATACCAAGCGATAAATAAAAATAATTCAGACCAGTGGAATATACTCGAGTTCGGAAATCAAATTCTAAACACGGTCAGTAGCCTGGTGTGTAACGCTTAGGTAAAAATTTTTTCGTGATTCGAGCTGTCATAGCGTCAGTTCGAATCACACGATCTTCTTCACTATTATTTCAAACGCTATAGGACTATGTCAGGGGAAACATCATCCGGATATTATGATAAATAACCGAACTTTAAGAAATTCGTCATCACGTAGTCGGGCTCGTTCTCGAGGCTCTGTCGACGTTCCACTAATAACGGCATTTTGTAACATCGGGAGCATCGGTTTCACCAATACGAATGTAAACGCCGTCCGCCGATATCTACAAGCAACGATACCTGATATCCTTTCCCTAACTGAGACCCGGGTCGATTGGTCAACTGATTCGACATATCTTCGTTGTTCAGAATTACGTGTCAGCAATTATTGTCACTATATTTTTTAATAACAATATTTTGTTTTGTACTTTAGAACATATTAAACAAGTGACAATAAGTTTAAGTTCTTTATTTATTGCCTTCTATAAGAAAAAAAAAAACGAGAAAATGACCTTTCCTGAGAACCTATTTTATTTTATAGCGAAAGGCCCACCGTACTTGTGCGAGGCCACGATCTTTTGTTTGGTTACTTAACTGTATCATTTTATTTCAGAGTAAAAGGCCCACTGTTCCATCGCAAGCCTGCAATCTTTTACTCTGATCGATTAGCTCTAAGTTATTATCTTTGCAACCACTTCGTTTATACCTAAATTATTGGGGAAGATTCGCAAACGGTGCATTCCATTCTTTCCCACTTGGCATGACCCCAAACGCATAGCTCATATTGAATCCAATTGTCTGGTACGAGTCATTTGCTTTGGTTAATTGCTTTGGTACGAGTCATTTGCTTTACTTAATTGCTATCGCCACTTAATTGATCCACTTGAAGTGCAGTGGCATTAGTTCAAGCAATTCGTATCGCTTAACAGGTATTCGCTTAAACGATATTTCACTTAATTGGTCCACTTAAAGTCACACCCTTACTAGTATAAAGTTGACCTCAAAAGACGACTGACAAAAGCCACCAAAAACCAAATCCCGGAATACCACAACAAAGGAATAATGGTTACAATGAAAAGATAACGGGATCTTATCAAAAAAATTGGAAATATTTGGATGCATAAAACCGGTTTTGAAAAAAAAGAGAATTTTTACTAGAAAACGCTAAATGCTTTCTCTTCTGCCATATAATAAAAACTATATTTAAAATTATATTACCGCAAGTTATGCATACCTCTTTTCTTGCCTCCTTGTCCAAGGAATCCAAAACATCTCTCGTGTACTTAAAACTCCCCAATTTCTCCATTAGGCTTATGCAATATTTCTTAATTCCAATATCATCAGTCCTCTGTCTCAAGATATCTATTTAAAAAAGCTTAACTTATATAAAGGTCACATTTTAAATTCCTTATGGAAGACACTTACGTATGACCTGTTTGTTTTCCTTTTGAGCTTGGATGGCATGGATGATTGGAAAACTAAATTTGCCTTCCGATATATCTTCACAGAAACTCTTGCTATCTGTATACTACAAATCGAACATAAACGACATTAAGATATACAAAATATTTGCGACATGTACAATTACCTCTTTCATACCAAGGTTGCAGTAGTCATCCCGAATTTGAAAGTAGAGTCCTAATATTGTAATTAACCTCGAGAAGTCAGATTTGTTCGTACTGAATAGTTGCATCAATCTGAGGGCTAATATAAAAAGTCCTCCGGTCTTTCGAATGATCATCAGTTTGTATTCAGATTCAGTTGGACATATGAAGTTATCTCTCCAATAAATGTCCATTCCTTGACCGCGATGTAATTCTAATACTTGATCCAAGCAAATCGTAACCGCCTTTTAAGGACAATAAATTGATAAATGATTCTAATTTGATGAAAACATTTAAAAGATACTTGCTTCCGGGTGGCCTAGTGCGTATGTCTTCTCTAAAGAAAACAACATCATGTATGTCCCTGTGTTTGCGGTGTTTGCAACCCCATAAATGGAGTGCGCAACCGGAATACCTCTGCGAAGAACTGAATTGTCTTCGATATCATCAATTCTGGAAAAGAGCATTTTTAATTAGTAAATCGAATTAAGCACATGAATCCCAAATGCAGTTGAGACTGGTTTAATTAGAGACGTTACTGCAAAACAACGTTAACTTGTAATAACAAAAAAAAAACATTTTCACAACAATGTTCATTTGACGTTCGAATTGTAAGGACGTGTTATATCGCACTCCTCATCAAGTCACATCTAATACACAAAGAAAAATAAGAGAAAAACAAAACAACAATAAGAAAATCTAAATAGAAAACAAACGCGTACGCGGTTTTTTGTCAATAGTGCTAAATGAATAGTGTAAAACACAGTAATAATAATGGACACTACATCATACAATCATCAAAATTCCCCAGTACAAAATTGGCCATCGACCGGTGAATACGAAAGCGAAATGACATTCGTCACCGGCACGTCAAAGAGAAAAGACGTATATCTGGCAACAGGAGAAAGCAAAAGAAAAGAAAAAAAATTCGTCGCGCAAGTGTGGATTACACAGTGTGGCCGCCACTGAGAGCGGTTGTTTAAAAAAAAAGAAAAAATTGTGGAAACAAACAAAGTGCTAAAGAGCTCGTCACCCTTCACGAAAAGGGGCCAGGCAGACCTGAAAACGATGACACGGAGCCGACTCGAGCGACAGCCGAGTATTATAACAAAGCGGCACAAGCCAAATACGGACGGCGAAAAAAATGCAAAAGGAAAGAAAAACGAATATACAGGAGCAGGCAAACAATTCAACGAATTGGTTGACCTTGTCCCAAGTGAAATCGAATTACCTGCTGATGAAGACAACAATATCACAGGTACTGCAACAGATCCGGCGGAACTAGAAAAACTCCTTGCAGATATCGACACAAAAAAAGAGGAACTCAATAAACAAAGATAAGCAATCCTCAAATTTAAAGGCCTGGTGCAGCAACAACAAAGCCAAGAAAATACAACAGCACAACGGAAAAATCAGGAACAACAACATCAGAAAGCAAACAAAGGAGATGCAGAAGCAGCAAAAGAACCATCACATCGTAACCAACAAAAAGGAAAAGGCGCCGCCTATAATACTTACGTCCATGGAAACAAAGGACGTTATAAAATTAGGTGAGTTAACTTGCAAAAATTTCAAAACGAAAAAAATGTATAACTCTAAAATAAAATTAATCTGCGATGATATTGAAGGTTATCGCAAAGTAATGACTGCTTTGGGTAGGACAAAAAGCGAGTACTACACGTATACCCCGAAAGCGAAGAAAATAATCTCCATGCTCCTAAAAGGAGTTGACCCATGTTTTTCCCCTGAGGAGGTATTCGAGGAATTAAAAAATGTCGAAAACGACAATTTAAAATTTACAGGTGTGAAACCCTTCTCTACCGCCAACTCCAGAAAACGCAATTACAAATTGCCTTTCTTTATTGTATCACTGAGTCCCAACAGTAAAGTTGATGCTCTCCGATACGTCAAACACCTCAACCACCAAACAATAAGTTGGAAAAATAAGAACAATCGATCGCGTATTGCCGTGCATGTGTTGCCAACGCTTCGGGCACGCGGCTTCAAACTGCCACATGTAATTCAGGTGCGTAAAGTGCCTCTCCGACCATATCATTGGAGAATGCCCCTTGGGCAAGGAACAGCTTCCAGATAGGAAAACACTGTTGAAGTTGAAGAAGAGAAAAAAAAGTAAACTCGTTCTTACAACAATTTCGTGGCTCCTTGTGTGTCATATGCACAAATGGCAGGTTCTCCTAAGCAACCAGCATCCACGGAACATACATATAGTAATGGAAGAATCCCTCCGCCAGAGGCTAATTCAGAAATAATAACAATGTTATTAACCATGCAAGGGCAATTTGCCGAATTTCAAAAAACACTGACTGAACAAAGAGCACGAATAGATACTCTCTATTCAACCCTGTTCTCAAATAACTCTCCACATCAAAATCTTCAACCCTCCGTCTGAACTAAACCTAAAAATTATAGCTGTGAATGTAAATTCACTAATCCACATCGAAAGAAGGGATAATTTAGGCAATCTGCTCCAATCCGAATGCCCAGATGTGCTCTTGGCTATCAAAACTAAGCTAAACCAAAGGCACAAAATGGGCTACAAAAATTATAACATAATTAAACGAGATCGACCACACTCTACTCGAGGGGGTGGCGTCGCTATCTTAGTTAAGAAAGGTCTTCACCATAAGGTCGTTTACAGCACGGAAGTACACAAATTCCAGGTGCTAGAGGCATGCATTATAGACATTCCTCTAAAAAGTCAAAGGCATCTATATATAGTCGCTGCTTACGCTCCTGAATCTGTTCAAGGTACCCAATTTATCAGTGAAATCGATACGCTTTTCCGAAGTCTCAAGTTAGATTTGGAAAACAATTACTTTTTAATGGCGGGTGATTTTAACGCCAAGCACAGTGCCTGGGGCAATCTGACCTCGAACACCAGAGGCAATGCCTTGTTTAATTGGTGGCAAACAAATGCGATCGAGCATAAACTAGAATTGTACGCTACAAGTACACCGTCTTATCCAAGAGGTAACTCCTTCCTGGATTTACTTATGACAGATGATCGAATTTAGTTACCAGATACCGAGGTAACTACTCGAAATTGTCTTCGCACAATTGAGTACGATAGCGATCATTACGGACTTGGAGCCGTAATACACGTGCCAAACGAGTACCATCTACTTGAGCAATACGACCAGGTACACTCTTTCGATTTCCGAAAAGCACATTGGTCGCGTTTCGATCGCATAGTAAAAAAAGAAATACGCAACATTTGCATAGACCCACCGACTAATAGAAACCTCCGTAATGATGAAATCGATCATTACCTCCTAACTATGAACGATATTGTTACTAACACAATGAATCGTTCCATCCCCAAAGTAGCTCATATGGATGGCTATACCCATCGATACAGAAATGCAACTATCGATGCCATGTATAGGCAAAAGAGCACCCTGCTCTCAAAGCTGAAATTGTACTATAGGCAGTCCAGTGACCCAAATAGCAATGAAATCAAAACAGTCAAGTCCTTGATTTAAAATCTTCAAAAACTGATCCGGGATAATTACCGAGCAGTAATAAATGAGGAATGGAACAACAGAATTCGAGCTGTTCAAGCAAACGGACCGAACATGTTTTCACAAATCAAGAAAATATGTCGAAGAAAAGATCACAATGACATTCCCTGTCTCCGAATTCCACGGACTCCCGAGAATTGTCAACTCCAATGATGAAGTAATAGTAGTCGAAGATCCGCAAAAGAAAGCGAATTCAATTGGAGCCTGTTTCGAAGCAGTGTACAGAGTTAACGAATCAGTTCATGCTAACACTGAAATTGAAAGCAATGCCCGTCAAAGACATTGCTCGCTGCGCAATCAACTTCACAACTGGCGATCCGAAAACCGTAGTTTCATCACATTCGGCGAAAATAATAGGGAGGATTCTCCCGTCAGAAATGAAAATACAAATATGTTTGTGCGCAAGGATGAACTTAGAAACATACTTAGCTCAATAAAAAATAAGAAATCATCTGGAATAGATAGCATTCCAAACGTGGTTCTAAGGCACTTGCCTCGCGAAGCAGTGAACATATACACTACTTTGTTTAACAACGCTCTAAATAATGCACACTATCCAACCCATTGGAAGACTGCAGTATTCCACCCTATCCCCAAAAACGGTAAGGTAAGGGCAATTCAACCAATCTCCGCTCGATCAGTTTACTTCCCAACATCAGCAAGGTATTCGAAAAAATTATAAACAAAGCACTGATAGTGATGAAAACGATATCATCCCCAACAACCAGTTTGGCTTTCGAGCGCGACATGATACAGTTCATGCAGGGACGAAACTTGTTTCCGATATACAGTGGAACAAGGCAAAGCGACAATGTACAGGCGCATGCTTGGTTTACTTTGAAAAGGCTTTCGACACCGTATGGTTAGAAGGACTTGTCTATAAGTTAACAAACCTGGGTATGCCGCAATATCTGCTATACATCATTTATGATATGATAATGGACAAACATTTTGTGGTGAAATGCGGGGACATAGTCTCCAACAAGACCTTCCAAATTAAAAATGGCTTACAGCAGGGAGCTGTGAATTCTCCCATATTATTCAATATTTACACTAGTGATCTAGTGAGTTCTCTCGAAAACGCCATGGCGTACGCCGATGACATAGTGGTGTACAGAACAGGAGGAAAAATAGACGACATCAATAGGCACCTTCAAGATGACTTCAACAAAATAAAACAATTTTGCGACGACTGGAAATTAAAAATTAATTTCCAGAAAACCGAGACTATCCTTTTCAAAACCGCCCCCATCCAGGGCCTCGAGGGATACAAAATACAACTGGAAACACTTTTCTAATGTAGGTAACAATAACCTTCCACAACAAGTGAAAACTGTAGTTAAATACCTTGGTATCTGGCTAGACCAGTATTTATATTTTGACAAGCACATAGCAGCGTCCCTCTCCGCAGCTAAAAGAGCATATTCTATGACAAGAAGTCTATTCCGGAGTAGTCTTCTTGACCCCGTTCCTGCCTTGGACTTTATAGAACACCAGAGTCGCAATACAAAAAATGGTGTCCCAACAAAATCCTGTATAACAAATCAGGGTTAAATAGGATAGACAATTTCATAATTAAAATTATTCCTGGTCACACAGCAAGGGCAATGTTCAGTGACAATAATCTTATCGCGGGAGCATTCTATCCCAACGATATGTATCTGGAGTATACCCTCCAGAATGGGTTTATTCCCCCAGAAGCGTTCCCTTTCTTGGATCAAAAAGGCCTTATCCAAGAGGTGCATGGAGTCCCGATTATTTACCACGCTCTCCGTGGTGCCAGGGACAAACGAATTCTCTATGATAGTGATATCTCCAATGCCCCAGACCGCATGCGTTTTAGCACGGCGATCAGTTAAAGAGATAAATCAGCCAAAGATCGAACATCTCCCAAATGGTGGTGGCTTCTCAACGAGGAGAGGACTTCACTTCCTCAGATGTAGTATGCCTCTCAAGAGCAACGCTCTCCTTCCTCTTGTCCCCCCATCCCCCTGTCCGCCTTCCCCATTACTTTTTTTGTAGCTATTCAATTTTATATTTTATTTCTTATTTTATTTTTTATTCGTTTTGTTTTGAAGTTTTTGTTTGTCATTAAAAAAAAAAAATTGTAATAATAATGTATACATATAGATGTAAACGAGGAGTCTCTCTAATATATGACATGTTTCATATATATATATATATATATACGGGCTCCTCGATAGTATAGTGGTTAGTATACCCGCCTGTCACCCGGGAGACCGGGGTTCGATTCCCCGTCGGGGAGCCTCTGGCGCAAGACTAATGACCTTGCCCAGACAAAATAAATCATAATGGAAAATTTAACAAGCCTCAGGACTTGCTAAATAAGACCAAGACCGGTTCCCGGTTGTAGTGCCGATGATGTTGTTGTTATATATATATATATATATATATATATATATATATATATATATATATATATATATATATATATATATATATATATATATATATATATATATATATATATATATATATATATATATATATATATATATATATATATATATATATATATATATATATAAGAAACAAAAAACAAATGTACGCCGAAAGGCGTATATAAAAATCAAGTTGTAATGTGTAATTTAGAGAGCTCGCATAGAGCCAGTAAGTTAATTTAAGGACTGTGATTGTAGAAAACGGCTTAACAATTACCCCTAATATTATACATGTAAAAAGAATTAGGAAAATAAATGTGGTTTAAGAACTTGTTGTATTCCAGAATACTACCCTTATTCGCTTTAACACTAATCTCATGTCCTTTCTATTACAACCTTTAAAACTACATCCGCACATATCTTACATTCTCATTTAATACAATTCATAAATAAACAGACACAATATTCTATATCCAGTCTCTTACAGCATATTTAAAAACATGCCCCTTTTCATCACAAGCACATTTTTCATTTCAAAACATAGCCACTTTGATTTTCGTTCAAAGTTTATTCAAAATTATAAACAGAGACTTCTGGATTGTTTTGTTCAATTTATACGACACAGTTAGTTGGAACAAAATGTTCTATAAAAACAGGAAAATTTATATTGTAAAAGTAGATCCCTTGTTTCGCATTCCAAGCGTATGATAGTCTCTGACTTCATAAAGGAAAACCGGGCGGACGTGGTACTTGTAACCGAAACTAGGTTGCATCCATGTCACCGTCCGGTATTCCCAAACTTCTCCATGATTCGAAGAGATCGAACCCTCACTGGCGGTCCCACCATCAACAGAGGTGGAACTTGTATACTGGTTAATAGCGGACTTCGCCATGAAGCTATAGACCTCCAACCTAGAGTCCATAGAGGTGTCTGGAGTTGAACTGCATCTGGCTAGTAATGGTAGAGTGAATATATACTCCGTATACCACTCGCATAAAACCAATAATGGCCCCATTAATCCCAAAGATATCGGCAAACTAATAAGGACCTCGGGGCATACACCCTTCATCATAGGCGGCGATTTTAACTCCAGACATCCCCACTGGAACAACTCTGTCTCTTGCCCAAATGGCACAAAACTGTACCAATGGTACACCGCAAACATGTATGCCCTCAACTTCGAAATAGTCGCACCCACGGTTGGTACTCGAGGTAACTCAATTCTGGACATATTTATTGTGTCCAAAGACTCACTTCCACAAATCACTCCTCCTCAAGTTTCAGCGGGTGTATCTGACCACAACGCTGTGACCACATTCATTCGTGGCTATCGAGCATCTCGGGCTCATATCAGATACATACCCGATTGTGGGCGGACAAATTGGGACAACTTCAATATTACATTGAACGATAAACTCCACCAATTCTCTCTTCCCACTGACAGGAACCTAACGACGGTTGAGATAAACAACGCTGCAAAACGACTTCACGAGATTCTAGTTGAAACCTCGGAGACTCATGTCCCGTAGTGTAAACTTGAAAAGACTTATCGGATCCCCCAGGACGACCTCACTCTTCGTCTCATCCGGGAGCGTAAAAAGCTCTGCAGAATGAGATTTCGTCACCGCTTTACGCAAAGGGAACCATTATTGAGATCCATTATTCACAATATTGGTACACTGATAAAACAAAGAATCCAAAACAATCGTACCCGACAATTGAAAGACAAGCTGAAGGGTATTCAGATGGACCAGAACGTTTATAAAAACTTTAAAAAGATATGTGGCACTTCCCGCATCACTTGGCCAATTACGCACAATGGTGTTGTTGTCAATAACGACACCAATAGAGCAAATATCATCGGAGAGACCTTCGAAAACAACCACAAACTTACTCTCCAAGATGGCGACCCGGATACTAATGCAATCGTTAGTTCAGAGGTCCACAGTAAGCTGGACGACTTCAACGAGCCAATTCTTGTCTTTAACCCAACTAACAGTGCATACTTCGATGACACACGTGATAATGGTCACGGTTTCATCACACCAAATACCCTACAGAGCCTGGTTAAATCTCGACACCCTAAGAAGTCACCTGGTATCGACAACATGTCATATCACTTGTTGCGAAGGCTCTCTGTCTTATTCTTTATAAAGCTCTCCATTTTGTTCAACCATGCTTACAACATGGGGTACTTTCCCCAAGCTTGGAGGCACGCTATTATTAGTCCAATAGCAAAAGTTGGGAAACCAACGTATCACCCCTCAAGCTTTCGCCCTATCTCGCTTCTCACTTGCATCAGCAAAATATATGAAAAATTCATATACGAGAAACTAAATAACTTTGTCAGTGCCAGGCACCTAATACCTGATTTCCAATTCGGATTTCGAAGAGCGCACAGCACCACTATGGCTCTCAATTTATTTCAAAACCACCTCTACGTGCGGCTCTTTAATAAGGAACCCACCGTTGCGGTGAGCCTGGACATTAAAAAAAGCTTTTGATACTACTTGGATCGAAGGTCTCGTTTTTAAACTATTGAATACTGGCCTCAGTAAAACGCTATGTAGTATCATCTACCAGTTCGTTTGAAACAGAACCTTCCAAGTTAGAGTGAATGGAAAGCTTTCCCGAACTTTTCACGCCGCTGCAGGCGTACCACAGGGCTCCATTCTAGGCCCCATCTTATTCAATATTTACATCTCCGATATTCCCCGCCCTATTGACGGGAGAGTAAATCAGATATGCTACGCGGATGACGTCCTGGTGTACACGTCAACCAAAGGCCCTAACCTCGCAACAAATCGACTCAACCGTCACTTGGACGAACTGTATCAGTATTACAGTCGATGGAAAATTCGACTTAATCCATCCAAAGCAGTAGCCATAATTCTGAGTAGTAAACACTCCCAACCTGCTTCTCGATATTCACAGAATATTCGAATAAAAATGGGAGATACTACGATTAGACCACAGGACAAGATGAAATATCTTGGGGTCACTTATACCCCAAAAATGAATTTCATCAAACATGTGACCCACATTCTCCAAAGGGGCCTAGGTCGGTCTAAGCAACTGCACAACATCTTGAAATGGAGGAACAAAGTTGACACAAAAGTTAAGCTTCTCTGCTATAAGCAGCTAATCCGATCTGGAATATCGTACGCCTTTCCCATATGGTCCTGCATATCTTCGGCCCAAATGGAAAGACTTCGGGTTTTCGAAAGGAAACTCCTCAGAAGATGCACCAATCATTCTAGAAGGCCTGACGGTCGTCATTGCCCCAACTCTCACCTATACGAAGGCGCCTCCATTACCCCTATCGACGAGTACTTGCTTCAATTAGCATATAAGTACCTCGAAAACATTCAGAACAGCGAGAACCTACTTGTACGGGACTCTTGCGTTCTTGACCCTTCTCTCTCTCGATCTCTTCGAATGAAACCCCCACAATTTCTTCTTCAGGACAAAACTGAAGAAAGCACCCTTCCCAACAACATTCTCCTCTATAATAGAGGATTCCTGGACCCATCCCATATGGTCTACTATTAACAAACCACACACACGAACGCACAGTACAAGACAGCACAAACACAAACATACACACCGACCAAAGCGCAGATTATCAGACGCCAAAGACGTGATCTGCGTTCACTACCGCACCCAAGACCTACCGGTCTTGTACGATTTCTTTCCCACCATCCCTCTATAATAGTAGTTAGAGAACACCCGGACTAACACTGTCCACACTATCCTTGGATACCCCCCCCCCCCCCCCCCCCCCCTTCTCTTTTCTTCTCAGAGATCGCGAGACCGAGTCCAACATCCTCACGGCTGTGGTTTATTCTGGTTATCGCAAGATGACCAGAAGTCAGAGACAAGATGAAGGACTATATGTCCTTGTCTCGCTAAATTCGGCCTTCTCACCACAATTTTTTTTTTTTTGTAAAATTAGTTCAGAATAGAGCTCAGCTTGAGATAGCTGAGTTCAATAAAATAAAAATAAAACTAATAATTATTTTAATAAATAAAACTTTAATTATTTTAATAACCCCCACGCTCTTCCCTCGAAAGAGGAAGCACGGCGCTGGAGACGTAACAAACTAAAAAAAAACCTAAAAAAAAAACGAAAGCGAAATGAATGCAATTATTAAACCAAACACTGTGTATCGGGTATCTATGCACGCAAAGTAATGAAAAAACAATTATTGCTAACGCGGGGCAAATAAAATGTTACTGTGCGAGTATGTACGAAACAAATACGTAAAAACTAGTGAATAAAACATTTATTTAAGTAAACAAACTGACTAACTGTACTGCCCACCATGGACAATGGTGCGGCTGGATTCAAAACGGTGCTACGGAAAAGGTCAAATCCAGAACCGAATCTTCAAACCAAGCAGCTGAAGTCTGATGTGAATGAGGAAGAATTAATTATTCCCAATAACATTTAGTCTTAAGTAAAATCGGTAATTGACTTGTTAATAAATGTAGAGATGAAACAAAAAAAAAAACGTCTGCGTAGGACCAGTAAGTTATAATATAAGATAATTAAACTAGAATTTAACCATTTTTTGTCCAGCATATAATTTAAACACTAAGAGTATAAAACGAAAATAAAAAATGTTGCAAGAATGAAAAATGAAATGGCTGGCCGGGGGGCAGATCATTGCCACGAAGTAGTATTGATTGACCAAAACCTATCTCGAAGAATACTCGTAACGCCATATGAACAAATTTAAGTATTAATAAATCCCTAACAACAAATTTCCATTAAGATACCATTCAACAAGCAATCATAGTTAGGAAGCGTAATTCGGAAAATATATACGCTGACACCAAGGGGATATAAATCGGATGTTCCTGTGGTTTTTACGATTCTTACTTTTACCACGTTTATCAAGCTAAAAAAGTGTGTACGTGTAATTTACAAAAGTAAACCTATAGCAATAAAAATGTATACTCGTGTTTTTGCCTATCTATTTTAAAAACCTGTGCAAATTGGTTTATTTAATAGTTTAGTATCCCGTGGAAACTGGTTTTGTTTTTCATGAATGCAATAAAAAAAAAATGTAACTAGTTTAATAGATTCCTTTTCTCACATCAAACTGAAGTTCATGTTTACGACCTTTGAAATAATAACTCTTGCTCTAACCCAATCACCGGAGTGTTAAGATAGGCATAAATAGATAGCACAAATCAGTTTTACGACTGAGTAAAGTTTCGGTATATGTAACTAGCAAGTAGTTTAACGTGCTTTACAGAGAACATGAATGCAATAATGCTATTTCGAAGGTTACGATTTTTATTTATTGCTCAACCTCTGACCCGGAGAAGTCTGAGGAACTAAGTAATAGCTGTTCGTAGATCTTAACCTCCATGACGTGCAATCAACTTTTCATCCCCCATAATTACTCTATTGAAAGGTTAACTATTAATAAAACTTAAGTTAAATCATGGGTTCTAAAATGAATGGGCCTTGGTCAACATAACTTTTCTTGGCTGATCCACTTGCAGCAGATAATAAACTTATCAGAATCACAATTTGGCTGACCTCGTTTCACAATCAAAAATTCAACAAGAAATTTGCCAATCACTCAATGAAATATACTTATTGTTCCAAAAATTAAGCAACAGCGGACGCCCATCCGCGCAACCGATAGCCGTAGACAGCAAAATCACCAAAAATAATTCAAAAGCAACGAACTTATTTTGAATACAAAAATAAAACACCAAATAAAATAAAAGTCTTACAACAGGCTAGCATTGTGGAGCATCTGGACAATCTCGGAAATGATATTCAGCTTCTCAGTGGGAATATTAAGCCAATGGTTGAACGCACTGGTAAGTAACGAGCGGATTTTTTTGCCAGGAAATTGTTCAATATAAACAAATGGTTGGAGTAGAATCTGTGTAAAATGGGAACAGCAATGAACAGATGGATTATAAATTAATCAAAAAGGCACCTCACCTCATTGTAATCCTGTTGGACTGCGTCTCCTTCCGATTTTTCACAAAGATTTTGTATTTTTTCCATTGTATCGTGTGCCAGTTCGTTGGTAGAATATAATACCTTTTCCGTCAACGGCCGACGGGAAATTGAAAGTCAAAGTATTCCTTACTCACTGGCTAGCAATATCTCTCCACTTAGATACTAAGCTAGGCAACAATTACTGATCGAGTATACTGTATACAATTACTATACTCGAAAAGTCGTGCACACAATCATTGTATTATATTAGTTAATGAACACTTATTTCAGCTTTAGTGTCACTAAAAGTGTTGACACTAAAAACGGCTGATGTCTTTTCATTTTTGTAACTTTTTTTTATATACTTAGATTCTCAATTATAGTCTAGACAACAAATGCTTAAATTCTAGCTTAATTATCTTGTATTATAACTTACTGGTCGTACGCAGACGCTCTAAGCTAAATTTTACATGACTATTGTGTAGTTTGCCCTTCGCCGAACGAACCTTGTTTGTGACTTTAGTTATGAATATTAGTGAAAAAGAAAAATTAGAAAAACTTTCTGCCGAATTTTTTTTTTGCTTTAAATTTAACTTACTTCGATTTTTTTTTTAATTTTATTTAAAAGAACTTAACTTAAATCTTACACTACCTTAATTCAAGAAAAGCTAAGACTGTGTAAGCTGGCTGATGATGCAGTTATTCTTCCTACGTTGGTAATCATGTCTTTTTTTGCCATTCAACCACCAAAACTGTTGATTACTATTACTATTTATTGGCCTGTAGGAACCCGGAAGTTCATGACGACATCGATTGTTCCCTGACCTGTGCGCTCTCCTTCCACGTTCGACTATCCGATCCGATCTCCTCGAGGTCCAACCTAACATTGTCCTCCTATCTCCGTCGCGGCCCGACCTCTCGGTCTCTTTCCAGTTGGTCTACCGTCAAGAATTCTATGCGCGGTCCTATCATTGCCCATTCGCGCCACGTGTCCGGCCCATCTTAATCTTCGCGACTTGATTACTCTCACTATTGTAAATTTGCGGTATAGGTCTTCCAAATCGTGGTTGTGGAGTTTCCTCCATTGTCCTGCCTCCAAGTCACATTTGCCGCCAAAGATACCCCTTAGAACTTTATTCTCGAATACGGGGAATTTGTTTCCTTCCCATTTTGTGAGGGCCCATGTTTCGCATCCGTATAGAACAATCGGCATGATTATGGTTCTATAGACACGGAGCTTTATATTACGTGATAGCAGTTTGGATTTCAACAGTTTACTGACTGCGTACCAACTAGCGTTGCCCGAGTGTAGTCTTTTGTTAATTTCCTTCGACATTTCGTTACTGGCCGTCAGTATTGTTCCCAGGTATTTAAATTCTTTGACATTTTCAAATATCTAGCCCCTGATGTTTATGTGTGTTCTCTGAGGTCCACCTGCCCTCGCCATAATCATGTATTTTGTTTTGTCTTCATTTATTTCTAGGCCCACCTCTTCTGCCGCTTGCATGATGATTTCACTGCTTTTACTTACAGTTTCTAGATTATCGCCCAAAACGGCGATGTCATCCGCATATGCGAGCAGTTGTGTGACCCCGTTCAGGGATGATCCGGCTATGTTGTCGTCTTGTACCTTTCTGATGACATACTCGAGCACAAGGTTAAAAATACACGGTGATAGACCATCTCCCTGTTTTAGTCCGTCCCGGATTTCACATGGTTCTGAGAGGTGGTTTTCTATTTTAACTCGTCCTTTGTTTTCGTTCATGCAAATTTGAATGAGGCCTGCATATTTTTTTGGGATTCCCGGCTCCTCAACTACAATATGGTACAATATTTGCCTTGCGACTGAGTCGTAGGCTTTTCTGAAGTCAACGAACAGTTGGTGAACCAAATTCCCACTTCTTTTCCACTAGTTGCCTCATTGTGAACATTTGGTCGCTTGTTGAGCGGTTCCTACGGAATCCGCATTGGTAGTCTCCCAATATTTCTTCTGCGTACGGTGTGACTCTCGCCAGTATGATATTTGTTAGTATTTTGTATGTGGTTGGGAGCAATGTAATTTTCGCAGTCAGAACTATCACCTTTTTTGAAAATGGGGACGACTATTGAGGTTTTCCATTCTTCCGGAGTGACTTCCTTTTTCCATATTGTTTTTATGAGCTGGTGGATCTTTCGAGCGGTTGCCTCTCCTCCATGCTTCACGAGTTCTGCCGGTATGCAGTTGACTACGGGAGCCTTGTTGGTTTTCAATCGGTTTATTACGTCTACAACTTCGTTGAAAGAGGGCTCTGGGATCTGAGGCTCGGCTGTATGTACGTCTGGTGCGTTTATTTGTGGTTGATGGGTGCGCACATTGAGCAGATTTTCAAAATACTGCTTCTATCTTGTCACGATATTGTTTGTTTCTGTGACCAGATAGCCGTTTGCGTCTCGAATTATTTTGGCTCTCCCTCGGTAGCCATTTCTAATTGAATTTATGCCGACAAACATACCTCTGATATTCTCCGCTTTGGCATTTTCTAGGATTTTTTCGATCCGAGTGTTCTCCCATTCGCGTTTTTTGCATTTTAAAAGACTCGTTGTTCGCATTTTCTACGACCGTCTGTATCGCGCCTGGTTTATATAACGTTCGAACATCCCACGTGCCAACGCGTATATCCCGCTTTTTCCATTTTTCCCTGCGTCTTCTTTTTGCCGAGTCGGTATTTTTTTGATGATTTCTTCCCTTATGATAGTGTCGGCTCATCACACCTTCGCCTACCGGGTTTTTCGGGGGATTGTTTTTTGTATATTGATTATTCATTTTTGATCCCACGAGTCTTAGGGTTTTAAATAGTCCGCCACATCAGAGCCCCTCTTTGATATGGTAAGGTCTGCTTACTGCTCTGGTTCGACGCGGTGTCAGAGAGACGCCGCTATAATACAGCCGGTATACCCTTGCCTGCAAACCATCTAATGAGCACGGTGACACATAACACCCTGGATTTGTGGTGGTAGATCTTTGTGTGTTACTCCTCGCTAGCCTCTCTGACATGGGTGGCCCTCTTGGAAGCGTATGCTTCCGTCAGCATAGCCTGAGTGATTCATTGTAGTTAAAGCCCCCGCACCACGTCAAGGTTCCTACCAAGCGGGGGACCAAAACTGTTGATACTGCTTAATATTATCATCCCGGTCTCTGTGGGAGATAGCCCTATTTAAGCGCGAGAGCTCTTCTTCGGTGTGTGTGTCTTCCCGGCCGTAGACCAATCGTCCCTCTACGGATGATCTACTTACATGATAGATCAGCTGAATTCCTGATCCATCCTGTATAAGCCCATTCATGTCCAAATCAAGGAACGACTCTGGTGGAACAAAGCCGTTGCGACGCACGCTCTCATAGTACAGAATGTTTGGATAATAAGCCCCGAAAATTAGATCATTGGACGAGCTTATTTCTCTCGCAATATACCCTCTGATTAATTTTATCATAAAATTATCCACCCTATTTATGTAGGCTTCATTACATAAAGTCTCATTTGAGTAGTACTTTATATAGTCCGAGTCCGGTGTCTGAGACACTTCCTTTCGAACAACCAAATCTTTTCCATCAAATTTGGACATATGTTAAATCATACTGGAGCATTCGCCTGATTAGCGTCATGTAGCATATAACTTTTACCCTGCTGTCAAGTTATATATGTATATGTCTGTTGAAATACAGATATTGATCTAGCCAGATGCCCAGGTATTTAACTACACTCTTGGTTTCCAGCTTTTCTCAATGCGGTCCCACGATAACTAACGTTCGTCAGTTTTTCCTTGTGTCGTTTTGTGGCTTTATATAATGAGGTTCTAAATAGGATGGCTTCACATTTCTGGAAATTGATCTTAAGTTTCCAATCGTCGCGATAGCGCTGCATTTTATTAAACCCTCGCTGTAGTAAACTATTTATGATATCAACTTTCGGAGCTGTTCTGTAAATTATGAGATCGTCTGCGTACACAATAGCCTGCGGAAGTGCATCTAATAAGTCGCTAATGTAAATGTTAAAAAGAATCGGAGAAAGTACCGCTCCCTGTTGCAAGCCAGTCGTGATATTACAGAATTCACATTACCATTTTTGACCACGAACCTCTTGTCCTTTAACATATCGTAAAGTACATATAGTAAAGGTTTATATATGCCTTGTCTGACCAGTTTGTAATATAACCCTTCGATCCAGACGGTATCAAAAGCTTTTTCCAAGTCGATCAGACAGGCACCTGTGCATTGGATCTTACATTTAAACCATTGTATATCAGAGACCTGTTTAGCTGCGGCATGTGTCGTTTCATGACTTGTCTTAAAGCCAAACTGGTTATTTGGAATAATGTTGTCGTCGTCTACCTATTTTAACAGAACTTTGTTAATGGTATTTTCAAATACTGTACTGATGCTTGGGAGTGAGCTTTTCGAACGCATGTTCATTGGGTTTGTACAGTCTTTGTCGTTTTTTGGAATGGGATGTGTAATTGCCGTTTTCCAACGCACGGGAAAGTATGCATTATTCAACGCGTTGTTAAACAGGATCGGGTATATATCTATTGCCATTCGGGTCAGACTCTTGAGTACGATGTTAGGTACTCCATCTATTCCCACTGACTTTTTGCTTCTCAATGAGTCGAAGATACTCTGGATTCCTTCCCTTGTTATTAAAAGGCTATTAGCCCCACCATTGGCATTAATGTCAATTGACAGATTATCGCCACCGAATTCGATAAAACCGTGATTCTCCGATTGCCAAAGTGAAATTTCATTCCGGTGGTGCAGGTGATTCAGTAGAGCTCTGTCCTTCAAGTTGTGATATCGGTGAATGCTTTCATTCACCTTGTCATCATCATCATCATCATCATCATCATCGGCACTACAACCGTTCTTGGCCTTATTTAGCAAGTCTCGGGGCTTGTTAAATTTTCCATAATAATTTATTTTTACGGGCAAGGTTATTAGTGTTGCGCCAAATCATTCACCTTGTAAATTTCCTAAAAGACAGCTCCCACAGCGTTCACCCTTCCCAAGGGATCTTCGATCACGGAGAGCTCATTATTGATGATCGCGTTCTCTGTATCTATGCAGCTGCTCATCTGCTTTTTTACATCAGTACGTGGAATTTGGAGACACTGAATATCGTTTTGATTATTTCTCCTGAATATTTTATTTATTTGTGGGAACATATTCGGATTATTAGTTTTTATAGCTCGAATTCCGTTGTTCCAATACAAATTTGTTGCTTATCTATAATTAGCTTTAAGTAATTGTTGGAGGTTTTTTAATCGGGATTTCAGTGATATTTTCTCCCGGTCTTGTCTGTCTGTAAACTGTCTGTGTAATTGGATTCATTTTGACAGCAGTCTGCTCTTTTTCTTATGGAGTGCGTTTACTGTGGTGTTTCTGTACATGTTTATGTGATCTGTAACTGTGTTGTGGGAAATGTTTTGTCCATTGTTCGTTTTACGGTTTCGTCCATTTGTTGGATGTATTTGTCGAAATCGTCATTTATCAGGTCTCTGTTTATTGGCAGATTAAAGTCATTCGAACGAAGTTCTCTTGTTAATGATCTGGTGAATCGCGGCCATCGCATTGCCCCATAGTTGTAAGGTTGCGGGATCATGAATTCCTACAGATCTGTCGGACCGCTCGGAAGTTTTAATACCGCCGTGAATGTACGGTGGTCACTGTCGTATTCAATTGTCCGTAAACAGTTTCTGTTTCGTCTGTTAGTGTTAAGTAGTCTCAGTCGTGAGTCAATTAGCAAGATATCTAAGAACGACCTACCTCTTGGGAACGATGGATACTCCGTAGCAGGACAGTTCTATATTCAATATGATATTGATCTAAGCAGCCAGCCAACTGATTTCCTCTGGCATTAGATATATAATTTCCCCAAATTGTATGCTTGGCGTTCATGTCGCCACCTAGGGTAAAATAGTTTTCGTCCAAGTGCAATTGTAGGCATCGAAAGAGTTTCTCGAGCTCTGCTATAAAGAGGTTATGTTAGTGCTCCTCAGGTGCATAGACGGCAATCGGATAAAAACCCCTTCCTTGCTTCATCGGACAAACCGTAAGTTATTTGACTATTTATTTATTTATATAACAAGGCTTTCTAGAGTGGCTAATGCATCTTCTTTCAAAAACTCGAAGTCTTTCCATTTGGGCCGAAGATAAGCAGGACCATATGGGAAAGCCGTACGATAACTTTGTTGCCTCACTTCAAGATGTTGTGCAGTTGCTTAGACCGACCGAAGGCCCTTTGAAGAATGTGGGCCACGTGTTTGATGGGGTATAAATGACCACAAGATATTTCAGCCTGTTCTGTGGTCTAATCGTAGTACCTCCTATTTGTAATCGAATATTCTGTAAATATCGAGAAATTGATTGGCAGTGTTTACTACTGAGAATAATGGCTGCTGCCTTGGATGGATTAATTTTTCCATTGACTGTAACACTGATACAGTTCGTACAGTTGACGGTTTGTTACGGTAGTAACTCCCCCACCACCTTTGTCGCGCTAGGAACTCAACATATTGTGATACCGCAGCGCACCGTGCTTCCTCGCGATTGAGGGAAGAGTGGCAACTGTCTTTTTCTTGGTTCGAAAAAAAAGGAAAGACAAGGATCTGCAATTTTCCTTAGTCTTTCGTTTTTATTTTGAGTTTCACCTTTTTTATTAGACCGAAGGACGTCCGCCTCGCTTCAAATAATGTTGCTTCCTTTCTAGTCTCGTCTCGTGCATGCGGGTCCCTTTTATCGCTTTTGCCAACATCCGCAGGTGTCCCGGACAATAGATCGGTTTTGCGTGTGAAAGGATTTGTTCCATATGCGCTTGTAGCATAGGAAACATTAGGTATCCGTGGGAAAAAAAGGGGTGAAAGGATTTTTGGTATGCTGTTCTAGCATGCGTGTGCAAAGATGCCTGTAAAAAAATGTGTTTGATATGATTGAATGGGAAAGTGTGTGAAAGGATTTTTGATATGAATTGGGTTGTAGGGAAGAAAAAGTGAATAACGTCTGGGGGAGGGAAATGGTAAGGCTTCGTGAACAGTACATCCTACCCTCCTACAAGAAAGAAAATTAATCTGTAAGACATTATTTTTCTGGGAGTGATGCGATCAAATAACAAAGCGTGACGTCGTTCTGCTTCCACTACATGAGTTTTAAATTTATGGTTGAACAGAGTTGTTTGTATGCAGTATTAGTATAAAAGAAAAAAACATGTTTTTTTTTCTTTTCTTTTTCAATGTTATGTTTTTGTTATGTGTGTGTACTTTAAAGGTTTTGAATTCTTATATTTCTTGTAATGTATGGAGGCAAATGTTGTTTTAATACATGAAAAATTGAAGATTTTGTTATTGATGGAGAGCAAAGGGCCACCAATGATGGTACAAACACGAGACGACCAGAGAGATGGCGTCGGGGATGATGCGGTAGAACTCGTTGTCACTGTCCTTGAACTTCCGTTGCTTTTTAAATGAACGCGCAAACAAAAAGGTTACTGTAAGCAACAGTGACTAGTTTATATTTTATTTTATTTCTTAATTTTATAGTTAGTTTAACAAACACTTTACTGTAATAATAATGAATAAAATTGTAACTCCTGTAAAACGCCAGACTGACTGCAACGGATGGACGCTGTTGGTCGACTAACTAAAAAGCGTTTGTTATATTCAAATCTGTATGACAGCTCGATGACGGATTGTCAGCTGGTTGCTGACAGCCATGGTGAGTATGGTGGTTGGGGAGTGTACTAGACGATGAACGTACTAGATCCTCCCCGCTGCATTTAGTTGCGAATCCGCAACAGTTATAATTATATGTGTAGACAATATGTACAGCGTTTCATGGTAATTTTTTCTTCTTAACATTAATATGTTTGGTAATAATTGTTTATTATTATTATTACTTTTTTTCTAATCATATGATAAAAGAAAGTATTTTATATTATAATTAATTTTGCGTTGAATTAAAGATTAAATTCATTAGTTTTCTTACGATATACATAGATGAAAAAAAAAAAATGGGTGGCGAGAGGGGCGACTTTGGCGAGACAAGGACAGATGTGTCCTTCATCTTGTCTCTGGCTTCTGGTCATCTTGCGATAATCAGAATCACCCACATCCGTGAGGATGTTGGGCTCGGTCTCGAGATATCTGAAAAAGAAGAAGGGGGGGAGGTATCTAAGGATAGTGTGGACAAGGTTAGTTCGGATGTTCTCTAACTACTTGGATGGAGGGATGGTGGGAAAGAAATCGTACAAGACCGGTAGGTCTTGAGTGCGTTAGTAAACGCAGATCACGTCTTTGACGTCTGATAATCTGCCCTTTGGTCGGTGTGTGTGTGTGTGTGTGTGTTTGTGCTGTCTTGTACTGTGCATGCGTGTTTGTAGTGTGTCAGCAGCAGACCCTATGGGATGGGTCCAGGAATCCTCTATTATAGAGGAGAATGTTGTTGGGAAGGGTGCTTTCTTCAGTTTTGTACTGAAGAAGAAATTGTGGTGGTCTGATCCGAAGAGATCGAAAGAGAGAAGGGTCAAGAACGCAAGTGGGTTCTCGCTGTTCTGAATGCTTTCGAGGTACATATATGCTAGTTCTAGCAAGTACTCGTCGATAGGGACAATCGAGGCACCTTCATAAAGGTGAGAGTTTGGGTAGTGGCGGCCGTCAGGCCTTCTAAAGTGGTTGATGCATCTTCTGAGGAGCTTTCTTTCGAAAACTCGAAGTCTTTCCATTTGGGCCGAAGATATGCAGGACCATATGGGAAAGGCGTACGATATTCCAGATCGGATTAGCTGCTTATAGCAGAGAAGCTTAACTTTGGTGTCAACTTTGTTGCTCCACTTCAAGATGTTGTGCAGTTGCTTAGACCGACCGAGGCCCCTTTGGAGAATGTGGGTCACATGTTTGATGAAATTCATTTTTGGGGTATAAGTGACCCCAAGATATTTCATCTTGTCCTGTGGTCTAATCGTAGTATCTCCCATTTGTATTCGGATATTCTGTGAATATCGAGAAATAGGTTGGGAGTGTATACTACTCAGAATTATAGCTACTGCTTTAGATCGGTTAAGTCGAATTTTCCATCGACGGTAATACTGATACAGTTCGTCCAGATGACGGTTGAGTCGGTTTGTTGCGAGTTTTGGGCTTTTAGATGACGTGTATACTAGGACGTCATCCGCATAGCAAATCTGGTTTACTCTACCATCCACAGGGCGAGGAATATCTGAGGTGTAGATATTAAATAAGATGGGGCCTAGAATGTAGCCCTGTGGTACGCCTGCAGCGGCATTGAAAGTTCGGGAAAGCTTTCCATTCACTCGAACTTACAAGGTTCTGTTTAAAACGAACTGGTAGATTATATTACACAGCGTTTTACTGAGGCCAGTATTCAGTAATTTAAAAACGAGACCTTCGACCCAGGTTGTGTCAAAAGCCTTTTCAATGGCCAAGCTCACCGCAATGGTGGGTTCCTTATTAAAGAGGCGCATGCAAACGTGGTTTTGAAATATGTTTAGAGCCATAGTGGTGCTGTGCGCTCTTCTAAATCCAAATTGGAAGTCAGGTATTAGGTTCCTGACACTGATAAATTTATTTAGCTTCTCGTGTATGAACTGTTCATATATTTTGCTAATGCAGGTGAGGAGCGAAATAGGACGAAAGCTTGAGGGGCGATAATTTGGTTTCCCAACTTTTGCTAGGTTCTGTAGGGTATTTGGTGTGACGAAGCCGTGACTATTATCACGTGTGTCGTCGAAGTATGCACTGTTAGCTGAGTTAAAGACAACTATTGGCTCGTCAAAGTTGCCTAATTTATTGTGAACCTCTGAACTAATTATTGCATTCGTTTCCGGGTCGCCATCCTCGAGAGTGAGCTTGTGATTATTTTCAAAGGTTTCTCCGATGATGTTTGCTTTATTGGTGTCATTATTGACAACAAGACCGTTGTGCGTGATTGGTCCAGTGATACAAGAAGTGCCACATATCTTTTTAACATTTTTATAAACGTTCTGGTCCATCTGAATACCCTTCAGTTTGTCTTCCAATTGTCGGGTGCGATTGTTTTGGATTCTTTGTTTTATCAGTGTGCCAATATTGTGAATAATGGCTCGCAATAATGGTTCCCTTTGCGTAAAGCGGTGACGATATCTCATTCTGCAGAGCTTTTTACGCTCCCGGAGGAGACGAAGTGTGAGGTCGTCAAGGGGAATCTGATAAGTCTTTTCAAGTCTGTACTTCGGGACATGAGTCTCAGAAGTTTCGACTAGAATCTCGTGAAGTCGTTTTGCAGCGTTGTTTATCTCAACCATCGTTAGGTTCCTGTCAGTGGGAAGAGAGAATTGGTGGAGTTTATCGTTCAATGTAATATTGAAGTTGTCCCAATTTGTCCGCCCATAATCGGGTATGTATCTGATATGAGCCCGGGATGCTCGATAGCAGCGGATGAACATGGTCACAGCGTTGTGGTCAGATACACCCGCCGATACTTGGGGAGGAGTGATTTGGGGAAGTAAGTCTTTGGACACAATAAAGATGTCCAGAATTGAGTTACCTCGGCTACCACCCGTGGGTGCGACTATTTCGAAGTTGAGGGCATGGCCGTTTTCGGTGTACCATTGGAACAACTTTGTGCCGTTTGGGCAAGAGACAGAGTTGTTCCAGTGGGGATGCTTGGAGTTGAAATCGCCGCCTATGATGAAGGGTGTATGTCCCGAGGACATTATTAATTGGCCGATATCTTCGGGATTAATGGGGCCATTATTGGTTTTATGCGAGTGGTATACGGAGTATATGTTCACTCTACCATTATTAGCTAGATGCAGTTCAGTCCCGGAGACCTCTATGGACTCGAAATGTGGGAGGTCAATAGCTTCATGGCGAAGTTCGCTATTAACTAGAATACAGGTGCCACCTCCGTTGATGGTGGGGCCGCCAGTGGGGGTTCGATCTCTTCGAATCATTGAAAAGTTTGGGAAGGTGGGTCGGTGACATGGATGCAACCTAGTTTCGGTTACAAGAACCACGTCCGCCCGGTTATCCTTTATGAAGTCAGAGACTATCGCACGCTTTGGTAGCGAAACAAAGGAGTTGATATTTATAAGGATAACTTAAATTTTGGAACCCATTTTGAAGCGTATCTCTTACATATGCCGTGAAAAGGAGTGCATCCCCCTCAGCATCAGTTGTTAGTTTTTCATATCGGGGTCGAATATCCTCAATCACGCGAGAGAGAGTAAGTAGTTTCTCCAGCATTGAGGGTTGCCCCTTTAGAGGCTTTTGTGCCGCCGCTGGGATTTGTGGCATTGTGTTGGCCTGTATAGCGGATCGCTTAGGAACTTGAATATGTTTTTGGGGCAGAGGTGGTAGGGTTTTCATATTCTTTGTTTGGTTCCCTTTAACCTTGTCAGCGAATGTAAATCCATTTTGGATGAAATTTTGTGTGGCCTGTTTTCCGAAGTTTGATTTGGCTACTTGTTTAGCTCGAGTCTCCTTGGTTCTGTGGACTATCTCTTTATATTTGGGTCAGTTCCTGTAGCTGGCCGGATGTCCTTTATTACCGCAGTTGCAGCAAATTGGCAACGTAATTTTACCCTGCACATTTGTTGTGGGATGGTATTTTGCTGACGGGAGTTCGCACTTGCCAATGTCGTGGGATTTTCCACAACGGACACAACGGCGGACCATGTTGCAGTTCCGGGAGACATGCCCGAAACGTTGGCAACGTCGGCATTGAGGTATTTCATTGTTATGAAATACTTCGAACACAACTTGTTGATGGAGAGTTGGAAGCGACTTTGTCCGTATTATGGAGTCTATGTCGGTTCCTGGGGCAAGGTGAAGCTGCCATATGTTTACTTTGCTGTATTTTTGCGGTCTGATGTTCACAAACCGTTGTGGGGGAGAGAATTTTTTAACGTCAGTGAATTTGACGTTGGGGAATGTTGCTTCAAGGGCAGTTACGATGTCGTCCTTTTCCCAGCAAGCAGCGACTCGTTTTAAGAGGATGGTCCTCGACTTTTCGTCGGCTGGGGTGAATGTGTAATAATTCACCTCCTTGGCCTTCAGGGTATCGTTAACCTTGGAGAACGTTTGTCGATCGTAGGTTACGATTTTATTGAGACTTGGACTCAAGGTCTTTGCCTTAAAGTTGGATATTCCTTGTCGGTTCATATCACCGACGAACTCCTTTAAGTTGAGGTCTCGTGCAAAGACCCCAGGTTACTGCTTCTTTTTTAAAGCAGGTACGTCTGCCCCGACCGATGTTTGGTTGGCCTTTTGAGTTGGAGTGGTCTTTGGTTTCGGGGTTGTGGAGGATGGTACCTTCGGTGTGCACGATTTTTCCAGCGGAATGACTTTTCGTGCAGTGTACCGAGAGGTTTGCCACGATTTCATTAGCCGAAGCTGGGGATATTATTGGCGTACAGCCGATGGCAAAACGTTTACTGGAGGGGCCTCCCTGGCAGTTCAGCTTGGGTAAAGGTGTTTTCCGCTTTTCCGTGCGGGGAGAGGTGGGCGTGGAGCGGCAAGTATTAGGAGTAGGGACATGGAGACCATTCTCGTCGGCAGAGACATCAAAGTCGCTGTCGAGGCTTATCATTTCAGGTTCGATCTGTGAATGACGGGTTTCCAGATTTTTGTTGGAGGGGGTCGGGGGTGGTGTAGCTTTCAATGCTGCGTTCTCCCTTCCGAGAGCAGCGATCCTGGCTACCGCGGTCGCGAGTTCGCTTCTCAATCTCTCAAGAAGAGTCATCAAATCCTGATTGGGTTGATGCCCCAAGCTCTGAGGAGAAGAGACGTCCATTTTGGGAAGGATAAATGAAAGAAAGTGACGGACACGGGAAATCACAAAGCGCGAGTAACAGCCCGATAAGACTAGAAGAATAAAACAAGTAGGAATGCAGAAAAATAACGGAAAGAAGATAGGAAAAAGTAAACAGCTCGACGGAACTTAAATTCAACACAGGTCCGAAATATAAAAAGTTGCTATATAAATTATAAAAGTTATGTTAGAGAAAGAAAGATTTTTGACAATATAAATAAGAAAAATGGGAATTCAGTGAGAAGAAAAGAAAATGAAATTTAAACGAAAAGAAAAGAAAATGAAATGTAATGAAATTGAAATTAAGATGAAATTTAAATGTAAATCAAGGAAAAGTAGAATATAATTTAAATTATAACAAATACTCCCTGTCTCCTTGGGTTTTATCCCGATAGTTTTTTTTTTTTTGATGATTGCTAGTGATGCCTGATGGCGATGTTTCCTTTAGAAATCACTAAAAAAGAAAAAACCTATGTGCACACGATTTGGTTTCCCCGTATTGTTTATGTTGAAATATTTCTTTCTTTTATTTGTTTTTTTTTTTTTTTTTTTTTTTTTTTTTTTTTGTCACCACTGTACATTTGCTTGCGTACGCAACAACGTTTCAAGCAACACTATATACATAGATGAATCCATTGAAGGTTGTTTTATAATTAAAAAGATATTAGTAGTTACTATATTACTATATAATATTATTTTGTTCTGTACATTTCGTTTTGTTTGTTTTAGTTTTCCTTACAATTATTTTGTTTTGTTATTTACAGATTCAATATTAAGTTGTCAACAAAGATGATTTCTTTCATTTAGAATAGTTTTTTCTTTTTTTTTTTATAATATATTTTCGGTATATATATCTCTTTTCTAATTTATGAGTTTTCAGCAGGACGCAGCAGGACGTCGAAGACCTCGGTCTGTAGTTTGGGCCCAACGTAGAAGCATTCATTGATTGATGCTCCAGCCGTTGGTCTGCCGGAGCCGTTGAATATGACGCGGACTTGAGAGTGTGCCCTGACGCCTTAAGCACTCCATGGTGTGGTATGGGGAATCTCTGTGGATGGGTGTCCGCGCTTCTGGGGTTTACTTCGCTCATGTGGTCGAGCTAGACGTATTCCTCCGTGAAATCCTTGTATAGCTCTCGAAATTGTGGTTGGCGCCTGAATCTGTTTTCCAGCCGCCGGAATGCAGCGGTGGCGGCGCTCGCGGAATTCCCCAATTGGTCGGAGTTGGGCTTCAGGGGCAGTCGGAGTATGTAGCGCCCCTGGGGGTCATGTTGGCGTAGTGGGCCTCGCATGCCTGTTCCTCCGCTGTCAGGGCGGAGGCTCTGGGTGGGATTTCCTCTTGGGCCCAGAATTTCTGCAGGAGGTCTCGGAGCTCCCGGTCAATGCTTATCTGGTGGCTGGTCAGGTGTCGCCTTAGGTCTGAGTGGTCGGACTTCCTTACCCCGGTCGTGATTATGGCCGGGTATACATCGGCGCCGATTATCAGTTCCACCTTCTCCGTTGAGGGGTTGTCCGGGTCTACGAGTTCCAGGTCTGCCGCGATGGCGAGGTCGCCGGGCAGGAGTCGTGGGGGTGGCACGTAATCCGAGAGGTGGGGCGGGATAAGGGCGTTGGTCGTCCAGCCTCGCGACCAGTCGTGGCTCTTGGGGCTTCGGGCCCATGCCCGCGTCTGGACGTGGCGGTGATGCTACCGTACTGGCGTGGAGTAGGATGTGGTGTCGTCCTTGGCAATGTCGGGATCGTTTAGTGGAGTGGCAGTCACGGAGCAAATGCCCCCCCCCCCCCCCCCCCCCCCCCGGCAGTTGTAGCACAACCTTTGTTGGTTAGCGTGGGACCTTCGCTGGTCCGGGCTGAATGCCTTGAATCCATCGCACGAGCCGATGTAGTGAGAGGAGCTGCAAACTGGGCAGAGGATCGGGGGGCTCTGAACAGGGGGCGAGGCTGTGTGCACTGAGAGGTGTGTTCTCTGGTTGTGCTCCGGGTGATCGCTCCTAGCCCGCTGGGAGTGATCGGTGGTGGTCCTGAGCAGCTCTACAAACTCCAACGCCTCAATCCTGGTTTTTAGGAAGACGTCGAGCTGCTGGTATGTGCGTGGTTCGGTGGTACTGCCTTGTGCTATTTGCCAGTCGCGGCCCGTGCATGGGTCCAGGCGCTGGACGGTCAGGTGAACCAGTATATCGTCCCAGGGGGCTCGAAGGACCAATATATGGTGGCGAGCGATGGGGGCAAAGAGCTCCGGCGACCAGGTGGATGGCATCGGAGATGGTGCGGCAGAATTTGTCTGCTGTGCTGGAACTTCCTTGGCGTCAGTTTCAAACTGTTGTTTACTTTATCGGCACAGTATTGTCCAACAACATGAAAGATATGTATTAATTTGCCTTTGAACTTTATGGTCAAATGTATTCAAGTTACTGTACACTGAATAAGAAACAAAGTGCTGATAATTATAAGAATAACTTTGGAAGATACAAAAGCACTCCTGTGGTCGGCAGACAGACTGCATTCGGTAGACGCTGAAGATCAACTAACTGAAAAGACGTTAGTCACATTCAAATTTGTGTGACACCTCGATGACGTTCCTCAGTGATGACGCACTGGCAGCTGGTGGCTGACAGGTGTGGTGGGTATGGTGGTTGGGGAGTGTACTAGACGATAAACGTACTAGATTCTCCCCGCTGCATTTAGTTGCGAATCCGCAACAATTACTATAGCTTTTTTTGCGTTGTTTATTTGTATATACAATATTGTGTTTTCACCAAAAATGTATACTATGTATATTTTTTCATAAGTTATTCGTACAGTTTTCTCTTTAAATTTGTGGAAAATGTTCCATACTCCCTTCGGTTTTATTTGCGAAATAAGTTTTAAAATTTGGATAATGGAAAAGAAGAAGAGAATGGTGAAGACAAACGAATACTTTAAAAGGAAAAAATGAAAAACGAATGTTAATATTGGGGCGAAACTTCACTATTTGATTTTCTCGCAGCAATATTATTTTAGAGCTAATCATGTGCTTGTACTTGTTGTTAAGAATATCTAGTGTTTTGGTATATAAGTTATCCTTAGTATTGCGCTCTGCTGGGACTTTTTGTTCCTCAGTCTTATTGGCTGCTGGGACTTTTTGTTCCCCAGTCTTAAGCTTTGCAGGGACTTTCTGTTCCTCAGTCTTATTGGTTGCTGAGACCTTCCGTTCCTCAGTCTTATGCTTTGCTGGGACTTTCTGTTCCTCAGTCTTATTGGCTGTTGGGACTTTTTGTTCCCCAGTCTTAAGCTTTGCTGGGACTTTCTGTTCCTCAGTCTTATTGGTTGCTGGGACTTTTTGTTCCTTAGTCTTATGATTTGCGGGGACTTTCTGTTCCTCAATCTTATTGGTTGCTGGGACTTTTTGTTCCTCTGTCTTATGCTTTGCTGGGACTTTCTGTTCCTCAGTCTTATTGGTTGCTGGGACTTTCTGTTCCTCAGCCTTATGCTTCGCTGAGACTTTCTGTTCCTCAGTCTTAAGTGGTGCTGTGAGTTCTTACTCTCCCCAGGCTTTCATTTTGCTGATCCATTTACATAATTTTTATTGAGTTCAACCTTCTATTCTGCTTAGATTTATTTTCTTCTAAGTTTTTGTTTCTGATTGAATCAAACTGAGGATCTGGGTCCGTGAATCGTGATTCACATAGTGACTCATCACGGCTTAGGCTCGGGGCCCCGTTCTGTATGGCTGTATGTCTTCCCTCGATACTCACCATCATTATCCGTGGACAACGGCTCTTTGGTGGATTTTAACACACGACTGGGGTGTTCCACCGACACTGTCCACAAATTGAAACACGGATTTTTTGTCTTAAATTTTTTAATTATAATATAATACAGAGTTTTGATGTTTCTCAATATAATGATTTCATGATAATGTATATGTAATAAAAATAATTTAATAATCACTTAAAGACAAACAGCCCACAGTTTTTAAATTATACTTGTTTAAAAAAAAAAAAATAACATAAACAGGTCCATACTAATCTGCATCGAATTTTCTACGATTGTTATATTTGAAGTTAAGAGGAAAGACACAAGTTACGGATTTAATTTCGAACACAATTCTCTACGATTGTTATATTTAAAGTTAAGGGGAAAGACACAAGTTACTTAGCTAATTTCGAATACACACGGCGCGACCTTCCGTGGTCACCAATTCCTGTGGACTGAATTAAATTTTCCCTTAGGGGATGATTCGACTCGCCGATAGTTCTCTTCTCATTTTTCTACTCTCCCTTAATCGAGAACCTCTCCACTAGGGAAGATCGTACTCTTTTTTCGCTCCTGCGGTTTCCTGTCTCGTCGCAGGCTAGATGTGCGATTGCACCCACACACACAGACGCAGGTGTCGCTGCCTGTGTGGCCGCAATTCTTCCTAGGATCGCCAGAATTTTCACACCTTCTGTTGAATCGATCTGTATATATTCGGGTGTGTGGTTTATTATTCTTGGCGATCCTGGGATAGTAGGAAATTATCGTCGGTTACGATAATTGTATTTAATTTTGCCCTATGGGAACAGTAGTTCCCATAGTTTATTGCTGTTTCTCCGCCATGGCCTTTGTTTAGGCGAAGTGCATTGCGGTTGGGTCAACGGTTTAGCCGATGGATTGTGTTACGGCACTTTGCTTATCGCCGGGGATTTGATGTTTATCGACATCTGGCGCAGCTGTGCCAACCACTTGTGTTTATCCAGCTAATGGAGCGACACACAATTTCTATACTGGGTCGTGTTCTTCGATCGCCGTGCAGGCGTCGGGAAATTGTTCAAGGCCCACGTATCTATGGATATGTGGGGTTGTTGACACCGGTATAGATGTCACCTTTGGTCTGGTGAAAAGGTGGACTTGGGGGGCACGTGAAATTTAGTCATAAGTGAGTATGTTCCTTGGTGGAAAGAAGGTATCTCAGCCTATTGTGATTTGTGCGGCTCGTGGAACCGCCACAACTCCCTCTCCTCTATATGGTACAAATTATTATAGTAAATTTTAATTTTCAGCATGTGTTCTTTATAATCTATCACGTATTTATATTATATATTTATAATATAAGATTTAGTTGTTCGTTTGATGTATTTCGGCCGTGGTAATCGTTCGAGAGGAATTGCCGCACGTCTCCTCCCGAATGAACTCGTTTCCCGACTTTTGTACCTGATTGATATTTGAATATCGGACACCGTGGTTATCGTTGTGCCTTGTATTGATCTTGGATTCTCACGAAAAACGATTATCCGCGATTGCAGTGTTATCCTTAAATGGATTTCGCACTACACCTTGATGGTAGTTCGAAAATGGTCCATTCCGAGATAACCGTAATCTACATTCATTATGTGTATGATTAGGTTTCCTGCAGTAACTACAACTGGGGTACTATACTTCCTTCTTTATGGGTGGCCAGTTTGGTATTCTCGTCTATCAAGAAGTCCTAACAGCCTCATCACTGGTTATAACGTACGTAGCGGAGTTCAGTTTCCTTATACTGTTGTTTCGGGGAAAGCAACTCGTTATGCGTGGAAGAACGAGACTGTGCCTCTTTGTATTCTCATTCGAGTTTTTTTTTTCAGTGCTTCCCAACTGGTCGATGTGTGGAATTGAATTAATTCAAAGGCAGGCCCCTCTAACCGAGTTTTGACGTGTCTTTTACAGACTTAAATAAAATATTTCCACATGAAATAAATTTATTTAATTCGAATGGTTTTCCATCGAAAACTGGGATGATGTTGAATACATCGGATATCCCAACCTTGAGATCCTTTTTGAGTGGATCCTGATCCATCTCCTCAGGAGAACACTGGGGTAAATTTCCTAACAGACTGGTGCTGATTTCTGCCTGCCTAGTAATGTAAAATCGCGGAATTTTGAGACGTTACAGACCTCCAGTAACAAAAAGAAGAAGGTAAAGAGGGAAAAAAGACAAAACGCCACAAAGAACCGAGAGAATAAAATACATACATATAGTATCAATTTTATTTTATCCTTTTTATTATAAGATAAACGTCTTTTTTTTTAAATCCCGTTTTAAATGATATTTATTAGAAAGATTAGAAAGATATATATATATATATATATATATATATATATATATATATATATATATATATATCACGTTTTTAATCCAACTACCTGAATATGATAAGTGTTCCACAGAAAAACATAAGCTAATTACAGCGATCGAATATGCAATTATTCTCTTCGATCAATCAAATTTTATTTAATTATTATTACTTTGAATATCGATATCAAAATAGACGAAAAACGTATTTAACAACTTTCACTGGGGAATTTAAAAGTATTTTTTAATCATTAGTAATTTTCTCTGTAATTAATATACAGCCTTTTTTTGTTTTTTGTTTTTTCTTTTTTCTTTACTATTGGCGCAATATTTTTCTTTACCTTGAAAGCTCTTTGTTTGGAACTCACTTCTAATCACTTTTGCGTGCGAACAAAAAATTTAAGTTATGAAGAACGAAAAAAAAATCTGCGCTACACATTACCGATATTTGGCTTTGATTAACTATACATACTGCGGTTTTGAGTATGAATTTAATGTATTTTAGACACGAAACCAAGTTAAATTAAGAAAAAAAAACTGGTACAATAATGATATGACTCACATAATATTTGCTGTGGATAGGCTACTGCTGCTGCTATTACTGCGAGGGATGTTCGTTGATGTTAGCAATCTAGTAGTTGTTGATGCTGGCTGTTTTCAGCAATTCCATTTTTGTTGGTGATGGATAGGCTCGTTCCATCCATGTCAATTTTTCACCTGTACAATCGCTTAGTATACGGGGTCATGCTCTTTGTAAAATATTTATACTTTTTTCCAGTTTATTGTTTTTTTATTTCACTTTTTTTTCGTGTAAGGGATTATAATTTGTTTAATAATTGTATTTGGTAGAACCTACTTTGGCTACTTTCCCATATCTGTTAACATGTGACCTTATAGCGTTTGAAATAATAGTGAAGAAGATCGTGTGATTCGAACTGACGCTATGACAGCTCGAATCACGAAAAAATTTTTACCTAAGCGTTACACACCAGGCTACTGACCGTGTTTAGAACTTGATTTCCAAACTCGAATATATTCCACTGGTGTGAATTATTTTTATTTATCGCTTGGTATACGGTTCTGATGTATTTTTCTTATTCGATTTTTTCGTTCGGTGTTCTTCACTATTTTTGCTTGTGAATTGTGTGCATCTGTTAGAATCGCTACAACCCTATTCTAAAAAAAAAAAAATGGGTGTCGAAAGGCCGACTTTAGGGAGACAAGGACAAATGTGTCCTTCATCTTGTCTCTGGCTTCTGGTCATCTTGCGATAACCAGAATCACCCACATCCGTGAAGATGTTGGGCTCGGTCTCAAGATATCTGAAAAGAAAGGGGAAGGACGTATCTAAGGACAGTGTGGACAGGATTAGTTCAATTGTTCTCTAACTACTTGGATAGGGGGATGGTGGGAAAGAATTCGTACAAGACCGCAATGGTGGGTTCCTTATTAAAAAGGCGCACGGAAACAAGGTTTTGAAATATGTTGAGAGCCATGGTGGTACTGTGCGGTCTTCTAAATCCAAATTGGAAGTCAGGTATTAGGTTCCTGACACTGATAAATTTATTTAGCTTCTCGTATATGAACTGTTCATATATTTTGCTAATGCAGGTGAGCCGCGAAATAGAGCGAAAGCTTGAGGGGTGATAATTTGGTTTCCCAACTTTTGCTATTGGGCAGACAACAACATGCTTCCAAGCTTGGGGAATGTACCCCATGTTCTAGGCATGGTTGAGCAGAATGGACAGCTTTATAAAGAACAAAGCAGAAAGCCTTCGCAACGAGTGGCAGGACATATTGTCGATACCGGGTGACTTCTTGGGGTTTCGAGATTTAACTAGGTTCTGTAGGGTATTTGGTGTGACGAAACCGTGACTATTATCACGTGTGTCGTCGAAGTATGCACTGTTAGTTGGGTTAAAGACAACTATTGGCTCGTTAAAGTTGTCTAATTTATTTTGAACCTCTGAACTAATTATTGCATTAGTTTCCGGGTCGCCATCCTCGAGAGTGAGCTTGTGATTGTTTTCAAAGGTTTCTCCGATGATGTTGGCTTTATTGGCATCATTATTGACAACAAGACCGTCGTGCATGATTGGTCCAGTGATACGAGAGGTGCCACACACCTTTTTAACATTTTTATGAATGTTCTGGTCCATCTGAATACCCTTCAGTTTGTCTTCAAATTGTCGGGTGCGATTGTTTTGGATTCTTTGTTTTCTCAGTGTGCCAATATTGTGAATAATGGTTCGCAATAATGGCTCCCTTTGCGTAAAGCGGTGACGATATCTCATTCTGCAGAGCTTTTTACGCTCCCAGAGGAGACGAAGTGTGAGGTCGTCAAGGGGAATCTGATAAGTCTTTTCAAGTCTGTACTTCGGGACATCAGTCTCAGAAGTTTCGACTAGAATCTCGAGAAGTCGAGTTGGAGCGTTATTTATCTCAACCGTCGTTAGGTTCCTGTCAGTGGGTAGAGAGAGATTTGGTGGAGTTTTTCGTTCAATGTAATATTGAAGTTGTCCCAATTTGTGCGCCCATAATCGGGTATGTATCTGACATGAGCCCGGGATGCTCGATAGCCGCGGATGAACATGGTCACAGCGTTTTGGTCAGATACACCCGCCGATACTTGAGGAGGAGTGATTTGGGGAAGTAAGTCTTTGGACACAATAAAGATGTTCAGGATGGAGTTACCTCGAGTACCACCCGTAGGTGCGACTATTTCGAAGTTGAGGGCATGCGATTTTTCCGTGTACCATTGGAACAACTTTGTGCCGTTTGGGCAAGAGACGGAGTTGTTCCAGTGGGGATGTCTGGAGTTGAAATCGCCGCCTATGATGAAGGGTGTATGCCCCGAAGACCTTATTAATTGGCCCATATCTTCGGGATTAATGGGGCCATTATTGGTTTTATGCGAGTGGTATACGGAGTATATGTTCACTCTACCATTATTAGCTAGATGCAGTTCAGTTCCGGAGACCTCTATGGACTCGAAATGCGGGAGGTCTGTGGGGTATTTCACTTAATTATGTGCCGGCATTGGCAAGGTTAAATAAGCTTCCTAACCTGTTCACTTTACGACGCACCCACGATGCTGACGGTAACATTCAGCTGTCCAACTGGTTACTGCCACTGTTCCAGCAAAGAAAATAAAACTCGCGGAAATGTTGATATTGTATAGTGACTTGTATTGTTTGTTACTCTTGATGTGGTTTTTTTACATGAACACTTAACAATTGTTTGTTACTCTTGATGATTGTTTTTTTACATGAACACTTAACAATTTATTGACTGCTGACAAAGGTTAATTTCGCGCGCCAGGACATTCGGTATCAAATTTCTTACATCAACACATAACAATGACATTCCGTATGAGGTTTTCTTCATTAACACATAACAAGGACCTTCAGTATGAGGTTTCTTACTTAACACTTAATAAGGACATTCGGTCAACTCGACTTTTTGGGCGCACTCCTGGTGACTCGACTCCTTTACAACACTTTCATCGACTAAACTACTTTTGTGCGCGGATCACCTTGTTGGCTCGTGACGCGAGCTCATGGGTGGTCGAACCGTGGGAATAAAAATTCATTAAAAAGCATCTTTGGGATTAGGATGCATTTGGCATAATTACACAATGATGGTTGTGTTTACAACCATGTTAATTGTGTATTGCAATCCTAGGGAGTCATGGGTCGAATTCCAGTGTGAGTATTTACACTGGCATTGAATTCGGCTCTTGGCAGCTAGGCGAGAATTGCGCAGGTGCTTTGAAGATTGCATAAAAGCAGCCGTGAGTACTGGTGCAACATGAAAATCTGTTGCGCACGTGTGGGACAGTAAATGCAGGCAGACAGGGGTCTGCTGATTGTTTTTATAATCCACTTCGGTTATCTAGTATGGCAACCGAAATGTTTTCCTTTTAGAACAATGCTGAGATGCATTGATGTATGCGGTACTGGCGTACCGAATTTCTTCTAGGGAAATTTATATAACGCGTTAATTGCGTGAATGTCCTTGATGGGCAGATGCTTGATGTTGGATGCTATTTGCATAACCGAAAGGTAATGCAATCGGTAGGAGAATGCTTGGGGAAGTTATTGCGCTTGCATGGTAAAAATGATGAAATTAATGGAGCTTTAGGAGGGAAGATTTTGAGGTAGATTGAAAAGGTAGCAGTGGTGTTAGTAGAAACGCCACAGGTCAATAGCTTCATGGCGAAGTTCGCTATTAACTAGAATACAGGTGCCACCTCCGTTGATGGTGGGACCGCCAGTGAGGGCTCGTTCTCTTCGAATCATTGAAAAGTTTGGGAAAGTGGGACGGTGACATGGATGCAACCTAGTTTCGGTTACAAGAACCTCGTCCGCCCGGTTATCCTTGATGAAGTCAGAGACTATCGCACGCTTTGATAGCGAAACAAGGGAGTTGACATTTATAAGGATAACTTTAATTTTGGGATCCATTTTAAAGCGTATGTCTTACATATGCCGTGAAAATGAGTGCATCCCTCTCAGCCTCAGTTGTTAGTTTTTCATTTCGGGGTCGAATATCCTCAATCACGCGGGAGAGACTAAGTAGTTGCTCCAGCATTGAGGGTTGCCCCTTTGGAGGCTTTTGTGCCGGCGCTTGGATTTGTGGCATTGTGTTGGCCTGTATAGCGGATCGCTTAGGAACTTGAATATGTTTTTGGGGGAGAGGTGGTGGGGTTTTCATATTCTTTGTTTGGTTCGCTTTAACCTTATCAGTGAATGTAAATCCATTTTGGATGAAATTTTGTGTGGCCTGTTTTCCGAAGTTTGACTTGGCTACTTGTTTAGCTCGAATCTCCTTGGTTCTGTGGACTATCTCTTTATATTTGGAGCAATTCCTTTAGCTGGTCAGATGTCCTTTCTTATTGCAGCAAGTTGGCAACGTAATAGTGACCTTATTCTCCAAAATCTTCTATCTTAAATATTAATTTACATCACAGAAATCGTGGGAATGGGACAGGGAATTGGATTAAAAAGATCATGTGACTCGAGCGTGAAGTGTGGAAAGCTTGCATAAAATCATTCTAATGGATAGGATCGTGTAGCAGAAGAGAAAGTAAATGGTTTATGCTAATGATTACAGTAGGGTGTGCAAGTAAGTATGGAATGTGCTTATAACATTCTTAATTCTTAACAAATTGAAATTGAAAAACAGTAAAATGACTTTTTTGGGCAATTTAGTGTTTGTGCGATGAAGTGGTACGCGTTTTGTCCGCCGCCGATGGACGGTCACAACGAACAATGGCTGTCGAACTCGTTCGGCGCAAAGGGGAGAGAACAGCGCGGTCAAGGTATAAGAACACGTTACCAATTGAGCGATAACCAATTAATAATATCAAGTTATTCTTTATTGTAATGTTTCACGCTTAAGGAACGTTATAATACACAATGAATTGTAAGTTTGGTTAATTGCAACGCCTGGGAATAACTTGCTGTTCCTTTTGACTGTGTGAGCGCGGTGAAGGTTGGTTGCAGATTGACTGAGTAACGACGCCGAATAACCGTCAATTCAAAAAAGGGACGCTACTGACACATCGTTGGTGGCAATCGGCCAGCTGATCAGTGGCAGCTGCCGCGCAACTGGTATACACTGCGAATGTACTAGATTTCTCCAGCACATCCCAGCACATCCAACTGCCAAACCGCAACAGTGTTAATGCCACTCACTCTTGACTGAAGTCAACTGAGATTTACTGCTACCGACTGCTGACTCACTCTACTCTAATGTGTCCACAATTTCCGAGAATACAATATAGGTAAACTAAAATTTATATTCTAGTGAGTTACGAAACATTTACCTGTTCTTGAGGGAATATGAACTCAAATGTATCTTATAATATTCTATTAAATTATATTCCTATGCTATGATACTTATTGAAATTGAATTTTTCATGTTTATAGAAAAAAGTATTTGGTGTATCAACATTTGGTTTGAAATTCCAAGAAATAAATCACATGCGGCAACTCCATAGGAAAGTGTCTTCCAAGGAATAGGCAGCTGTCAGATGTGTAAGTATTTTTACCAGGAAATATAATTCGCAGACAGTTGGAAGAAAACATGTATCATATAGTGGCGGGAAATCTGTGTATAGTTATCGCTTCTCGGCCTTATGGCTAAGATCAAAGTGTAGTATCTGTTCTTATCAGCTTAACATCTGATAGATCCTCCATCGGGGGACAACAAATGTTAAACTGATTTTTGGAAAAAGACGGAGTGCTAGGGGCTTGCTCCACCTCTGTCACGGGTTGGCCCGGTATTGCAGTACCGCCGGGATCGGCCCAATAAAATTTCAATTTTTCTTTATTAACCCATCTACTAATATTTATAACGTCCAGTTTGTAGTTGAATAAAATAAGTATTTGCGAAGAAGCAGTTGTAATACGGGGGAGAATATTTTTTCATATGTATATGTTTTTGGAAAATATTATCCTGGACTCGCAAATGTTATCGAACTATAATTTTACTAAACCATATTTATAAAGTCCAAGAGTAAAATAATAACAAACTATAGAGATGCTTTCCTGGACTCGCTTGTTTTTTGTTATCGAACTATAATTTTGCTTTTACAATATTACAAAACGCAACGCTGTTTCTTCGGGTAGAAATAATAACAAATTATTATTACGTGAAAAGTACCATTGCGTTAAGGTTGCAATGTTGACAAGGGAATTCATTAGGGACTTCATTTCATCCTCGCGTAATCGAAAACGCTATTTGGTTGCGAGTAGTAATAAAACAATGAATTCCACTATATTACGAGTGAACGTTTCAGTACATGCGCATATATTAAGGTCGGGTCGTTGGCAAGGAAGTGCATTGAATTGGAAGTCCTTTTTTTTCTCGATTGACAAATCAGACTTGTTCTGTGGTTTTAGAATATCAGGGTTGTGGTGGCCATTCGTTTTGCATTTTGATACGGTTAGACAGCATGGACATGAGTTGAAATTTCCTCCAACTTTATTGGTCAGCTGTGTAGTTGCTTCCAGTAGTAGGAGGAAAGCATTAGGTTGGGTGCTGTTTAATACTAAATGGATAAAACAATGGATGCTCCTAAATAATTGTCAAGAAATATTTCGCACTCATTGAAAAATAAAAGATTCAAACCATTATTTGTGCCACTGTTAAATTATCGAATGTACGTACGTGTGTAAATTTGGACGGCACCCCTCATCCGGAATGTTTTTCATATGACGCCGTCGAGTAGTGGAAATAAGGTATTTTTCGTTTCCAAAGTTATTTCGGTTTTGATACGGAATAAAAGGGATGTCAAACTCGCGAGAATTAAGTAGTCCGATCCTATTTTAATTCAAAAAATATATTTTTATTTTTCCTTAACGCTTAAGACTACTTAAATTTAATAAGTATGTTGCGGCTATTCCGATGGGTCTCCAAGAAGAATGTGCGTCTTCAAAAAAAAAAAATGGGTTGGCGAGAGGGGCGACTTTAGCGAGACAAGGACAGATGTGTCTTGTCTCTGACTTCTGGTCATCTTGCGATAACCAGAATAAACCACAGCCGTGAGGATGTTGGGCTCGGTCTCGCGATATCTGAAAAGAAAAGAAAAAAGGGGGATAGTGTGGACAGTGTTAGTCCAGGAGTTCTCTAAGTACTTGTATAGAGGGATGGTGGGAAAGAAATCATACAAGACCGGTAGGTCTTGGGTGCGGTAATAAACGCAGATCACGTCTTTGGCGTCTGGTAATCTGCGCTTTGGTCGGTGTGTGTATGTTTGTGCCGTCTTGTACTGTGCGTCCATGTGTGTGTGTGGTTTGTTAACAGTAGACCCTATGGGATGGATCCGGGAATTCTCTATTATAGAGGGGAACGTTGTTGGGAAGGGTGCTTTCTTCAGTTTTGTACTGAAGAAGAAATTGTGGTGGTCTGATCCGAAGAGATCGAGAGAGAGAAGGGTCAAGAACGCAAGAGTCCCCTACAAGTAGGTTATCGCTGTTCTGAATCCTTTCGAGGTACTTGTATGCTAATTGAAGCAAGTACTCGTCGATAGGGGTAATGGAGGCACCTTCGTATAGGCGAGAGTTGGGGTAATGACGACCGTCAGGCCTTCTAGAATGTTTGGTACATCTTCTGAGGAGTTTCCTTTCGAAAACCCGAAGTCTTTCCATTTGAGCCGGAGATATGCAGGACCATATGGGAAAGGCGTACGATATTCCAGATCGGATTAGCTGCTTATAGCAGAGAAGCTTAACTTTGGTGTCAACTTTGTTGCTCCACTTCAAGATGTTGTGCAGTTGCTTAGACCGACCGAGGCCCCTTTGGAGAATGTGGATCACATGTTTGATGAAATTCATTTTTGTGGTATAAGTGACCCCGAGATATTTCATCTTGTCCTGTGGTCTAATCGTAGTATCTCCCATTTTTATTCGAATATTCTGTGAATATCGAGAAGCAGGTTGGAAGTGTTTAGTACTCAGAATTATAGCTACTGCTTTGGATGGATTAAGTCGAATTTTCCATCGACTGTAATACTGATACAGTTCGTCCAAGTTGCGGTTGAGTCGATTTGTTGCGAGATTAGAGCCCTTGGTTGACGTGTACACCAGGACGTCATCCGCGTAGCATATCTGGTTTACTTGTGGGGGGTTTCTCTATTCTACATGAGAAACAACCCACAATTCCAACCAACATTTCCACCTAATTTCGACCGCTTTCAGTGCGTCATACTTACCAATTTCCATTATATGTATCCCCCTGTAAAACATTTCAAACGGATGTACAGCTAAACTCATCATCCTTTGCAGATAATGCATAATTGAGTTTAGCTCCGTTCGACGGGGAGGATCCAGAGCTTTGGTTCGCCGTAGCCGACCGTTTTTTCCGGTTCGCTAACATCCACGATGAAGAACATCGTGCTGTAGAATTGCTGCGGGTGCTGGATGGGACACAGCGAATGCATGTTGCGCAGGCGATCAGGTCACCGGGCCCTGATCCCTACAGCAACATGCGGGAGAGTCTCCTTAACGCTTTGGACCAACCCACCAGCATCAGACTACAGCGATTGGCGAGCGAGACCAATTTTTCAGGTATTAGACCATCCCTTTTCCTGACTCATTTACGCTCGATAGCGGGGACCAGGATCTCGGATGATCTAATTAGGCCACATTTTCTGAGGAGTTTACCCCAACATGCCCGCTCGCCATTAATGGCCCAACCTAATCAAAGTTTGGACTATTTATCTAAGGTGGCTGACGCTATTATGGAAACCGTAGACCCACAGTCAGAGCTCCATTCATATCATGACGCGGCGGATAGCCAACACGCCACACTGCCTACACGGCATCCACGGCACACATCACCTTCGTTAGCATCACCACGGACTGCTCCAGAGGCATCATCCTCACAGCTACCCTCCTCATCCTCCAAAAGGCACGCTCCTTTCTGCACAACCTGTCTCCACCAGCGAACCCACAACCGCGGGCCCAGCGAGTCTTCCGCAGACAGCTCCTCTGCGCCCGCCACTAGATCCGACCTTCAAGCGTTGCAGGCCACACTCCGCCGCGACTTAAATCAAATCCTCGCGAAAGTTCGAAGCGACCATCGAAATGCACATACCCAATGGGTAGGTCGACATTCGCCACCTCAAAATACCACACCTGTGGATCAAACCACGAGGGACCACGGCGCTCGTCGCTTATATCAGGTGACTGCACGCATCACGTGCAATTTTTGCCATAAATTAGGCCACCTATACGACGAGTGCCGGAAAAGGCGAAACACACCTTTGTGTCGGGAGTGCTGGCAGTATGGCCACGAGATTGTAGAATGTCGTACTCGATGCACCGTACTACCACAGAACAGGTCACCGTGCCAGCAGAGGGACTCCCAGAATAGAACACATCCGGGAACACACCAACCCTCTGCCTCCAACAGTCCAGTAACATCAAACCCCCGAGTCTATAGCATTCGCAGTTGCTGCGAGTTGTGTGGCCGTACAGGTCACACACAGAACATATGCAAAGACAGGGTAAAATGGGGATGGCACGGATTCGACAGCAGGGGGTCACCAACAAGGTTAACGACATACAAGTCTACAACTCCAACACAAACGCGCAAGGCTAAGACTGTACGTCAACGCCAGCCTCCACAAAACTGCTACCAAGGGCGGCAAACAACTCCCCATACCGACGTATGGACGAAAAATGCCGACCCTAGACTCTGTTCTTCTCCATCCCGCACACGGCACCCCGTCGCTGCGGAGAAAAATTAACACTGGACGTGAAGCTCCTCCATCCCACCGCGCAACTTCGTCACTTCGGATGCGAGCGAGCTACCGATGGGTCACGACCTACTTGGATGTCATACCAGTTGGTCTATGCAAACAACAACAGGCCAATGGACCGCACCGCAATCCCTTTGTCCCCGTCGGCAACACACGCGGTACCAACCAGGTCCACTTCCATTACAGACCCAAGCCCAGCCACGACCCAGGAACACGTCTACACGACAGAGCCAAGCCTTACCACCGCAACTACTGGGTTAATCCAAACCAGCCATACTCCAAACACACGACTCTCCTTCCGATACTTCACCTAGCGCTCCTTCAACCATTCTACTCCTTCCGCCCTACCATTATTTCGTGACTACGTCACTGGCGGGGGAGTACTGTGGGGGATTTCTCTATTCTACATGAGAAACAACCCACAATTCCAACCAACATTTCCACCTAATTTCGACCGCTTTCAGTGCGTCATACTTACCAATTTCCATTATATGTATTCCCCTGTAAAACATTTCAAACGGATGTATAGCTAAACTCATCATTCTTTGCAGATAATGCATAATTGAGTTTAGCTACATAAATGTCATACGGCAACTCCATTCTTGCTAATCATGAGTTTCCCATCGGAAATCTCATAATGTCGGTTAGCAACAACAAGTCTAAAAGAACGACGCTGTTGCAACATAGCAAAATAGCTGGGGTAATTTCAGCGTCTTAGAGTCTGGTTCTCACGCGAATTATTTCCCAAACATCAGCGGCGTCCTATCGACTTTCCCTCAGATCACCCATTTGCTTGGGATCAATGATCTCTCTTTGCAGGGGAGTAACATCCGCTAGGGTTCTCTCTCATTCGTATTTCTTTCCACGGTTCAATGCGCTTTAACTACACCATAGCCGTACCACTGGGTCAGTAGGTCGTGTCAGTAGCTGCATCTGATACCAACACACACAACCAAAGCTACCCCGAGATCACAGCATATCATGTTTTCTGTTCTCTCATTCTTCGTGTCCGTCAATTACCCTATTAACAAAAGTTACTCATACTTTGACGGGCGTGAGGTTGAGAGAGCAGAGGCGTGGTCTCTTTTGGTTGTCCTGTGTGTAGAAAGAAATATGAATTTCAACCCTAATTCACACCAGTCACTATTCAATCACCATCGCGTGTAGTCACGCTGCCGCAGGAGTCGCTATTTGTATCTGAACCTGGTTGTGTCTGCGGATGAGATAGATCGTTTAGTTCACGGAACAAAACGTCCAAGGAGTCGTTCGATAGAGTTGGTGTACAAGTAAAGTTTTTTTTAGTTCCCGAAGCCTATTACTGACGGTTCACCTATATTCGCGATTTGCGTACGACCGACCAGCTGAACAGTCTGGCGTTTCCGTCGCGTACTGCATTCCCTGCTTGACAGAAGTGAAATAGTAAATCTCTGATTAATCCAGTGAGGCTGTGATTCATGTTGGCAAATACAATTAAGACCAATTTTTAACTGTGTAATTAAGTTCAATCGATATTGTGCCATTCACCAGAAATAAAATTAAATAAATAAGAACGTGTTTTTTTTCATTTCTTCCTTCGGAGTAACAAGTGTCGGGGGTGTACAGTGAATCCTGTGCCATACGTTGGCAACCTACTTTTACCCTCACATACTCTTCCGTCCACAGGGCGGGGAATATCGGAGGTGTAAATATTGAATAAGATGGGGCCTAGAATGGAGCCCTGTGGTACGCCTGCAGCGGCGTGAAAAGTTCGGGAAAGCTTTCCATTCACTCTAACTTGGAAGGTTCTGTTTCGAACGAACTGGTAGATGATACTACATAGCGTTCTACTGAGGCCAGTATTCAATAGTTTAAATACGAGACCTTCGATCCAAGTCGTATCAAAAGCTTTTTTTAATGTCCAGGCTCACCGCAACGGTGGGTTCCTTATTAAAGAGCCGCACGCAGGCGTGGTTTTGCAATCCGAATTGGAAATCAGGTATTAGGTGCCTGCCACTGATAAAGTTATTTAGTTTCTCGTACATGAATTTTTCATATATTTTGCTGATGCAAGTGAGAAGCGAGATAGGGCGGAAGCTTGAGGGGTGATACGTTGGTTTCCCAACTTTTGCTAGTGGACAAATAATAGCGTGCCTCCAAGTTTGGGGAAAGTACCCCATGTTGTAAGCATGGTTGAACAGAATGGAGAGCTTTATAAAGAATAAAGCAGAAAGCCTTCGCAACGAGTGGTATGACATGTTGTCGATACCGGGTGACTTCTTAGGGTGTCGAGATTTAACCAGGCTCTATAGGGTATTTGGTGTGATGAAACCGTGACCATTATCACGTTTGTCATCGAAGTATGCACTGTTAGTTGGGTTAAAGACAACAATTGGCTCGTTGAAGTCGTCCAACTTACTGTGGACCTCTGAACTAATGATCGCATTAGTATCCGGGTCGCCATCTTGGAGAGTAAGTTTGTGATTGTTTTCGAAGGTCTCTCCGATGATATTTGCTCTATTGGTGTCGTTATTGACAACAACACCATTGTGCATAATTGGCCCAGTGATACGGGAAGTGCCGCATATCTTTTTAACATTTTTATAAACGTTCTGGTCCATCTGAATACCCTTCAGTTTGTCTTTCAATTGTCAAACAAAATGTTTATATTCTTTGCCTGCTGTCCCCTAAGCATGACGGTAAATGTAAAACCATTTTGGATGAAGTTTCGTGTGGCCTGTTTTCCGAAGTCTGACTTGGTTGCTTGCTTAGCTCGAGTCTCCTTGGATCTTTGTGTAATTTCCTTATATTTAGGACAATTTCTATAACTAGCCGGATGCCCTTTGTTGTCGCAGTTGCAGCAAGTTGGCAGTGTTATTTCATCCTGCACATTTGTTGCGGGATCGTATTTCGCTAGCGGTAGTTCGCACTTGCCAATATCGTGGGATCTTCCGCAACGAACGCAACGGCGACTCATGTTGCAGTTTCGGGAAACATGCCCGAAACGTTGGCAACGTCTGCAAGGAGGCATTTCACTGTTATGAAAGACCTCGAAGACAACTTGCTGCTGCAAGATTGGAAGCGACTTTGTCCGTATTATGGAATCTATGTCGGTCCCTGGGGCAGGGTTCAGCTTGCTGTATTTTTCCGGTCTGATTTTTACAAACCGTTGTGGGGGACAGCATTTTTTGACGTCCGTGTAGTTGACGTCGGGAAATGTTGCCTCGAGGGCAATTACGATGTCGTTCTTTTCCCAACAAGAAGCGACTCGTTTTAGAAGGATGGTCCTCGACTTTTCATCAGTCGGTGTGACCGGTTCACCTCCTTGGCCTTGAGGTTGTCGTTAACTTTGCGGTAGGTTTCCCTAACGTAGGTTATGATTTTGTTTAGGGATGGGCAAATTTTTTAAATTGAGGTCTCATGCAAAGACCCCGGGCTGCTGTTTCTTTTTAGAAACAGGTGGGCGGACCCCGACCTCTGGCTGAACAGTGTTGGGAACACAAGTGGCCTTTGGTTTTGGATTAACCACCGGAGTTGACCTCGGTGGGCAAGGCTCCTGCGGAGGCACGATTTTCAGATAATTTTGAGTTATCGCGGGGTTCGACAACTTTTTGGGGACAGCTGATGATGATGATGGGTGTGGTGTTGGCGGGCAGCCGGTGGCGACACGCTGATTAGAGGGTCCTCTCGCACAGCTTATTGTTGGGAGTGGTGTTTTCCGCGTTGAGGCCCTAGATGAGTTTGGGGTGGGGGTACGCGAGTCACCGTTGTCCATTGAGTCAACAGAATGTGCGTCTTCGTGTAGATTGCTCATATTTATCCGATTGCTGGGTCACAGATGAGCGTCCCGTCTTGACCCATGAGGATGGTGCCGTGTGCGAAGATAAGTGTCGTAGGTGATTGTTGACCTATGATGCTTTTAGAGCGTCTATGCGATGTCTGGATCATAGATAAGCGTTCGGCGTTGACTCATGAGAATGCTGCCGTGTGCGAAGATAAGTGTTGACCCATGATGATTGTTTGATGTTTGGATCATGGTGCCGTGTGTATTATGATAATGTGGCTATCCTTAACTCGGGCAAGATTTGAAAATCTTTTCCATATAGAACAGTTTCCAGCAGTAGAAACAAAACCTTTAATTAAAAAAAAAAAAAAACGAGTGGCGAGAGGCCGACTTTAGCAAGACAAGGACAGATATGTCCTTTATCTTTTTTTTTTACACTAACATGCGCACAAAAGGGGATTTTGAAGAACCCTTAAATGTAAGAGCACAGTGCGAGCGGATGGAGAGAAAGTGGATAACGAAAGGAGGTGTCGATGTATATTGGTCTTGAATGTCTGGACATCACAACGGCCAGGAAACACATGATCAGACAGAACATTCCACATTCGTGTGGTTCGGCTAAAGAATGACTCTCTATGTTTATTTGTGTGCCTGAAGTCCACTTTCAATGTGAACTGATGCGCATTCACAGATTGACGGGTATTGCGGGAAAATGTCTGAAGGGGTGGAACACTTTCAGCAAGTTCAGCTGAGCAACGGCCGTGGTAATACCTATAGAAAAGAGATAGGCATGATACGTTGCGCCTGTGTTCTAACGACGGAATTGATCGACTTACGACTGAGTCCCCAATTAGTTTCACTGCTCGTTTTTGCATCCAGTCGAGCACGTGTAGTGCAGTTTTGGATGCGCCTGGCCAAATATGGGAGTTGAACTCCATTTTTGGACGAATATACGCCTTATAAATAGTAGCCAAGTTGGATGGAGTGAAGTATCTTTTGCATCTCTTAAGAAACCCCATACTGGCTGCACTTTTCGCAGCTTCAAATATGTGGTCGCCGAGGATTGATAGTTCCTTGGCTTCGTCGATGCAAGTGCCGTTCATAGACAGTATATTTACTTTGGGGCTCACCTTTGGCGACAAGAGACAGCACTGCGTTTTTTTTTGGGCATTGAACTCCACTCGGTTAGATAATCCCCACTGATATATCTTGTTGAGGTCTGAATTCAATATATCAAGCATAAGTTGCTGGTTGGTAGTGACGTTCGAAGAGTTTGGACGGGGGTGCTCGTATGAGTATGAGAAACTCAACGTGCTATCATCAGCAAACGAGTGAATTGGGTTGAGTAATTGCCAAGAGAACATTTATAAAGATGAGGAAGAGAGTGGGTGAGAGTACCGATCTCTGGGGAACACCTGCATTAATTTGATGGGAGACAGATTTGACACCATCAAGAACCACTTGGATTGAACGGCCAGAAAGATAGTCTCTTATCCATTGGAACAGGAATTGTCCACTCCATATAAATGCAATTTTAACAAAAGGGCTGGATGCCAAACTCTGTCGAAGGGTTTTGAAATATCCAATGCGACGACCTGGCTCCACTTTTTGGTAAGGTACGCCATCAGATCTCCTGTGGACCTGTTGCTACGAAAGCAATATTGGCGGTCATTTGATTCCAGATATTTCGAAAGTTGACGGTTGATAAGTGATTCTATAACCTTCGAGAGAATAGAGGTTAGTGCTATGGTTCGATAAGAAGAAAGCAATGATTTGTCACCCTTTTTGGGAATTGGCTGAATGTTCACTGACTTCCATCTATGTGGTAAACGGCCAGTAGAATAAGACAAATGGAAGAGTTTCCGCGGTGGTTTAGCGAGTGAAGAGGAACATCTCTTCAAGAGGATTGGGGGAATCCCATCCGGACCAGCGGATTTGTGTGTGTTTAGCTCTTTGAGTGCGCGGGCAACAGGACGCGTTCGGAAGCGAATCTGGCTCATAATGTGCTGCTTATGCTCAAGTTGAGGTGGAATTGATGTGGTGTCAGGCAGCGTTGAGTTGGCTGCAAAATGTGCAGCAAGTAGATTCGCCTTCTCTATTGCAGTGGTGACTGGTTTGTCATCGACTATAAGCGATGGAATGGATGAAGAGACTGAGTTTTTAATGTTTTTCACGAATGCCTAGTAGTTTCTACTACCTGTGGGAGAGTGTAGTATTTTTTGTCTCACGCATGCAAGAACTTTGCGCGTTGAATATACGCATTACAGTCATTTCTAGCTCTGTTAAATCTTTTCTGGCTTTCCTCAGTATTGTTTGATTTATACAACCGGAAGCTCAACTCTTTAGCCTTAATGGCGTCTCTGCACCCAGAATCGAACCACATATTTCTCTTGGGTTTGATACTCTTTATTCTGTGTGGAATAAAGGTCCGCATGCCAAGTAGAATCATGTCTGTCAATGTGTCCTCTATAGAGTCAACATCGTTATTGAAGAAAAATAACGACCAATTTATCCTCCCAAAAAAGTCGTTCAGACCTTCCCAGTTGGCTTTTTCGTAGAACCATACTGTTCTTTTGGTTGCGTTCTCATTAAAGTTACTGTTGGTTAGAGAAAATTTAGCTGACACGACACAGTGGTCTGAAGTGCCCAAGGGCGAAGAAACTTCAATTGTGTATTTGTTTGGATGAGCGGTGAGAAACAGGTCCAGTGTGTTGGCGAAATGACCATATATGTCTGGTACCCGTGTTGGCTCATTGACAAGTTGAGTTAAACTATTTGAATCAGCAAAAATCTGGACATATTGACCTTCAGGTGTTGTGTGTCCGGAGTGACGAAGCCACTGAGAGTTATGCACATTAAAATCACCCGCAATATCGATTTCAGTGTGCGGATATAGGGTCAAGATTTTATCGATAGAATCAGACAGAGCATCAAATTCATTAAAGGATGCGTTTCTATCCAAGTTTGGGCTTCTGTAAAAAAAGCAGTAGCAGTAATGTATGATATGCTTACGAAGGTGAAGTTTTAGCCGCGAGAAATTAAATTCTGGATCAGAGCCTATATTGTGGCAGAAGCTGATAAGCAATATCACTTCGTATGTATGTAGCTATACCACGATGTGGAAAGAACAAAGGCACTAGGTTATAACCGAGTATAGTAAAAGCGGAAATATCTGTATTGCTTATTACCTGAGTGGCGCAAGACTAATGACCTTGCCCGGAAAAAACAAATCATTATGGAAAATTTAACAAGCCTCAGGACTTGCTAAATAAGGCCAAGACCGGCTCCCGGTTGTAGTGCCAATGATGATGATGGTTATTACCTGAGTCTCGCTAAGTGCAAGGATTGCTGGTTTCTGGTTAGAAATCTGGGCAGACGCATAAGAGAAATAGCATTTTAGGCCGCGAATGTTACACAGATCGACGTGAAATTCCCGTTCCATTGAAATGGCCTGACACAGAAAACCAATACCGCCTCAGAAAAGGATGTAAGTCGGCATCAGCCATAGATAAGCGAAAGCAACCACTACTGGTGTTATGCCCTTGTAGTAGGTGCCCCACTAGACCCGTGCCGAAATCCAAGTCACATCGTTTCCACGATGAACATTATGCCACTCAGACACCAAAACCCCGCAAAATATTATAAATCAATCGACAGTATCGATGCCTGAGGGACGCAAACGGAGGTGCGAAAAAAAAAAGGAAAACAGACACAAGGGATGGAAATGGTAGAGGGTTTTCCCGCACTGCACATCACTCGCGTGTATATTCTCGCACTTTTCATAGCACTAAGACGCGTGTGTGGAGATCCGTTTATTTGCATAGGATCACACAGAAAACTTTGCACTGCACTCGGACGCGTATGTGAAGATCCGTTTGTTTATTTAGGATCCCACAGTAAGACTTCTCGCCCGAACCGATAGTACAATTGGGTATCTTATGTGTATTTAAGATTCCCAAAACCAATTGCACAATTGATCCGATGGTACGGATCACAGGGCAGACGCGTACGTGCCGTCTCGATGGTGGTTTTGAATCGAAGCGCGTGAAGTGTTATTGGCTTCTGTTCATCTTGCGATAACCAGAATCACCCACATCCGTGAGCTTGTTGGCCTTAGTCTCAAGATATCTGAAAAAGAAGGGGGAGGTATCTAAGCATAGTGCCTACAGGGTTAGTTCAAATGGTCTCTAACTACCTGGATGGAGGAATGGTGAGAAGGAAATCGTACAAACCGGCAGGTCTTATGCGCTGTAGTAAATGCAGATTACGTCTTTGGCGTCTGATAACTGTGCTGTGGTCGGTGTGTGTGTTTGTGTGTTTGTATTTGTCCCGTCTTGCACTGAGCGTACGTGTGTAGCGTGTTAGCAGTAAACCCGATGGGATGGCTCCAGGAACCATCTATTATAGAGGGGAATGTTGTTAAAGTGTTTTCTTCACTTTTGTATTGAAGAAGAAATTGTGGTGGTCCGATCCGAAGAAATCGAAGGAGAGAAGTGTCAAGAACGCAAGACTCACGTACAAGTATGTTCTCGCTGTTCTGGGTGGTTTTGAGATACTTCTATACCAATTCTGCCAAGTACCCGTCGATATGGGTAATGGATGCACCTTCATATAGGTGAGAGCTTGGGTAATGGCGACCGTAAGGCTGTTACGTACAAATGAGTGCGGATTTGAATATCGTGGTGCGACACTAGCGAATGAGAATAAAAATTAATAAAAATATTCGTTGAACTCTAGTGGTGTCTAATTTGTTTGGCAATAAGAGTGTTGTGAGTCGGTGTAATTATTGTTAGACTGAAAAAAAATTAAATATAGTAAAAGAAAAATGAAACTAGGTGAATAAATTGTAAACATTGACTAAATTAACCATTGTAGTGCTCCACGAAGCCCTACCATTTTCCTCCCCCATACACCTCCCACATTTCCTTTTCCCCCATATCATCCATCCATATCCTCAAATTGAATCCAATGTCAAACCTATTGAACCAAACGTTTAATTGTCGCACATTGATTCAATTCTATCAAACAAACTTCCCAAAACATTAAATAAAACGAAATGTGTAAAACCAGATGCTTACCCATAGACGCATCATTAAAAAAAATACTCTTCACAACCATTTATACAAATTTTTTAACTAATGTTCGTTTTATTGAACATCTATATTTCGAGTCATTAAATACCCATTTACAAATAATCTCTTACGAATTTTGTCTGCACAAATTCCTTTTCCTTTTATTACGCCGCCCTAGCGCAGGTAAAAAAAAACCGATTGCCATGGTTCTTTTAGTTACAAAATCCAATCCAATAAAGGAAAGGATGGTGCACCGAATTTTCATTTTTCTTGACAATAGTTGTTAAGTTTCAGTTTTGTACAGAACGTCCACAGGAATGGACATGTGATTAGAAGTAAATGTCTTATAAAGTAAAAATCTTTCTTTTCCTTTGGCAAAACTCCGTGAACGCGACTCTTCCCTCCATTCACGAGGAAGCACGGCGCGGCGCGACAACACTGTGGGGTTCTTTAAAGCCTTCCTTAAGAACCACCCACTTCCTAAAGTCAATCTGCCTTTCCCTCACTCCACAATCCACTATACTCACCTGCAATCGAGCACCGTAAGCTATCTTTCAGTAGCTTTCACCTGAAAGTAAAACTTCACCGATGGCATGCATAACATTGAATGTTTCTGGTTCATAATACATGAACCATTTCATATCCTCTATCGACTCAACTCGTCACCAATAAACGATAAACACACGCTGGCCAGCGTATTGTGGACACAGCTGCAGCCGATATTCTTCCTATGGTCCATAGCTGAACCATTCCTCCTATATCCTTAGTATGTCAGTACTCCACTTTGAAGATGGTATCACAATGTTATGGACGGGAATGTGAACAACCGTAACAACTCTTCTGCTTATTGATTAACGTACAACCCTTGGTAGCAGCACTCACAGCTCCTCCGGCTCCCGCCCGACACACTTACTGGTAAAAACCTGGTCCCGGGATATTCGCCACTCCACCAACTCGACTCTTTCCAACTGACTTCACTATACTTGCGCCACCCTCTGGTGATTTCTCTCGTCTCCTCGATTCCGCTTTGCGACCCCTTACTACTTCTTCAAACGCACTCTCGACGTCTCCCAATCCCGGCTCTTTTACAAATTTTGGCATCACCATGCCCACAACACGAGCCGCTCCCTCGCAACAGGCGCAAACGCGAACTGATTCCCAAGAGTTCCACGATGCTTCCAGCATCGAGAATCGAACTCAATCTCCAAACATAAAGCTTCGCTCTGTGATGAGGAGGACCCAGAGCTTTGGTTCGTCTTAGCAGACTGCATCTTCCGAGCCACCAACTTGCACGACGAAGAACTTCGTGCAGTCGAGCTGATACGAGTGCTTGACCGCACTCAGCGAACACATGTTGCCCACATTATTAGGTCGTCCGACCACAACTCTGCTCGACGACCTGGACGAGCCCGGAAGGTTGCGGCAACAACGCTTAGCGTCCGTAACCAACTTTTCGGGCTATTGGGCTATTTAGGCAAAATTACTGACGCAATTATGGAGAGCTCGGGTCAACAGTCTGAGCCTCCCACGTACCAGGTAGCGGCGGTTTCCCAACACGTCGCTCAACCTACACGACACCCTCTCCTGCCACTAATCCCAGTCGGCTGCAGCGTCGCAACCTGCTCAGTCGTCCAGCCCTCTCAGAAGGCCTGCCTCAACCAATTTGCTACAGCGGACCCAAGAGGCAAGGCCCAATGAATGACAGATACCTAAAGATATAGGAGCGATGGTTCAGTTATGGACCGTAGGAAGAATATCGACTGCAGCTGTGTCCACAATACGCTGGCCAGCGTGTGATTATCGTTTATTGGTGACGAGCCGAGCCGATAGGGGATATGAAATGGTTCATGTATTATGAACCAGAAACATTCAATGTTATGCATGCCATCGGTGAAGTTTTACTTTCAGGTGAAAGCTACTGAAAGATAGCTTACGCTACTCGATTGCAGGTGAGTGTAGTGGCTTGTGGAGTGAGAGAAAGGCAGATTGACTTAAGGAAGTGGGTGCTTCTTAAGGAAGGGTTTAAAGAACCCCCACAACACAATAATAAAACGTTATTTAATAAACAAAATCCTATAAAGAAAGTGATGCGTCTTAATTTGGAAACACCTAGTTCGTCAAACGTAGAAGAAGACAATTACAGTGATATATGTATATACACTCCCAATCACTAGGATGAGGCCACAAATTTAGCAATTGATTTTCGCTCTTTATACCTGTTGGAAATTTTGTACCCGGAAACATATACTACCTGTGAATAGGTACATATTTTCCCAAAAGAAATTCATAAAATTAAAGGGTAATTAAGAAACGACCGTTGGAATTTCCCAAGATCAAATAATAAACTACTTAAAAAGGGTATAAAAAAGTGCGTCACTAGGATGAGGCCACATGCAAAATTTTAGAAAAGAAGGAAAAAATTAATAAAATGTTTACATTTTGTGGTTTTAAAACATTTATTTATAACGTTTTCCTACATTAATAATGAGTATACCAGCCATTTTTGGACATAACCTTTTGGCGGTATGGTGTTGGTCGTAGTTCGATGACCGAGTGTTCCGCCGAACACTCTTAATGCAGAGAACGATACGGAGTGGACAACGTAAATAAAACGCTGCGAAAAGCTGGTTTAATTATACTTCACTTTCCTTCTTTATTATTTACTTTTGTGGCTTCTATTATTTCGATTAGTTAAGTCACCGAATATCTCTATTACTTAAGTCACCAAAATCGCTTTATTACTTCAATCACAATATATCTCAATTAATTAGTACACACGACAAAGATTCCCTATCGACCGAATTTTTCGTTTTCTTCTCCGGAGTCTGATCCACCTCCTCGGTAGGTTTTCTCGAACCGCTCTCCTCGTCGCGTTGACGATCAAAAATAGACTGCCTATCTCATCCAAAAAAAAAACCTGATACAGATCGTATCTATATCTGCACAGAGAAATTTCCTATTCGCTCTGCTAACAGAATTTTCGAATCTCTGTTAGCAGCATGTTATTACGTCCCAGGGGTATTTTTTTATCCCTGAAAGAAGAAACTCGCTCATCATCAAAGATCATTATCACCATCCGTGGTGGTGATCGAAAATCAGTTCGACGGTTGTCGATTGTGTGCCGCCTTATTTACATAAAACATCTGGCGCGCAGGCCGAAGGATATCCTGCAATTTGGATGGACGTGCGGTCCATGAGTTTTGTTTAACTTCTTTAGTTAAAACTAACAATCCATTAGACCTTTCTAATGGGTGTGCAATTCTACAAAGGAATCGTGGGACTGGAGTATTTCCTTTGTTGGCTTTATTCTCGTAAATATTCCAAATTATCTTGTTGAGATAATTACGGTTGCATACAATTTGGCAGCGGATAGGCGATATGCTTTATTGCATGAAGTTGCCGTTTCTTTTGTTTGCCGATGTATTTGATGATCTTTGTGGCAGACCACCCGCACGTGCATCCGTTGGTCGGCTAATTTACCGACGATAGCGATTCCTTGTAACTTCGTGTAGATGTTCAGGATTTCAGATTGTGCAGTGCTGGAGTGCGGCGCATTTCAATCTTTGGGAATAAGATGAATGGATGCTTTTACCTTTGTTTCAGGTATGTTACAATCGACTTGTTGACCTTGATATTGAAAGCTTTGGGACGTTCAGTTCCTTGCTTCTTTTTATATCGGGTTCGCATTTTGCAGCTTCCTATGACCCTTGTTACAGGTATGATTAGGAGCTTTGGGACACGTGTCTGTGGGCACGTGTAATAAGATAAGTATGTTCCTTGAAGGGTAGGAACCTTACCTGAGTGAAATTGTGCGTTCGTAGAACGCTACAACCTCTATAAGACGGAATAGAATCATAGAGTTTTTTTTAAATAGTCTGGGGAAATTTGGCCCCAGGAATCACGAATAGCTTCGATTAAGGTGTCCTTGTCTTCAAATTGTCTGCCGCCTTCATAAACTTTACGAGATATCCATGACCAAACGTTTTCAATTGTATTTAAGCCCGGCGAATAGGACGGCCATGGCAAAAGTTCCACGTCTTCTGATTGAATCCAACTTCTAACAACCCTGGAAGTGTGGATGGGGTCTTGTTGGAAATCTAATACAGGGGTTCGAAAATGTTTTTAATTTTTGGAAATGACCGTTCCAGCAAACATTTGTAGTTGTTTCCGTTCATTGTTGTGGACAAAAACTCCAACTCGATTGTACCATACTAGACAATGGCTCCCCACACCATGACACCTGATGTACGGCTGTGATGTCTTGCCAAAATAAGCTCCTCTTTTCTCAGATCATGGAAATAAAAGTTGAAACCATCGGGACTGTCAAGGTTAAACTTTTTTTCATCCGAAAAGACAACGCGTTTCCATTCACTGGTCCAAGCGACATGTTCTCTTGCAAAATTCATTCGATGCTCCTTGTGTACTTGCCTCAAAACAGGTTTCTTTTTCAATTGTTTTCTCTTGATAGTATCACTTTTTTTTATTATCCTTCGGGCCGTTGCTATGCTGACTGGTACTCCGCTTTTGGCCCTTACTTTAGTCGCTGGTAGAGTAGAATTTGAGGCAAGCCGTAGAGTCAACCGCTTTTCTCGTGATGTTGTTGCTTCAGAAGTGCGTCCTTTTTGATTTATCACATATTTTTGTGGATCGGCAAGATAACTGTTTACAACAGTCTTATTTCTGTTATGCCTCCTTGCTATTTCTCGGCCTAAGAGTCCTAAATCCTTGAAAGCATTTATTTGTCCTCTTTCTGTCGCTGTCAACGTCTTTCCGGAACCCATTTGTGTTTCAAATTAAATAAAAACAGTTCTTTTCAACACTTTCTTAACAGAAGTTCTAAACAAATTTTTTTTTAAAAATCGCTAATGTGCACTCCTGCAACGAAATATTCGCGATGGCCTCATCCTAGTGGCGCACTTTTTTATACACTTTTTAAGTAGTTTATTATTTGATCTTGGGAAATTCCAACGGTCGTTTCTTAATTACCCTTTAATTTTATGAATTCTTTTGGGAAAATACGTTCCTATTCACAGGTAGTATATGTTTCCGGGTGCACAATTTCCAACAGGTATAACGAGCGAAAATCTATTGCTAAATTTTTGGCCTCATCCTGGTGATTGGGAGTGTATACACGATGGTGGACTGGAAAGTTTCCGACCTCAACGTGAAGATAACAGCACTCGTCAATAGAAGCTAGTAAATGTAGTTGTGCATCTTTTGACAGTTACTCACCAAAATTTAAGCCATTTTGGATGCGTAGTTTTTATTTGACAGTCGTTTGAGTGAGTCGATGTGTGTTTTTGTGAAAATGGACAAAATTGAGTATCGAGCTGTCATTAAATTTTTGTTTTTGAAAGGCAATACTCCTACACAAATCAAAGATGAGATGGGCTCTGTGTATGGGGACTCTGCACCATCATTTACCACTGTGAAATTTTGGGCAGCTGAATTTAAACGTGGCCGTGAGAGCTTGGGAGATGATGAATGTCCGGGACGTCCAAAAACTGCAACAACTGACGATAATATCGCAAAAGTTCACCAAATTGTGATAGACGACCGCCAAATAAAACTGAGAGAGATAGCGGACGCTATGAAAATGTGAAAAGAACGTGTTTGTCACATATTGAATCAAGATTTAGGCATGAGAAAGCTGTCCGCGCGTTGGGTGCCGCGTTTGCTCACGTTAGACCAAAAACGTGCTCGAATAAACATTTCCAACGCTCTGTTGGCGTAGTTTAGACGCAATAAATAGGAGTTTTGGCGCCGATTAATTGCTGTCGTTGAAACTGTTTTTTCGGCTCGGATTGCGACTGTTTTTGGGGATAGTCATGGAGTTATCTTAATCGATTATCTTCAAAAAGTAAAAACCATTACAGGAGCATACTATGCATCATTACTTGACCAACTGAAGGCAGATATAGCTGAAAAACAGCTGTTACGGACCTACCTCGCGTCCAGGTCCTTCCCTAACGCCCACTAATCCCCTTTCGCAAGTTTCCCCTCTGTAGTGATCCTAAATCACTACTCTCACCCACTTACCTATAATCCCAATCCAAGTGAATCATATGAGCGACAAATTAAACCAAAGTCCATTTGTCGTACATTGATTCAATTCCTAATAATCCTAACATCATGAAATGCTTAACTCTAAACGCATTTCATGATTTTTCCTTCCAAGAATTGATTCAAATAATTCGTATACACCTCCGGGAATCCTATTCCAATTGAAGCACACAAAATCTGGTTTGTGCTTCTTGGAATTTTTACATAAAATTTTTAACAAATCTCTGTTGTCACAGAGTATAAAAGAGGAGTGGATTTTGGATTCGAGATCAGTTGGGATCCAGAGGTCGAGCCAACGGCCGAAAATTGAAATAAATAAATTAAATAAATTAAATAAAAATAAATAAAATTAAATCGGGTTTTCATTTTGGACTCACCAAGGAGGTAAGATAAGCAAAAGAAAAACAAAATAACAAAATATAACCCTACATTATTGGCGCAGCCGGTAGGATCAAGGAAGCCAAAGTTAAACACTTGTAAGTGCTTGAAAACCCTTGATCACTACAATAACAATTCCAAGCGTACTGGGCACAAGACACCTTCAGCCCTGCGTCCGGAGCTGAGTCTGGCTTCGGAGGTACGACTTGGTAATTAAAATCAAAAACCAACAAAAAAAAAATAATTCAAAGTGTGCCTGGGGCTCAAACACCAGGAAGTGCTATAAAAAAATAATAAAAAACAAAAAATAATTAAAAGCGTACCTGGGGCTAAATACCAGTGTAAAAACAAAAATAATAATAAAAAAAAAAAAAAAAAACAACAACAAGGCTCACGGGCAGTAACAGCCCCAACAACAAAAGAAATAACAACGAAGGCAGAGTACCAACCACCTCATAACAACGTCAACAAAACGGGCAGTAATCTACCAGCACGCCACTAGCGGGTAGAACAGCAAGGGAATCAGCAGAAGCTCCAACAGTAGCAGGACCAATGGACAGCAGCTTGCTCAACAACTACAACAACAGAGAACAGCTAAGTGACCATTTATTTTTCTTTAATTTACTATAGACTTAGGTAATAATCTACTTTCTTTTGAAATTTTTGACTAAAATTACAAAATAATTTGCTTAATCTATTAACACCACCTTACCCAAATTTGCTCTACTCCAAGTTAAACACAAACATAACCTTTACATATAAAAAATTATAACAAATTACTATAAAACCAATTGTAACCCTGCTGCTATTTCAAAAATATCCCGTCTCAACCTTGTCTATATTGTGTGGCTAGTAATCCTAGGGAAGAATTTCTACCCCCAAATAATAAATAATAAAAATGAAATTAACACAAGGAACAAAAACACTTACGGGATAGCAAGTGTCTTAAACATTAATAACCTTACTATATATATATATATATATATATATATATATATATATATATATATATATATATATATATATATTTATTACTACTATTTTCCTTCCTTGTATCAGCACCCCTTATCACTATTAAAACTGTCGGTCTATGGAACAAGAAACCACCTCAAGCCCTAGCGCGCCCCACGACCATGTACCTCCTTCACCCAAGAAACTTCGCAGCGGAACAATAATCGAAGCAAACCCTCCGATCAAAACTCACGACCTCGGCCCATCCTTATCGGAAATCCCAGTTCTTCAGCACCAAACGGATCTGTCTTTGAAACAATGGCCATTGATTACACAAAGGTTGCGAAGCTGTCAGCACAGCTAATCCCCATCTTCTCCGGGGAACCAAATCCGCATATAGGTGAAGAATTGGAAACCTTTTTGGATTGCTGCAAGAGGGTTTTAAACTGCCTCAGGACTGAAGAACACGGGGCTTTCTTACAAATATTCCCTACTAGGCTACGGGGTGAAGCTTCTGCCTTATTCGCGTCCACTACGTTCGCATCTTTTCAGGAAGCCGAAGATGTGCTAAGAAAGCAAGTCTCTTTTCGATACGTGTTATTTCATCGGTGACTTTCTTGAATTCAGATTCGTTTTTTAGATCTAGATTTTCTACTTCGTTTCGAATTTCGTCCTTAAAGTGTTGAAAATTACATTTCATCCATTGTGTTTGGGCATCCAACTTTGCATTGACATCTGCAGCTTGCGCGTCCAATTTTGAGTTAATATCTGTAGCTTGGGCGTCCAATTTTGAATTTAGGGCGTCGAATTTTGAATTTTGGGCATCCAACTTTGCATTAACATCTGCAGCTTGCGCGTCCAATTTTGTGTTAATGTCTGTAGCTTGTGCTCCCAATTTTATCATCATCATCCTGAGCATCTCCGAAATGTCCAACTGTGGCGAACTCTTCTCCGGTACATTGGCACCATCTTGACTCGGTGTTTCTTCTCCATCCGGACAGTCTGGCCCAATCGCAAAAACATATGTGTTAACATCAATACCCTCTACCCCCATTGCTGCTTGTAGACGCTGTCGAAGAATTTGCTTCTGTCCTCTGCTATCCAGATTCCGGTCCTCAAGTTCCTTCTTCAACTCAGGAACGCGAAGATCCTCCAAATGTCGATCTGACATCGTCACAACACACTTTCACAGACTTATTTACTTCACCAATAATTAATCCCACTTCTGACACCAATTGTAGCGAGCTTAGGGTTCGCTGGATTAATTATTTTTAATAAATAAGAGCCGTTAAATCGATTTTGAATTAATATAACACTTTATTAGTCCGTTAATAACAACCGTTACTTATACCGTACACTTAACGATTTCTTTACTTATCACTTCCGTACTTATCGCGTCTTTTACTTATCGCTTGCTCCACTTTCTTACTTATTACTTTCTACTTGTCTCCATGATCTGTGTGCGACGTATTTACAACGTTCCCTCATTCTGATTTGGCGTTTCGTTTCCGTCGGTTCCATAGTCTCGACTTTTCTATTCCAGTTTTCCAGTACTTTCTAAAATAAGCTAGTACTTTGTTTCGGACTTTCTCGAAGATTCCAGTACTGATTGTCATATGCGTCACAATAAAAATGCCTTGAGTTTATACTTTTTCACATGCGAAATTTGTTTTTTTTTTTCAGAAAATTAATTACCATTCCTGGTAAAAAAGCAATTAAGCCACTAAAGGTTTTCCTTGAGTTGGTGTCGGTTGACGATATTTTGTTACAAAACTAGTCGTAACAGTTTATTACTCATGCCAAGAAAACAGAAAATTTTCGTTTGAGTTTATAATTTTTCACAGCGCTGTATATCCAAATTGGTGAGGATTGGTGAGTTGGATGCGTTTAATTATGTTTTAAATGCAACCAACTTCAAAGCCAAATTTCTACTTACTTGCACACCTATTAAATAAGATAAATTCAATATAGTGTTTGCTGTTTCATTATATTTTACTTTCTGCTTACAAATTCGATACATAATAAATTACAACCACACAAATAGAACAATAAGTCGTGTTGGGTAACATTTGGTTATCAACTTCGGCATTAAAACAATCAACCGCACGTTCTCATGCTGGTAAAGCATCGATGAATACATCACCTTACAAATTTTTACCCTTAGAATTATGTATAATACTTAACATATAAATCATTTTCTATCCCATAAATATTTTCCCAGTAACCACCGACTGTATCCTAATGGCAACGTACAGGATAGCGACTTTTTCGAAATGCGTACACTTTTTCTTAATGCATATTCTAAAAACTTTATCGTAGAAAAATAATAGCCACTTCTTATTCGTCACATTTAAATACTACAAAGTTTCAAGGATTAAGTACAAATCTTTAAGCAAGTTCAGGTTATTTTAAGTTAAAATTAACCTGTCTTTAACCTTGGATTCCCCGACCAGTCTCTACAGCTACCTTTCAGGTATTGTTAGGGCAAAATGCAATCGTTTTAATTGTGGTTGTAGTAACCTTAAAAATATGCTAAGCTGGTTATTCGAGATAGAATGGAATTACTTTGCCCGTTGGTAGGTTTTCTTGAAGAAATCTGGATGTTTTTTTTTTCATTTTTAAATGGAATATTGTGGGCTATTTAGATGTTATATCCCTTATAAATAGTCCGTAAACGGGTTGATGGCGATTAGAAGTGTAAATGATGAACCAAGACTAAATTTTGTACACCAAAAGGTTATTATTATATTAGTTTTCAGAAGAACTTTGCTCGGTTTGTTTCGATTTCGGTTCATCAGCAGTTTTCCATGATAGCAAACTGTTGAGTAACGATTCCATGATGGGGTTGGGTCCAAATTTCACCATCTGCAAACAAAAAACAAGAAAATTAAAGTTTTAAAGTTTATAATTGCCCGCTGATTATTATCAATGACCTCTCCACCCCACAATATCCCAATATAATAATAATATTGTATATATATATATATATATATATATATATATATATATATATATATATATATAAGATAAATTATATATATATATATATATATATATATATATATATATATATATAAGATAAATTATATATATATATATATATATATAAGATAAATTAAATTATATATATATATAACATAAATTATATATATATATATATATATCATCATCATCGGCACTACAACCGGGAACCGGTCTTGGCCTTATTTAGCAAGTCCTGAGGCTTGTTAAATTTTCCATATTGATTCTTTTTTCCGGGCAAGGTTATTAGTCTTGCGCCAGAGGCTCCCCGACGGGGAATCGAACCCCGGTCTCCCGCGTGACAGGCGGGTATACTAACCACTATACTATCGAGGAGCTATATATAAGATAAATTATATATATAAGATAAATTATATATATAAGATAAATAAACCGCGACCAGTTCGCGGTGCAGCCCGGGATCCACATCTGTGGACCACATACTGCCGCCCAGTTCGCGGCGCAACTGTACACCGGATCCAGACCGGATCCTATGCCTGGCAGATCCAGGGACGACCGTCGTCCACCGCTCTTTTGAAGAGGGATTCCTCGACCAGACCGAGGAAACATTTCTGGACGAGGCCACCGAGTTTGCTGAGGCAAGGCACGCCCTAATCGCCGACCCTCCGACCGCATCCAAGACTGCAACGGACACCTTCAGTCGACCACAAAGTCGTTCGCCGCCAATGATGATGAACCTGGCCTGCAAATGCCGCCTAGTCCACCACCGGCCCGTACCGGCCCTTGACGGTATGCCTCCGCGATCAGGAGCACGAATGCCGCCCGACCCTCCACCCGGATTGCCACCACGGATGATACACCCCCGCGAGAGCCGGATCTCCGAGGCGATTATGCGAACACCCTGGATCTGTTTTTGACATCCGAACCGAGTATTTATATCGTGGAGGTTTCTGCGCCACTGGGAAACTCGGATCACTGATTGGTATCTGTCGCGCAAGCACTTGCATATCAAGCGAATAACCGGCCTAGGCAGCTTCGCCATGTATGGAAGTATGGGGGCTGCTAACTGGGATGATTTGCGAGATTTCTTCGCATCCTTTCCATGGCCGGAGGTGTCTTCGGAGACTCCGATGTTAACGCATGCGCGGAGTCGGTATCAGAGATTATTCTTCTGGGGATGGAGATGTATATTCTACATTCCATCAAACGAAGTTCACCTGATAAACCGTGGTTTGACAAAAAATGCGAATGGATTACAACGGCAAAAAATATAACTTTTAAGCAATGGCGCTCCGATCCTACCGATGTTAACAGAACAAATTTTGTTAGAATCAGAAACGCGTGCAACCAGGCGATTGATACCGCGAAGAGAGCTCACAACGACAGAGTTATCAATAAACTTCTTCGGTGCCCGACTGGTTCGCGCTCCTTCTGGTCAATGGCAAAAGCTGTCAGCGGTAACTTCGCATCCTCCTCTTTCCCTCCGTTGGTGACAGACAGCGGAACGTTAGTCACGAATTCAAGGGATAAAGCTAATATGTTCGTGAATTTATTTTCCGCATATTCGAACCTCGATACCGGCCTTTTGGAGCCACCTGTGATCGCGCCGGTGCGGTCTTCCATGCGGGATGAGAGATTTCGTCCACGCACTATTCAACGCATTCTCCGTGAACTGGATTGTAGGAAGGCAGCCGGCCCGGACAGAATACCAGCAATAGTCCTTAAGAACTGTGCTCCAGAACTATCGCCGGTTCTCGGCAGACTCTTCCGCTTATCTTATACACGGGGGACCTTTCCTGCCTGCTGGAGAATCGCTCGAGTTCAGCCAATCCCGAAGACGGGAAAAAAGTGTCTCCCACAAAATTACCATCCGATAGCATTACTGTCTATTTTATCTAAGGTGATGGAAAGTTGATCCTGAGTTGGTTAAGTATTTGGAGTGCAACGGACTTCTGAATGATCGTCAATACGGATTCCGTGGCAGGCGGTCCACGAGCGACCTTTTGACATCTACCGATATACGAACATCTGCGATTGAGCGGCATGGTGAGTCAAGGGCGGTCGCATTGGATATCTCCAAGGCGTTTGACCGCGTCTGGCACGGGGCATTGCTGAGCAAACTTCGTTCATATGGACTTTCTCAACAGCTTTGCGACTGGACGAAGAGATTCCTTGAAAATCGATCGATCCGGGTTGTTGTGGACGGCGAGTCTTCGGGTCTGTATCCTTTTAATTCAGGGGTGCCCCAAGGTTCCATTTTGGCTCCAACCTTGTTTTTGCTTCACATAAATGATTTGTTGGAGACAACGGATAACAAAGTGTTCAGGTTTGTGGATAATAGTACGCTTGTTTCCTCCTTTTCGAGTGTTCGGCCGATTGGTGCATCAACATCGCTTCAGCTGAGATGTAGACAGATTGACTCTCTGAATCAGGATCTAGATAACGTCCTGCAGTGAGGAAGGGCCAAACTCGTCGACTTCAATGCAGCGAAGACACAATATACAACATTCACAAAGAAAAGTGGATCGTCGGTTCCACAGCTGATGATAAATGGTCGGGGCCTCGAGGCTGGGGAAAGCTTGAAATTGCTAGGCGTCACGGTCTGAGGGAAAGTATCGTTGCATAAACACGTGTCGAGCAGTCAGTCTCAGGAAAGCTGAGCTACCTTTTTAGAGCCAAGAAATATTTTACTCCAGCCTAACTTTTTCTCCTATATAAATCTCAAATTAGACCCGCGCTCGAATATTGCTCTCATGTTTGGAGCTCGGCTCCTAAACATACCATCGACCTACTTGAGAGCATACAGAGACGAGCGATCCGCCTGATCGGGGACTCGGCGCTGACGTCGGGACTACAGCCGCTATCACATCGAAGGCGCGTAGCCGACCTCTGTCTGTTTTACAGACATTATCACGGGTACTGTTCTTCGGAGATTCGTGGTATTGTTCCGCGCAATTCGGCTTATATGCGTTCCACAAGACAGTCCGACGGATCGCACCAGTTTGTGGTTGTTTCTTAATTACCCTTTAATTTTCTAAATTTCTTTTGGGAAAATACGTTCCTATTCACAGGTAGTATATGTTTCCGGGTACACAATTTTCAACTGGTATAAAGAGCGAAAATCCATTGCAAAATTTGTGGGCTCATCCTAGTGATTGGGAGTGTATCCACGATGGTGAAAATGAAAATGAAATGTTTCCGACCCCAACGTGAAGATAGCAGCACTCGTCAATAAAAGCTAGTGAATGTAGTTGTGCATCTTTTGACAGTTACTCACCAAAATTTAAGCCATTTTGGATGCGTAGTTTTTATTTGACAGTCGTTTGAGTGAGTCGATGTGTGTTTTTGTGAAAATGGACAAAATTGAGTATCGAGCTGTCATTAAATTTTTGTTTTTGAAAGGCAATACGCCTACGCAAATCAAAGATAAGTTAGATTCTGTGTATGGACTCTGCACCATTATTTAACACAGTGAAATTTTGGGCAGCTGAATTTAAACGTGGCCATGAGAGCTTGGGAGACGATGAACGTTCGGGACGTCCAAAAACTGCAACAACTGACGATAACATCGCAAAAGTTCACCAAATTGTGCTAGACGACCGCCGCATTAAAGTGAGAGAGATAGCAGAGGACATGAAAATGTCCAAAGAACGTGTTTGTCACATATTGAATCAAGATTTAGGCATGAGAAAGCTGTCCGCGCGTTGGGTGCCGTGTTTGCTCCCGTTAGACCAAAAACGCGCTCGAATAAACATTTCCGTTGGCGCAGTTTAGGCGCAATAAATACGAGTTTTGGCGCCGATTAATTACTGTCGATGAAACTTGGATACACCATTATATGCCCGAAACAAAAAACAAATACAGTCAAAACAGTGGACTGCAAAGGGGGAATCGACTCCCAAAAAAAAGCAAAAACTGTTTTTTCGGCTGGGAAAGAGATCATCATCATCATCGGCACTACAACCCGGAACCGGTGGCCTTATTTAGCAAGTCCTGAGGCTTGTTAAATTTTCCATAATGATTTGTTTTTTCCGGGCAAGGTCATTAGTCTTGCGCCAGAGGCTCCCCGACGGGGAATCGAACCCCGGTCTCCCGCGGGACAGGCGGGTATACTAACCACTATACTATCGAGGAGCCATGGGAAAGTGATAGCGACTATTTTTATGGATAGTCATGGAGTTATCTTAATCGATTATCTTCAAAAAGGAAAAACCATTACAGAAGCACACTACGCATCATTACTTGACCAACTGAAGGCAGAAATTGCGGAAAATCTGCCACGTTTGCAGAAAAAGAAAATCCTGTTTCACGAAGACAACGCGCCGTCTCACACCTCAGCGGTTGCCATGGCGAAAATCCACGAATTACGGTTTGAACTGCTTGACCATCCGCCTTACTCACCAGATCTAGCCCCAAGCGACTTCTTTTTGTTCCCTTATCTAAAATTGCGCTCCGAGGACAGAGATTTTCGTCAAATGAGGAGGCATTCACCTTCCTGAACAGTTATTTTGCAGAGAAAAACGCCGAGTACTATTTGGACGGGTTAGAGAGATGGGAGCATCGCTGGGAGAAGTGTGTAGAGTTACAAGGAGACTACCGGTGTACTGGTTTGAAGTGAGCGTTTTTTTTGTTTTGTTTTTTAATTTTTTTGGGAAATTAAAAAACATTTTATTCGAAGTATTGGCCATTGCTTTTTACACATTCTGAGCACCTTTCTGGCAATTTGTGGATACCACGCCAATAAAACCGGTCGTCTTTTGAGGCAAACCATTCGGAGACCGAATTTTCGACTTCTTCGTAGGACTTGAAATGCTGCTCATCCAATCCGTGTCCCATCAATGAAAACAAGTGGTAGTCGGAAGAAGCCAAGTCTGGTGAATACAGTGGGTGGGGTAACACTTCCCAGCCGAAAGCTTTTATTGTTTCTTTGACGGGTTTTGGTGTATGACTCGGTGCATTATCATGCAACAAAATTACGTTTCCGTGTCTTGTGGCCCATTCTGGTCATTTTTCGACCAATGCGTGGTTCAAATTCATCATTTGTTGTCGGTGGCGTTGCGCATCAACAGTTTCGCCAGGTTTTAGAAGTTCATGAAGCACCACCCCCTTCTGGCCCCACCAATCACAGAGCATTGGGTTTGTTCTGAACCGATCAGGCTTTGCAGTCGATGTTGACGCTTCTCCTGGATGTAGCCATGATTTTTTGCGTTTAGGATTTTTAAAATAGATCCATTTTTCATCACCAGTCACAATTCGATGCAATGCCGACTTCCTTTCGTGTCGTAGAAGCAACGTTTCACATGCGGTGTTTCGCTTTTCCATCTGCCTGTCATTCAATTCATGTGGCACCCAGTTTCCACGCTTTTGGATCTTTCCCATAGCTTTCAAACGGTGAGAAATTGTTTGTTGTGCAATATTTAACATTTGTGCCATTTGTTTTTGACTTAAAGTGTCATCTTGATCCAATACTGCTTGGAATTCGGCGTCTTCAAACTTTTTTGGTGGTCTTCCACGTTCTTCATTTCGCACATCAAAATCATTATCTCTGAACCGCTTGAACGATCTTTTGCATGTTGCTTCCGATAGTGCATGATCACCATAAGCCCCGACAAGCATTCGATGCGACTCTGCAGCACTTTTCGTCAAATGAAAACATAAAATGAATGCTTACCGCAAATCGTCATTTTCTGGTACAAAATTCAACATTTTTTACAGGATTAAAAAAATGATGTTGTTTGTACGACTTGATGCATACTAAATATGTTTGACAGATGTCGTGGCAACCAAATAAAAAAAATATATGGGCTCGTTCACAACAAACGTTCCCTATCGATATATTTGTATCTTGGCGCTCACTTCACATCGGTACACCTGGCATGTAGAAAAAAAAAATGTTAAGAAAACCTGTCTTGTATCTTTGTTAGGTCGGAAACTTTTCAGGCCAACCTCGTAAACTGTTATACACAAATTTAAAATATTGTGACGAGCTGGCAAGACTCCAAGACAAAGTATTGCAATATCCTGGAAAGTACTGGAAAACTGGAGACTATGACCAAAAAGAAGCGAGAGGAAAAACGATGTCTCCAGTGACAGAAGTGTCACTTTTGACAGAGGAGCAAAAAGTGAAAGAACGGTTGTCAAGAGCAGAAAAATAAAGATTGAATAGAAAATTGATTTCACGGCTTATTTTGTGTGAATAATTAACCAAGCGAACCCTAAGCTCGATACAATTGGTGTCAGAAGTGGGATTAATTGAAGAAATAAGTCTGTGAAAGTGTATTGTGACGATGTCAGATCGACATTTGGAGGATCTTCGCGTTCCTGAGTTGAAGAAGGAACTTGAGGACCGGAATCTGGATAGCAGAGGACAGAAGCAAATTCTTCGACAGCGTCTGCAAGCAGCAATGGAGGAAGAAGGTATTGATGTCGACACATATGTTTTTACGATTAGGCCAGACTGGCCGAATGGAGTAGAAACAGCGAGTCAAGATGGTGGCAATGTAACGGAGAAGAGTTCGCCACTGTTGGACATTTCGGAGATGTTCAGGATGATGATGGCAAAATTGGACGCGCGAGCTGCAGAGTTTAAGGCAAAATTAGATGCGCGAGCTGCAAAATTGGATGCGCGAGCTGCAGACGTTAATGCAAAATTGGACACGCGAGCTGCAGAGTTTAAGGCAAAATTGGATGCGCGAGCTGCAAAATTGGATGCCCAAAGGCAGTGTATGAAAGAATTCTGGGACGCGGAAGCAGAAGAATCTGATGATGAGGAGGAATTGGAGCCACATGAAAGGAAGAAACTCAGGAAGAGCAAAGCTATGGTCGACAGCAGTGAGGAAGAGGAGGAAGATGACGATGATGTGTTACGTAAAGAACTGAAGGATCTCATCGATGATAACTCGATTGAAGAGGACGACAGTGATGGTGAAGACACTGATGCTTCAGGCCGTTCCCCGAAACGGATTTACAATGATGATGACGAATTGGACGACCGACTAGAAGACGACGACTGTGACCTTATTGAAGAGAATCTTGGTTTGAAAGTCGAACGCAGAAAGCGTTCCAAGCATCTGCGTCGTACACAGACGAAGAAAGTGATGGAGAGGAACAGCACGTCGATGAAGGTTCAGCACGTGAGGCTATAGCCAAACAGCTATTTGACGACGAAAACGATGTTGAACGCCGCTCTGAACGAAGTCACAGGGAAACTGAGGCGGCAAAACATTTCAATGATGAGGAGGAATTGGAGTCTGATGCTGACGATTTTATTGTAGACGACGAAGGAAGGCCAATTGCTGAGAAGAAGAAGAAAAGACGTCTTCTAGTCACTGACGCGTCATTGCAAGATCAGGACAGTTTCGGTGTAGATTTCGACTATGAGGATTTCACTAATTATGACGAGGACGGATATGAACCCCAATACGAACCTAGTGAATTGGAAAGGGGTCACTTTACGGATTTGGACAATGAAATCCGTAAAACAGATATTCCTGAGCGAATGCAATTGCGCGAAGTTTCGGTTACGCATGTTCCAGAGAGACCCAATGAGCTACAAGATGAAGCTGAATGGATTTACAAACAGACGTTTTGTAAATCAACTGTTTCCGAACAAGACAGATCAACGGATGTTGGAGGTCGAGACCGCTATTGTAAGCCATCACATACGGGGGGAAAGATCAAGCAAGCCCTAGATTGTAGGCGTAATCAACGGCTAGAGGTGCCGTTTATTGCGTTCTATGGAGAAGAACACGTGAAACCAGAATTAACGTGCGACGATCTATGGAAAATCTATTACTACGACGCACGCTGGTGTTTACTGTCAGCTCCAAAGAACATACCGCTCCAGTTATTTGAAAAGATGCGGAACTACCAGTTGGATACGGTTATGAAATCGACAGATGCTCCAATACCAGATGATATGCGTGTAATTAAAGATGAAGATCTAGATCGCTTACGTGATGTGCTAACTCCAGAAGAGCTTAAGGGTGTGCACATGCATTTTCTCTTATACGATTCGCATGAGATCCCTAAAATGCAAGAGGAATTCCGTCGTCAGGAAAAGGAAGAATGGCGGCAGGCTAGAGCTCACGCGAAAAGGAGAGCAGTAGAAAATTTGGAAGAGAGGAAAAACGATGTCTCCAGTGACAGAAGCAGCAAAAAGTGAAAGAACGATTGTCAAGAGCAGAAAAATAAAAATTGAATAGAAAATTGATTTCACGGCTTATTTTGTGTGAATAATTAATCCAGCGAACCCTAAGCTCGCTACAATATAAATGTCTTGAATTTATACTTTTTCACATGCGAAATTTGGGTTTTTTTTTCAGAAAATTAATTACCATTTCTGGTAAAAAAGCAATTAAGCCACTAAAGGTTTTCCCTGAGTTAGTGTCGGTTGACAACATTTTGTTACAAAACTAGTAAAAGTTTATTACTCATTCCAAGAAAACTGAAAATTTACGTTTTAGCTTATAATTTTTCACAGCGCTGTATATCCAAAAGGAAACTTTTCAGACCAGCCACGTACTTGCCGTAATTGTGCATAGAAAACGCGCTACTTATTTACACATCAAAAAAACTCTTCATTAATTATATCACGTGATATTGTCTATCACCCGCACAGAATATTATTGCTTTTTAAACGTACCTCTTCCCTCGCCTCCTTGTCAAGGGATTCCAAAATATCTCTCGTGTATTTAAAACTTCCCAATTTTTCCATTAAGGTTATGCAATACTTTTTAACTTCAACGTCACTAGTCCTTTGTCTCAAGATATCTATTTGGAAAAAAATAACTTATATAAAGTGCACAATTTAAGTCCCTGATAGAAATCACTTACGTAAGACCTGTTTGTCATTTTTTTGAGTTCGGACGGCATGGATGATTGGAAAACTAAATTTGCCTTCTGTTAAATCTTCGCAGAAGCTCTTGTTATCTGAATACTAAAAATGAAAAAGAAATGAGAATTACAAATACCAACAATTGAAAATACAAATCATTTGCAACATGCACAATTACCTCTTTCATACTCAGATTACAATAGTCATCCCGAATTTGAAAATAGAGTCCCAATATTGCAGTCAATCTCGTGAAGTCAGATTTGTTGGTACTAAATAATTGCATCAATCTTATCGCTAACATAAACAGACCCCCCGTCTTTCGAATGGTCATCAGTTTATATTCAGATTCAGTTGGACATGTGAAGTTGTCTCTCCAATAAATTTCCATCCCTTGACCGCGATGTAATTCTAGCAATTGATCCAAACAAACCTTAACCGCCTTTTCGTGGACAGTAAATTAATAAACGATCTTAATTTGGTTGTAACAATTAAATGATACTTGCTTCTGGGTGGTTCAGTGAGCGTGCCTTGTCTACAGATAGGAACATTGCATATGTTGCTGCGTTTATCGTGCTTGCAACCCCATAGATGGAATGCGCAACTGGAATACCTCTTCGAAGAATTGAATTGTCTTCAATGTCATCAATTCTGGAAAGGAGCGTTGTTAGTAAGTACATCGAATTAAGCTCAACAACCCCAGTAGCAACAGATGCAGCTGGAGCTAGTTTAATTAAAGATACAATATTGTAATTTTGTAATAAACCAATATGTACATTTTTTCCATCCAGTAAACAGAGATTATGGTTAGATCTGCACACAAGTCCAATTCTATACCCCGCCTTTTGTTGTTTTGCTGTAACACTTCGTAAGTCATGTTATGAACTCATGGTAGGAAGGTTTAATTAAGAATGCTTATGCGTTTTGATGAGTTTTAATTGGTATGGTGCTGGATGTTGCAGTTCAACGAACGTATGCGGGTTGCGGATGGAGATGCCTGCAAGGCAACCAAACCTCAAATGATTAAAAACCCAAACACCTAATTTTGATTGAAAGCTATTGCTACCAATTAAGATGATTGACATGAATAATGTTCAATGTCCGCGTGACCAGGACGGACATTTAACAAAACATCGCCTATGAAGAACACAAACGAATCTGATTCAGTAATTACTTAAATAAGAAAAACTTACGATGTCTGGTAAACAGTATAATACAGAGGTGCACAGTGTCGATCAGTGTCATAAGCCGTTGCACTAGCACGAGAAAATATGAAAGATAATTCAGGATTATAATTATAACGAACGACATTTAATGGTGAGTAACGTAATTAGATACATCAAAATGAGCGTACTAGATGCAAGTTCGAAACATCGGACATTAACTTGCATTTTATGAAAGAATAGGGTGAACTCCTGCCTGATTTCACTATGTAAACGCAAAATATCAGTGATGGTTTAGTATGTACCTAAACGCAGTAATAACACATCGTTCAATAAGTTCCGAGACACCCGAAGATGACGCCTGTAATGGAAAATCTTCATGACTTTTAGAAAGTATTAACCTTCAGTCGATATGTGTCAAAATTTCATGATATTCGGACCATAACATACTGAGTTATAGTAATTAAAATTAATCTTAGTTTAATGAGGGCGGAACCCCCATTTATTTAGCTTAATCATCATCATCATCGGCACTACAACCGGGAACCGGTCTTGGCCTTATTTAGCAAGTCGTGAGGCTTGTTAAATTTTCCATAATGATTTGTTTTTTTCCGGGCAAGGCCATTAGTCTTGCGCCAGAGGCTCCCCGACGGGGAATCGAACCTCGGTCCCCCGCGTGACAGGCGGGTATACTAACCACTATACTATCGAGGAGCCAAGCTTAATACAAGCATTAAATATAATATTGTAGCGAGGTTAGGGTTCGCTGGATCAATTATTTTTAATAAATAAGAGCCGTTACATCGGTTTTGAATTAATGTAACACTTTATTAGTCCGTTAATAACAACCGTTACTTTTACCGTACACTTAACGATTTCTTGACTTATCGCTTCCGTACTTATCGCGTCTTTTACTGCTTACTTCTCGCTCGAGACTTATCGCTTGCTTCACTTTCTACTTCTTACTCATCTCCATGATCTGTGTGCGACGTATTTATACCGTTTCCTCATTCTGATTCAGCGTTTCGTTTTCATCCGTTCCATTGCCTTGAATGTTCTATTGTTCATAGTCTCCAGTTTTCCAGTACTTTCTAGAATATTCTAGTACTTTGTTTCGGATTTTCTCGAATATTCTAGTACTGATTGTCATATGCGTCGCAATATATTGTGGCGCATATGACAATCAGTACTAGAATATTCTTGAAAGTACTGAAAAACTGGTGACTATGAGCAGTAGAAAATTCAAGGCTATGGAATGAACGGAAACGAAACGCCGAATCAGAATGAGGAAACGGTATAAATACGGCGCACACAGATCAGAGTTAGAAGTTTCTGATGATCTGCGCTTTGGTTGGTGTGTGTATGTTTGTGCGGTTTTGTACTGTGCGTTCGTGTGTGTGGTTTGTTAATAGTAGACCATATGGGATGGATCCAGGAATTCTCTATTATAGAAGGGAATGTTGTTGGGAAGGGTGCTTTCTTCAGTTTTGTACTGAAGAAGAAATTGTGGGGGTTTGATCCGAAGAGATCGAGAGAGAGAAGGGTCAAGAACGCAAGAGTCCCGTACAAGTAGGTTCTCGCTGTTCTGAATGCTTTCGAGGTACTTGTAAGCTAATTGAAGCAAGTACTCGTCGATAGGGGTAATGGAGGCGCTTTCGTATAGGTGAGAGTTGGGGTAATGCCGACCGTCAGGTCTTCTAGAGTGATTGATGCATCTTCAGAGGAGTTTCCATTCGAAAACTCGAAGTCTTTCCATTTGAGCCGAAGATATGCAGAACCATATGGGAAAGGCGTACGATATTCCAGATCGGATTAGCTGCTTATAGCAGAGAAGGTTAACTTTGGTGTCAACTTTGTTGCTCCACTTCAAGATGTTGTGCAGTTTTTTTTTTTTTTTTTTTTTTTTTTTTTTTCATTAGAATTCTCTCAAGAGAGGCGAAACCTATAGCGCCGAGTGAGCGCCCCGATATGCCACCAAGTAACTGTTGCAGTTCTTTTTGAACAGTTGCAGGTTGTAACGATCCGGGAACACTCGCGTGGGAAGGGAGTTCAACAGCTTCCCCGCTCTGTAACGGAACGAGTTCTGAGCCTCCAAGCTTGGGGAAAGTATCCCATGTTGTAGGCATGGTTGAAGAGAACGGAGAGCTTTATAAAGAATAAGGCAGAAAGCTTTCGCAACGAGTGGTATAACATGTTGTCGATACCAGGTGACTTCTTAGGGTTTCGAGATTTAACCAGGCTCTGTAGGGTATTTGGAGGAATGAAACTGTGACCATTATCACGTGTGTCATCGAAGTATGCACTGTTAGTTGGGTTAAAGACAATAATTGGCTCGTTGAAGTCGTCCAACTTACTGTGGACCTCTGAACTAACGATTGCATTAGTATCCGGGTCGCCATCTTGGAGAGTAAGTTTGTGATTGTTTTCGAAGGTCTCTCCGATGATATTTGCTTTATTGGTGTCGTTATTAACAACAACACAATTGTGTATGGTTGGCCCAGTGATACGAGAAGTGCCACATATCTTTTTAACATTTTTATAAACGTTCTGGTCCATCTGAATACCCTTCAGTTTGTCTTCCAATTGTCGGGTGCGATTGTTTTGGATTCTTTGTTTTATCAGTGTGCCAATATTGTGAATAATGGATCGCAATAATGGTTCCCTTTGCGTAAAGCGGTGACGATATCTCATTCTGCAGAGTTTTTTACGCTCCCGGATGAGACGAAGAGTGATGTCGTCATGGAGAATCTGATAGGTCTTTTCAAGTTTGTACTTCGAGACATGAGTCTCCGAAGTTTCAACTAGAATCTCGTGAAGTCGTTTTGCTGCGTTATTTATCTCAACCGTCGTTAGGTTCCTGTCAGTTGGTAGACAGAGATTTGGTGGAGTTTATCGTTCAATGTAATATTGAAGTTGTCCCAATTTGTCCGCCCATAATCAGGTATGTATCTGATATGAGCCCAGGATGTTCGATAGCCGCGAATAAATGTGGTCACAGCGTTGTGGTCAGATACACCCGCTGAAACTTGAGGAGGAGTGATTTGTGGAAGTAAGTCTTTGGACACAAAAAATATGTCCAGAATTGGACTACTATTTCGAAGTTGAGGGCATACGTGCTTTTAGTGTACCATTGGTACAGTTTTGTGCCATTTGGGCAAGAGACAGAGTTGTTCCAGTGGGGATGTCTGGAGTTAAAATGGCCGCCTATGATGAAGGGTGTATGCCCCGAGGTCCTTATTAGTTGGCCGATATCTTTGGGATTAATGGGGCCATTATTGGTTTTATGCGAGTGGTATACTATTTTTTTTTTCAGAGTAAAAAGTAAGAAGTAAAATGTAAGCAGTCAAAGAGGCGATAAGTACGGAAGCGATAAGTCAAAAAATCGTCAAGTGTACGGTAAAAGTAACGGTTGTTATTAACGGACTAATAAAGTGTTATATTAATTCAAAATCGATTTAACGGCTCTTATTTATTAAAAATAATTAATCCAGCGAACCCTAAGCTCGCTACAATTGGTGTCAGAAGTGGGATTAATTATTGGTGAACTAAATAAGTCTGTGAAAGTGTGTTGTGACTATGTCAGATCCACATTTGGAGGATCTTCGCGTTCCTGAGTTGAAGAAGGAACTTCAGGACCGGGATCTGGATAGCAGAGGACAGAAGCAAATTCTTCGACAGCGTCTGCAAGCAGCAATGGAGGAAGTGGGTATTGATGTCGACACATGTTTTTACGATTGAGCCAGACTGTCCGGATGGAGAAGAAACAGCGAGTCAAGATGGTGGCAATTTAACGGAGAAGAGTTCGCCACTGTTGGACATTTCGGAGATGTTCAGGATGATGATGACAAAATTGGACGCGCAAGCTGCAGATGTTAATGCAAAGTTGGATGCCCAAAAATCAAAATTCGACGCACAAGCTGCAGATCTGAATACAAAATTGGATGCCCAAAAGCAGTGGATGAAATATAATTTTCAACACTTTAAGGAAGAAATTCGAAACGAAGTAGAAAATCTGGATCTAAAAGTCACCGATGAAATAACGCGAAACGAAAAGAGACTTGAGTGTGTGGAGAGAAATAAGACATCGCCTAACAATCAACATGACTACAAAGATACAAGGATGCAACCGCCAACCTTCGATGGAACGGGACCCTTCTCCGTATTTATACGTCAGTTTGACGTCGCGGCCAATTATAATAAGTGATCGGATGAGCAAAAGTCAACATCACTAATCTTGTCACTCCGCGGGGCGGCTGCAGAATTGCTACAAACCATACCAGCAGAGAAGCAAACAGATTTCCAAGCGGTAAGAGACGGCCTTGAAGCTAGGTATGGAGACAACCACATGCAGCAGGTCTACCGCATGCAACTGCAGAGCAGAAAGCAGAAACCCGGAGAAAATCTTCAACAGTTGCAGGCAGACATTGAGCGATTGGCAAACTTGTCTTATTCCAATATGACCAGGGAATTTCTGAACGAGGTAGCAATGGATGCATTTATAAATGCACTCCAAGATCGGGACTTGAAACAGGCCATTCGTTTGGCGGGAAAGAAGACGACTAATGTAATACTGGCGTTCGCATTGGCATATGAATCTGCTAAACTGTCTACCAGGAGTACATATAGAGTCCGAGAAATGTCCGTCCAGGAATATTCCTGCCAAAGAATAGGGCATGTATAACGGAGAGCCCCGAGATCTGATATGAAGTGTTGCACATGCGGCGAAATCAGCCACATCTCCGTTGACTGTAGAAAACGTCGACGAATGAATGAAACATCAATTGAGAATTTTTGTTCATGCGCTAATCACAAGAGAAGCCTTCAGCGTGATTCAGACTTGGACAGCACCACCACCGAGTGTAAATCATTGCACCAACGGATGATTGCTCTTAAGACCAGCGGAGAAAAGGTCATTGAGGAGAACAATCGCTTATCAACTTATCAGCTGAAATGGTGACCCTAAAGGGCCGCCTTCAGGATTCGGAAGTAGAAATTGACCGTTTAAAACAAGAGGCGTACGACATCCGAAAGGTACAAGTAGAGGTACTAGATGGGTGGACGAGTGATGCTATACGTGCAGCTCAACTTCAGGATGAAGATATGTCACAAATCCTGGAACACAAAGAAAAGAATGAGCGGCCAACTTGGAACAATATTTCCGACAAGAGTGGAACATTTAAGGCATATTGGGCACAATGGAATTCCTTGCTGGTGGAAGATGGAATTCTAAGGCGTAAATGGGAAGCCGCGGACGGAAAATCCCATCGAATGCAGATTCTAGTCCCACCATCAAAAGTGAAGGATGTACTAACAGAAATGCACGGCGGGGCCTCCGCAGAACATCTGGGAGTTAATAAGACACTTTCAAAATTACGATCTCGATTCTACTGGCTTCACATGAGAGATGACCTCGAGTCTTGGTGTAGGAAGTGCACGACTTGCACTACGACCAACGGACCAACAGCAAAACCAAGGAGCGCTATGAAGCAGTGCAATGTGAGTGCCCCTTTCGAGCGAATTGCGATTGATATCTCAGGACCATTCCCAAAAACAAACGACAACAACAAATACATGTTGGTTATCATGGATTACTTCAACAAGTGGGTGGAAGTCCTTCCAATTCCAAACCAACAAGCAACAACCGTCATTGAGCAGCTTATCAATAATTGGATCAACAGATAGGGAGTTCCTTGTGAGCATGGAGTTAAACTAGTTTGAGAGCGGCAAAGGAGAGGTAGGATTGACGGGTTGGAGGATTGTTGGTGGGGGTAAGACGGGTATCTTAGAAGACGGCGTTTGAGAGCGCGAGTGGAGAGGTTGAAATCAAAGGAGGTAGGGAAACAGTTGGCCCTGCGTAGCATACGGAAGATGGATTCGTTAGAGCCATAAGAAGTGTGATGGACGGGCAAGTAGAAGAGTCGAGGGTTACGTAAGTTAAGGGGGTTTGTATGAAATGTTATGGAGGAGAGAAGGTTTGCGCAATTGATTGAACCTGACAGAAGACAATGGACGAAGACAATGTCGGCATGGATTCTGCGCTCTTCAAGTGTGTTAAGATTGATTAAAAGGAGCCGGCTACTGTATGGCGGTAGAGTCAGAGGATTTTCCCAATTTAGTCCTCGGAGGGCAAAGCGCAAGAGACACCGTTCAACGCTCTCAACCCTGCGAATGTGAGACAAATGATACAGTGATCACCAGACCTGACTATCATATTCGAGCAGAGGACGGACAAAGGTTATGTAGAGAGAGCATGTGACGTAGGGATTTAAGAATTCTTTCGACCAGAGTTTCACAAAGCCAGGGGCGGCGGAGATAATGTCGTCAATATGTGCGGTAAAGTTGAGCTCCTTGTCACATAATATGCCCAGGTCGTGAATCGATTTAACCGATGTTATCGATTGGTTGAATAAGAGATATGAGCGTGACTGGGAGCGTTTCCGAGAGAAGGTAATTGTGTGACATTTGGCGATATTCAGTTCTAGGCAGTTGTTTTGGCACCAAATCGAAAAGCTGTCAAGATCAGATTGGAGAAGTGAGGAGTCTAGGGGGGGGGGCGGATTGTCTTGAAAAGTTTGGTATCATCCGCGTAAAGTGAGATGGAGGAGTGATTGATGCTAGAGCCTATGTCGTTAATGGGTAGAATAAATAGGAGAGGACCGAAATGACCGCCCTGGGGAACCCCTGAGGTGTTACGTACGTCGGCCACCACCATCATTTAATAATTTACACTTAATAATAATAATAATAATTGAATTGAATACTTTGTTTCAACATAGTATGATGGTAAGGTGGTGGAAGAATTGCATGATCCTGAAGTGAGTTTCTGAACCCACCCTGATTCGGGTGTGGATCGTGCAGTTCTTCGAGTTCGAATTTGTTTTTCGAAGTGGACGTGAATGGAGAGCGAAATGAGGGAGACAGGAGGATGTAAGAATTCGGTTTGTTGTGGTCCCGTTGTTGACAGTTGTCGACAGAACGATAAGAAGAATACGGTTCGGTGTTCCGTGGGCTGAAGAGGAGGAGAATATAGAAGAAGAGCCGGTTCCCTTTGATTTTTGTTCCTTTTTTGTCTTAAAAACGTAAAATGAATAATAGTAATGATTGTAAAGAAAACAAAAGAGAAAAACTAGACTGGAAATAAAAAATTATAAAACACTAAAAGTGTTCGTGGACAAAAAGTTCTTCTTATTTGATTTAAAAGTGGAAACGCAAGTGAAAAAGGGATCGAACTGGCCAGTCGCAGCCATATCGAAGGCTCCAAAAATCCAACGATTGGTAACCCCAATTGTCCCTCAAAGGAAACGAAGACGTCTTGCAGTGAGGAAGAAACGTTAAGCGACACCCAAGGAGGTTGCGACTGAAGAAATTTCTGCTAAAGTGTTGGCCCAAAAGAAGAAGAACCTGGACTGAGTCGGATGGAAGCTGCTGCACCGACCTCCAACTCTCCCCGGCAAAGTACTTGAAAACGGCAGGAAACTCAAGGTAACCAAACTATTACTACTTTAATAAAATCTTGCGTGGCTGTATATGCTACAAACTGGCGCTGCGGACAAACCTTCTCGAGTGACCACGGCAGGTTTGATTGGTATGATATTGGAGATAACCACACGGTCGTGAGCGGAGACTGGCAGAGGGAGCAGGCGCAAAAAGAAAGAATAATTTTTTTTCTCTCTCGTTGTTTATTTAAAAATTTATTTATTTATTAATTAATTTATTTGTCTGTCTTGTGTGAAAGACATTTGTTGGAAGCTTCTTAATAGCTCTTTTTATTTATTTAAAAAAAAAAATTTATTTATTTATTTATTTATCTATTTGTCTGTCTTGTGTGAAAGACATTTGTTGGAAGCTCCTTCCGGTGAAATTTGTGATATTTAAATTGTTCATTATTATTTATTGTCGACCTTGATCGATCTTTTGAAATTTTTTAATGTGATTCTGTTTTTCTTCCTTTTCGGCTGCGCGTTTGTTTTTCGCGTGGATTTTTTTTGTTGTGTTACAAAAGTGACCCAAAAGTGGTCATTATATTTGCATACCCCTTTCTCTCTCTCCAATTCGCTCCCACTGAGGACTGCGTTGGTTAATAGAGTAGTGTTTTTGTTTGTTTATTGTGACCGACGGGTGTGGTGTGTGTTTCTTTTTCTCGTTGCGAGACCGTTTGTTTTGTAGATTAGTGCACCGTTTTACGGTCCCAAACATTGGTGAGTTTTTGATTACGGGCTGACCTCCTCTGATGTTCCGGGCTTCCTTGATACGCATCAAGCCACTATAGTGATTGCGAGGGAGGAAGGTTCGTCGACGTCTTGTTGTATATTGGGAGCGTGCTTGTTTTGTTTTTCGAACCCCTTCCTGTTGGTGGATACTGTCGGTGACGAGGTTGTTTTTTCTTTTCTCCGCGGGGTATCCGGGAGTAGCTTTGGTGTAGGTGACCTTGAGATCTGGTTAGACGGCCGACAATGCAGACAAGGCAACGTCAGAGAGATGTCCGAGAGGGCACTCCTGCCCGGGCACGACCCGAGGCATTTCCCGAGCCGCCGGTTGACGAGGTGGATCCGGAGGCGTTCCATGATTCGAGGGACGAATTTGTGGACGACCGATCGCCAACACGCCCCCCTCCCACCGTCGGTAAACAGCCTGTCGGGAGCATGGAGGACACGCCGATGCCCTCGTATTTTAAACTGGGCCCACAACCATGTCCTATACGGACCATGCTGGGCACAGATAGGGTTTTCGACCTTGTGTCGAAGGCGGTCCCCATGTTTTCGGGACAGGAAGGACCGGATACGGCCGAGAGACTCTCTTCGTTTCTCAAAGGCTGTAGAAGGACCTTGGATGGGCTGGCGGTGGAGGAGGAACATACCTTCCTCCGGTGGCTGCCCTCTAGGCTGAGCGGCGAGGCCTATCGAATGTTCGAGGAGAGACCACCCACGACATTCCTTGAAGCGGAACAGCGTCTTAGAGAGGCCTACGAACCCCGGGTGTCGTATGAGGAGTTGTGTGCACAACTTTCCAAAATGCGACAACTTCCTTCCGAGGATGCCACAGGCTTTGTTTCCCGAGTGAAGCGGGCCGTGGTACGGTGCGAGGAGGCAGCTGAGCGCTTTTATGGTCGCCAGGGTAGGTCCGTCTTCGCCAGCCAGCTTGAGGGCATGGCCAAACCGGTGTTGGTAAGGGGTCTGAGGGAGGAAGGACTAAAGCACTTCCTTCTCACGTTGGGTAATGTCCCTTTTCGCAGCCTGGTGGACCACCTGACCGGGTTTGAGCGAGCTCGAAAGGAAATGTTGAGGCAGGACGACCTGTTTGTGGATGCGCGGCCAACGGCGTCAGAATCATTAGGTGTAGGACTGGGAAGCTCTTCAACTTTTATGGAAGACACATACTCCACTTTTAGGGATTGTACCGCGGCGCCGGCGCCGGTTTTGACGAACTTAAATCCCCGGGCGGTGTCATTCGTGTTGCCGGCCGAGGAGCCTGATAGTCGTCGACGGGGGGAGGATGGTTTCGTTCGGGAGCAGTCGTGCGGGCCTCTCAATTATGGACGGGATGCTGGTGCCTATGCTCCGGCCTCCTCTAGCGAGGGAGCGTGGTCAAATACCGCGTCTCCCCCGGGTCGGAGTGAAGGGTCGCGGGGTTTGGTTCAGGGGGCGCATGTGCCTGGAGATCGATCGGGTCGGGACAATTCGGTCCGGGATTCGGTTGGTCGATCGGCTCGCCCCCTGGAATCCCAGGCAACATGCAGTTTCTGCAAAGTGAGGGGTCACGTGTACGACGAGTGCCTGAGGAGGAGGAACACTCCTTTCTGTCGCGAGTGCTGGCGGTATGGCCACGACATAGTGGACTGCCCGGATCGTCCGAGACAGACGCGCCAAGCCCAGGCTCCATACAGGGGTGGTGGTCAGCAGAGCGGGACCGCGCGGCATGGGCCACAACATCAGCGGCCGCAGGCTCAGCGGAGAGCCCTACCAGAGCCGCAGCCCCCGTCTACGGGCGGTGGGCCGGCGACATCAGGCCCAAGAGTATTCAGCGTCCGGTGCTGTTGCGAGTTTTGTGGCCGACAGGGTCATAGCTTGCGCGGGTGCGAATACAGGCTAAGGTGGGAACAACAACAGGGTTCCCAGGGTTCTCCCCACAAGCGGCGCGCCGGAACAGCACCTGCTGCGAGTCGAGAGCAGGACACCCGTGTGGAGAGTAGGGCGGGCGCGAGTAATAGACGCAGACAGCGTCGGCGAAATCGGAAAGCCGGTAATAGTCGCGCGGAGAGTGTGATTTGCCGGGGGGTGGAAGGAGTTGATGGGCGAATATCGCCCGCGTCGGTCGATGACGAGAGACGAGCCGACTCCGTAGACTCGGAGTCCTCAGAAGCGGGTGCGAGGCATGGCACCTCACCAAGGGATAAAAGAAATACGAGGGAGCGACCTCAGCACCGTGGGCCCAGGTTGGGCCAAGGCCAGTCCAGTCCCGCTGGTTCGGAGTCTATTGAGACTTCCAAGCGGGATAGTCCTGAACGGAAGGACAGGGCACGGTGCGAATCTTGCAGCCGACGCACTTATGCGGCGACGGTGCGTCGGCGGGAGACATCTAATCAGAGGTCGGAAAACTCCCAGAGGTCGGGTCGGGAGACCGTAACCCGACCGCACTGAACACGTTGATTGGCCAATACTGCCCTCAGCTTTTGCCAGTAGAAGTCCCCATGGTCCAGCTTCCTTTGGACATTGGCCGTAGGAATACTACGCGTCTCATGGTGGACACTGGCGCTGAGGTCAGTCTCTTGAAGCGAGGGGCCCTTCACCGGGGCCAGGCGGTGGACGTTCGGCAATCCACACCATTGCAAACCATATTTGGCAACGGCAGGTCGAGTGGGTCCTGCCATGGGACTCTCAAGTTGCACCATGAGATTCCCTGCAGTTTCCACGTGGTCGACTCCATGCCGGGGTTGGAAGCAGATGGCTTGTTGGGTAATGACTTCCTGTCCAGACATTGCAACATCAACGGACCGGGTGGATGCTTGGAATTTCCCCGAACAACCATAAACCCCGAATTCTTCTCCGTTGGTTTTGTTAATGGTGGGACAAAGGGGCTGAAGCATAAGGTAACCAAACGGGGAGTTGGGACACGGGGACCTGTCAGGGTCGATACCGAGGTCCACACTTCACCGGAGACCCCACCCACACGGGGAAGGGATACGAAAAAATGCTCAGCCAGGTCACCCCAGCGCGAGGAAACATCGTGGATGGATGAACGTGGGCCGCCGAGGATCGAAGTAGCCCTGAGTAGGCCGGTGGAAGTGCCGGCACGCTCCCAAATGGAGGTGGCTATCCCCATTGACATCCGGGAAAAGGCCATTCTGGTGCCGCAAGACGCGCGAGGGAAGATTTTATTCTCGCACTGCGTTTCTAGTAGGGCAAGGAGTGCCAGGTTATTGGCACTTAATACCCAGAGTGGCCCTCAGAGGATTGAACAGCTCACGGTGAAGGTATACCCTACCAAGGACTATAACACCATCCCCTTGGTCAAGCGTAAAGATACGTCGCCGGGAACTGACTCTGACGACGAGTCAAGCAGGCCCGTGCCCGAGAACCAATCTTCGGAGGGACGATCCCTCCACTTCATTCGACACCTGTTCTCGGATGGTCAGTCGCCTGATGAACCCGATTTGAGCTCCAGGTTGGCACAATTGCACGGGGAACTTCGTTTAGGGGATACCCTGAACACACCCGAGTGCCAATCGATAACGGAGTTATGTCGAGAGTTCAACGACATATTTCATTTACAGGGCGACTACCTGACGTACACCAGTGCAATCTCGCACGAAATACCTTTGGTACGGGATCAGGCACCCATTAACCAAAGAATGTACCGATTGCCCGAAAGCAAAAGGCAGGTTATAAACGAGCAAATTCGGGAAATGTTGGATAACGACATTATCCAACCAAGCAAGAGCCCGTGGAATTCACCCCTTCTAGTGGTTCCCAAGAAGGCGGGCCCCGACGGAGAAGCCCGATGGAGAGTTGTGGTGGACTTTCGCAAACTAAACGAAAAAACCATCGGGGACGCGTATCCTATTCCCCGTATAGAGGACATTTTAGACCAGCTCGGTCGCTCGCGTTACTTCTCCACGCTCGATTTGGCCAGTGGCTATCACCAAGTTTTGGTAGATCTAAACGATCGGAATAAAACCGCCTTTAGCACCAACTATGGGCATTATGAGTTTCGACGTATGCCGTTCGGGTTAAAAGGAGCCCCGGCTACGTTTCAGAGACTAATGAACCATGTCCTTACTGGTCTGCAAGGGGTCGAATGCTTTGTGTATCTGGATGACATCGTCATATATGGTAAGAACCTGGCTGACCATAATGACAAGCTCCGGAGGGTGTTCGACCGGTTGAGATACCACAACCTCAAACTTCAGCCGGAAAAATGTAGATTCCTGCAAAGGGAAGTGGTCTACCTGGGACATGTTTGTTCAGAAAAAGGGGCTTCGCCAAATCCTGACACGACAGCTAGTGTCAGAGATTTCCCCATTCCAAAGACGGTACGTCACGTCCAATCATTCGTAGGGTTGGCGAACTATTACCGGAAATTTGTGCCAAGTTTTTCCCGGATAGTGCGCCCCTTAACGAACTTATTGAGGAAGGACGTGAAGTTCACGTGGTCGTCCAAATGTCAACAGGCATTTGAAGAGATAAAGGGGAAGTTAATTTCGCCACCACTATTGGTTTACCCCGACTTCACTAAACCCTTTAATCTAACCACGGATGCGAGTAATGAGGCGCTTGGAGCGGTATTATCCCAAGGTGAGATAGGCAAAGACCAGCCTATTGCTTATGCCAGCCGCACCCTGAATGGGGCCGAACGTAGATATAGCACAATCGAGAAGGAGTTGTTGGCCATTGTATGGGCGGCGACGAATTTTCGGTGCTATTTGTTGGGTAGACGCTTCACCGTGTACACGGACCACAAACCGTTGAAGGGAGTGTTCGGCGTGAAAGAACCCACCTCACGCCTTACCAGATTTCGTCATAAGCTATCGGAGTTTGACTACTCAATCGAGTACAAACCCGGTAAATACAACACCAATGCGGATGCGTTAAGCCGTATTCCCCATTCTGTAGACGAAACCCCTTCACCACCGCGATGCAATGTAGTCACTCGCTCCCAGGCAAAGACCCAACGGGACAGCGAGGGATCCCCGGGACGTCCAAGTGACGAGGAGTCACCTTCTGAAGAGGACGCCATTCCTTCCTGCACGGAAAAAGGAATGGAAATAACTAATCCCGAGGAGATCCAACACTTATTACGGGATTACCATGATCACCCTTTAGGTGGGCACCAAGGGGTGATCAAGACGTATAAGAAGATACGCAGGCACTATTGGTGGAAGAATATGATGCGCGATATCAAGCAATATATTAAAGTATGCAAGATTTGTCAGCGCATGAAGTCTTCCCCAAATTTACGAATGCCGATGGTAATCACCGACATTGCCACGAGGCCCTTCGAAAAGGTTTATTTAGATATCGTGGGCCCCCTGGACCGTACTCCTGAAGGCAATCTATATATACTTACGTTCCAAGATAATTTATCGAAGTATATAGATTGCTATGCCCTGCCCAATGCAGAGGCTGAGACGGTGGCTTCGGTCTTTTTCGACCAAATAGTTGCAAGGTATGGTGTACCTACACAACTGGTCACCGATCAGGGCAGCAATTTCCTGAGCAGCCTGTTTAAAAGCGTGTGCAGGCTGCTCCGCATCAAAAAACTGCAAACCTCAGCGTACCACCCACAATCGAATGGTGCCTTGGAGCGAGCCCATCGACCGCTGGTAGAATACCTACGCAGCATTGTGGGCACAAATCCCCAAACCTGGGATCAGTACCTGAGGGCGGCCACTTTCGTGTACAACACCAGCGTGCACGAGAGTACCCGATTGACGCCAATGGACTGTCTCTTTGGTTTTACTCCGGAGGTTCCCTCGAACATCAAATTACCTCCGGAACCGGTTTACAACCACGAGAGCTTCCATAAGCTATTGAAGTACAAGCTTCAGAAAACGTACGAAATAGCTAGGCGCAATCTGTTGATCTCGAAAAGGAGGTCCAAAGGGTATCATGACCGCCAGTTACGCCCGTTCACGTTCCATGTGGGCGATAAGGTCTTGATGCGGGAAGAAAACAAAAAAGGAAAATTGGCGCCCCTATGGAGAGGTCCTTATGACGTGGTGGAGGTGAAAAGTGCGGTCAACAGCGCGGTGAGGCTAGGCAAGAGGACGGTGGTTGTGCACAACAACCGTCTGAAGCCCTACTGGGAGTAGGGGAGTCGTGAGCTCGAAGTTTGGAAGACGTATAAGAGCGGGACGCTTTCGCCGGCCGGGTGACATTTCGGAGGTTGAACGAGAGGGGATCGCCTCGCCTTAGCGGGGGAGTCCTAACCGGATCGTGTGGGCGGTCGAGCTGTTGGTCGAACCATCGGATGGAGTGTCGGACCCGCCGTGGACGTGTGTGTTGTCATTGTTTCTGTGGAGCGCTAGTCTGTTGTTCCCCCCTCTTATATTAATAACTACGTGTTAGTTAATTTATTTATTTATTTATTTATTTGTACTAACCCTCATATACAAGTAGTATAATCCCTACTAACATTAGCACTTAAGCATGTGGATTGGTTAATTTATTTATTTATTTATTTATTTGTACTAACCCTCATATATAAGTAGTATAATCCCTACTAACATTAGCACTTAAGCATGTAGATTAGTTAATTTATTTATTTATTTATTTATTTGTACTAACCCTCATATATAAGTAGTATAATCCCTACTAACATTAGCACTTAAGCATGTAGACTAATTTATTTATTTAGTTATTTATTTATTTGTTGATTGGTCTGCTGTCTGTTTGTTTGTTTGCTCTCCGCCGTCCACTCTCCGGCGTGACATTCCTCTCCCAAGAATGCCACGCAGTCTTGTGCGGGGGGGAGGTGTGTTACGTACGTCGGCCACCACCATCATTTAATAATTTACACTTAATAATAATAATAATAATTGAATTGAATACTTTGTTTCAACATAGTATGATGGTAAGGTGGTGGAAGAATTGCATGATCCTGAAGTGAGTTTCTGAACCCACCCTGATTCGGGTGTGGATCGTGCAGTTCTTCGAGTTCGAATTTGTTTTTCGAAGTGGACGTGAATGGAGAGCGAAATGAGGGAGACAGGAGGATGTAAGAATTCGGTTTGTTGTGGTCCCGTTGTTGACAGTTGTCGACAGAACGATAAGAAGAATACGGTTCGGTGTTCCGTGGGCTGAAGAGGAGGAGAATATAGAAGAAGAGCCGGTTCCCTTTGATTTTTGTTCCTTTTTTGTCTTAAAAACGTAAAATGAATAACAAAAGAGAAAAACTAGACTGGAAATAAAAAATTATAAAACACTAAAAGTGTTCGTGGACAAAAAGTTCTTCTTATTTGATTTAAAAGTGGAAACGCAAGTGAAAAAGGGATCGAACTGGCCAGTCGCAGCCATATCGAAGGCTCCAAAAATCCAACGATTGGTAACCCCAATTGTCCCTCAAAGGAAACGAAGACGTCTTGCAGTGAGGAAGAAACGTTAAGCGACACCCAAGGAGGTTGCGACTGAAGAAATTTCTGCTAAAGTGTTGGCCCAAAAGAAGAAGAACCTGGACTGAGTCGGATGGAAGCTGCTGCACCGACCTCCAACTCTCCCCGGCAAAGTACTTGAAAACGGCAGGAAACTCAAGGTAACCAAACTATTACTACTTTAATAAAATCTTGCGTGGCTGTATATGCTACAGAGGTTGGAAACAAAAAGGAACGGAGAAGGTGGATATAAATCGCACACAGCAGGTTCGATAATTAAGACAGGATGGAATCCACTTAATCAGCACGGGTTCAAAACCGAGGGAAGATAACTTAAAGAGAATTAGGTTGATGAGGATTTTGTCAAAGGCCTTGCTGAAATCGGTGGTGATTGCATCGACTTCATCACCGTTTTCTAAGGCAAGGAGTGTGTGGGTTGTGAATTCCACAAGATTGATAGTAGTAGACGTGCCGGAGAGGAGGCCGCGCTGACTGGGAGACATGATGGGTTTGCAGCGGAAACATAACGCATCATATAGTGGGATGGATGCAACCGTTGCAATGAGAGCTGCGTCCGCCGAGATGGTAACGGTGAGTTTCGCGAACCACCGTCCTTAAGACGATTCAACTCAATTGCGTTGGTAATCGCGTGTTTCGGTTCAGTTAATTTTTGTGTTAACAAAGGCAAATAAAAGGACAAAACGTCTCGATAAGGTCACGTTTTATTAGTTGATGTATCACTTGGGGAGGTTTTGCCTTATTCTATAAAGCGGCGGTTGTGCAAGTGTTGGTGGTTGGCTGACGACGGACGCCTGACGGGGGTTGATTGACGAGTTGCGCGCGCTGGAAGTTGATGGTCGACTGACTAAAAGACGTTAGTCACATTCAAATCTAGGTGACAGCTCGATGCCGTCCCTAGGTGATGACGCATTGTCAGCTGGCGGTTGACAGGCGTGGTGAGTGTGGTGGTCGGGAAGTGTACTACACGATGAACGTGCTAGATTCTCCCCGCTGCATTTAGTTGCGAATCCGCAACATATAGAAAGCCTTGAAACGGTTTAGGAATGTGCGAAAGCTTAGTGTTGCGGATTCGCAAGTAAATACCATCCTTGTGGAGAGAATCTAGTACGTTCACCGTCTAGTACATTCACCACCCAGCATATTCACCACATACCTATCAACCGCCAGCTGACAATGCGTTATCACCAAGGGACGCCATCCGAGCATCCCCTATTTAAAATGTGTGCAACGGTTGCTAGTGAGTCATTGCCAGCTCTTCATCGCGGCCACACCGCCGGTCAGATCAACGTTCTGTGGTTGCCTCCATTACCATCAATAGTGCTCGTGCTACCCTTCAGTTTTAATTATTGAGTTTTGGTTAGCTTCTGTATTTGGAATAACATGTACTATACACATTTGTATTAATAAAGTCAAGTCGCCAACAATTCACTGGAACCCTTTTCGTTCTTATCTACAAAACAACTCCCTCTGCAGCAGTTATTTCAAAAGGAATCTATTCTCGCGATTATGTACGGTAACAATGTGTATGGTTATGCGCCATACGGTTACAACGGATCCCAAACAAGAGAACGGCGACCACAATTACAAACATTTAGCAATGGGACGATAATCGGATATATCGTTTTTTCGTCCCTTTTTCTGTATGGGGGTGATATAAGAGGATTTTCAAATGTCACGGAATACACCTTGTGCAAGGGATAGGTTGTTGATTAAAGCGAGCGGGAGAGAGAAAGAAGAGGATAGCGGGGAGTCCGTCTGGGCCAGAGCTGAACTCGTCTTTCAGTTGTTCTAGTTTTTCTATAACTTGATGTTGTTAAATGTATAGTGGGATGGGAGGGCCGAGGGAGAATTCAAGCAGCCAGTGAATTAAAAAGGGTTCGAAAGGCTCGAGAGAGTTGTCCATGAAGGATTGTTTGAAGAAGAATGCGAAGAGATTGTCGATGGTATGGGAGCCAGTTGAGGTAGTCGAGCTGTAGGAGAGAGAGTTGGGATAGACATCCGATTTCCGTTTGTAGTTGATAAAGTGGAAGAAAGATTTGGGGTTGTTGATCAAGTTGTATTGTGCTTTAGTAATTGTGGTAGAGGGAGCTGTAGAGCTCTGTGAATTGATAAAAGGAACATATACAGTTGGAATAGTCGAGAGGAGAAGACGTTTTTAGGAAAGTATTCCACAACTTATTCCTCTTGTTACGAAGGGTACGGAGTTTGCAGTTATACAAAGGGGTGGTAAGAACGATCTCCTGTGTCGGAAAAATGTAACATATAGGGATATGGCATCGTAGATTTCAGTATAGAGAGAGGCTGTACCGACCTCTGCACTTATATCGTTAAAGCGAAGTGTGATATTGCCAAGGTACTCATTTATGAGGCAGAAGTTGGCTTTACGGAAGTTATAAGAAAAGGAGTTTGGGAGAGATGTGGAGTTTACTGAGCAGTCGCGGCATAAGGATAAGAGATCCGCGGGGTGGTGGTTGTCAATAGTTGAGAGGGTTTGGGGACTAGGGCCAACTGAGGAATTAAACGGGTCTGTCGTGAACACCGGGTCAAGTTGTCTGCCCAGATGATTTAGTACATTGCCTAGTTGACAAAGGCTAGAGTCGGCGAGGCTGTCTACAAAGAGACATTCCTTGGCAGACGTGCGGTTTGAGATGTAGTGGGATTTATCGTCTGACGGCGTCCATTGGAGATGAGGAAGTTAAAATCACCAAGGACTACGATGCCATCTTGGGAAGAACTCATCTCAATTAAGCTGTCTATTGCAGCAATTGCGAGTTCATATGACTCGATAGATTGTGAAGGCGGGAGGTAAATGAAATAACGTGTAAGAACTTTAAGCAATATTCAATTTTTATTGCGACATTGTCGAGGTTGGGGGAAGAAGAGATGGTAATAAGGGAAGATGTTAGTTCATTTTGAATGGCAAGCAGCACGCCTCGGCGGGACGGGGGGTGTGGACGGGGAGGAAGAACATCATCGTCACGAAAAATTGAGGAGGGGGGGGAGGGGGGGAGTTCTTGGCTATTGATACTGGAGATGAGGTTACTTTCGGTCAGAGCGTAAATATTAAAGAGAAGGGAGTGTGTATTTTGTAAGATCGAATGGGTTTTGGAACGAATTCCTCTGACATTTTGATAGTAAGTGGTCAGGGGGAGAGTGTTGGGAGACCCCACAGAGTGTGGATTGGGCAACCGATTAGGGCGGAAAAACTTATTATTTACGGTTCCACTGTGTTCCAGAAGTCATTTTCCTGCTGATGTAATGACGAAAAGCCGAGAGGTCTTTTGATACGTTAAGTTGGGGAATATTGAAATTTTCGTGGAATTTGATATACAAATTTCGAGGGCTAGGTATGTCGGTGGGTAGACCTTCCCGTTGAATAGAACCCATGAACCTCGTTTTCGTTTTACCGTCATAGCAGATTAAATCAGATTTGCCATGAAAGTAAGCAAGATAGATCCAGACGTTTTCGTACGTCCGACTATTTCTAAGCTTCGACGGGGCACAGCGGCATTCAGATGACTTGAGAGACTGCTGTGTTGGGGGGGGGGGGGGGGGGGATGAGGAAGTGGGGGTCAACAAAGGTGGATAGACGATAGAGTAAATGGTAGGACAGAAAAGGATAGGCCGCAGACTCGGTTTGGATGGGTGTGGGTGGTAATAGTGTAGGCGGGGTCAGGAGGGGTAATAGAGGAGACGCAGTGTAAGAGCTGGAAAAGTAAGATTAAAATCAAAGATGGTGTGGTAAAAGTTTGCCCATCGCAGCATTCATGAAATGGATTTGTGGCGTCTTTAACAGATACACACACAATATACAAGCAAATAGTGATGAACACCAAATGAAAATCGAATAAGAAAATGCATCAGAGCCGTATACCATAGTGATAACATAACAATTCACATCAGTGGAATATACTTGAGTTTAAAAATCGAATTCTAAACACGGCCAGTAGCCTGATCTGTTACGCATTGGTTCAATTTTTGGTGATTCTAACTGTCATAGCGTCAGTTCGAATCACACGTTCTTCACTATCATTCCAAACGCTATAATTGGTGACTCACCGACGTGATCTGTACACACAGCACACACTTTCCCATAGTAAACAGAACTTCACGACACGATCACGACTTCCGCACAGAGCACTGGCACACTCGTCTGCTCCGACGTTCTCTCGTTCGCCCCGTCGTTCGCACACGAAGCTGATCGTAGCAAAGTTACTGAGAAGGGGGTGGTGTGGCGTCTCTAACAGATACACACACAATACACAAGCAAATAGTGAAGAACACCGAACGAAAATCGAATAAGAAAATGCATCAGAGCCGTATACCATAGCGATAACACAACAATTCACATCAGTGGAATATACTTGAGTTTAAAAATCGAATTCTAAACACGGCCAGTAGCCTGATGTGTTACGCATTGGTTCAATTTTTGGTGATTCTAACTGTCATAGCGTCAGTTCGAATCACACGTTCTTCACTATCATTCCAAACGCTATAACATTTTAAGCAGATAACTGAAAGGCGCGTATATGCTTTCCAGGGTTTATGTGTTTAGGTGGAAGTTTTGTATGCTTAATTGCAAGGTAAGTAATGGCGCTCTAATGGAAATGCCACAATACTTGTTTAAGGGGTTTTTGGGATGGTCTAGTTGGGAGTTTTCGGATTATTGATGGAAAGGTAAGTAGTGGCGTTCGGAAGAACGCTGGCTTGCAGATGTGCAGGCAGGCGAGTTGCCCGACGTGTCTTCTTGAACCAACGGATTGTTGGAACAAGAAGACACAGGAGGATCTGTGTATGTTTGGTTGGCATGTTGCCGCCCAAAGGAACCGATCAGGTTCCTAACTGATTCATGTAAGATGCTTGGTTGACATGCGTTCGTATGATGCCATGGCAAGATGATGATCTTGTCGTGGGCTTATTTTCCAGGTATGATATTAAAAGGGTAGCTTAACGCAGCTCGATTGCAGGTAAGCAAAATGGCTTGTTGGGTGTGTTAATTTAAAGGGAATGGGTGGTTCTTTGTGAATGTTTTAAAGAACCGCCACTCACCCCCCCCCCCCCCCCCCCCTACGCCTTTTAAGGCACTTGTCATAAAGGTGACTCTTTTTATTACAAAATTTGCACATCATGCGTGCAGTAATCAGGTACACCCGACGAGCATCTTGGTTTGACGTGGTTTGCTCCGCTGGTGCGGGGTTCCGGGGTGATTGCTGCCGGTTTACGGGGCGATTCTGAGCACTTCGTTGGGCTTTTCTTACTTCTGCGCGAATTTGATTTAAGTCGCGGCGGAGTGCAGCTTGGAGCGCACGAAGGTCAGAAATGGAGACATGAGCAGGGGAGTTGTCTGAGGGAGACTCACTGGGCCTGCAGTTCTGGGATTTCTGGGCAAATTTTTTTGTATTATGGGCTGCTGGCTTACTGCGGCCAGGGTACTCCGGGTGCGGGTCTGCGTTCTCCATAATTGCGTCGGCAATTTTGGATAAATAGCCCAAACTCTGGTTGGGTTGGCCTAACAGTGCCGAGCGGGCATGCTGGGGGAGCCATCTCAAGAAGTGAGGCCTAATCAGGTCGTTCGAGATCCTGGTCCCCACTATAGAGCGTAAATGAGTCAGGAACAGGGACGATCTCACCCCGAAAGGTTTTTTTCAGCCGCCAAGCGTTGTTGTCGATTGCTCCTGGGGTCGTCCAGGGCATCGAGAAGTGTTTCACGCATGTTGCTATAAGGGGTGGGGTCTGTCCGCCTAATAATGTGTGCAACATGCGTCCGTTGGGTGCGATTGAGTACTCGCATCAACTCGACTGCACGGGATTCTTCATCGCGCATGTCTACGATGCGGAAGATGCGCTCTGCCAATGTGAACCACAACTCCGCGTCTTCCTCTTCGAAGGGAGGGAGCCTAATATTGGAAGGGTGAGTTCGATGTTCGACGCTGGAAGTGTCATGGAACTCGAGGGACTCAGGCTGTCACTGCGCCTGTCGTGAGGTACCGGTACGCGTTGTGGGCATTGTGATGCAGAAATCTACAGAGGAGCCGGATTGAGAGAGTTAAGAGTACGTTTGAAGAAGTCGCTAAGAGGATACGAGAAGTTGAGAAGATGCCAACGGAAGTCACAGCTGATCGTGTGGAATCGCGATGTGGGTGTGCTTTCGAGTTATTTCAACGGGTGTATTGTAAAGTAGCTCCGTCTAATTCTTTAATAACAAACAAAACCGAAAGACAAAAGGAAAAGGGTTTAACCACGAGGTGTAATGGTCTGTACGGTTGAGTGGAGTTGATGGAGTCGCGAATCTCCCGGAACAAGGTTTTTACTAAATTAAGCATGTCGAGCGAGAGTCGGAGGAGTCGTATGCGCGGTTACGGATAGTTGCACGTTAACCAATACCCTGAAGGGGCTTACAATGTTTCTATTGGGTAGGTAATAATGCTTGTTAAAATAAAGGTTTAATTTTACCTCTATTATGTGCTCTATGTTAATATGCGTGTTTATCGTTATTTTGGTTTTCTAATGTCCACAAGAGTTTTATGACGAACGTGCGATGTATTTTTGTTTGTGAAAAAAGAGAAGAAAAAAACTACTTATTTTTCTTTTATTTATAGACAGAAGTATGCATTTTTCGAATATGATCTTATTATATTTTCTATGTTCTATACAGCCAAATTCATTTATATTCAAAATTGCATTTAATTTCTAAGCAAGTACCACATCAAATAATACCTATTTATTAATAAATAAATTAAATTCTAGCTGGAGAAATGTAAACAATTTGCTTATTGGAATTTTAAAATAAATTGCTTGAAAAGTAACGCGAAACTGCATATATATCAGTACCTGGCTGACTTTCAAACAGACAACTTGTCTCACAGTTTTGCTCGTGCTATTTATCTTAATCAGCCGTTATTTTCACAACAATTTTCACAATTTAATTATCATTATCTTGTTTCTTTGCCTCGTTTTCCGCATACAAAAATTTGAACAAGTGTTATAACCGTTAAGTTATGGCCCCTGTGCCACGTGTGTTAAACAAAATTAAGCGCAAACGGTTGCGTTACAACCCCGTTATTGGAGGCCAAACTCCTCCCGATAAACTTTCAAAAGTGAACAATAAAGTTCTAGAAAAATCTAAAATGTGTTCCAACACTAACTTTTTTCAACCACTTCAAAGTCTGATGGAAGACCCTCCTGAAATGGATCCGACCAATGACGAACAGTGCGCAGAACTTCCTAAGGAAACCGTTCCGCCAATTGTGGTATTAAAAACAACTAGTGCTCAAGTGCGTGATATTTTGAGCAACATTAAGATAGACAAATACTTAATCAAAAACATTTCGCTTGGACAAAAAATATGTGCCCCAACAATGGACATATAAAACCAAAACAGAACCGAACTCTTACGGTTAAAATGTGAGTTTTTCACCCACTCGCGTAAGGAAAATCGTCCATTAAAGGTAGTGTTATCCGGATTAGACCTAATTAGCAACGATATAGTGAAAAATGAACTAATTGCACTCGGGATAAAGTGCCTAGATGTTAAAACCATCACATTGAATTCATCAACAAAAGCCCTGTACAAACACTACTTGTACATCGTCTATATTCAACGCGGTACTGTTAAATTAAACGAACTAAAACGGAACTACTCCACCTTGTTCAAAACCATCGTTCGCTGGGACTTTAAAAAACATAATCCAGGTAAGGTCACACAATGTCACAATTGCCAGCTTTACGGTCACGGCTCGATGCATTGTCATATAAATAGCTTCTGTGCAATCTGTTCGGGAAACCATAAAACATCCGACTGCAAAACGAATGAGGTCGTCAAGTGTGCAAATTGTAGTGGGCCACATAAATCCACCGATCCAGAATGCATAAGCCGAAAGCAGTACATAGACATTCGCCGCAAATTATCCCCACGCGGACGTGGTACAGGAAATACAACGTTCCTACAGCCTCCGAGTGACAAACAGCAGCCAGTGCCCGACCGATTATCCATTGATAATTTTCCTCCACTACCCCGATCTGTGCGTCAACCTTCACTTCCTTCATCCACCTGGGCTTCTGGCCTCCATCAAACCCAGCAACCTTCCAACAGTGATACACACACACTCGAAGAAAAATCCGTCAGAAACTTTAACTAATGATAACCTGTTCTCATTTAGCGAAATAAACTCTCTTCTTAATGAAGTTGTAACCAAGCTTAGTGCTTGTCAAACTAAAGCTGACCAATTTAACGTCATTACTTCATTAGCTATTAAGTACATATACTCGGAAAAAAACATGTTAAGAAACTCTCTTAACATCGTAACTTGGAATGCGAGAAGCATCAAAAACAAAAAGCATGCATTTTTTAGTTTCTGGATAAATTTTAATATTGACATTGCACTTGTTTCAGAAACCTGGCTCAAACAAGACATTTCTTGCTCACATCAAAATTACATATGTTATCGCCTAGACAGGGTACATGCTAGTGGTGGGGGTGTCGCCATTGTTGTGAAAAAATGTATAGAACATTCCTTGCGTCCTTCATTGCACCTTAAGTTAATTGAGGAAATTAGTATAGATGTAACATTAAGTGATAACTCCAAGGTGAGTCTTTTTTTGGTCTATTTCCCTGGTGGAAATGGAAACATTGAGAAATCTACTTACTTTAAGCGGGATCTGCAAAAATTGTATAGAGTCAACACTCGAAACAAGGTAATTATTGGTGGTGATCTAAACTGCAGACATCAGTCGTGGAATTGTCTTAGGGCAAACTGCTGGGGTAACATTTTACTAGATGTTACTGAATCCAGCCCAAGTTTTTCCATACTTTATCCACTTCTCCCCACCTATATCCCAGCGAGTGCTAAGAAGAACCCCTCAACTCTTGATCTATATATCACTAATATTTTAAATTACTGCACAGTACCATTAACTCTAAATGCGTTAAGTTCAGAGCACCTTCCGATCAGCCTCACAGTGCATCATACAGTAGCTGTAAATCGTACCAGTTTATACCACAACTATTCCGCCGCCAACTGGAATTGTTATAAATCATATATAAACACGAACTTGGTTCTAGGTGATACCAGCCTAAATTCTATAAGCTGCAGCGAGCACATTGATATCCTATGTAACAATTTTGTTTCTGGTATCAATAGAGCGGCCGATCGTGCGATACCTAAATGTTCCACTGCTCCAGTTGATAAGGCACCACTTCCTGAAAATATCTTACATCTGAATAGGCTACGAAACTCAGAAAGAAGAAAATGGCTGCGTTATAGAATCGATTGTTTTCTAGTTAATGTTAAAGTCTTAAATAATATCATTAAAAACGAAATCTCAACATATAGGAACAAGTGTTGGAATAAACACCTTTCCTCTCTTGACAAAGCTAGCAAACCGTTCTGGAAAATATCAAAAATTATGAAAGAGAGGGTCAAGCATTCCTCCGCTTAAAGTTCACGACAAGTTGTTTATTTCTTCAGTGGAGAACCTACTTGCTAACACGTTTAGTAAGAACCACTCCATATCTATGCATCTAAGCGACGCGTATACTGAAGCTGAAGTTGCTAACACTATCCATGTACTTTCTCAAACACCAGCTGAAAGTACTTACGCAGCTAATATCAGCAAAGTTATAGAATTGATAAAAAAATCGAAATCAAAAAAGGCTGCTGGTCTTGATAATATTAACAACAAATTAATTAAAGCACTTCCACCTGTTGCAAGTAAATATTTAACGTTCATTTTTAATGCTTGTCTTAAGAATTGTTATTTTCCGGACTGTTGGAAAACAGCAAAAGTAATACCTATCCCGAAACCCGGCAAACCGAAGAACAGCCCCGAAAGCTACAGACCTATTAGTCTACTTAGCTGTCTGAGTAAGCTCTTATAATAAATCATTAAGAAAAGGATTGATCGTTTTGTGGAAGACAATAACATCTTACCAAACTTTCGGTTCGGTTTCCGTGGTGGTCACAGCACAATCCACCAAGTCTTGCGCATTGAAAACCACATAGCTGGTAAATTCATCGACAAGGAGTCAACGGGACTGGTTCTTCTAGACATCGAAAAAGCCTTTGATACGGTATGGCACGATGCCTTGATTTATAAACTACTGAAGCTTAAGCTGCCAATGCCGCTTATCAAAATTATCCAGAGCTTCCTTCGTTCGAGAAAATATGTTGTAAGTATAGGAACCGACATATCCTCTACTCACCAAATCCACTATGGTGTACCCCAAGGGTCGGTCGTTGGTCCCATATTATTCACATTGTTTGTCGCAGATTTACCATATCTAGGTGAAAACATTCAGGTAACTATGTTTGCCGATGATACGGCCATTTTCTTTTCGGGTGCCTTATTCACTAATGTCTACAACTCTTTGCAAGCAGCTCTTGACAAACTAGCCGTATATTACAGGAAATGAAAAATAAAAATAAATGCTAATAAAACACAAGCTGTCTGGTTTCCGAGATGTAGGAAACACTGCTACCTACCAAATGGCACTACACTCAGTATGTGTGCAGTTGATATTGATTGGTCCGAAGACTGTAGATATCTAGGTATTATTCTAGATAAAAAACTTATCTTTCAAAACCACATCACTACCACAATAGAGAAAATAAACAAAGTCGTAAGAGTTATGTATCCATTAGTGTGGAGAAAGTCAAAGCTTAGCATCGAAAATAAAATTATAATATTTAAAACCATTTTTCAAGCTATACTCCTGTACGGGGCCCCTGCATGGTGTAATTGTGCTCGCACACACAAAATAAAATTGCAAAGGTGTCAAAATAAAATATTGAAAATGTTTCTGAATTTGCCATGGCATTATTCGACACATGAACTACATGAAAACGCTAACGTTAAACCGGTAGAATTCCTTATTGACAAAATCAATCGAAACTTCTTCGCTAATTCTTCTTTTTCTGACAATGTTCTCGTTTCCCGTCTTGCGTTATCCTAAATCACTACATATGTACTCTGTCTATGAAAATTATATCGAGGTCATTACTACATAAAATAACCGGAAGCTCGTGCAATATTAGTCTTAATATTCAAATAAGGGTTTTTTCTTGTAGTTTTCCCTTAATTTATTATTTGTTATTCATTAAAATTGTGCTATTGTCATTATATAGATTTAAGATTATAGTTGTAAAGGAATTGCTATCCTAAATCTCTTAAGTACTAGTTATAAAATATATCATAAATGTAATTATCTACCAAATAAAATTGAATTGAATTATCTTTCTATCTATCGACTGCATATATATATGCGGAACAAAATTGAAAATCCTTTAGACGCTTTAAATTATAACTAAATGTTGACTGTATTAAGTATAATATTTGTACCAAACATTTCCATTTCTGAGATAAGTCGTATAAGTTAAACACAGTAGTACAAACAATAACCAGATATTATTTGAGATGCTTCCAAACGTATCTTTAAGTAGCACAATTTGATTAACGGTTGGGCGTACCGTTGCCGTCTCTAATTTATGATGATAAGGTCTACAATTTAACAGCCCTCTGAGTCGGTGTAACTGGTTGGAAACACGAGAAACTGGATATGTTTACGTCGTCGACTTACCAATTTCTCGAAGTTTCGATGTTGAAAAGTTGTTTAAATGTTGGTTGTGGTAGACAGTGTATTGAAGTTGTGGTGATTGTCCTGCTACAGGTTAGTTGGGGCGGTTCTTGCCCTTTAAGCCTTTAAGTGTTCCTTGGGTGTTAGCACTTGTCACTGACACTAAGTGTTTATTGTCACTGTTTTTAATTTGGTGGTAAGGGTTCGTGTTCACTCGCGGTGGTCACCAATGTAGCGAATAACTTGGTTATGTGTCGGACACGAATTTCCTAAGATTCACTAACAAGTTTACATGAGCGGTGCACTCAGACAATGGGGAACAAACAGTACTCTCACTAGTTTGGCGGTTGAACTGTCACTTCTGATACTATTTAGCAATAAGTACTCGAGCACACTGTGGATGCCAGGATAGCGTTTCTACGCCGCGCACACAATTGATCAACGAATTTGAATCGTCTTATTTGTCGTTGATATGTTGTCACGGTTTGGGAGTTCTCCACTTGTTGACGCACTGAACAATACTTACGGCAGGTATCCGTCCTCCCACTGCTTAATGCGGCTATTCACCCAGAAGAAGAAATAAAACTCTCGGATGTGGCTGATGAGAAATGTGTTTTTATTTAAAATAGTCTTAACGTTAATTAGATCACTAATTATTTGATTTTACTAAGGGGTGCCTTCGATGGACCAGAATCAGAATGCACTTGACGTTACAATTCGATACGTAAGGGGAGACTCTCGTGGACTCGCGCAGCGTTTTATTATTTGAAAAACACTGTGTATGCAGTAGCATATCAAAAATCCGACTCCTTGAACGCGTGTATACTCGGCGAGGGATAAATTAAGAAACTCGAAGCGCAACATCCCCGGGACGTGTGCGTTGTTCGGTGGATACGATCTGACTCCTCCGCGATTCTCGACGTTGTTTCGTCGGATATCTCTATCCGAGATTGCACACATACAGGGAAAGAGCATGTACCTGGGAAGGACAGTATATCACATACAGACTGAAGTCGAATAAGGGAAAAGCGACAGAAAAACTGACTGACTGATATTTGAATTCGACTAGGTCAGCTGTGCAAATAGATGGTCGCTCATATAGCGGCCGTAAAAGGTTGCTATATTTGAACTAGCGATTCTTTGATGCAGAAATAGGGTTCTGAGTATTATGTCAACAGAACGCTATTTCGAGGGTCATTCGCTAAGATACGCGTTTGTTTATCTTAGCTAATGGTATATGGGTTGTTAAGGAAACTATATGGTGGGACCTGATCATTGGCATGATTGTTTGAATAACAATCATGATCGTGTCCGACTCGATGATCGGTTATCGATATAGGCGATCGATCATCGGAAATCTGGCTTGCAGATGTGCAAGCAGGCGAGTTGCCCGATGTGTCTTCTTGGACCAACGGATTGTTGGAACAAGAAGACACAGGAGGACCGGCGTATGTTTGGTTGGCATGTTGCCGCCCAGATTCCTAACTGATTCATGTAAAACGCACCGAAGTGGTTTGGTTGACATGCGTTCGTATGATGCCATGGCAAGATGATGATCTTGCCGTGGGCTTATTTTCCAGGTATGATATTGAAAGGGTGCTCGATTGCAGGTAAGCAAAATGGCTTGTTGGGTGTGGAAAGGCGGGTTAATTTAAAGGGAATGGGTGGTTCTTTGTGAATGTTTTAAAGAACCGCCACAGAACTATCAACCCTCGGCACTCGAATTTATCCGACTTTTAACAGGAGTGGCCACTTATTTGAAGCAGCGAAAAGCGCAGTTAAATGTATGGGGTTCCTCAAGAGATGCAAAAGATTCTTTACTCCATCCAACCTGGCCACCATTTACAAGACGTACATCATCATCATCGGCACTACAACCGGGAACCGGTCTTGGCCTGATTTAGCAAGTCCTGATGCTTGTTAAATTTTCCATAATGATTTGTTTTTTCCGGGCAAGGTCACTAGTCTTGTGCCAGTTACAAGACGTACATTCGTCGTAAAATGGAGAACTCTCATATTTGCCAGGCGCAAACTTATTGAAGACCCAGCCGTAAGTCAATTCCGCTATTAGAACATAGACGCAACGTATCATGCCTATCATTTTACTATAGGTATTATCACGGTTGTTGCTCTGAAAAGCTTGCTGAAGTGTTCCGCCTCTTCAGACATTTGATACCCCTTAATCTGAGAATTCGCATCAGTTCACGTTGAAAGTCAACTTCAGACGCACAAATAAACACAGTCATTCTTTAGCCGAACCACATGATTGTGCATTGCTCTTCCTGATCATGTGTTTCCTCGTCGTTGTAATGTCCAGGCATTTAAGATCTATGTACATCGATACCTCCTTTGCTTATCTACTTCCCTCCGTCCGCTATCACTGTGCTCTGACATTTTAAGGTACTTAGTGTTTAAGGCGTTAGTGTAAAAACAAAATTTAATTTATATAGGTTGTAAGATGAAATAAACTTCACTCGCTAAGGAACATTCCTCGACTCATTTCAATTTTGATTACGTTTTGTTTCAGGACACCGAGTTGCTACCCTCTACCCGCAACTCAAACAGATTATTTTTATCTTCATTTTCAGCGAATCATTTGGGGGGAAACAAGGGATAAGGAACGGTTCGCAAAAATGTAAACCTAGATAAAATGGTAAAGATGTCGCGGTTGGGATATTCAAGAACCCACCTCCAACTGGTGTCTCTGTGAGGCAATAACAGCATGGTTAACAGACTGAACGATGTCAAACAATTACAAGTATTTCTAAATCTATAAATATTAGAGAAATATTCCACAAACAATCATAGTTAAGAAAGGTTCATTCTGAACTACATAAGCACACCTCTCCGCCAAGGTATAAAACTACGACATCGAATAAATTGCCATGCCATTCAGACGTTACCCTTTTTTATCAGACTTACTAGTTTATCAAGCTAAACACGATTTATACGTGAAGTTTTTAAAACTAAACCTATAGTATTAAAAATCGATAATCAAGACCTTGCTTATCTTATTTAACAATTTACGTAAATTGGTTTAGTTAATAATTTAACGTGACAGTTATGAAACACTACTTAACTATTTTAGTAGATTGATACATTGACATCTAACTAAAGGTCGTGTTCGTGACTCTTGAGATTAAGACTTGGTCTAACCCAATCACCGGATAAACAACAACAACATAAATCGGTACCTAGCAAGAATAATACTTGCCTTTGGGGAAAATATTGTGTAAGCGTAGCTAGTAAGTTGTTTAACGGGCTTTACAGAGAATAATAATTTAAGAATTGGATTTCGAATAGAAAGTACCTTTTTAATGCTTTTCCCAACCTTTGCATCGATCCAGAGATGTCACTTGAACCATCTAATGTACTTCCGCATGCAAGTTTTTACCCCTCCTTAATGGGAAACCAAATTGTCATGACCCCACAATTCGATTATTAAAAAAATTAATTCTAATTCACGGACGTTGATTTATAGCTACTAAAATGAATTACCCTTGGTCAGCAAGGCTTTATTTGGTTAAAGCACTTGTCACAGATATTAAACTTATCAAAATCTTCATTGGGCTGACCTCGTTTAGTAAGCAAGAATTCAACAAAATGCAAATCACTCAATGAAACATGTTCATTGTTCCAAAGTCAGAACAACAACAAGCACCCATCAGCGCAATCCGTAGTTGCACAAACAAAAAAGACACATCAACAAAATCACGAAATACTGCCAAAAATAATTCAAAAACAACGAACTTATTTTGAATACAAAAAAAGTAAAGTAAACAAAACAGAACACTTACAACAGGCTAGAATTGTGGAGCATCTGGACAACCTCAGAAATGATGTTTAACTTCTCAGTGGGAATGTTGAGCCAATGATTGAAGGCGCAGCCAAGTAGCGACCGGATTTGTTTGCCAGGAATTTGTTGAATATAAGCAAAGGGTTGGAGTAGAATCTGTATGAAACGAGACTGACAATGAGTCACAGTTGAGTTATAAAGACGTCAATTAGCCAACTCACTTCATCTTGGTCCTGTTGGGCTTCGGCTCCCTTAGAGTATTCAAGGAGCTTTTCTATTCCTTCCATGGTGAGGTCGTGTCAGTCCGTTCGCGGGAATATGACACCGTTTCTATCAACGGCCGATTTGGAATTAAAAGCCAAGATACCTCCTATCCACTGGCTAGCGATATCTCCCCACTTAGCCGCATGGCTGACATTTATCCAACATCTGATTCACGGTACAGTTTGGAAAGCCGTGCGCACGTGGGTACAGTAGTAGTAAAAGTTGTGTCAACTTTCTTGAAGCTTAACATCTCCTTTTGTTTGACTCTTACAAACTAATCCATTTTCGTTAGGAAGGAACTTTAATTTTGGCGACATGGCCGATTTTTTGTTTTTAGTTTTATTCTCATATTTTATTTTCGCTCATTTAAAGATGAAACAAGCCGGCGTTTCATATTGGGATTGTTGCCGATGAGTGCCGTATACCATGTCATGTATTCATAAATATATTAGTTCGGGTATAGAAATCCGTTATTTATACGTTTACTTCACGACTTTATATATACCATTTATTTTATTTTTTCCAATTCAATTCAATTTTTATTTGGTAGATAATATGGTGGACAGGGAACAATGGCGGAGCCGAGTCGGTGAGGTCATGAACTTCCGGGTTCCTACAGACCAGTAAATAATAATAATAAAAAAAAAGATAATATGGTACATTTATATTTTACAACTAGTATTTAAGAGATTTAGGACAGCAATTCCTTTACAACTATAATCTTAAATCCATATAATGACAAAATACACCATTTAACTCTGTAATTTGTCGACATTTCAAAGCCAACTTTATGTGCAACGCTTTTTTCATCACCAGTCACCATCCACTTAAGAAATATGTAAATAAATTTCACTCGTTTTCGTTGAGTGCATGTGTAAGTGCAGTATTTGCTACTAATTTGAGAAATGCAGCGCGATGTAAAATCAATATTATTAGCAAATGAAGAAGGAAGAGCAGAGAAAAAAAACGATGCCACGTGGCACAGATCAAATTATAACGCGTTGGTGATCATTACCAACACACCAAAGGAAAGCAAGGAAACCTCTACTGAAGAAATACGAAAGATCAACGTTGAGCAAGATGTTGTTCCAGTGAAGGAAACTTTTTGGTATCCACTATGAGGACGAGCCTGTAAGTGAATTTGTCAGTATTATTGCGTTGTTATGGAAAACTACTCGACGATGAGTGCAATGTTGTTAGAAGCTTACTCAGGACTATTCACTGCACTCAATTGTAACGAAAAAAGTTTATCAATTGAGTGCGCATTCAGAAAACTAATGGGCGAGTACCAGAGATGGAAGCTAGCCCATCCAAAAATCACACGCTGGATATTCAGAGGTGACACTGAAATCAGAGGCAATATAAAGAAATGTATAAATAATTTCAACAGAGGCTGTGGGTTGATCCGATGGGGTGGGTCTGCGTCCCCGAGAGGCTAAGCGATGCGGAAGTGGCGACGCGTCCAGAAAAAAGCAAGAGTCCGTATCCAGAAGGTCTAAGCAAGTGGTAAGAGGTTCTATCCAGATCGTCCAAGCACGTGGTAAGAGGTTATATCCAGATCGTCCAAGCACGTGGTAAGAGGTTCTATCCAGAGCCTCCAAGCAAATGGTAGGAGGTGGTATCCAGAGCCTCCAAGCAAATGGTAGGAGGTGGTATCTAGAGCCTCCAAGCAAGTGGTAGGAGGTTATATCCAGAGCCTCCAAGCAAGTGGAAAGAGGTTATATCCAAAACGTCCAAATGAGTGGGTAAACAGTTATACCCAGAGCGTCCAAGCAAGTGGGTAAGACGCTAAATCCAGAGCCTCCAGGCAAGAGGTGATATCCAAAGCGTCCAAGCAAGTAGTAAGAGGTTAAATCAAGATCGTCCAAATAAGTGGAAAGAGGTCCTATCCAGAGTGCCCAAGCAAGTGGTAAGGGGTTCTATCCAGAGGTCCAACCAAATAGCAAGAGTTAGTATCCAGAGCGTGCAAGCAAGTGGCAAGAGGTTCTATCCAGAGCATCCAAGCAAGTGGTAGGAGATTCTATCCAGAGTGTCCTAGCAAGTGATAAGGGGTTAAATCCAGAGTGTCCAAGCAAGTGACAAGAGGTTGTATCCATAGCTTCCGAGCAAGTGGCAAGAGGTTATATCCAGAGCATCCAAACAAGTGGTAGGAGGTTGTATCCAGAGCATCCAAAAAAGTGGTAAGAGCTTCTATCCAGAGTGTGCAAGCAAGTAATAAGAGATTAAATCCAGAGCGTCCAAGCAAGCGCCTAGAGTTTGTATCCAACGCGTCCGAGCATGTGGCAAGAGGTTATATCCAGAGCATCCAAGCAAGTGGTAAGAGGTTATATCCAGAGCGTCCTAGCGAGTGGTAAGAGGTTCTATCTAGAGCGTCCATGCACGTGGTAAAAGGATGTATCCAGAGCGTCCAAGCAGGTGGGTAAGACGCTAAATCCAGAGCCTCCAGGCAAGAGGTGATATCCAAAGCATCCAAGCAAGTAGTACGAGGTTAAATCAAGATCGTCCAAACAAGTGGAAAGAGGTCCTATCCAGAGTGCCCAAGCAAGTGGTAAGGGGTTCTATCCAGAGGTCCAACCAAATAGCAAGAGTTAGTATCCAGAGCGTGCAAGCAAGTGGCAAGAGGTTCTATCCAGAGCATCCAAGCAAGTGGTAGGAGATTCTATCCAGATCGTCCAAGCACGTGGTAAGAGGTTATATCCAGATCGTCCAAGCACCTGGTAAGGTTCTATCCAGAGCCTCCAAGCAAATGGTAGGAGGTGGTATCCAGAGCGTCCAAGCAAGTGGTAAGACATTTTATCCAGCAAGTGGTAGGAGGTTATATCTAGAGCCTCCAAGCAAGTGGAAAGAGGCTATATCCAAAACGTCCAAATGAGTGGGTAAACAGTTATACCCAGAGCGGCCAAGCAAGTGGGTAAGACGCTAAATCCAGAGCCTCCAGGCAAGAGGTGATATCCAAAGCGTCCAAGCAAGTAGTAAGAGGTTAAATCAAGATCGTCCAAATAAGTGGAAAGAGGTCCTATCCAGAGTGCCCAAGCAAGTAGTAAGGGGTTCTATCCAGAGGTCCAACCAAATAGCAAGAGTTAGTATCCAGAGCGTGCAGCAAGTGGTAGGAGATTCTATCCAGAGTGTCCTAGCAAGTGATAAGGGGTTAAATCCAGAGTGTCCAAGCAAGTGACAAGAGGTTGTATCCATAGCTTCCGAGCAAGTGGCAAGAGTTTATATCCAGAGCATCCAAGCAAGTGGTAGGAGGTTGTATCCAGAGCATCCAAGAAAGTGGTAAGAGCTTCTATCCAGAGTGTGCAAGCAAGTAATAAGAGATTAAATCCAGAGCGTCCAAGCAAGCGCCTAGAGGTTGTATCCAACGCGTCCGAGCAAGTGGCAAGAGGTTATATCCAGAGCATCCAAGCAGGTGGTAAGAGGTTATATCCAGAGCGTCCTAGCGAGTGGTAAGAGGTTCTATCTAGAGCGTCCATGCACGTGGTAAAGGGATGTATCCAGAGCGTCAAAGCAGGTGGTAAGAGGCTATACCCAGAGCTTCCAAGCAAGTGGTAAGAGGTGCTATCCAGAGTGCCCAAGCAAGTGGAAAGAGGTTGTATCCAACGCGTCCGAGCAGGTGGCAAGAGGTTATATCCAGAGCATCCAAGCAAGTGGTAAGAGGTTATATCCAGTGCGTCCAAGCAAGTGGTAAAAGGTTATACCCAGAGCGTCCAGGCAAGTGGTTATATCCAGCGCGTGAAGGGTTCTATCCAGAGCGTCCAACCAAATAGCAAGAGGTAGTATCCAGAGCGTGCAAGCAAGTGGCAAGAGGTTGTATCCAACGCTTCCGGGCAAGTGGCTGTTTTACTTGCCCGCTCATCACACTTCTTACGGCACTAACGAATCCATCTCGCGTATGCTACGACAGGCCAACTCTTTCCCACCTCCTTCGATATCAACCTCCCCACTCCCGCTCTCAAACGACGTCTCTGAAGAAACCCGCCCTAACCCCGCCCCCTCCTTTTAATAACCCCTCTACCCTTGCAATCCTACCTCTCCTCTCCCGCTCTCAAACTAGTTCTCCCCTACACATTTCCAGGCCCACCCACAATTTCAACCTCTCCCATCCAGCTCACTAACCCCACCCCTCGACCAGTCCGTATACATGTCGTTCACTGTCGCTGTCTCACAAATGCCGCATTTACCACCCCCACATATACCCGCTCTTCCTTAGCCCACTACCTCCCCAATTGCCAAGTCATGTTCACCTTCCTGGTTTTTTCTCCTTTTTTTCGTTTTTAATCATGTCTGAATTACTACTCTAAGTTTTAATTTAGTCTGTAAGGTTTTATATTAATTTAATGTAGGCTTGAATTAAGACTGATAAATGAGGGTTCTGCCCTCACTAAACTAAACTAAATCCCGAGCGTCCAAGCAAGTGGCACGATGTTGTATCCAAGGCGTCCGAGTAAGTGGCAAAAGGTTATACCGAAACCATCCAAGCGAATGGGTGAGAAGTTATACCCAGAGCATCCAAGCAAGTAGGTAAGACCTTAAACCCAGAGCATCCAGGCAAGTGGTAATTATCAAATCATCCAAGCAAGTAGTACAACTTTATATCCAACGCGTCCGAGCAAGTGGTAAGAGGTTATATCTAGAGCGTCCAAGCGAGTGGGTAAGAGATTCTATCCAGAGCGTCCAAGCAAGTAGTAAGAGGTTATATCCAGAGCGTCCAAGCAAGTGGCAAGAGGTTCTATCCAGAGCGTCCAAGCAAGTGGGTAAGACGTTAAACCCAAATATCCAAATCATCCAAGCAAGTAGTACTGTGGGGTAGGAAGTATGTACCAGCATGGGTACTTGTTTCACTTCCTCCTCCATCAATCAAAAGTTCAGCCGCTGCATGAATGAACGAAACGCCGCCGCGTTTGTTCACAACCAACCAACCGAACACCAAAATACGGAACGAACAACAACAAGAAAATGACACAATACACCGGAACCGCTGCCGGAAAATTAAACTCACTGATTTTTATTGTTTATTTTATTCACGTTTGTTTAAACGTTGATTTTAGTTTACACGCTGGCTTCGGGATCACAATTAAACGAATAGATTGTATTGAACGAAATGTTTTAATAGTTGCAAAGTAAAACTATAATATAATCGAATATCGTGTATTTAGTTGAGAAAATTAATATTGACTCGCGGAGACAACGACTCAAGCGATTATCGCTCCCCTGTGCCCACCAGGGTAGCGATAGGAGACACGACCTGGTCAGGTCGAAGGATGGAAAAGGACTCAGCGATAATTATCTCGTGCAGAGATCACTCGCTAATCTTGATCATGGTGGTATGTGTGAGTGAAGATCACATTATCGTGTTTATCAATGCATTCCAGCATGGATAAACAAAACCTACAGCTAGGGAAAAAGAACAAAGGAGAAGTGACCTAATGCATCGGTCTGTAATTAGGGTCAGCTAAATAAATAAGCTGGAACTTATTACATGGGAATTGCATTTAGGATACCACAAACGATGTTTATGGTATCGCCAGAAAACCTTTGAAGGACAGCGTTCTTTTGTTTGCACATTGCGTGCTAAGGAAATTCGTTTCAGCGTCTATTGCGCTAATTATATGCAGCTGCTTGGGTTGTTTATTGATGGGAAAAAAAGGTCGCCAGCCAATGTGTATGTAAGGGATTTATTGTACACATGAATGAAGCTGGATATAGGCGACGCCAGGGTAATATTTCCTGATATGCGGTTGTATTATATATGAACCGATGAATTTTCTTTCAGGTAATTTATGATAAGGTAATAAAGAATTCTTATAGGAATTGTATGCGAAGGGATGCAAGAAAAGGTAAGAATTCTTTTACAGGGGACTTTTTAAGATTATAGATTTGATCTATTTAATGCGTGAAGGATTTAAGATGCTAATGCAATTGCATTAGCGAAAGCTTATGCAGACTGGGGTTTTTTTCAGGAAGGCGAACCGTGGGATTTGGCGGAACCGCCACAGTACGATTTCATATCCAACGCATCCGAGCAAGTGGCAAGAGGTTATATCCAGAGCGTCCAAGCGAGCAGGTAAGATCTATCCAGAGTATCCAAGCAAGTGGTAAGAGGTGCTATCCAGAGCGTCCAATCGAGTGGTAAGAGGTTCTATCTAGAGCGTCCAAGCAAGTGGTAAGAGGTTATATCCAGAGCGTCCAGGCAAGTGGGAAGAGGTTATATCCAGAGCGTCCAACCAAGTAGTAGGAGGTAGTATCCAGAGCAAGTCCAAGCAAGTGATAAGAGGTTAAATCCAGCGCGTCCGAGCGAGTGGCAAGAGGTTATATCCAGAGCGTCCAAGCAAAACTGAATGCTATCGTTAATTTTAAATTTGTCCCTTTTCTGTCACCAACGCGTTGTCAGCTGATGGGTGACGGCTGGCGAAAAGCGAACGTGCTAGAATTCTATACTAAGTACTTTATGCAAATTCTACTTGGCATTAATAATAAAAATTAAAGCCATTTGCGCCGAATATAAATAATAAAACGTCAACGGCAGACAAAAATAATGATTCAGTTTGAGAAAACGTTCCCCTAAAAACGGATGCAAAGATATTCACAAAGAAAAACGACCGGGAAACAGTTCAGCGAAGGCGAATAACATTTAAAACCATTGGTAAACCATTCGGGAAAGAGTGACGTGAACTTACTCGATAAAACCAATTTACGAAAACACTGTTAAATTAAAAGGAAAGAAGAAAGTAATTCAAGACCCCAGGGCGATGAGTTCCTCAATCTGGGACATTGTAGTCACTTGAAGGTGAACGTGCGCCGAGTCTTCATCGACGACGCAACTTAGAGAGTGATGTCTAAAGTGCGATATGGGCTCAGGAATGACCGCACATGAAGGAGAACGCGACACGTCGTCAACACCCTCGGTATTTGGCACTTTCACCACAGAACACTCACACTTTCACTTTTTATCTTCCGATTCAATGTATGGTGCAATGTAAAGCGATAACGATCCGACTCGAAGGACCAGTAAATGTGGGAGGATTCGATGGGTCTATGTGCCCGAGAGACTAGGCGATGGGGAGGTGGCGGTGCCTCCAGAAAGAAGCAAGAGTCCGCACCCAAAGCGCCAAGCAAGTGGTAAGAGGCTAAATCCAGAGCGTCCAAGAGAGTGGTAAAAGGTTATACCCAGAGCGTCCAGGCAAGTGGTTATATCCAGCGCGTCCGAGCAAAACCGGCCGTTATCTTTTATTTTAAATTTAACCCTTAAGTGGCGTCCCTTTTTTGTCACCGGCGCGTTGTGAGCTGGTGAATGACAGCTGGCCAATGATAGCTGGCGAAATGCGAGTACAATTGCGAATCTGAACAATGGCGTAAAGAGAGTCACAGAAGTGTCACTTCTACCAAAAACCAGGTCATTTGAAACAAAATTGTTAATATTACCACAAAATAAAACATCCAAGAAAAGCTGTCGTTAAGGCGGCCTTCAATGGGAGAGAACAAACGGAAAAATGGAAGCTTCTTCCTCATAACTGAAAGCGCAAAATGATATGTGGCCTTTGGAGGAACGAATCCCATAACCAATCAAAAGGAATTGTAGTATGCAAAATTATTTATTTATTAAAACGATTCAAAGACGATCATTCTAAAGAACGATTTATTTGCCGGAGTTCCAACTTTTTTTTTATTACACCTCTCTCGGGAGAGTCGAATCTACAGCGCCGAGTTGGAGCCCCGAGCTGGCACCAAATAATTGTTGCAGTTCTTTTTAAAGTGTTGCAGGTTGTAACGCTCTGGAAACACTCGCGCGGGGACGGAATTCCACAGCCTTCTGTAACGGAACGAGTTCTGATGCCGTCAGGAGATGAACCGCAAAGTGGTGCGAACCGTCGGATTGCCTCATGAAGCGCATATAAACCGCATTGCGCGGAACAGTACCACGTATCTCCGTAGAACATTACCCGTGATAATATCTCTAGAACAGACAGAGGTTGGTTACGCGCCTTCGATGTGATAACGACTGTAGTCCCGACGTCAGCACCGTGTCCCCGATCAGACGACTCGTTCATCTCTGTATACTCTCAAGTAGGTTGAAAATGTGCTTAGGAGTAGAGCTCCAAACATGAGAGCAATATTCGAGTGACGGTCTAATTTGGGATTTATACAGAAGAAAAAGTTGGGGCGGAATAAAATATTTCTGGGCTCTAAAAAAAATAACTCCGTTTTCCAGAGGCCGACCTGGCGATATTCGACACGTATTTATGCCATGATATATTCCCACAGACCGTGACGCCAAGCAATTTTATGCCTTCTCCAGATTAACGGGGATGGCCATTCATCATCAACTGTGGAACCGGTGATTCACCTTTCTTGGTGAATGTTGTATATTGTGTCTTCGTTGCATTGAAGTCGACGAGATCTGCCCTTCCCCACTACATGACCTTATCCAGATCCCGATGCAGAGAGTCGATCTGGTACCATCTCAGCTGGGGCGACGTTGATCCACTAATCGGCCGATCACTCGTAAAATCATCCTCAAAACTGAACACTCGGTTATCCGTTGACTTCAACAAATCATTTGTGTGAAGCAAAAACAAGATTGGTGCCAGAATAAAACCGTGAGGCACCCCTGAATTAACGTTTACAATAACGCGGATCGATCGATTTTCGAAGAAGCTTTTCTTCGATTCGCAAAGCTGCTGGGAAAGTCCATATGAACAAAGTTTGCTCAGCATTACTCCGTGCCCGACACGGTAAAAGCTTTGGAGATATCCAATGATTGCGGACTAGCAAATGAATGTACTGGAGGAATCTGGTACATTCGCCATCTGCCTGCCACATGACAACTGTCACGCACCAACTGACTACTCGTCATCGGAAAAAGGGACGCCACCTTAGTGTCACCCAATTTGAATGTGCGCAATGGTTTTTTAGTCAGTCGTTGCCAGCTCTTCATTGTGTACACATCTCTCACTCTTCAATATAATAGTTGCCTGCGTTCAGAACTATTCGGAGATTTCCTTAGTATGGTCCAATTGTAATCCATTAAAATGCTGACTAGAAATTATTTGAGACTTTGTGTAGCGCATCTAAATAACCTTAGAACAATAAAGCACTGATTAAGAGTAACACCACTGCGTGTCTGTGAACTTTCCTGTGTGTCGCCATATAATTGGATGTTGAGAACGCCCGTCACAAAACAACAGCAGCCACTACAACGGAGCAGCATCAGCAAGACTGCAAAGTTTACGCTTCCCTCCACTGGGAAACACCAATGCAACCCCCTCAATCGCAGATGCTCATATTCGGTTATAAAAGTCAAAAGGTCTCCCGTGGGTCACCTGCCACGGAATCCGTATTGACGATCATTCAGAAGTCCGAATACTTAATTAACTCGGCACTGATGGCTTCTTCCATCATCTTAGATATCATGGACAGAAATGCTACCGGTCGGTAACTTTATGGAGACAATTTTTCCCCTTCTTTCGCATTGGCTGAACTCGAACCGCTTTCCACCAGGTAGATAATGCCCTCTGTGCGTAAGATACGCGGAAGAGCTTGCCAAGAACCGGCGACAGATCTGGAGCACAGTTCTTAAGGACTATTACTTTAACTTTACTTTTCAAAAGGTTCTAAGAGATCATCACCGAGGGTTGAATTCCCCGAAAATAAGTTCGCGAAAACATTGGATTTATCTTTTGAATTTGTCACTAGTGTCCCGTTGTCACTCACTAACGCAGGAACAACTAAGGAAACGAAGTTATTGCTGACAACCCGTTTCTGGCTTAAACAAAATTCGTTCTGTTAACATCGGTGGATTTGAAACGCCACTGTTTAACAGCTCTATTTTTTGCCGCTGTAATCTGCTCGCATTTTTTTTCAAACCAAGGTTTATCGGATGAACTTCATTTGGTGGAATGCGGAATGTAGATCTCCACCCCGAGAAGAATAATCTCTGTGACAGACTCCACGCATACGTTAACATCGGAGCCTCCAAAGCACACCTCCGATCAAGGAAAGGATGTGAAGGAATGTCGCAAATCGTTCCAGTTAGCAGCACCATACCTCCATACATGGCGAAGCTGCTTAGGTCGGTTATTCGCTTGAAATGCAAGTGGTTGGGCGACCGATACCAAGCAGTGATCTGAGTTGCCAAGTGACGCAGCAATCTCCACGGTATAAATGTCGGCTCTGATGTCAAAAAGAAATCCAGGGTGTTCGCATAATCATCTCGGGCATTCGGCACTCGCGTAGGTTCCTCCACGAGTTCAGTCAAATTCCGGCTAACAGCGAACATCTCCGCCAACCTCCCTGCCTCATCGGTTCTATTAGAATGCATCAACCAACCGGAATTATACACATTAAACTTGCCAAGGACGACAATTTCAATAGCCGGGTGGTTGATCTGTATCCAGTCGACGGCACGGAAAAATGTTCGAAAAGTGTCGCTGGGCGATCGTCATTCGGGGAGCGGTAAAGACAACAGAGAAATTTAACAGAGTTCCTCAGCACAACCTTCAACCACATGCTGTCCATGTTATTGGGTTGTAACGCCTCCATTCTTTGGTAAGCCAGATCGGACCGCGTGAAGGCGCAGACTCCACCCCTAAAACAGAATCTCGAATGTAAGTCGTATCCTGAGCAACGAAGATTTGTCGAATCAGTTGACGAATCGACCTGGGTCTCAGTTAGGGCAATGATATCAGGTTTCGTTGTTTGCAAATATTGGTGGACGACGTTTACATTCGTATTGGTGAAACCGATGAACCCTGATGTTACAAAATGCCGTCACCAGTAGAGCGTGGGCAGAGCCTCGAGAATGAACCCGAATACCCTATTATGAATTTCTTAAAGTTCGGTTATTTATCAAAACATTTGCATGGTGTTCCCCCTGACATAGTCCCTCCGAAGATCGGAACGAGAAACTAGTTTATTTCCGGAATTCTTTATCTCAGAAGGTACCATCATGTCTTTTCTCCGGGTCATCAGCCATACATCCGAAACATAATCAAAGATTTCTTCCGACGATATCGCGGGCGGTACAGTGAAACGAGGTGGTATCTCACCTTGGGACCGACTACCACCTAAACCATCCTTTTCTTAAACCAGTCCATCAGCAAAGCTCCGAAAGACGGCCAGGGATTACTCCCAACCATTTCACGGAGCTTATATATTCTAACGTCCTACTCACAAGTTTTAGTGAACCGACTGAGCATTCAAGTAGTTAGCTGATTACTTTGTTGTAGCAACCGTTTGGTCTCCTTCGAAAATCGTTCCGTTATCCTTCGTGGGATTAGAGTACCACGGATAAAAAACCTCTCTTTAGCCGCAAGGCTTTTCAGATGAAATTCGTTCAATGCAAAGTGAAGTTCCTTACCCAGAAATATAATTTCACAGTTTTTAAAAAAAATTTCGGACCATGCAAAGGAAACCAAGAAATCTGGCACAACTTCCCTGTGAGTATGGCGTTAGAATATACTCACAGGTAGGCCGGCTTGTCGTAAGAGGCGACTAAAGGCCGAGTGGTAGGTGGGGTCCAAACGCCCTGTCGCCCGGCGAAATACCACCCCATCAAGCTATAGGCTCCGTGAAATGGTCGGGAGAAATCTCGGGCCGTCTTTCGGAGCTTGGCTGCCGGACCGGTTCGAGAAAAGGTTGGTTTTGGTGGTAGTCCGTCCCAAGGTGAGATACCACCCCGTAACGCTGTACATTCCGCAATGTCGTCGAGAGAAATCTTCGACGGTATTTCGGATGTTTGGCCGATGGTCCGGACTGACACGGAGATAAGTCATGATGGTACCTTCTGATATAAAGAATTCCCGAGATAAACTAGTTTCTCGTTCGGATCTTCGGAGGGACTATGTCAGGGGGAACACCATGCAAATGTTTTGATAAATAACCGAACTTTAAGAAATTCATAATAGGGTATTCGGGTTCATTCTCGAGGCTCTGTCCACGCTCGACTGGTGACGGTATTTTGTAACATAAGGGGCATCGGTTTCACCAATACGAATATAAACGCCGTACACCAATATTTGCAAACAACGAAACCTGATATCCTTGTCCTAACTGAGACCCAGGTCGATTCGTCAACTGATTCGACATATCTTCGTTGCTCAGGATTCGACTTACATTCGAGATTCCGTTTTAAGGGCGGAAACTGCGTTTTCGTGCAGTCCGATCTGCTTTGCCAGAGGATGGAGGCGTTGGAACCCAATAATATGGACATCATATGGTTGACGGTCGTGCTGAGGAGTTCTGTTAAATTTCCTTGTTGTCTTTACCGCTCCTCGAATGACGATTGACAGGCGACATTTTTCGAACATCTTTCACATACCGTCGACTGGATACAGATCAACCACCCAGCTTCTGAAATTGTTGTCCTTGGCGATTTTAATGTGCACAATTCCGGCTGGTTGGTACATTCTAACAGAACCGACGGGGCTGAAAGGCTGGCGGAGATGTTTGCTGTTAGCCACAACTTAACTCAACTCGTGGAGCTACCAACGCGAGTGCCGGATGCCCAAGGGGATTATGCGAACACCCTGGATCTGTTTTTGTCATCCGTAGAGGTTTCTGCGCTACTGGGAAAATCAGATCACTGCTAGGTATTGGTCTGACTACAGGTGAATATCATTGCTCCCAACCACACCCAAAATACAAACAAATATCATACTGACGAGAATCACACCGTACGCAGAATAAATACTGGGAGAACACCAATGCGGATTCCATAGGAACCGGTCAACAAACGACCAGATGTTCACAATAAGACAACTGCTGGAATTAAGTGGGAATACGAAGAGATGGTTCACCGACAGTTCGTTGACTTCAAAAAAGCCTACGACTCAGTCGCAAAGAAAAGACTTTACCATATTGTAGATGAGCCGGGAGTCCCGGGAACATATACCGCCCTGATTCAAATTGGCATGAACGAAAATAAAGGGCGAGTTAGAATAGAAAACCACTTCTCAGAACCATTTGAAATCCGCGACGAACTAAAAAGGGGGATGGCCTCTCACCATGTCTCTTTAACCTTGTCCTCGAGTATGTCATCAGAAAGGTACAAGACAACAACATAACCGGATCATCCCTGAACGGGGTCACACAAGTGCTCGCAAATGCGGATGACATCGCCGTTCTGGGCGATAATCTAGAAACTGTAAGTAAAAACAGTGAAATCATCATGCAAGCGGCAGAAGAGGTGGTCCTAGAAATAAATGAAGACAAAACAAAATATATGATTGCGGCGAGAGCAGGTGGACCTCAGGGAACACATATAAACGTCAGAGCCAAGATATTTGAAAAAGTTAAAGAATTTAAATATCTGGGAACGATAGTGAGAACCAGTAACGAAATGTCGAAGGAAATTAACAAAAGACTGCATTCCGGCAACGCTATTTGGCACGCAGTCAGTAAACTGCTGAAATCCAAACTGCTATCACTTAACATAAACCTCCGTGTCTATAGAACCATAATCATGCCGATTGCTCTATACGAATGCGAAACATCATCATCGGCACTACAACCGGGATCAGGTCTATACCTTATTTAGCAAGTCTCTCCATCGGTATCCGGTCCTTATCCGAGACTTGTTAAATTGTCCATAATAGTTTGTTTTTCGGAGCAAGGTTATTCGCCTTGCGCCAACCTTTCTCTGGATGTCCCTGCATAGATTGGTTCACTACCAGGCGGCCAAAGTAGCTATCCAGGGGTGTCACGTGGAGACTGCATGTCAACTTGGATTGAACAAGGATCGTTCTGGCCTTCGCCGGGTTGAAAGCAGAAACTTTGCCCTGTATGTTCGCTCCCGCTTCCCCATGATGCGAAACATGGGCTCTCACAAAACGGGAAGAAAACAAATTACACGTATTCGAGAATAAAGTTTTAAGGGGTATCTTTGCAGGTAAATATGACGAGGAGGCCGAACAATGGAGGAAACTCCACAACCACGAATTGGAAGAGTTATACCGCAAACCTACTATAGTGAGTGTAATCAGGTCACGAAGATTAAGATGGGCTGGACATGTGGCACGAATGGGCAACGATAGGACCGTGCATAGAATTCTTCACGGTAAGTCAACGGGAAAGAGACCGACAGGGCGGCCGCGACGGAGATGGGAGGACAATGTTAGGTTAGACCTCGAGGAGATCGGATCAGATGGTCGAACGTGGAAGGAGAGCGCACGGGACAGGGAACAATGGCGGAGTCGAGTCGGTGCGGTCATGAACTTTCGGGTTTCTACAGGCCAATAAATAGTAAAAAATAGTATAGTAATTGTTGCGGATTGGCAGTTGGGTGTGCTGGGATGGGCTGGAGAAATCTAGTACATTCGCAGTATACCAGTTGCGTGACAAGTGTCACGGACCAGCTGGCGGGTTGTCACCGACGATGAGGTCAGCAGCGTCCCTTTTGAATTGGCAGTTATTCACCAGTCGTTGTTGTGGACCGAACTTAAAATGTCAAATAAACTAACTCAATCTCATATAAAGTAAATTGAATTGTTACGCGTTATTGCTGAAAAGTAAAACACTGAATTGTAAAACTGTCACGGTATCTTACCTTGACCGCGCTTTTCTCTCCCCTTTTGTGTCGAACGAGTTCGACAGCCATTGTTCGTTGTGACCGTCCATCGGCGGCCAACGAAACGCGCACACCTTTACAACATAATTACTTTTTTACCAAATAAAAAAAAATAATTTTGAGGGATGGACATTTTTATTTGGACCTTTATAATTTTTTCTAGTTCACAAATGTGAAATAGGATTGACGTACGACGCCATTTACAAAAATTATAACATCTTTCGATAGGGTGATTCATTTTGCGCCACCTTGTATATCCAACATCCGTAGGCTATTCCACTGGTTGAGTCAAATTGGTGCTAATAGCGAATATTTCACCAAGTGTCCCGGCCTCGTATATTCTGTTCGAAACTACTAACTGGTTGGAATTTACGTCCTTTTCCTCTTCTTGCGACTCGACCGTGGTGTCACAGTCAAAAGTAATTCAAGTCCCTTTTTAGTGAGAATTTCATGAAAAAAGCCGCAGATGGAAGTTATTAACAATAAATGATCAAAAAAAAACTAAAAATTCAAACCCCTTTTTAGCGAGAATTTCATAAAAAAAAGCCGCAGATGGAAGTTATTAACAATAAATGATCAAAAAAAAAAAACTAAAAACCTCTCTTGATTTCTATACCAAACTGAACTACTGGCGAGTAATAGATGATTTCTGTTTTCCACAATGGAAGTATTTTTGTGCTGAAATTCTTGAATTTCTTACTCACAATAAATTATACGCATTCCCGTGCATTAGATACTGAAAGAACATTAGATACTAAAAGAGCAGAAATTTAATATAACATTTTCGTTTCACATGAATATTGTACAAACAGGCACATAAGTTTGTTGCGATTTTCCAATGGTAACTTCCAGCTGTCACCGACGCACACTTGACGCTCAACTGTCATTAGCTAGTTGGACGTGTCAGTTTTGCAAACTTTTTTAGCGACAATATATTAACATTCTCACAAAACTAGATTCAATCTAGGATGGCAGCAGCAATGCCAATTCGCACAAATTGGCACGAGGATAAAAAACATAGTGACGTAGAACGGTAAATGATAATCTATAAAACACACCAAACATCACTAACAAGAAAATCATGCAGATGGGTTTGTTTTTATCCAGCATACATAAATAGCAAGAAAACCCGTCAGGAAGGTCGTCGGCTGCCCAAAAACGACTGCGTAGAGAACCCCACGTTCACAGAAATGAGAGATGTCCTTTCAGTTACAAATCTGCAATTTGTCGTCGACAATAAACAGTATTCCCGGGAGAGAAGCCATGAGCTTGCATTCCGTGGCCGACTTCGAGTGCAAATTAAGAATGCAGATGGATCATTGTGTAATAACGAATTTGCTAGTCGCGACCATCTCTTCCGTTTTGTTGCAGGTAATATTCCAAATTTAAAAAGTCGGCAAAGCAAACGCCCCGACACCTACCAAGCATCGTCAACTTCCAACCAGCCGCAGCATCAGCACTCTGGCGCTAGTGGACACAAGAAAGGAAAAGGCAAACGTCGTTGAACGACAAAGCTCTGTAATTTTAATAAATTTCTAACATAATTTACATAATAAATAAATACAAATAAAATGTTGTCCATTTAAGGTCGGACAAATAGTTTAATTGAACTTAGTCTTCAGCATCTCTGAACGGACTCAAATGGCCAGAGCGAAACTCTTCAAACAATGAGCGGCCAGCACTTTTGCCCCCGTCTGTTGAGGGAAGTAGTAGATCTTCAGCTTTGTTGCGCAATGACCAAAAAGCGCCGCGGATCTTCTTGGCTGCTTGATCGAGTTCGAGTTCTTTCAGTGCTTGGTCCTCAAACTTCCTGACCTTATTTCGGAAATGCTTAACACCATGATCGCCGATAGTAAGAACATTGCGGAGTTTACCACGCAGTTTGGGCAGGAGATTTTCCTCCGATTCATCAATTGATGACTTTGATATGACATCAGGTTCGATTACCCGTTGCTTTGTTTCAATTTCGGTTTTGATTGTTCTCCCGGGTAATGGAGCAGGCTTGACAACTGTTCCGGAATAGTCTGCGAACCAAGACTCATTCTCTACAGATCTCTTTGCACGAAATGTCTGCTTCTGTAGTCGTTTATCCATCTGCTGCATTGGCTTGGCACAATATCCATTCGAATCCAATGTATTCTGCTGAGCTGGCTTATAGATGACAACTGTACTACGTTTAGTACGTCCCATGTCCCCTGCGCTGCATTGCTCCTTACCCTGTTCATATTGCAGAGCATTCATAACGAATCTATTCTTACTCGGACCTTGAATGAGGATCTCAAAGGGTATGTCGTCCTTTTTAGCCTGCTCTTGGATGTTGGCAATGCATTCGGTGTCATTGCTTTCGTCATTGCACTCACAAATACACTCCTCGCCGCAGTAAAACCCAATACACTTACAACTGCCACAGTAAGCTTTGCATTTTTGCACTTTTTTTATTTCGTTCGAATCCATCGGTCCAGATTGGACTGGCATTGAAATTGCCACCAAGCATATGATGGCAGCCAGAGCACAAATGATGTTGTAAGTCTTGAACATGATTAACGAATTACTATCCGAACTATATTCTTTGCAAAATTTATAGCGATTGAATGTGATGTTATTGTCATTGAGAAGTTGACTGAAACTAAAGAATATTTATTTTGGAGTGAACAGTGCTGAGTCAAGTGATTTGGGTAGCCATTGAGGAAGGTCTAACTATGTGTGAAACGAAAAATGCTGACTAATGCACGGCAATGAAAAGTAGAATTAAACCAGAGCACACATGCCATGGTTGGTTATGAGATTCGTTCAAGTGATCGACGCAGAGCTAGAAGAAGGCGTACATAATAGTCGAATTAGATGGCGTGCCGAATTCAAAACTTGAACATTTTCTTTTCCGAACGTGAGTCTGGAGGTTTAATGGAAAACCTATGGTGCACAAGTTCTCAGCGGTATTATGTTTCACTTTATCGAAACTTTGTTTTTCTAAGAATACTTGAGGCGCTTATTATTTGTTTAGTCAATTTTTATAATTCCCGTATGTCGAAGTTTTAATATCCCTATGATTTCAGGAGGTATACTGTTGGTGCTCGGAATAACTACGACGTGAACAAAAGGGAACCTTCCAACGTTTTTTTTTTTTCGTCGTAATGTTAGCCTTTGAAAAGATTATGAATGTCCACCTGATATCCAAAAATTAAATCGTCTACAGGTAACTAGAATAAGCAATGGCACTGAACCTAAAGAAACGAAAGAACGGACCAAAATAGTGATTGTCAATAAGCTAAGATTTTGTATAAAAATATGCCGATACATGGGAGACACTGGAGGGTCAATGGAATATTATACAAAAGCTTTCACAGACTCGCACGCTGTGGACTCCGTCGAAATAGTAAGATACTACATCATTTTTGGAAGCTTTGCTGATGGATTGATTGAAAACATTGGAATATGTCTCAAATCTGGCCTCCCAGTGAGCATGCATACAACTGCAGCATACTATAAGGGAATCGTCAGAAGAAATCTCTGGGTGTCATAAATAGCCTGGCATCCTATGGCAGAAAATTTAAAGCGATCTTCCTGCCTAAAAATTCTGTGTCAATAATAAGCGCTCAATAGGCCACAAAAAAAAAACAACGAGTCTCCACAAATTCTTATTCCTAACCAATTAGTGTTTCAGACGATCCCTACGACCCTGAGCTGTTATCATCAGAATGCTCGTGGCCTACAATCCCAAATACGTAATGTTTCATTAAAGCCCACTTATGACATAATTTCCTTCTCCGAAGCAAATCTTACCATCTCCCTTAACAACGCCAAACTTTTTCCCTCAGACTATGACAGGTTTTGTAAAGATGGAGTTCAGTACTTCCCCAGCATCTCCAGATGAGGCGTCCTAATTACAACACATCAAAGCCAAGATGCAACTATTATCAAACATCATACATACCTCAGCCGGAGGATGTCTATGTTAAAATTAGATACATTCCGAACTCATTGTCGTACTAGGGGACTTCAAATTATTTTCTAATAACGCGGATTTGATCAAATAATTAATCTCACATCATTTTTATTGACATGGCAACACTCTTGTGTTGATTATTCGACAGTTATTTGCACCAAGTAAGTGCCATCAAAAAGTACGAAGATTGTCAACTGGAGCTCATCTGCCCTCGATGGCTTTCCACATTGGATAACTTCTTTCTTGCGAAACAGATCGTTTTGAGTAGAAATAAAATACTGGAGACTTCATAGCAATCGAAAAACACACATACAGGGGTCAGGGGAGTATAAAAGGAGCCGCATTTGTAAAATAAAGACAGATTCATCATCATCACCGGCACTACAACCGGGATCCGGTCTTGGCCTTATTTAGCAAGTCTCTCCACCGCTATCCGGTCCATATCCGAGACTTGTTAAATTGTCTATAACAATTTGTTTTTCCGGGCAAGGTTATTAGCCTTGCGCCATAAAGGCAGATTAGAAACCACTAATTAACGCCCCCGGGTGGGATCGAACCATCAGCCTTTCGGGTAACAGCCGAACGCGCTAACCAATTGCTCCACGGAGGCTTTTAAAAAAAGTGTTTCACAGTGCTTTCCAGAGTGATACAATACAGTGGTTTGCATTTTTACCTTTTATATATTCTTTTCTTATTTATTTGATTATTTGCTTATTATATTATTCTTTATTTAATTGTTCTAATCTCTTGTTTTAATTATTTTAATTCCCCAAATTTAGGTTCCCAATTTAGTTTGTTTAAGATCGTGGTTTATTTCTTTTCTTTTTTTTTCTTGGTCCTTATTCTTGACTTCCCCCTATTTCTTGTTTTCCTTCTTTCCTCTTGACGTGCTGTATCCCTTATTTTCTTGTTTACATATTCCTTACAAATGGACACCCGCGTCTCTGACGGCGTGAGTCGTCTGCCCGATCGGGGTATGATGGCTCTCATAAAGAAACTAAAAGAAGACCTCGAGGCTGTCAGAACTGAGAACGCTGTCCTCAAAAATAAATTATCGCGAAACCATTTCACCCGGTTCACCATCCAGTACCAGTTCGGAAACTTCTGATTCGGAATCAGAGTTCGAGCACGAACTAGAAACGACCACTGACAATTCTGACGCCTCAATGGACGACGGTGACTCGTGTACCCCCACCACTGCCAACATTAAGCGTATCGGCACTGGCTGCACGCCAACATCACCCCTATCATCATCATCATCATCTATCCCAGAAAAAATGTTGACCTCCAAAAAGATAGGGAGCGTAAAAAACTGCGCAGAATGAGATATCGTCACCATTTTACGCAAAGGGAGCCATTATTGCGATCCATTATTCACAATATTGGTACACTGATAAAACAAAGAATCCAAAACAATCATACCCGACAATTGGAAGACGAACTGAAGGGTATTCAGATGGACCAGAACGTTTATAAACTATTAAAAAGATATATGACACTTCTCGTATCACTGGGCCAATCATACACAATGGCGTTGTTGCCAATAATGACACCAATTGTTGCATCATCTAGTACACTCCCCGCCCACCATTCTCACCACGCCTGTCAGCCGCCAGCTGACAATGCGTCACCTGCTTAGGGACGCCATCGGACTGTCTTCCATTTAAACTGTAACCAACGGTTTTCGGTCTGTCCCTGCCAGCTCCCCATCGTGAACGCACCGAAGTCAGTCTGCCTTCTTACAGTGGTTCCCATTTATTCATTATTATTACAGTAAAGTGTTTGTTAAACTAAGTGTATAAAAGTAACTATATAAAGGTACAGTTTTCACAATAAAGAGAGGACTACCGAGTTTGTTTCCGCGTTCGTGAATTCGCAACGGAATTTCAAGGACGGTGACCAAGAGTTCTGTCGCATCATCTCCAACGCCATCTCCCTGGTCGCCTCGTTTCCGTAGTATCATTGGTGGCCGTTCGTTCGCCACCACCAATAAAGCAAACATCAACAGAGAGACCTTTGCAAATAATCACAGGCTTACTCTCCAGGGCGGCGACCTAATGCGATCATTAGTTCGGAGGTCCACAATAAATTAGACAACTTTAACGAGCCAATTGTTGTCTTTAACCCAACTAATAATGCATACTTCGTTGACACACGTGATAATATTCACGGTTTCGTCGCACCAAATACCCTACAAAATCTAGTTAAATCTCGAAGCCTCAAGAAGTCACCCGGTATCGATAACATGTCATACCACTCGACGCGAAGGCTTTCTGCCTTATCCTTTATAAAGCTCTCCATTCTGTTCAGCCATGCTTACAACATGGCGTTGCAAGCTTGGAGGCACGCTATCATTTGTTCAATAGCAAAAGTTGGGTAACCAACGTATCACACCTCAAGCTTTCACCCCATCTCACTCATCACTTTCGTCAACAAAATATATGAAAAATTCATATACGAGCAGCTAAATAACTTTATCAGTGTCAGGAATCTAATACCTGATTTCCAATTTTGATCTAGGAGTGCGCACAGCACCGCTATGGCTCTCAACATATTTCAAAACCACGTCTGAGGGCGCCTCTTTAATAAGAAACCCACAATTGCGGTGAGCCTGGACATTGAAAAGGCTTTTGACACGACATGGATCGAAGGTCTCGTTTTTAAATTATTGAATACTAGCCTCAATAGAACGCTGTGTAGTATCATCCACCAGTTAGTTGGAAGTAGAACCTTCCAAGTTCGAGTGAATGGAAAGCTTTCCCGAACTTCCAACGCCACTGTAGGCGTACCACAGGGCTGAAATCTAGGCCCCATCTTATTTAATATCTATACCTCAGATATTTCTCGCCCTGTGAACGGGAGAGTAAACCAGATATGCTATGCGGATGATGTCGTAGTGTACACGTCGTCCAAAAGCCCTAAACTCGCAACGAATCGACACAACCGTCACCTGGACAAACTGTATCAGTATTACAGTCGATGGAAAATTCGACCCAATCCACCCTAAGCAGTAGCTATAATTCTGAGTAGTAAACACTCCCAACCTACTTCTCGATATTCACAGAATATTCGAATAGAAATAAGAGATACTACGATTAGACCACAGGACAGGATGAAATATCTTGGGGTCATCTATACTCCAAAAATGAATTTCATCAGAGATGTGACCCACTTTATTCAAAGGGGTATCGGTCGGTCTAAGCATCTGCACAACATTTTGAAGTGGAGCAACAAAGTTGACACCAAAGTTAAGCTTCTTTGGTATAAGCAGCTAATCTGATCTGGAATATCGTACGCCTTTCCCATATGGTCATGCATATCTTCGGCCCAAATGGAAAGACCTCTAGTTTTGGGGGAATGGGAGCGAACATACAGGGCAAAGTCTCTGATTGTTTTCGGCGAAAGCCAGGATGATCCTTGTCCCAGTTCAATCCAAGCAGACATGCAGTCTCCACGTGACACCTCTGGATAGCTACTTTGGCACCCGCCAAGTAGTGAACCAATGCATGCAACGACATCCTGAGAAAGGTTGGCGCAAGACTAATAACCTTGCCCGGAAAACAAATTATTATGGAAAATTTAACAACCCTCGGATGCGGACCGGATACACGACGACGACCACGGAAACGAAAATGGCTAAACGATTTAAGAATTTTTTCATCCAACGTCCGCTCTTTATACAGAGTTCGAGCTGAACTGCAGCTAGCCGATGCCCTGTCTGAATATAAAGCTGGCATAACAGCATTACAAGAAATAAGATGGACGGAGAGTGGTGTTATTGAAAGAAACGAGTACGACATTTATTACAGCTGTCATTCAAAACACCATGTGCTCGGGGTAGGCTGCCTAGTCAGTATAAAACTGAAACCTGCCATTATCGGCTTTAATGCAATAAACGAAAGACTATGCACTCGTCGCGTGCGAGGCAAGTTTAATAAGATAAGCTTCATAAACGTTCACGTACGAGGAGTCCCCTGACAACGAAAAAGAAGAATTCTACGAGAACGGCGAAGGGGCCCTCAATGCCTGCCCAAGATATGATGTGAAAATCGTTCTTGGTGATTTTAATGCGAAAATAGGTCGGGAGTCGGTTTTCAGGCACTACGCAGGTTCGTATAGTGTGAGAACACTAATAACAATGGACTACAAGTCGTCGAACTGGCAGCATCAAAAAACTTGGACGTTGCGAGCACCAGGTTTCCGCGTAAAGATATCCATAAAGCCACCTGGGTGTCACTGAATGGAGTCACTCGCAACCAAGTTGACCACGTGTTGATAGATCGCCTCCACTCCTCGAGCCTGATGACGGTACGAACGTACCGAGGTGCCAACGTCGACTCGGATCACTATCTTGTTGGTACAGGTTTCTGAGCCCGGATTATCTTACGGGGACGTATTGCATCCGCGGATCAGGTTCGAATCAACACGAATGCCTTACGCAATGAGAATAGCAGTAACACCTTTGGTCATGCGTTAACACTGACCCCGAAGAGCTCGACCGAGGGAGAGTAAGTCCTGAGGCCAGAATACCGGGCGTAGAAGAGAAATGGACACGCCTTAAGAATACTGTCAGTACTGCCAACTCCATCTTAGACAGTAGTCGTAGAGGTCGGGACAACTGGTTTGACGATGAGTGCAAACTAGCGACTGAACGGAAGAATGCTGCATACCGGGCAATGCAGCAGTCTCATAGGACGCGGGTACGCGACGAGAAATACAACGAGCTCAGAAGATCTGGAAATTTCACAGACAAAATAAAAACGCCTAGGAAAAACCTTGCCTGTGAAATAGAGAAAAGTAGAAAGCGAGGACCGCACCAGGCACGGAAGTTCTACTAAATAATCCGCAGTAAGACGCGGTACACACCACGCTGCTCTTACTGCAAGGATAAAGAGGGTAATCTGAGCCCCGATCCTGAAGGTATTCTGGAGCGATGGAAAGTGCATTTCAATGAACTTCTAAATGGTCAACTCACAGAAGAATTGGAGGCTCTACCAATACTGCCGTCACCAAGCATTCAGGAAACATTAAAAGCCATAAGACAGCTCAAATCAAATAAAGCCCCCAGAGCTAATGGCATACCAGCAGAGCTAATCAAACAAGGAGGGACAGCGTTACATCACGCAATTCATGAGATCGTGGTGCACGTATGGGAGCAAGAGGAGATGCCGGAAGATTGGCGTCGTGGGATAATTTGCCCCATACATAAGAAGGGAGATATCACAATGTGCAGCAACTATAGGGGTATAACATGGCTGAGTACCGCCTATAAGATACTCTCCACTATCCTACAAGATATCGGATAGGCCCACACGCTAAAGCCATAATTGGTCAATATCAGTGTGGCTTCATCCCAGGCAAATCAGCCATTGATCAGATGTTCACCCTTAGGCAGGCGATGGAAAAATCTCTGGAATTTAAGATTCCATTATATCACCTATTTATAGACTTTAAGGCCGCCTACGACAGCATAGCCAGGGTAGAACTATATAATGCCATGAGAGAATTCGGCATTCCAAACAAATTGATATGACTTTGTAGGTTGACCATGACCAACGTAACTAGTCAGGTAAAAGTAGCGGGATTGCTGTCCAAACCAATAAACATCTATAATGGACTCCGACAATGGGACGGTCTGACCTGCCTCCTCTTCAACCTGGCGTTGGAGAAAGCAATCCGTGACTCTGGCGTTACAACAAGAGGGGCTATTGTCACCAAGTCCAGCCAGATACTTGCCTACGCAGATGACATCGACATCATCGGTAGAACCGAATCGGCGGTACAGGAAACATTCACCCAGATCGAGCAGGCGGCACAAAAACTGGGACTGCACGTTAACGAGGGAAAAACTAAGTACATGGTGGCAACTTCTGCGAAATGAAGACCTAACGTTTGTCAAACTATCAGGGTAGTGGAGCACGCATTTGAAGTAGTGCAATCCTTTAACTACCTTGGGTCAATAGTATCAGCCGATAACAATATGGAAGAAGAAATACGCGAACCGCTGAGCAAATCCAACAAGGCCTACTATGATCTATAAGGTCTCTTTAAATCCCTTCAAATCTAACAGAGCCTACTATGGTCTATCAGGTCTCTTTAAATCCCGAAATTTATCCAGAACATCCAAGCTGCCACTGTACAAGACTACTTCTGGGAGCAGCCGCAAATTATCAACGTATAGTATTAGTGTTAATATTGTATATTGTGACTTAGTTCTAAGGTGTTCAAATAAAAAATAAATTTATAACCCAACTTGAGCACTGGAACTTAATTCTCGCGTGTTTGACATCCCTTTTATTCCGTATCAAAACCACCCTCCCCCATTCTTCCAAATGACTTTGGCAACGAAAAAACTTTATTTGAACTACTTCTCCTACGACGTCATATGAAAAACATGCCGGATGACGTGCCGTCCAAATAAATTATTATTACATTCGATTATTCAACAGTGGCACAAATAATGATTTGAATCTTTTATATTTTCTTTTTACAATGAGTGCCAAATATTTCTTGACAATTATTTAGGAGCATTCATTGTTTTATCCATTTAATATTAAACACAGTACCACATCTAATGCTTTTCTCCTACTGCTGGAAGCAACTACACAGCTGACCAATATAGTTGAAGGAAACTTCATGCTGTCACACTGTATCAAAACGCGAAACAAATGGCCACCACAGTCCTGATATTCTGAAATCAAAAAACAAGTCTGATTTGATGGCAATTGTTAATCGAGAAAAAAAGTACTTAATGCACTTTCGTTCCAACGACCCGACCCTAACATATGCGCATGTACTGAAACTTTCCCGCGTAATATAACGGAATAAATTATGTTTTATTACTATTCTCCACAAAAATACAGTTTTCGATTAAGCGAGGATAAAATGTTTAGAAGATCCTTGCCAACATTTCAATCTTAATAACAATTTGTCATTATATTTTCTACCCAAAGAAAACAGCGTTGCATTCATTTTTATAATATGGTGGGTAAACCAAAATTATAGCTGGCTAACAAAAACAAGCGACCACAGGAAACCATTTCCATAATTTATTATTTCTACCAAAATGAAATTCTCTCGCACTTTATAAATATATGAGGTTGCTAAAAAATACTTTCTCATTTAAACACTTTATAATGGAAATTCTCCCCGTAACAATTGTCTATACCCAAACACAATTTCAATTTGCAGTCGAATGCTACAGATTTTATTAATATTGCTTAAACTATTAATATTAATTAAACTATTAATATTATATTAATGTATTATTAGTAAGTTAATAAAAGATAATTGAAATTTTATTGGGCCGATCCCGGCGGTACTGCAATACCGGGCCAACCCGTGACAGAGGTGGAGCAAGCCCCTAGCACTCCGTCTTTTTCCAAAAATCAGTTTAACATTTGTTGTCCCCCGATGGGGGATCTATCAGATGTTAAGCTGATAAGAACAGATACTACACTTTGATCTTAGCCATAAGGCCGAGAAGCGATAACTATTTACAAATTTCGCGCCCCTATGTGATACATGCTTTCTTCCAACTGCCTGCGAATTATATTTCCTGGTAAAAAATACTTACACATCTGACAGCTGCCTATTGCTTGGAAGACATTTTCCTATGGAGTTGCCGCATGTTATTTATTTCTTGAAATTTCAAACCAAATGTTTATACACCAAATACTTTTTTCTATAAACGTGAAAAAATTCAATTTCAATAAGTATCATAGCGTAGGAGTATAATTTAATATAATAGAATATTATAAGATACATTTGAGTTCATATTCCTTCAAAAACAGGTAAATGTTTCGTAACTCACTAGAATATAAATTTTAGTTTAACTATATTGTATTCTCGGAAATTGTGGACACATTAGAGTAGAGTGTGTCAGCTGTCGGTAGCAGTAAATCTCAGTTGACTTCAGTCAAGAGTGAGTGACATCAACACTAAATTGCCCAAAGAAGTCATGTTGACTGTTGTTTTTTATTTCAATTTGTTAAGAATTAAGAATGTTATAAGCACATTCCATACTTAGTTGCATACCCTATTGTAATCATTCGCATAAACCTTCTATTTTCTTTCCTATCACACTGTCAAATACCTAAATACAAATCAATCAGAACAAATAAGGTGATTGACGGGAATGCTAGACAGAGTTTTAGATTTTAGTAATTCCACCCGATCCTATCCATGAGAGTACAAGATATCCAAAATTCCACGCTCCAGTCACATGATCTTTTCAATCCAATTCCCTTTCCCATTCCCACGATTTCTGTGATATAAATTAGCATTTAAGATAGAACATTTTGAAGAATTAGGCTACCTTCAACCATTTTAAATACTGTAACGTCCAAACATTTTCCAAGATTCTATGTTTTTCCAACGAACAACCGGAAAGAAATACTCTACCTCTAACCCATAACAGACTTCACTCCACATCCTGTAATTCTTATATCGCCTTAATTATAAAACTTCGTTTATAGCTCGTTTTATAATAATCAGACTAGGTTAGGTTAAGTTATATTTATAATTATGGTTAGGTTTAGTTTAAGTAAAGTAAAAAAAGAAATTCCTGGTTTTAAGACCTTTTCCAGGAAAACGAAACGCTAGTAAATGTATAAACACACATCTATCCTGTAACTCTTGAAACATTGTTTGGAAAATGTATGTAATAATATAATAATTACATGTAAACACTTGTTACAAAATTCATTTTAAGTCACTGCATCACTTAAATGTACAAATTAAAATTACGGTTAACAAATACAGTTTAAAGAAAGGAGAATAAGGTCACTTGTTAATAGACAAGCGAAAAGAAAGACCCATACCCAAGACAAGACAGTTGGACTGATCAGTTCGGCACCATCGCCATACCCATACTGATACCCAAGACCCATACGCAGTAGCCACAGTTTGAGATTGGAAGTCAGTTAGTACACATCATACTCATCAGTGAAGACATCACGCACACAGTGTTTTGAGACAGTTCAGTACGAGACAGTTCATACTTGATCAGACATCATAGCCAAGCAAACAGGCGAGGAGATATCAATCAAGACAATTCATAATACATCATACGTATGATATACTAAATTTTAATTAGCTTTAACAACTTTAATAAAGGAATTCCCAAAATTTAAATTAACATAATATCCAAAAAAAAAAAAAAAAAAAAAAAAAAAAAAAACCTTGAGACTAGGTTTCTCCTCCTTTTGTTTTCATTTGTTGGTTTTTTGTTTCCTTTTCGTTTGCTGGTTTTTGTTTCTTTTTCGTTCGTTGGTTTTGTTTTCTTTTCCGTTTCTTGATTTCTGTTTCTTCTTCCTTTGTTGATTTTGTTTCTTTTTCGTTTGTTGGTTTCGTTTGTTCCCGCGCGCTTCTTGTTCTTTGTCGTTTATCTGTTCACATGTTTTGTGGCAGATAAAACATGGACACCTGCTCTTCCCGTGGTATGGGCCATCAGCCGGATCAGGCCATGATGGCTATCATTAAGAGATTGAAGGAGGACCTTGAGGCTCTCAGAGCTGAGAACACGGTCCTAAAAAATAAATTATCGCGACTGGAAGCTACCCCATCCACGTCCTTTTTCGGTGCCGGTTCGGAAGCTTCTGATTCAGAATCAGACCTCGAGCCCGAGTTAGAGATTGTCACTGACAATTCTGACGAGTCAATTGACGGCGGTGACTCGCGTACCCCCACCCCAAACTCGTCTAGGGCACCAAAGCGAAAAACGCCGCTCCCGACAACAAGCTGTGAGGGAGGTCCCTCCAACAAGCGCGTCGCTACCGGCTGCCCGCCAACACCACCCCCATCATCATCATCACCTGTCCCCAAAAAGTTGTCGAACCCCGCGATAACTCAAAACTACCCGAAAATCGTGCCTCCGCAGGAGTCTCGCCCTCCGAGGCCAACTCCGGTGGTTAACCCAAAACCAAAGGCTGCTTGTGTTCCCAACACTATTCAGCCAGAGGGCGTAATCCGCCCACCTGTCTCTAAGAAGAAGCAGCAACCCGGGGTCTTTGCACGAGACCTCAATTTAAAAAATTTCGTCGGTGACATGAACCGGCTAGGAATTTCTAACTTCAAGGCAAAGACCTTAAGTCCATCCCTAAATAAAATCATAGCCTACGATAGGGAAACCTATCGCACGGTTAACGACAACCTTAAGGCCAAGGAGGTGAATTATTACACCTTCACTCCGGCCGACGAAAAGTCGAGGACAATCCTCTTAAAACGAGTCGCTGCCTCTTGGGAAAAGGACGACATCGTAACTGCTCTTGAGGCAACATTTCCTAACGTCAAATTCATTGACGTCAAAAAATTCTCTCCCCCACAGCGGTTTGTGAACATCAGACCGCAAAGATACACCAAGCTGAACATATGGCAGCTTCTCCTTGCCCCAGGAACCGACATAGATTCCCTAATACGGACAAAGTCGCTTCCAACTTTGCATCAGCAAGTTGTCTTCGAGGTATTTCATAACAGAGAAATACCTCAATGCAGACGTTGCCAACGTTTCGGGCATGTCTCCCGAAACTGCAACATGAGTCGCCGTTGCGTTCGTTGCGGAGAATCCCACGATATTGGCAAGTGCGAACTTCCGCTAGCGAAATACGATCCGGCAACAAATGTGCAGGATGAAATAACACTGCCAACTTGCTGCAACTGCGGCAACAAAGGGCATCCGGCCAGTTATAGAAATTGTCCTAGATATAAGGAAATTAAACTAAGATCCAAGGAGACTCGAGCTAAGCAAACAGCCAAGTCAGACTTCGGAAAACAGGCCACACAAAACCTCATCCAAAATGGATTCACATTTGCCGACATGCTTAGGGGTCAGCAGGCAAGGAATACAAAAACCCTTTCAACTCCTACCCCCCCCAAAACATATTCAAGTCCCTAAGCGAGCCCCGGTAAAGGCCAACACGACGCCTCAAATTCAAGCGGTGGTGCAAAAGCCTCCGAGGGGGCAATCTTCAATGCTCGAGAAACTACTTAGTTTCTCCCGCTTAATTGAGGATATCCGACCCCGATATGAGAAACTATCAACCGAGGCAGAGAGGGAGGCCCTCCTTTTCACTGCATATGCAAGACATACCCTCCACAATGGATTCCAAAATTAAAGTTATCCTCTTAAATGTCAACTCCCTTGTTTCGCATTCCAAGCGTATGATAGTTTCTGACTTCATAAAGGAAAGCCGGGCGGACGTGGTACTTGTAACCGAAACTAGGTTGCATCCATGTCACCGTCCCGTATTCCCAAACGTTTCCATGATTCGAAGAGATCGAACCCTCACTGGCGGTCCCACCATCAACGGAGGTGGAACTTGTATACTGGTTAGAAGCGGACTTCGCCATGAAGCTATTGACCTCCCACACCTAGAGTCCATAGAGGTATCTGGAGTTGAACTGCATCTGGCTAGTAATGGTAGAGTGAATATATACTCCGTATACCACTCGCATAAAACCAATAATGGCCCCATTAATCCCGAAGATATCGGCAAACTAATAAGGACCTCGGGGCATACGCCCTTCATCATAGGCGGCGATTTTAACTCCAGACATCCCCACTGGAACAACTCTGTCTCTTGCCCAAATGGCACAAAACTGTACCAATGGTACACCGCAAATATGTATGCCCTCAACTGCGAAATAGTCGCACCTACGGTTGGTACTCGAGGTAACTCAATTCTGGACATATTTATTGTGTCCAAAGACCTACTTCCACAAATCACTCCTCCTCAAGTTTCAGCGGGTGTATCTGACCACAATGCTGTGACCACATTCATTCGCGGCTATCGAGCATCCCGGGCTCATATCAGATACATACCCGATTATGGGCGGACAAATTGGGACAACTTCAATATTACATTGAATGATAAACTCCACCACTTCTCTCTTCCCACTGACAGGAACCTAACGACGGTTGAGATAAACAACGTTGCAAAACGACTTCACGAGATTCTAGTTGAAACTTCGGAGACTCATGTCCCGAAGTATAAACTTGAAAAGACCTATCAGATTCCCCATGACGACATCACTCTTCGTCTCATCCGGGAGCGTAAAAAGCTCTGCAGAATGAGATATCGTCACCGCTTTACGCAAAGGGAGCCATTATTGCGATCCATTATTCACAATATTGGTACACTGATAAAACAGAGAATCCAAAACAATCGTACCCGACAATTGGAAGACAAGCTGAAGGGTATTCAGATGGACCAGAACGTTTATAAAAATGTTAAAAAGATATGTGGCACTTCCCGCATCACTGGGCCAATTATGCACAATGGTGTTGTTGTCAATAACGACACCAATAAAGCAAATATCATCGGAGAGACCTTCGAAAACAACCACAAACTCACTCTCCAAGATGGCGACCCGGAAACTAATGCAATCGTTAGTTCAGAGGTCCACAGTAAGTTGGACGACTTCAACGAGCCAATTATTGTCTTTAACCCAACTAACAGTGCATACTTCGATGACACACGTGATAATGGTCACGGTTTCATCGCACCAAATACCCTACAGAGCCTGGTTAAATCTCGAAACTCTAAGAAGTCACCCGGTATCGACAACATGTCATACCACTCGTCGCGAAGGCTTTCTGCCTTATTCTTTATAAAGCTCTACATTCTGTTCAACCATGCTTACAACATGGGGTACTTTCCCCAAGCTTGGAGGCACGCTATTATTTGCCCAATAGCAAAAGTTGGGAAACCAACGTATCACCCCTCAAGCTTTCGCCCTATCTCGCTTCTCACTTGCATCAGCAAAATATATGAAAAATTCATATACGAGAAACTAAATAACTTTATCAGTGCCAGGCACCTAATACCTGATTTCCAATTCGGATTTCGAAGAGCCCACAGCACCACTATGGCTCTCAATTTATTTCAAAACCACGTCTACGTGCGGCTCTTTAATAAGGAACCCACCGTTGGGGTAAGCGTAGACATTGAAAAAGCTTTTGATACAACTTGGATCGAAGGTCTCGCTTTTAAACTATTAAATACTGGCCTCAGTAGAACGATATGTAGTATCATCTACCAGTTCGTTCGAAACAGAACCTTCCAAGTTAGAGTGAATGGAAAGCTTTCCCGAACTTTTCACGCCGCTGCAGGCGTACCACAGGGTTCCATTATAAGCCTCATCTTATTCAATATTTACACCTCCGATATTCCCCGCCCTGTGGACGGGAGAGTAAACCAGATATGCTATGCGGATGACGTCCTAGTGTACACGTCATCCAAGGGCCCTAAACTCGCAATAAATCGACTCAACCGTCACTTGGACGAACTGTATCAGTATTACAGTCGATGGAAAATTCGACTTAACCCATCCAAAGCAGTAGCCATAATTCTGAGTAGTAAACACTCCCAACCTGCTTCTCGATACTCACAGAATATTCGAATAAAAATGGGAGATACTACGATTAGACCACAGGACAAGATGAAATATCTCGGGGTCACTTATACCCCAAAAATGAATTTCATCAAACATGTGACCCACATTCTCCAAAGGGGCCTTGGTCGGTCTAAGCAACTGCACAACATCCTGAAGTGGAGGAACAAAGTTGACACCAAAGTTAAGCTTCTCTGCTATAAGCAGCTAATCCGATCTGGAATATCGTACGCCTTTCCCATATGGTCCTGCATATCTTCGGCTCAAATGGAAAGACTTCGGGTTTTCGAAAGGAAACTCCTCAGAAGATGCACCAATCATTCTAGAAGGCCTGACGGTCGTCATTACCCCAACTCTCACCTATACGAAGGCGCCTCCATTACCCCTATCAACGAGTACTTGCTTCAATTAGCATATAAGTACCTCGAAAACATTCAGAACAGCGAGAACCTACTTGTACGGGACTTTTGCGTTCTTGACCCTTCTCTCTCTCTCGATCTCTTCGGATCAAACCCCCACAATTTCTTCTTCAGTATAAAACTGAAGAAAGCACCCTTCCCAACAACATTCCCCTCTATAATAGAGGATTTCTGGACCCATCCCATAGGGTCTACAATTAACAAACCAACACACGAACGCACAGTACAAGACGGCACAAATACAAACATACACACCGACCAAAGAGCAGATTATCAGACGCCAAAGACGTGATCTGCGTTTACTACCGCACCCAAGACCCACCGGTCTTGTAAGATTTCTTTCCCACCATCCCTCTATAAAAGTAGTTAGAGAACACTCGGACTAACACTGTCCACACTATCCTTGGATACCCCCCCTTTTTTTCTTCTCTTTTCAGATGCTGCGAGACCGAGCCCAACATCCTCACGGATGTGGGTGATTCTGGTTATCGCAAGATGACCAGAAGTCAGAGACAAGATGAAGGACACATATGTCCTGTCTCGCCAAATTCGGCCTTCTCGCCACATTTTTTTTTTTTTTTTTTCAAGCGAAAAGAAAGGTTGTCGAATTCATCTGTAGAACCCAAGTAGGTTCTAGCAAACACAATTATTAAACAAATTATATTTATAATGATACAATTTCTTAGGATTCTGAGCATTTGTATGATATTGTGACGCATATGACAGTCAGTACTGGAATATTCGGGAAAGTCCAAATATAGCACTGGAATATTCTATAAAGTACTGGAAAACTGGAGACTAGAACATCCAAGATTATGGAACGGACGGAAACGAAATGAGAATGTGCGAAACGATAAAAAGACGTCGAGACAGCTGATGGTGACAGACAAGACAAGAAGAGAAAAAGCGAAGCAAGCGATAGAAAAGAAAATCGTTGAGTGTTATATTTGTTGTATTCCAGAATACTACCCTTTATTAAATTTAACACTGAATCTCCTTACACATCCTTAAAAACTTCACTTAACATATATTACATTCTCACTTAATACATACCATTCATAAACATTCATAATATTGCCAGTTACAGCACATTTAATAACTTGCACCTTTTTATTCATTTAAAACATAGTAACTTTGATTTTCGTCCAAATTTTATTCATGTGAAAAGTCGCAGAGAAAAATTCAATAGAAAAAAGTTCAGTTTGAGTTGAGAATCAGAGAAGTGAAGTTAAGTTCGGAAAAGTTAAGAAAAGGAATAATTAGTTATTAGAATAGAAATAAATAAAAGAACAGTGAATAAATTCGCAATCCTGAGTTTAAATTAATCTTAATAAATAAAAAATAAAAGGTCCCCGCTCTTCCCTCGAAAGAGGAAGCACGGCGCCGGACGTCAACACTCAAGCCAAAGACAGTACAACGACAACAATTACTACAGTAAGAATTTTTTTTACTAGCGACTTTTTCTCTCTACTTTTTAGGAATATTTGAATATTTTCTACTTGGAAGCTCTCCTTATCCCAATAGAATATTTTTTGGATAGAAATTTCTATCTATATTCTTTGCAAATTCTCATTTCAGTATTTCGAAGACATTTCCGTTTTTTTTTCTTTCTTTCTCGTCGAATTTTCTTTCTTTGCAGCTTTGGGACCAATTTATTTTTCTTTCCTATATATATATATATATATATTGAATAACAAAAAGAAAGGCCAATTTTTCCATAACCATATTTTTTAATTAACCATATTTTTAAGAATTGATAACGAATTTTCGCCTTTTATTTTAAACTTTCACTATTACGAGTCCATATTACACGAGACAGGCGGCTAGGCAGGGGGAAGAACAAATCCACTATCAACCGATACACATTAAACCCCCTGAAATGGCTCTTTCTGTCGGAATTGCTGATGTTTTCAGAATCGTCCCTACCTTTGATGGGAAACCCTGCGACTTAGGTAAATTTATTTCCGGGGGAGACGTTTTATTTAGATCCATAAAGAAGGCAGACCCGGATATATACGAGACATTTTTAGAGCTAGTCAAAAATAGACTAGAGGGTCATGCTTACGATCTGATCAGGTATAGCCAAATCGATAAGTGGGAGGATTTAAAAGAAAAATTAGAATCGGAATATAAAGAGGAGCAATCTCGGTCGACGGCACACAATGAGTTGATTTCTCTGAAACAACGCTACAGAGAAACCGTCCGGGAATACGGCGATAGAGTCGCGAATGCTCTAAGGACTCTAAACTCTGCCACGTGTGAAATAACAGCAGACGCGGTGGTTAGGGAATTCTTAATGGAAGAAAACAAAAAATTGGCAGTGCAAATATTTGAGGATGGACTAAACAACGAACAGCTAAAGATACTAGCTAAAGCCCATGGGGGAAATAGTTTAAAACAGTCGATTGCACATGTAGTGTCACATGCGGCTCGAATGGACAACTCTCCCAGGTCATATCAATACAATGAAAAACCTACATTCAATTGTATAGTCTGCCAAACCTGTGGTAAGCCAGGGCATTCTCAGGACACATGTTATCGGAACATGCAATCCAACTATTTTCCGAATAGACAACCCATAAAAAGGGAATACAACATTTTATGCAATTTCTGTGGACGAAATAATCATACAGAGAACGAGTGTAGATACAAGATATCTAGGAATGGATCGTCTTTAACAAATTACCAACAAGGTACAACAACGCGTAACCCATTCCGAAACAATCCTACAAACTCTGAAAATCGTTTTGATGAAAATTCTAGGACCACCAATAGACAAAACGATCGGCAAAATGTTCACTTTTCTCGGGTGCAAGAGTCGGAAAACGAGGCCTGACGCCAACCAAAAATTATGGAAGACAAACAAAATTTTTCTATTTGCAGCATTAGATCTTTGGAAATAGATAACGACAAATTTAATGCAACTCCTACCCAAATTTACCTTGAGCCAGCTTATGATTATCCTAACCATATGAATACAAATATAAAAGAAGTTAAACCAAACCCTAATATAATGACTCCGATTCAGACTGCAATTCTGAAAAATACTTCAGCAACCAAGACTGAAAACTCAGCAGTATTAAAGACTGAAAATTCGGAAATTTCAGAAAATATACAACCAAAAATCCCTTATATTTCGGCTATCCCAATAGACAACCCCGGCACTGCAGCAACAAAGACTGAACATTCCGCAGTGTTAAAGACTGAAGATCTAAAAATTGCCATTAAAATCAAAACCCAAGTCAGTTCTGCAGTTAACACTGATGAAGAAATCTTTTTAGCAGCAAAGACTGACGGATTAAATGTTTCTACAGCGGATATAACTGAAGAAATAGTTCAAACAGCAAATAGGACTGGGAACCAAGATGTTCTGACAGCTAATAAGTCTGAAAAACTATACGAATCAGTAAATGAGACTGAGAAACTAAACGATCCATCAGCAGTGAGTAAGACTGAAAAGGTAGACGTTCTGACAGCGGTTAAAACTATGGACAATGACAACACTAAGCCGAAAACAATAAATATTTTAAACAACGAAAACAAACACAAACCCTTACTCATACAAGAAATAATAAAAAATGAAAATAATAATTTAACTAAAATAGGTATTGTAAAGAATAACTATATAAATACATTACAATTTTTTTTTTCAACAATAAAAATTTATTCGAATACAAAATACAAAAAAATAAAAAGTTACACCGTCAATTAAATTATTTAACATCATTTTTCAAGAAGATTTTTGGTAATAATCATCTTTATTCAATCATCATAGTAATAGGCCCAAAAAGGTTTTGGAAAATTTTCCATAAATTTAAGGAAAAGATAAACACATAACAAATGGCCTTTGTTTTTTTATTCAATATATATGAAATAATCTAACAACTGTAGGAAATGACGGAAATGAAAAAAAAAAAAAAAAAAAAAAAAAAGTTAATGAGGGGGACGAAAGAAAGAAAATTTTAGAGTTAATATGTATAATGGAAATTTTAGAATTAATATATATATTCGAACGGAAATGAGAATTTTGAAACATAATATTAATATTATATAATTAATATAATAAGTAATAATAATTTTTGGATAAGAAAAGAAAAGGTTCCAAGGAGAAATATTTAAATTTAGTTAATATACAATGTAAATAGACATAGTGATAAGAACTTTTTGAAATTTAAATATTGTAACCTTTGATTTAAATTTAGTTAACATATAATGTAAATAGACAATAGTGTTAAGAACTTTTTGAAATTTAAATATTGTAACCTTTGATTAATTCTGAAAACCATTGTAATTGAACGAAAATCCAAGCCCTTAATTAATCTTAATCTAACCTATAGTTACTAGAAAATTATTCTCTTCAAGGATAATTTTCTTTCTCGAAGAAGGGTGGGATGTTGTATTCCGGAATACTACCCTTTATTAAATTTAACACTGAATCTCCTTACACATCCTTAAAAACTTCACTTAACATATATTACATTCTCACTTAATACATACCATTCATAAACATTCACAATATTGCCAGTTACAGCACATTTAATAACCTGCACCTTTTTATTCATTCAAAACATAGTAACTTTGATTTTCGTCCAAATTTTATTCATGTGAAAAGTCACAGAGAAAAATTCAATAGAAAAAAGTTCAGTTTGAGTTGAGAATCAGAGAAGTGAAGTTAAGTTCGGAAAAGTTAAGAAAAGGAATAATTAGTTATTAGAATAGAAATAAATAAAAGAACAGTGAATAAATTCGCAATCCTGAGTTTAAATTAATCTTAATAAATAAAAAATAAAAGGTCCCCGCTCTTCCCTCGAAAGAGGAAGCACGGCGCCGGACGTCAACATATTAATTAAATTAAAAATCGATTTAACGGTCCTTATTTATTCACAATAATCAATCCAGCGAACCCTAAGCTCGCTACAATATAAATGCGTTTATTAATGGTTAGAAGAACGACCAACAAGCTACGCAAAAAAGAATCATTGATAATAGATAACCATATTATGAAGCATATAAAAATGTGCACAGAAGAAGAAGGTAGCCGAATTGTGAATAATATTATTACCGGAAAAGGCTCCTCGATAGTATAGTGGTTAGTGCACCCGCCTGTCACGCGGGAGACCGGGATTCGTTTCCCCATCGGGGAGCCTCTGGCGCAAGACTAATGACCTTGCCCGGAAAAAACAAATCATTATGGAAAATTTAACAAGCCTCAAGACTTGCTAAATAAGGCCAAGACCGGTTCCCGGTTGTAGTGCCGATGATGATTATTACCGGAAATACGTGCATTTATTGGGATTTTATATGTCGTGGAGCTTACGATGAGATACGTATAAAATAGAGCTATTTATGGTCAGCCGAGTGGGGTCTCGCATTTTTTTAGAAAAACTATGGCCAGAGAAAAGTTGAGGCAATACTAAGATTTATTCGTTTTGACAGAAGAACTGAAAGAAGTAAGCGTTTGGTTTTAGAAATATGCAATAAGTTCATTGAAAACGGAGCAAAATATAACAGTTGGCGAGCAAAAGCCAGGTGCTTGTTTACGCAGTATATGCCTAATAAACCCAATAAATTTGGCATCAAATTCTGCCTTGCAACAGATGTCACCAGCAAATACGTTTTGAATGATTTTCCTTATTTGGGGTAAAATGCACAAGGAGCATCGTGAAAGCTTCTTAGTTAATACCTTGTTCTGAAACTTGTCCGGCCATATACAGGATGTGAAAGAATTTTACGACCGATTACTTTTTCACTAGAATGTCGCTAGCGATAAAGTTATTGGCTAAAAGAAAACAACTCTAGTTAGAACTTGTTGTAACAATGTTCGTAGTTGTCCCCTGTTCCCTTCAGAAAATGTTGCAGTAGTGGTTGGGTTTTGTCCACCGTTCCCTAGACTAGAGGAATCCAATGAAAGGGAGGAAGGAACCACACAAACCAAAGTCCGAGATCTTTACTTCAGGAGATTAACCTTTATTTACTTTATTATTTAATGGGGATACACCTTGTTTTATTACGATGAGCTGGTACCTGGCGATGATTTCTCCGATGATGTGAGCGCGGTGAGGGTTGGCTGCAGACTGACTCATTGGGCATAACTGCCAATTCAAAAGGGGACGCTATGACCTCATCGTGGTGACAATCGGCCAGCTGCTGCGTAATTGGTATACACAGCGAATGTACTAGACTTCTCCAGTACATTCCAGCACATTTAATTGCCAATCCGCAACAGAACTATTAGAGGAAATAAAAAGGAACTGCGAAAAAAACATTTTTCTACTCTGCTATATCAAAGAATTCTTAAAATATATAAAAGCAAACCAAATAAAAGAGTGGCTCTTCTAAGTTCTACGCATAAATTTGTAAAAATTGATAAAAGTAATAAACAAATTTCACCGCAATCTATTTGTTTTTATAATATCACAAACTTTGGACTTAATATGGCCGATCAACTGGCCAGAAACTAAACAGTTAAATCTTCTCGTAGATGTCCCCTACAAATATATTTCAATATTTTACATTCGCCTTCTATAAATGGTTGGATCTTTTACATAGAGACGACAGAAATAAAAATACAACAAGAATTCTTGTTTCAATTAGCAGAACAGCTTTCCATCTTTACCCTGAACACCCACAAAGGTCAGATGCAACATCATCGCATGCAAACCATCCTCCCAAACGCAGAATTTGACAAGTACGATATGCCACAATAACAAAATAAATAATATTTGTGAAAAATGTAAAAAGGATGTTTATGGAAAGTGTAGTATGAACAAATTTCCACTTGTATTTGCCGTATTGGTATAAAATATTTCTTTTGTTTGTTTTACAAGTGCAGACAATTTTGTTTATTACTTAATGTTTACTAACAACATATTGTAGCGAGCTTAGGGTTCGGTGGATTAATTATTTTGAATAAATAAGAGCCGTTAAATTGATTCTGAATTAATGTGACATTTTATTAGTCCGTAATAACAATCGTTACTTTTTACCGTACACTTAACGTTTTCTTTATTATCGCTTCCGTAATTATCGCGTATTTTACTGCTTACTTCTTACTCATTACTTATTACTTCCGCCCTTATGGCTTGCTTCACTTTCTACTTATCGCTTGCTTCACTTTCTTTTTTATAACTTAACTTCCAAAAAAAAAAAAAAAAAAAAAAAATTGTGGCGAGAGGGCCGAATTTAGCGAGACAAGGACATATGTGTCCTTCATCTTGTCTCTGACTTCTGGTCATCTTGCGATAACCAGAATCACCCACATCCGTGAGGATGTTGGGCTCGGTCTCGCGATCTCTGAAAAGAAAAGAGAAAAAGGGGGGGTATCCAAGGATAGTGTGGACAGTGTTAGTCCGGGTGTTCTCTAACTACTTTTATAGAGGGATGGTGGGAAAGAAATCGTACAAGACCGGTAGGTCTTGGGTGCGGTAGTGAACGCAGATCACGTCTTTGGCGTCTGATAATCTGCGCTTTGGTCGGTGTGTATGTTTGTGTTTGTGCTGTCTTGTACTGTGCGTTCGTGTGTGTGGTTTGTTAATAGTAGACCCTATGGGATGGGTCCAGGAATCCTCTATTATAGAGGGGAATGTTGTTGGGAAGGGTGCTTTCTTCAGTTTTGTACTGAAGAAGAAATTGTGGGGGTTTGATCCGAAGAGATCGAGAGAGAGAAGGGTCAAGAACGCAAGAGTCCCGTACAAGTAGGTTCTCGCTGTTCTGAATGCTTTCGAGGTACTTATATGCTAATTGAAGCAAGTACTCGTCGATAGGGGTAATGGAGGCGCCTTCGTATAGGTGAGAGTTGGGGTAATGGCGACCGTCAGGCCTTCTAGAATGATTGGTGCATCTTCTGAGGAGTTTCCTTTCGAAAACCCGAAGTCTTTCCATTTGGGCCGAAGATATGCAGGACCATATGGGAAAGGCGTACGATATTCCAGATCGGATTAGCTGCTTATAGCAGAGAAGCTTAACTTTGGTGTCAACTTTGTTCCTCCATTTCAAGATGTTGTGCAGTTGCTTAGACCGACCGAGGCCCCTTTGGAGAATGTGGGTCACATGTTTGATGAAATTCATTTTTGGGGTATAAGTGACCCCAAGATATTTCATCTTGTCCTGTGGTCTAATCGTAGTATCTCCCATTTTTTCGAATATTCTGTGAATATCGAGAAGCACGTTGGGAGTGTTTACTACTCAGGATTATGGCTAGTGCTTTGGATGGATTAAGTCGGATTTTCCATCGACTGCAATACTGATACAGTTCGTCCAAGTGACGGTTGAGTCGATTTGTTGCGAGGTTAGGGCCTTTGGTTGACGTGTACACCAGGACGTCACCCGCGTAGCATATCTGATTTACTCTCCCGTCCACAGGGTGGGGAATATCGGAGGTGTAAATATTGAATAAGATGGGGCCTAGAATGGAGCCCTGTGGTGCGCCTGCAGCGGCGTGAAAAGTTCGGGAAAGCTCTACTCTAACGCTTCACTCTAACTTGGAAGGTTCTGTTTCGAACGAACTGGTAGATGATACTACATATCGTTCTACTAAGGCCAGTATTTAATAGTTTAAAAACGAGACCTTCGATCCAAGTCGTATCGTACTTTCTACTTATCGCTTGCTTCACTTCCTTTTTTATAACTTAACTTCCGATCTGCATGCGACGTATTTATACCGTTTTCCCTCATTCTGATTTCGTGTATCGTTTCCGTCCGTTCCATAGTCTTGAATGTTCTATTCCAGTTTTCCAGTACTTCCTAAAATAATCTAGTACTTTGTTTCGGACTTTCTCGAAGATTCCAGTACTGATTGTCATAAGCGTCACAATATTATAAAATTTGAATAACATAAAAGAGTATTAAAAAATAATTTTAAATAAATTATTTTACGCATAAGTTATTCTCTCCTAAACCATATTGCTTTTGGGCAATATAGGTATGATAAGTTTCGGTCTTCCTAGTGTTAAAAAAGAATGGTGCATTCTAAGTTGAAATTATTTTTATTTCACTTTCCTCTCTTTTAAATTTCATTTACCTGATTAATATTATAATTGTCCTTAAGTTTTAAGATTTAGGTTGAAGTTTAAGTTTTTTGGGATTCTTTGCTTTCGTTGTTTTGTTTCGCGTCTCCTATTTTACTGGCATTCTGATTCAATCATACTGAACGGTGTTGTTGTCAATAATACCATTAATAAAACGAACATCATAGAAGAGAATACAAAATAAACTTGAAGATGGTGACCGAGATTCTTATACAATTATTAGTACAGTGGTGCACAACAAAATAGACTACTTCAATTAGCAATTTTTTTTTTTGGTACTTTAACGCGCGCACAAAAGGGGGATTTTAAAGTACCCTTAAATGTCAGAGCACAGTGCTAGCGGATAGAGAGGAAGTGGATAAGGAAAGGAGGTGTCGATGTTTATTGTCTTATTATTGTCTTTAACCACGAAAACAGTCAATGACTGATAATGATCACGGTTTCGCCAGACTTGGCGCCATCTGACTATCACCTCTTCGCATCAATGAGGCACGCGCTCTCAGAGCAGCACTTTAGCAATTTCGAGGAAGTTAGAAAATCGCTCAACGAATGGTTTGCCACGAATGACAAGCAGTTTTTCTGGCACGCTATTCATAAAATACCTGAAAAATGGGCCACATGTGTAAAAGCCGATGGCCAATATTTTGAATTAAAAAAAAAATTCCCTAGAAAATGACATGTTTTTAACCAAAAAAAAACGGTAAAATGTAAGCATACACCTAGAAACCACGAAAACACCACACGACTGATAATGATCATAGTATCGCCACAAATATCCTCGAAAATGTAGTCAATTCTCGGAATTCAAAGCAGTTATCCGGTATCGATAATATGTAGTACCATTCCCTTCGAAGGCTTTCATACTTATTCCTTATAAGGCTTCCTATTCCATTTCACTATATCTACAACATTCGTTACGCCCACCATTCTTGCATAGTTTTGTTTGTCCAGTAGTAAAAGTTGAAAAACCAACGCATTATCCCTCAAGCTTCTGCTCCATTTCGCTGCTCCTTTCCTCAGAAAATATATGTAAAATCCTCATATCTGAAAAGGTAAATACTTTTATCAGAGTCAAGAACTTAGTACCAGAGTTCTAATTTGGATTTAAAAGAGAGCATTAAATTTCAAAATGACGTGATCTTGCGACTATTTAATAAAGAACTAACCATCGCGGTAAGCTTGGATATTGAGAAGATCTTTGACACGATGTGGATTGAAGGTTTCACTTTCAAACTCTTGAGCAGAGGTCTTAGTAGAATATTGTGTAGTAGATTGTTGATGAAGGCTCGCAACAGCGCGACATCGCTAACCACGTGTGGAATCCCACACTTCGGATGGATGCAGTCAATAACTACAAATGTTTCGGTTGCAGCTTGATATATCTAAATTAATACATGATTCTGATCAATACGATTGACTATTTTACTGTTGCTCTCTCAGATGTAACAACCAAGCAAACCAAAAAACTAATCAACTTGTAACTATCCCCAAAGAACAATAATATCGACGTCATCCACGATCATCGATTGAAGCGTCTACTTGCCAGCAATACAAGAAACTGAAGTCTTAAGCGAATCTGTCCAGACTCATGGTCGCATTGTTTTATAAACAGATTTCGGTGATAATGAGTTCGAAATATATCCTTCCCGCTTTCGGAGTCGTTTTTTCGTTGAATTAAAAATGGCTGATTATGTTTACTTTCATGTAGATTTATGTTCTTCTACACAATCGGATTCGGGCAATGGATTGTCGATTTGTTATTTTTACCCATGATTTGAGGCGTTAGTTATAACAGGGCAAAGGTGCCACATGTGAACTACTAGGTGGAAATTTGAAGATTTCATTATTTACAGGGACGCATGTGATGGCAGCCTGAAGATGTTTTCTATTCTAACACATCCATAAGCTCTAAACTCCCAATAAATCGTCTGAACCCTCACCTGGATGAAGTGTATCAGTAACAGTCGTTGGAAAACCGAAAAACTAAACAAAACCTGTCGTAATGATTATGAATAGGAAGTACGAATAGCGTTCTGGGCAAAATGAAATATTTTGAGGTCATTTATATTGCAAAAATTGATTGCATCAAACATATCATTCATCATTCAAAAAGCCGTCTGTAGATCTGGGCAACCGTACAACGTTCTGAAGTTGAATAATAAGGTTGACACCAAAGTCAAACTTCTCTGCTATATACAATTAATCGGTGTTGCATATTTTCGGCTCAAATGGAAAGTCATGAATCTGTTCAGGATTCTTGCATTTTAGACCCTACTCTCTTTTGAACTTATCAAATACAACCTCCTTAATATTTCATTCAGAGCAAACAATCTCTTCTATAATTGATACGGGAATGTTTGGAGTTGTCCCCTGTTCCCACCAGAAAATGTAGTAGTGTTTGGAGTTGTCCACTGTTCCCTTGACGAGAGGAACCCAATGAAAAAGCAGCGAGGAACCACAAAAAACCAAAGTCTGAGATCTTTATTCCTTGAGATTAACTTTTATTTCCTTTATTATTTAATTCGGATACACATTGTTTTATTACGATGAACTGGTGCCTGTGATGTTAACTCCGATGGTATCGGCGCGATGAAGGTTGGTTGCAGACTGACTCAGTGGGCATAACTGCCAATTCAAAAAAGCGACGCTACCGCTCATCGTTGGTGACAATCGGCCAGCTGGTTCGTGACAGCTGCTGCGCAACTGGTATACACTGCGAATGTACTAGATTTCTCCAGCACATCCCAGCACATTCAATTGCCAATCCGCAACATTTCGCCCGCCTTCGCAAATCGGGGTTATGCGGCCGCTGGCGTTTGAGCCTGTTGCGTAGAGTGTGGTGCGATGTCGTCCCTGGCACTGTCCGCGTGGCCTGGCGGAAGAGCAGTCACGGGCCAAGTGCCTCCCGAAGTCGTTGGAGTGCAGCCTCTGTTGATGCACTGAGAGGCGTGCTTTCTTGTTGGAGTTCGAGAGACCGCTGGTTGCTGGGGAGCGCCGCCCGCCAATCGGGGCATTGCGCGCTCCTGGTCCTGTTGTGGTGGCTACACGTGGTAGCGGTTGGCCTGGGTAGTTTTGGACCTGGGCAGGAGCTTGACCACGTGGTGGCCTGGGTGTGGTGGGATGCCTTGAAGTGTTCGAGTGGCGAACCGACTGTTCACCGATGTTGCGTTTTGGGGGTGGGCAGGTGCGTTGATGAATTTCCTGAGTGGTTGAGTTGGAGCTTCCTTGGAATTTGGTGGTCTGGCTTGAGACCTTCGGGTGGGTAAGCTCCTGGTTCCTCGATTGCCTCTTGCCCCTGCAGTGGTTCAGCGGGCGGTGGGTATGTCTGGTAGTTGGGTCGCGCAAGTGATCGGTGGCTGGTAATTGTATGGGCCTAGTAGGTGGCCCCCGGGGCCGATGCCGGCGAGACCCTCTTTTGGTTTTCTGATGGGAGCTGCGATCATCAGTCGTAAGGTCGGTGTTGAGAATTGATCAATTGACAACTGGTCTTGTCCAACACAACCGTCAGCCTGTGCAAACTTTACACAGTTCTTGGACTTGAAGTTGGCACTGATCCCATCTGTCAATCAACTGCCCGATTCAAACGCAAGAGCAAGTAAAAGATATAGAAAAACGTGCCTTGAATTTTTGATCCAATTTTATCATATGTATTCCGTGTCAATCGACAAATTTTCTTTTCGCAAATTAAATTAACATTTCAATTCACTGCTAACTCTAGACTGTTATTTATTGAGGATCAACGAGCCCGAGTCATTTATAACTCCAACAGGTTATGGGCCCAGGACAGCAGTAAAAGGGTTTCGTCGGTCATCATCAACGAAAGTGAAAGCAAATTTGACCAAAGCCGCCCAGAGCGGGAGAACTGGCAAGGACAACGTGATCCACAAATCGTCAAACATCGGAGCAGCCATCGCATAGCAAATTAACCGTGAGTAACACCTACGTAAGTCAAGTCAGTCGAATTGCAGCCTCTCAACAAAATGGACTCCGTCAAATCCCAGTTGGAAATGCTGAGCGAAGACAGCCAGGGCAACGTCAACTTCATCTCATGGCGATTCAAACTGAACCTAGCACTGAAGAATAAGGACCTGTACGAAATCGTAACAGGAGACAAGCTCAGACCGACAGGCGCTGCGTCATCTGAAACCATCTCAGCTTGGATCAAGAAGGATGTCGAAGCTCAAACGCTGATAGGCCTAAATGTAAGCAGCAAGATCGCAAACAAAATTGCCAACTGCCGAATCAAATTCTTTACCTTTGAATACGATGATAGCAAGTCAGCAGTGGAAAATTGTTTGGATCTCCTGGATCTGGCTGAAGAAGTGTCAACCGAAAATGATCCTATGAGAGAAAGTTGGATCATGACAAGGATCATGAGTGTGCTACCGCCAAAACTAGCGCACTTCAGGACTTCTTGGGACAATGTGACCGGAGCAACCAAGAATGTGGAAACTCTCACCGAACGTCTGAGACTTGAGGACGAGCGACTGAAGGAGACGACAAACCCAGAGGGAAACGCCAACAACGCCCTCCTGGCAAGACGTGAGAAGCCAAGGCAGTCGTCAAAGGGCAACCAGGACAAGACAACGCTCGTATGCTACAAGTGTGGAGGAAAAGGTCACATGATCAAGCAGTGCACAGGCAAACCGTGCGAAAAATGCATTGCCTAGTGTAAGAAGAAATACTCATGTAACATATATAAGCAGAAAGGACATTTCGACCAGCTGTCAATTGATCTTCACGAATCCGAGGACAGAATTGGCTTTCCGGATCGTCTCTTCAATGTAAGAGAGGAAGTTAAGCTAGTTGTCGCAAAGGATCCCAAAATCTCGAATACATTGAACAATGGTCAGGGGTTGGTTATGAAGGGTATAGGAACGTGATGATGAGTGAATACGCTTACGGGAAAAGGTTATAGATTGGCATTTGGCGGTGTTAAGTACAAAGCAATTTTTGTCACACCAAGTCGAGAAGTGGTCATGGTTAGATTGCAGCAGTGCAGAATCAAGTGGTGACTCAATGATCTTGTATAACTTGGTATCATCAGCGTATAGGGACAAGCTGGAATTCTTAATGACCTCATCGATGTCATTAGTGGCCAGCTATAAATAGAAGAGGACCCAGGTGGCTACATTGAGGGTTCCCAAAGGTGGCAAGGAAGGGGTTGGATATCATGAACCTGAACCGAACGGAATAAAGTCTATCCTTTAGATTGGAAGAAATTCATATCAGCAATCCAGGTTCGAAGCCGAGGGCGGATAATTTGAAGAGGATTATATTGTGGGAGATTTTGTCGAATGCTTTACTGAGGTCGGTCGAGACCATATCAACCTCGTAACCGTGCTCTAGTGCTGAGAGTGTAAAGGAAGTGAACTCAACGAGGTTGGTTGTAGTTGATCGGCCATTAAGAAAACTATGTTGGCTTGGTGAAATAAAAGGCTTGCAGTTCGGTTTGCCCGGTGCAAACTCGTCTTTGAATTCCAGTGGCTTGGATTCAAATGAGGTCGGATCAAAGGAGTTGTGGAGAAGGGGCCCGAGGGAAAAGTTAGATAGGCAGTTGAAGTATGCTGGGTCCAGAACAAAGGAGTCATTAGTGAATGACTGCTTGAATTGAGTTGCGAAGAAGTTGGCAATAGTAACAGGATCAGATGAGGTATGATAGTTTAACGTAAGCAATGTGGGGCATCCGTCGGATCTACGTTTATGATTGAAGAACTGGAAGAATGTTTTGGGGTCATTTTTGAAGTGGGTCTGAGTTTGGGAGGATAGTTGCGATAAAGGGTGTTGAAAAGTTTCGTGAATTGGGGGTAACAGCCAAGAAAATTGGAGTAGTTAGGTATAGTTCGTTTGCGAGAGAAGATGATCCATAACTTATTCCTTTTATTACGCAGGGAGCAAAGCTTGTGATTGTACCATGGAGGGGAAGGGTTTGATGTTCTTTGCTTAGAGTAGGGAACGAACAGCGAAATAGAGTAACAGATTTCGGTATATAAGTGGGTGATGGCATATTTAACGGATAGGCGATCGCAATTGAACGAAAGGCGGTCTAATTCGGGGCGAAAATTAGCTTTATGGAAATCGTAGACGAAATGGTGGGGGGGGGGGGGGTGGACTCGGAGGAAGATCGTGAGGAGAGGGTTGTAAAAATGAGGTCAAGCTGCCTAGCGAAGAGGTTTCGAACGTTGCTGCCCGATATGCGTTTCGCAGCATTATCTTATTTTCGTATAGTGTTCGTCCGCGTCGTTGCCTGCGTGATTTCCCCGCCTTTGTTCCAGTCATAACTAATATCACGAGCGCGGTGCTCCGAAAGGAGGTGGGGAAACGATATAAAAATCGCCATATATAACTTTCGAATTAGTGCTCACTCATCCATCGCCATACACACTCCCATCATTATCGCACTCGATACCCACCCATGCAAGACATACACATCAAAACATACGCAGACTTTGAGGTGACATCAGGCATCATACTCGATACCCAAGGCATACATACTCAAGACAAGACACATCATCTCGTCATCAATACACATCGCATCATACTGATCATACTGATCGCATACTCACGACATCTTTATTTCATTATTTATTTTATACGTTTTAATTAATAAAGAAAATTTTAAAATTATAAATTAATAAAAAAAAAAAAAAAAAAAAACTTACTGATTAGGTTTGTTTGTTTGTTTCTTGTCCTGGTTTTTGTTTCCTTTTCGTTTGTTGGTTTTTTGTTTGTTGGTTTTTCTTTGTTGGTTTTGTTTGTTGGCTTTTGTTTGTTTCCCTTTTCTTTCCTTGTTTCCGCGCGCTTCTTGTCTTTTGTCGCTTATCTGTTCACACGTTTTGTGGCTGATAAAACATGGACATCTGCTCTTCCCGTGGTGGGGGCTATCAGCCGGATCAGGGCATGATGGCTCTCATTAAGAGACTAAAGGAGTACCTCGAGGCTCTCAGGGCTGAGAACGCGGTCCTAAAAAATAGATTGTCGTGACTGGAGGCCACCCCACCCGCGTTCAGTGCCGGTTCGGAAGCTTCTGATTCAGAATCAGAGCTCGAGCCCGAGTTAGAGATTGTCACTGACAATTCTGACAACTCAGTGGACGGCGATGACTCGCGTACCCCTACCCCAAACTCATCTAGGGCACCAAATAAGCGTGTCGCTACCGGCTGCCCGCCAACACCACCCCCACCATCATCATCAGCTGTCCCAAAAAAGTTGTCGAACCCCGCGATAACTCAAAACTATCTGAAAATCGTGCCTCCGCGGGAGCCTTGCCCTCCGAGGCCAACTCCGATGGTTAATCCAAAACCAAAGGCCACATGTGTTCACAACACTGTCCAGCCAGAAGGCGGGATCCGCCCACCTGTTTCTATATTAAGAAGAAACAGCAACCCGGGGTGTTTGCACGAGACCTCAATTTAAAAAATTTCGTCGGTGACATGATCCGACTAGGGATTTCCAACTTCAAGGCAAAGACCTTAAGCCCATCCCTAAACAAAATCATAACCTACGATAGGGAAACCTACCACAAGGTTAACGACAACCCCAAGGCCAAGTAGGTAAATTATTACACATTCACTCCGGCCGACGAAAAATCGAGGTCAATCCTCTCAAAACGAGTCGCTGCCTACTGGGAAAAGGACGATATTGTAATTGCCCTTGAGGCAACATTCCCTAACGTCAAATTAACCGACGTTAAAAAATTCTCCCTACAACGATATGTGAACATCAGACCGGAAAAATACAGCAAGCTGAACATATGGTAGCTTCACCTTGCCCCAGGAACCGACATAGATTCCATAATACGGAGAAAGTCGCTTCCAATCTTGCATCAGCAAGTTGTCTTCGCGGTATTTAATAACAGAGAAATGCCTCAATGCAGACGTTGCCAACCTTTCGGGCATGCGTCCCGAAACTGCAACATGAGTCGCCGTTGCGTTCGTTGCGGAAAATCCCGCGATATTAGCAAGTGCGAACTACCGCTAGCAAAATACGACCCCGCAACAAATGTGCAGGATGAAATAACACTGCCAACTTGCTGCAACTGCGGCAACAAAGGACATCCGGCTAGTTACAGGAATTGTCGTAAATATAAAGAGATTATTCAAAGATCCAAGGAGACTCGAGCTAAGCAATCAGCCAAGTCAGACATTGGAAGACAGGCCACACAGAACCTCATCCAAAATGGATTTACATTTGCCGACATGCCTAGGGGAAAGCAAGCAAAGAACATAAAAACTCTCCCAACTCCTCCTCCTCGCCTCAAACTCAAACGGCGGTGCAAAAGCCTCCGAGGGGGCAATCTTCAATGCTCGAGAAACTACTCAGTTTCTCCCGCTTGATTGAAGATATTCGGCCCCGATATGAGAAACTATCAACCGAGACTAAGAGGGAGACACTCCTTTTCACTGCATATGCAAGACATACCCTCCACAATGGATTCCAAAATTAAAGTTATCCTCATAAATGTCAACTCCCTCGCATTCCAAGCGTATGATAGTCTCTGACTTCATAAAGGAAAACCGGGCGGACGTGGTACTTGTAACCGAAACTAGGTTGCATCCATGTCACCGTCCCGTATTCCCAAACTTCTCCATGATTCGAAGAGATCGAACCCTCACTGGCGGTCCCACCATCAACGGAGGTGGCACTTGTATACTGGTTAATAGCGGACTTCGCCGTGAAGCTATTGACCTTCCACACTTTGAGTCAATAGAGGTGTCTGGGATTGAACCGCACCTGGCTAATAATGGTAGAGTGAATATATACTCCGTATACCACTCGCATAAAACCAATAATGGCCCCATTAATCCCAAAGATATCGGCAAACTAATAAGGGCCTCGGGGCATACACCCTTCATCATAGGCGGCGATTTTAACTCCAGACATCCCCACTGGAACAACTCTGTCTCTTGCCCAAATGGCACAAAACTGTACCAATGGTACATCGAAAGCACGTATGCCCTCAACTTCGAAATATTCGCACCTACAGTTGGTACTCGAGGTGACTCAATCCTGGACATATTTTTTGTGTCCAAAGACTTACTTCCACAAATCACTCCTCCTCAAGTTTCAGCGGGTGTATCTGACCACAACGCTGTGACCACATTCATTCTCGGTTATCGACCATACCAGATACATACCCGATTATGGGCGGACAAATTGGGACAACTTCAATATTACCCTGAACGATAAACTCCACCAATTCTCTCTTCCCACTGACAGGAACCTAACGACGGTTGAGATAAACAACGCTGCAAAACGACTTCACGAGATTCTAGTTGAAACCTCGGAGACTCATGTCCCGAAGTACAATTTGAAAAGACTTATCAGATTCCCCAGGACGACATCACTCTTCGTCTCATCCGGGAGCGTAAAAAGCTCTGCAGAATGAGATATCGTCACCGCTTCACGCAAAGGGAACCATTATTGCGATCCACTATTCACAATATTGGTACACTAATAAAACAGAGAATCCAAAACAATCGTACCCGACAATTGGAAGACAAACTGAAGGGTATTCACATGGACCAGAACGTTTATAAAAATGTTTAAAAGATATGTGGCCCTTCCCGTATCACTGGGCCAATCGTGCACAATGGTCTTATAGCGTTTGAAATAATAGTGAAGAAGATCGTGTGATTCGAACTGAGGCTATGACAGCTCGAATCACGAAAAAATTTTTACCTAAGCGTTACGCACCAGGCTACTGACCGTGTTTAGAATTTGATTTCCAAACTCGAGTATATTCCACTGGTGTGAATTATTTTTATTTTATCGCTTGGTATACGGTTCTGATGCATTTTACTTATTCGATTTTTTCGTTCGTGTTCTTCACTATTTTTGCTTGTGAATTTGTGTGTGTCTGTTAGAGTTGCCACAGTCTTGTTGTCAATAACGACACCAATAAAGCAAATATCATCGGAGAGACCTTCGAAAACAATCACAAACTTACTCTCCAAGATGGCGACCCGGATACTAATGCGATCATTAGTTCAGAGGTCCACAGTAAGTTGGACGACTTCAACGAGCCAATTGTTGTCTTTAACCCAACTAACGGTGCATACTTCGATGACACACGTGATAATGGTCACGGTTTCATCACACCAAATACCCTACAGAGCCTGGTTAAATCTCGACACCCTAAGAAGTCACCCGGTATCGACAACATGTCATACCACTCGTCGCGATGGCTTTCTGCCTTATTCTTTATAAAGCTCTACATTCTGTTCAACCATGCTTACAACATGGGGTACTTTCCCCAAGCTTGGAGGCACGCTAATATTTGTCCAATAGCCAAAGTTGGGAAACCAACGTATCACCCCTCAAGCTTCCGCCCTATCTCGCTTCTCACTTGCATCAGCAAAATATATGAAAAATTCATATACGAGAAACTAAATAACTTTATCAGTGCCAGGCACCTAATACCTGATTTCCAATTCGGATTTCGAAGAGCCCACAGCACCACTATGGCTCTCAATTTATTTCAAAACCACGTCTACGTGCGGCTCTTTAATAAGGAACCCACCGTTGGGGTAAGCCTAGACATTGAAAAAGCTTTTGATACAACTTGGATCGAAGGTCTCGCTTTTAAACTATTAAATACTGGCCTCAGTAGAACGATATGTAGTATCTTCTACCAGTTCGTTCGAAACAGAACCTTCCAAGTTAGAGTGAATGGAAAGCTTTCCCGAACTTTTCACGCCGCTGCAGGCGTACCACAGGGCTCCATTCTAGGCCCCATCTTATTCAATATTTACACCTCCGATATTCCCCGCCCTGTGGACGGGAGAGTAAACCAGATATGCTATGCGGATGACGTCCTAGTGTACACGTCATCCAAGGGCCCTAAACTCGCAATAAATCGACTCAACCGTCACTTGGACGAACTGTATCAGTATTACAGTCGATGGAAAATTCGACTTAACCCATCCAAAGCAGTAGCCACAATTCTGAGTAGTAAACACTCCCAACCTGCTTCTCGATACTCACAGAATATTCGAATAAAAATGGGAGATACTACGATTAGACCACAGGACAAGATGAAATATCTTGGGGTCACTTATACCCCAAAAATGAATTTCATCAAACATGTGACCCGCATTCTCCAAAGGGGCCTCGGTCGGTCTAAGCAACTGCACAACATCTTGAAATGGAGGAACAAAGTTGACACCAAAGTTAAGCTTCTCTGCTATAAGCAGCTAATCCGATCTGGAATATCGTACGCCTTTCCCATATGGTCCTGCATATCTTCGGCTCAAATGGAAAGACTTCGGGATTTCGAAAGGAAACTCCTCAGAAGATGCACCAAACATTCTAGAAGGCCTGACGGTCGTCATTACCCCAACTCTCACCTATACGAAGGTGCCTCCATTACCCCTATCGACGAGTACTTGCTTCAATTAGCATATAAGTACCTCGAAAACATTCAGAACAGTGAGAACCTATTTGTACGGGACTCCTGCGTTCTTGACCCTTCTCTCTCTCTCGATCTCTTCGGATCAAACCCCCACAATTTCTTCTTCAGTACAAAACTGAAGAAAGCACCCTTCCCAACAACATTCCCCTCTATAATAGTGGATTCCTGGACCCATCCCATAGGGTCTACTATTAACAAACCACACACACGAACGCACAGTACAAGACGGCACAAACACAAACATACACACCGACCTAAGCGCAGATTATCAGACGCCAAAGACGTGATCTGCGTTCACTACCGCACCCAAGACCTACCGGTCTTGTACGATTTCTTTCCCACCATCCCTCTATAAAAGTAGTTAGAGAACACCCGGACTAACACTGTCCACACTATTCTCGGATACCCCCCTTTTTTCTCTTTTCTTTTCAGAGATCGCGAGACCGAGCCCAACATCCTCACGGATGAGGGTGATTCTGGTTATCGCAAGATGACCAGAAGTCAGAGACAAGATGAAGGACACATCTGTCCTTGTCTCGCTAAAGTCGGCCCTCTCGCCACCCATTTTTTTTTTTTCAAGACGATGCTTAATACTTCTGGGAGCAGCCATCGGCATAGCCGCAAATTATCAACGTATAGTATTAGTGTTAATATTGTATATTGTGACTTAGTTCTAAGGTGTTCAAATAAAAAATAAATTTATAACCCAACTTGAGCACTGGAACTTAATTCTCGCGTGTTTGACATCCCTTTTATTCCGTATCAAAACCACCCTCCCCCATTGTTCCAAATGACTTTGGAAACGAAAAAACCTTATTTGAACTACTTCTCCTACGACGTCATATGAAAAACATGCCGTCCAAATAAATTATTATTACATTCGATTATTCAACAGTGGCACAAATAATGATTTGAATCTTTTATATTTTCTTTTTACAATGAGTGCCAAATATTTCTTGACAATTTTTTAGGAGCATTCATTGTTTTATCCATTTAATATTAAACACAGTACCACAATCTAATGCTTTTCTCCTACTGCTGGAAGCAACTACACAGCTGACCAATATAGTTGGAGGAAATTTCATGCTGTCACACTGTATCAAAACGCGAAACAAATGGCCACCACAGTCCTGATATTCTGAAATCAAAAAACAAGTCTGATTTGATGGCAATTGTTAATCGAGAAAAAACGTACTTCCAATTTAATGCACTTTCGTTCCAACGACCCGACCCTAACATATGCGCATGTACTGAAACTTTCCCGCGTAATATAACGGAATAAATTATGTTTTATTACTATTCTCCACAAGAATACAGTTTTCGATTAAGCGAGGATAAAATGTTTAGAAGATCCAATGAATTTCCTTGCCAACATTTCAATCTTAATAACAATTTGTCATTATATTTTCTACCCAAAGAAAACAGCGTTGCATTCATTTTTATAATATGGTGGGTAAACCAAAATTATATTTGGTTAACAAAAGCAAGCGACCACAGGAAACCATTTCCATAATTTATTATTTCTACCAAAATGAAATTCTCTCGCACTTTATAAGTATATGACGTTGCTATATAAAAATACTTTCTCATTTAAACACTTATAATGGAAATTCTCCCCGTAACAATTTCAATTTGCAGTCGAATGCTACAGATTTTATTAATATTACTTAAACTATTAATATTATATTAATGTATTATACTAAGCTAATAAACGAAAGTTGAAATTTTATTGGGCCGATCCGGCGGTACTGCAATACCGGGCCAACCCGTGACAGAGGTGGAGCAAGCCCCTAGCACTCCGTCTTTTTCCAAAAATCAGTTTAACATTTGTTGTCCCCCGATGGTGGATCTATCAGATGTTAAGCTGATAAGAACAGATACTACACTTTGATCTTAGCCATAAGGCCGAGAAGCGATAACTATTCACAAATTTCGCGCCCCTATGTGATACATGCTTTCTTCCAACTGCCTGTGAATTATATTTCCTGGTAAAAAATACTTACACATCTGACAGCTGCCTATTGCTTGGAAGACATTTTCCTATGGAGTTGCCGCATGCTATTTATTTCTTGGAATTTCAAACCAAATGTTTATACACCAAATACTTTTTTCTATAAACGTGAATAATTCAATTTCAATAAGTATCATAGCGTAGGAGTTTAGTTTAATAGAATATTATAAGATACGTAATTTATTTCTCGGTATTTTAAAGAAAATGTTTATACATCACATAATTTGTGAAATAATATTTTTTTTTCTACCCTTATAGCAAATTTATGTTGAATGTGTTGTTTTTGGGGGAGGAGAGCAAATGGCAGCAAAATAGAAGTAATTTTCAGTTCAAAATCCAGAATCAAATGTACGGCTGAAATTAACAACTTAACAGAATACAATAACCTGCGTTTAAATTCATAGTTCCTCAGCACAATATGAATATTATGTAAACCACTAGAATCCGAATGTTAGTTGACGTTCCATTATTTCTGTTTCAAGGTGATTCCTAGAATACGACATCAGCAGGACAATACCATATACTCGTGAATTCGACAAATTAGATCTCGTGTACATTTTTAATCTCTTAATTCTTATGTGCATTTATTTCATCCCTTTCTTCTTATCGACCCATAGCACTAACTTCTATTCTCTCCTAGGTAATGGAATCACTTATCAACCGTCAACTTTCGAAATATCTGGAATGAAATGACCTCCTAAATGACCGCCAATATGGCTTTCGTAGCAACAGCTTCACAGGAGATCTGATGGCGTACCTTACCGAAAAGTGGAGCCATTCCTTCGACAGAGTTTGGCATCCAGTCCTTTTGTCAAAATTGCATTCATATGGAGTGGACAATTCCCAAATCCAACGGATAAGAGACTATCTTCCTGGCCGTTCAATTCAAGTGGTTCTTGATGGTGTCAAGTCTGTCTCCTATCAAATTAATGCAGATGTTCCCCAGGGTTCGGTACTCTCACCCACTCTCTTCCCGATCATTATAAATGATCTCTTGTCAATTACTCACAACCCAATTCATTCGTTTGCTGATGATAGCACGTTGATTTTCTCATATTCATATGAACATTCCCGTCCAAACACCTCAAACGTCAATACCAATCAGCAGATTATGCTTAATACATTGAATTTCGACCTCAACAAGATATATCAATGGGGATTATCTAACCGAGTAGAATTCAATGCCAAAAAAACTCAGTGCTGCCTCTTCTCATCAAAGGCGAGCCCCAAAATAAATATACTGTCTATGAATAGCACTTGCATCGGCGACGCCAAGGAACTATCAATACTCGGCACTCGAATTAATTCGACTCTCAATTCTAATGAACACATATTTAAAGTGCGGAAAGTGCAGCCAAATGTATGGGGTTCCATAAGAGATGCAAAAGATACTTCACTCCATCCAACCTGGCCACTATTTACAAGGCGTATATTCGTCCAAAAATGGAGTTCAACTTCTATATTTGGTCAGGCGCGTCCAAAACTGCACTACACGTGCTCGACAGGATCCAAAAACGAGTAGTGAAACTTATTGGAGACTCAGCCGTAAGTCGATCAATTCCGTCGTTAGAGCACAGGCGCAACGTATCATGCCTATCTCTTTTCTATAGGTCATAGATGCCAACGGATTCTTTTTAGATTGAATAAAAGTTTACGGAAAAATAATATTGGCTTTGAAATGTTTACTATAAATTCGGACATTTCATGTGGTACAACCTAATATATACTAGGTGTATGCATACGATTTTTTTCGGTTTACCTAAGAGTGGCGCCAGTACAAAGTACGCAGCGTATTAATTTGACACATAGGTAATTTTGTTCGCCTGGAATATAACTACAAACGCACACAAGTTGAGTCGGCAAAAAACTAGCGCCTTTGTTTTGACGTTCAGTGAGCATGCCAAGTTTTGTGCCTGAAAAATAACATTTGCGTAACGCATTGCTTTTCTTATTTAATCAAAAAAAAAAAAAAAAGGCTGTTGAAAGTAATCGTTTGCTGGTAGAAACATATAGGGAACACTCTCCATCAATTAGAACATGTGAGACATAGTTTCGGAAATTTAAAAGTGGTGATTTCAACATGAAAGACAGTGAGCGCTCTGGTAAGTCATAAAAATGTGAAGACGAGCAATTGCAGGAGTTATTGGTTGATGACCCAATTCAAACTCAACCGCAATTAGGAGGATTACATGTGTCACAAGAAACAATCAGCAGACGTTTACGAGCAATGCGGAAGATGAATACCAGGTGAATGCATACGTTTTTTTCAGTTTATCTAAAAGATGGCGCTAGCGAAAAGTACGCTACACACAGCAAAACTAGTGAAAGACACCTTGAAATCGCTTGCATGAGAGATCCTTCTGCACCCGCCGTACACCCAGACTTGGCGCAATCTGACTATCACCTCTTCGCATCAATGGGGCACGCCCGCACAGAGCAGCACCTCTGCGATTTCTAGAAAGTTGGGAAATGGCTCGACGAATGGTTTGCCACGAAAGACAAGCGGTTTTTCTGGCATGCTATTCATAAATTACCTGAAAGATGGGGGAAATGTATAGAAGCCGATGGCCAATATTTTGAATAAAAAAATTAATTTCCCTCGAAAATTGCGTATATAAATATATATATATATATATATATATATATATATATATATATATATATATATATATATAAATATGACAATTGGTTGAAGAGGTGGTGCGATCTTTTTGGTGGTGACAGTCATTCCGAGGGCAAAACAGACGAAACAGAATCAGCCGCTCGAAAGATCCACCAGCTCATCAAAACAATATCGGATAAGGAAGTCACTCCGGAAGAATGGAAAACCTCAATAGTCGTCCCCATTTTCAAAAAAGGCGACAGATCTGACTGCGAAAATTACAGAGGAATATCATTGCTCCCAACCCAATACAAAATATTAACAAATGTCATACTGGCGAGAATCACACCGTACGCAGAAGAAATACTGGGAGACTACCATTGCGGATTCCGTAGGAACCGGTCAACAAGCGACCAAATGTTCACAATAAGGCAACTGCTGGAAAAGAAGTGGGAATACGGAGAGACGGTTCACCAACTGTTCGTTGACTTCAAAAAAGCCTACGACTCAGTCGCAAGGCAAAGGTTCTACCATATTCTAGTTGAGCTGGGAATCCCAAAAAAATATGCTGCCCTCATTCAAATTTGCATGAACGAAAACAAAAGGCGAGTTAGAATAGAAAACCGCCTCTCAAAACAATTTGAAATCCGGGATGGACTAAAACAGGGCGATGATCTATCACCCTGTCTTTTTAACCATGTGCTCGAGTATGTCATCAGAAAGTTACAAGACGATAACATGTCCGGATCATCCCTGAATGGGGTCAAACAAGTGCTCGCATATGCGGATGATACCGCTGTTTGGGCGATAATCTAGAAACTGTAAGTAAAAACTGTGAAATCATCATGCGAGCGGCAGAAGAGGTGGGCATAGAAATAAATGAATACAAAACAAAATACAGAATTACGGCGAGAGCGGGCGGAACTCAAGGAAAAATATAAACGTCAGAGGCAAGATATTTGAAAAAATTAAAGAATTTAAATATCTGGGAACGATACTGACGGTCAGTAATGAAATGTCAAAGGATATTAACAAAACTCTGCATTCCGGCAACGCTAGTTGGCACGCAGTCAGTAAACTGCTGAAATTCAAACTGCTATCACGTAACATAAAGCTCCGTGTCTATAGAACCGATTGCCGATTGCTCTATACGGATGCGAAACATGGGCTCTCACAAAACGGGAAGAAAACAAATTTCGCGTATTCGAGAATAAAGTTTTAAGGGGTATCTTTGGCGGTAAATATGACGAGGAGGCAGGACAATGGAGGAAACTCCACAACCACGAATTGGAAGAGCTATACCTCAATCCTACTGTTGAGAATATACATTTATATTGCCTAATGTGTGGCGCATGAGCGCGCTCTTATGAATGTATGCGTGAATGCAGAGAGAGAGAGAGCGGCTTGTGTGAAACGAGACATGCGAGGAGCATCGACAGCAGAGAGTATCATAAGACGCCGTGATAAATACACGTGCCATAAGCGCCGCGCGCAGTTATCGAGTTTGCGAAGTTATAGTTTAATAAATATATTTTATACTGTATAAATGAAATTTCCGTTCTTATTATGTATATCAACAGACTCAACACCTTCAATAGCGAGAGTAATCAGGTCGCGAAGATTAAGATGGGCTGGACAGGTGGCGCGGATGGGCAACGATAGGACCGTGCGTAGAATTCTTGACGGTAGACCAACGGGAAAGAGACCGATAGTGCGGCCGCGACGGGGATGGGAGGACAATGTTAGGTTTGACCTTGAGGAGATCGAATCAGATGGTAAAGCGTACAAGGAGAGTGCATAAGACAGCGAACGATGGCGGAGGCCAATAAATAGTAGTATAATAATAGTAGTTCGTTGAGTGTGCAGTATAAAAAGGGCGCGCTCAGACATTCGCTGTCTTCCAGGTGGCGAACGCCAGGGTGGGTATAGGAGTTATACGATCTTTGTTATTACTAGAAATATACGACCTTGAACATTATATATATATATATATATATATATATATATATATATATATATATATATATTAGATGTATATATCATCATCATCGGCACTACAACCGGGGACCGGTCTTGGCCTTATTTAGCAAGTCCTGAGGCTTGTTAAATTTTCCATAATGATTTGTTTTTTCCGGGCAAGGTCATTAGTCTTGTGCCAGAGGCTGCCCGACGGGGTACGGAACCCCGGTCTCCCGCGTGACAGGCGGGTATACTAACCACTATACTACCGAGGAGCCCATATATATATATATATATATATATATATATATATATATATATATATATATATATATATATATATATATATATATATATATATATATATATATGTTTGGTGCGAGGCTAATAACCTTGCCCGGAAAAACAAATTATTATGAACAATTTAACAAGTCTCGGATATGGACCGGATACCGGTGGAGAACCTTGCTAAATAAGGCCAAGACCGGATCCCGGTTGTAGTGACGATGATGATGATATATATATATATATATATATATATATATATTAGGTGTACAACTTTGCTTCCGCCGTTTTGCAATAGATGGGTGTAGCGGTAAGTGGTAGCTGAAATAAATATATCATAGATGTCATACAATAAGCTTAGGTATTTGTAAACATAACGCCATCGAAATATTAGTCGATTTGTGTCTGCATCATAAAGTTATTCTCGATTAAACATAAGCTGACATGAGCCAAATTCTCGTCATTTGCGGGAGGTTTTAATTCTCTGCTTTAATATGAAGAAATCTGCGGCTGAGGCTCATCGAATGCTCTCAAATACCTATGGTGAGGCCGCTATTAGTGAAAGAACGAGCCGAGAGCGGTTTCGACGCTTCAAGAACGGCGATTTTAATGTCGAAGACCAGCGTGGCGGTGGAAGAGAGAAGGTTTTCGAAGATGCAGAATTGGAGGCATTACTTGATCAAGACTCGTGTCAAACGCAACAGGAATTGGCAGGATCATTGGGAGTGACGCAACAAGCCATTTCAAAACGCCTGAAAGTCATGGGAATGATACAGAAACATGGAAATTGGGTGCCGTACGAGTTGAAGCCGAGAGATGTTGAACGGCGTTTGTGTGTTTGTGAACAGCTGCTTGCAAGGCAAAGACGGAAGGGATTTCTGCATCGCATTGTGACTGGGGACGAAAAATGGGTTCACTACGATAATCCCAAGCGCAGAAAATCATGGGGTTATCCCGGCCATGCTTCCACGTCGACGGCCAAACCGAATATCCACGGTTCTAAGGTCATGCTCAGTATTTGGTGGGACCGGCTCGGCGTAGTGTATTATGAGTTGTTAAAACCGACTGAAACAATCACAGGCGATCGTTATCGAACGCAATTAATGCGTTTGAGCCGAGCATTGAAAGACAAACGGCCGCAATACAACGAGAGACATGATAAAGTGATTTTACAGCATGACAATGCTCGACCCCATGTTGCGAAAGTGGTCAAGACATACTTGGAAACTTTGAAATGGGAAGTCCTACCCGACCCGCCGTATTCTCCAGACGTTGCTCCCTCGGACTATCACTTGTTTCGATCAATGGCACACAGCCTGGCTGACCAGCACTTCCGGTCTTATGAAGAAGTAAAAAATTGGATCGATTCGTGGATCGATTCAAAAGATGACCAGTTTTTTCAACGCGGGATTCGTATGCTGCCCGAAAGATGGGAGAAAGTAGTGGCCAGCGATGGACAATACTTTGAATCATAAATGTATAACCAGTTTTTTACAATAAAGCATCGAATTTTGGGAAAAAAATGGCGGAAGCAAAGTTGTACACCTAATATATATATATATATATATATATATATATATATATATATATATATATATATATATATATATATATATATATATATATATGTATACATGTATATAAAAACAAAAACAAAAAAAGCAATAAAAAACTTAAAAATCATATAAAGTAACCAGATTCAAGTTTCCTTTTTTTTCTCGGAAGTAATATTATATAGTTTTTTGTGTAAAGTATAAACAATAAAAAATTAAAATACAGTGCTGCGAAAGGTACCATATTTGTATAGAAAACAAAATAAATATACGTAGAATAATTTAGAGTGCTCGTTCAAACCCAGTATGTTTCATCAAAAATGTAATATGTTAAAATAGGATTAGCATTTAGTCTAATATTGTAAAAAAAGCCTTATCTGCACTTCTCATTTTCTGCAAATAAATGCGTTAAAAAACAGGAAACAACGATAATATTTAATTAACTTGAGAGGCGAGGGTAAAATATATAAATAACTTAGATGGATTAAATTCGTAGGCAAAATTGCCATTTTATACAATAAATAAGCGTTTTATATTGTGTTTAAGAAAAGAAAACCACAAAAGAAACCGAACATGTAAACCTAGTGTGACATACCAATCAATTCTACATAAAATGTCAATTGATGTAAATCAGAGGAGAACGATGTCAGTGATAAGCACTGTTGCTCTCATTGGTTTGGCAGTTAAGTTTCTTTAGTGAGTTTTCATATTAGTAAATAATTAGTAACATTAAATATATAATGTTAATGGAGGTTAAGAACACGGTGGATCAGCAAACAATTTTAAGTGGCGATCGCAGCAAGTAAAATGTCCGAAAGTCGGCTTTGTATTTATAATATTAGTCTTTACATATTTTAGATTGAAAGATTTGTTGTCCAATCGTCTCACAGAATGCGGATGGAAAGACGAAGTTAAACTAGTGTGTCGAAATACGATCCGTGAAAATGGAGGAACGATCAGTTTTGAAGAACTAATTGGCGAAGTAACTCCCCAAGCTCGCGCACTTGTTCCAGATGTGATTAAGAAGGAACTGTTGATCAAGATCAAGGCAATTCTCGAAACTCAAGAGAGAATATAGCCAGCGGTGGGCGTAAGTTTTCTTTAATTGGGTGTATTTTTTTTATTATTATTATTATATGACTTTTCTTTATTTTAGTAATCCATTTTACATTATGCATATTTTCCGGGCTCGAGGATACAAACGTCTTTTAACAATACACAATACCTACCTTTCACCACCGTCCTAAATATTTTCTCTTCAAGGAGGTTCGTCCCATGCGTATTTAATTCACTTCGTAGGCAACTTTCGTGTCTCAAACAGATGGTAAATTCGGTGAGGTGTTCCTCCAAGCCATGTAAATGTATTTAAACTCGAAAAGTATTATATTATAGGTGTTCACGTCTAGAAAAATATATTTGACTTCATTGATTTAACTTTAAAAGCAATACCTTAATTTTTATGAATAACGCCCATGCAACAATATGGTTTGGGCATTAGTTGCAGTTCAGGAACTTACGACGTCGATCGTGTGCGGTGTTGGATAAATACTGGATTGTATGATGTATCGACAATGTCACATTGCTTGATGTCGGACTACTTGAGGCAGTTGTACAATGTGTTGTAGTAGTCGATGTTGGAGATGGCTCGGAGGATATTGGTGCAGATGTATTAGTTGTATCAATTAGACTGTTGACAGATTCATGCAGGGATCTTTGTAATTCCGGTGTGGCTTCTCTCAAAGAAGCCGACGATGAACTCTGATTTAATGCAGAAGAAGACAGAAAGCCATTTTGTTGGGCCTTGCTCGGACTGCTAAAGCGATCTGAACAGGTGATGATGGAGAGTCTACAAACACTGATATTCCTAATAACGAGATATTACTTGGTGCTTGCACACTCTTCAGCGATTTTAATCCTTCAGATATATATATTTTTGTTGTTTTGAGAATTGAATCTCGGGTGTATTCTCAAGCTTTCCAACTGATGTCATACGATTGCTGATATGGTTGTTACCATTTAACTGTTTATCAAAGGCATCTACTTTTATTTCCGATGTTGAACAGTATTGTGCGCCGTCGCATTTTCCGACGCATGTCGATGAGGCTGTATCGGCTGATGCATTACATTGTGTTGAACCAATGCTACTAGCATTACTCTTACTTGACGGTTGCTGTTGCTGCAATGAAAAAAGGAAAACTGAAACAAGCAAACGGCGCTTCCTCTAGCGACGCCTCAGTCTTTCCTTTAGTGGACTGTATTCCGGCGCTGGCCGGCCAAACGATGTTTTCTTAATTCGAGGGATTGTACCTCCAGAGCCGGACTCTTCTCTGGATTGGCGGGCGTTTGAGTCTTGCCCAGTACAAATCCTTAATCTACGCGACCAACGAAGAAGACAAGCCAACCGACCAAGGAAAATTTCAACAACGAAGCGAAAAACAGGTTGCAATAACTTTGCTTATTTCCTATAGTTTATTTGCTGAATTGAATATTTTATTATTCTGTTATTGTTTGATCTCTTGCGGCTGGTCTTGAACAAGACATTTTCGTTAGGAGTTCCTTCGACGACTCCTGCTGCTCCAAAAAAAAAAAATGGGTGGCGAGAGGGCCGACTTTAGCGAGACAAGGACAGATGTGTCCTTCATCTTGTCTATCTTGTGATAACTAGAATCACCCACATCCGTGAGGATGTTGGGCTCGGTCTCGCGAAATCTGAAAAGAAAAGAAAAAAGGGGGGGTATTCAAGGATAGTGTGGACAGTGTTAGTCCAGGTGTTCTCTAACTACTTGTATAGAGGGATGGTGGGAAAGAAATCATACAAGACCGGTAGGTCTTGGGTGCAGTAGTAAACGCAGATCACGTCTTTGGCGTCTGATAATCTGCGCTTTGGTCGGTGTGTATGTTTGGGTTTGTGCTATCTTGTACTGTGCGTTCGTGTGTGTGGTTTGTTAATAGTAGACCCTATGGGATGGGTCCAGGAATCCACTATTATAGAGGGGAATGTTGTTGGGAAGGGTGCTTTCTTCAGTTTTGTACTGAAGAAGAAATTGTGGGGGTTTGATCCGAAGAGATCGAGAGAGAGAGAAGGGTCAAGAACGCAGGAGTCCCGTACAAGTAGGTTCTCACTGTTCTGAATGTTTTCGAGGTACTTATATGCTAATTGAAGCAAGTACTCGTCGATAGGGGTATTGGAGGCGCCTTCGTATAGGTGAGAGTTGGGGTAATGACGACCGTCAAGCCTTCTAGAATGATGGGTGCATCTTCTGAGGAGTTTCCTTTCGAAAACCCGAAGTCTTTCCATTTGAGCCGAAGATATGCAGGACCATATGGGGAAGGCGTACGATATTCTAGATCGGATTAGCTGCTTATAGCAGAGAAGCTTAACTTTGGTGTCAACTTTGTTCCTCCACTTCAAGATGTTCAGTTGCTTAGACCGACCGAGGCCCCTTTGGAGAATGTGGGTCACGTGTTTGATGAAATTCATTTTTGGGGTATAAGTGACCCCAAGATATTTCATCTTGTCCTGTGGTCTAATCGTAGTATCTCCCATTTTTATTCGAATATTCTGTGAATATCGAGAAGCAGGTTGGGAGTGTTTACTACTCAGGATTATGGCTACTGCTTTGGATGGATTAAGTCGGATTTTCCATCGACTGTAATACTGATACAGTTCGTCCAAGTGACGGTTGAGTCGATTTGTTGCGAGGTTAGGGCCTTTGGTTGACGTGTACACCAGGATGTCATCCGCGTAGCATTACTGATTTACTCTCCCGTCCACAGGGCGGGGAATATCGGAGGTGTAAATATTGAATAAGATGGGGCCTAGAATGGAGCCCTGTGGTACGCCTGCAGCGGCGTGAAAAGTTCGGGAAAGCTTTCCATTCACTCTAACTTGGAAGGTTCTGTTTCGAACGAACTGGTAGGTGATACTACATAGCGTTCTACTGAGGCCAGTATTCCGTAGTTTAAAAGCGAGACCTTCGATCCAAGTCGTATCAAAAGCTTTTTCAATGTCTAGGCTTACCCCAACGGTGGGTTCCTTATTAAAGAGCCGCACGCAGACGTGGTTTTGAAATAAATTGAGAGCCATAGTGGTGCTGTGCGCTCTTCGAAATCCGAATTGGAAATCAGGTATTAGGTGCCTGGCACTGACAAAGTTATTTAGCTTCTCGTATATGAATTTTTCATATATTTTGCTGATGCAAGTCAGAAGCGAGATAGAGCGAAAGCTTGAGGGGTGACACATTGGTTTCCCAATTTTTGCTATTGGACAAATAATAGCGTGCCTCCAAGCTTGGGGAAAGTACCCCATGTTGTAAGCATGGTTGAACAGAATGGAGAGCTCTGTAGGGTATTTGGTGCGATGAAACCGTGACCATTATCACGTGTGTCATCGAAGTATGCACTGTTAGTTGGGTTAAAGACAACAATTGGCTCGTTGAAGTCGTCCAACTTACTGTGGACCTTTGAACTAATGATTGCATTAGTATCCGGGTCGCCATCTTGGAGAGTAAGTTTGTTATTGTTTTCGAAGGTCTCTCCGATGATATTTGCTTTATTGGTGTCGTTATTAACAACAACACCATTGTGCACGATTGGCCCAGTGATACGGGAAGTGCCACATATCTTTTTAACATTTTTATAAACGTTCTGGTCCATCTGAATACCCTTCAGTTTGTCTTCCAATTGTCGGGTACGATTGTTTTGGCTTCTCTGTTTTATCAGTGTACCAATATTGTGAATAATGGATCGCAATAATGGTTCCCTTTGCGTGAAGCGGTGACGATATCTCATTCTGCAGAGCTTTTTACGCTCCCGGATGAGACGAAGAGTGAAGTCGTCCTGGGGAATCTGATAAGTCTTTTTAAGTTTGTACTTCGGGACATGAGTCTCCGAGGTTTCAACTAGAATCTCGTGAAGTCGTTTTGCAGCGTTGTTTATCTCAACCGTCGTTAGGTTCCTGTCAGTGGGAAGAGAGAATTGGTGGAGTTTATCGTTCAATGTAATATTAAAGTTGTCCCAATTTATCCGCCCATAATCGGGTATGTATCTGATATGAGCCCGGGATGCTCGATAGCCGCGAATGAATGTGGTCACAGCGTTGTGGTCAGATACACCCGCTGAAACTTGAGGAGGAGTGATTTGTGGGAGTAAGCCTTTGGACACAAAAAATATGTCCAGAATTGAGTTACCTCGAGTACCAACCGTAGGTGCGACTATTTCGAAGTTGAGGGCATACGTGTTTGCGATGTACCATTGGTACAGTTTTGTGCCATTTGGGCAAGAGACAGTGTTGTTCCAGTGGGGATGTCTGGAGTTAAGATCGCCGCCTATGATGAAGGGTGTATGCCCCGAGTTCCTTATTAGTTTGCCAATATCTTCGGGATCAATGGGGCTATAGCGTTAAGCAAGGATAGTGAAGAAGGTCAATTGAACACACGATGAAACGGTTGAAAAGCGAAGCAGTGAAGCATCAGACTACTGACCGTGTTTAGAATTTTGATTTCCAAACTCGACTATATTCCACTGGTGTGAATTATTTTTTTGTTATTTATCGCTTGGTATACGGTTCTGATGTATTTTTCTTATTCGATTTTTCGTTCGTGTTCTTCACTATTTCGCTTGTGAATCGTGTGTATCTGTTAGAATCGCTACAGGGCCATTGTTGGTTTTATGCAAGTGATATACTCTACCATTATTAGCCAGATGCAGTTCAACTCCAGACACCTCTATGGACTCAAGGTGTGGGAGGTCAATAGCTTCATGGCGAAGTCCACTATTAACCAGTATACAAGTGCCACCTCCGTTGATGGTGGGACCGCCAGTGAGGGTTCGATCTCTTCGAATCATGGAGAAGTTTGGGAATACGGGACGGTGACATGGATGCAACCTAGTTTCGGTTACAAGTACCACGTCCGCCCGGTTTTCCTTTATGAAGTCAGAGACTATCATACGCTTGGAATGCGAAACAAGGGAGTTGACATTTAAGAGGATAACTTTAATTTTGGAATCCATTGTGGAGGGTATGTCTTGCATATGCAGTGAAAAGGAGTGTCTCCCTCTCAGCCTCGGTTGATAGTTTCTCATATCGGGGCCGAATATCTTCAATCAAGCGGGAGAAACTGAGTAGTTTCTCGAGAATTGAAGATTGCCCCCTCGGAGGCTTTTGCACCGCCGCTTGAGTTTGAGGCGTCGTGTTGGCCTTTACTGGGGGTCACTTAGGGACTTGAGTATGTTTTTGAGGGCGAGGAGGAGGAGTTGGGAGAGTTTTTATGTTCTTTGCCTGCTTTCCCCTAAGCATGTCGGCAAATGTAAATCCATTTTGGATGAGGTTCTGTGTGGCCTGTCTTCCAATGTCTGACTTGGCTGGTTGCTTAGCTCGAGTCTCCTTGGATCTTTGAATAATCTCTTTATATTTACGACAATTCCTGTAACTAGCCGGATGTCCTTTGTTGCCGCAGTTGCAGCAAGTCGGCAGTGTTATTTCATCCTGCACATTTGTTGCGGGGTCGTATTTAGCTAGCGGTAGTTCGCACTTGCCAATATCGTGGGATTTTCCGCAACGAACGCAACGGCGACTCATGTTGCAGTTTCGGGACGCATGCCCGAAACGTTGGCAACGTCTGCATTGAGGCATTTCTCTGTTATGAAATAATTGCTGATGCAAGATTGGAAGCGACTTTGTCCGTATTATGGAATCTATGTCGGTTCCTGGGGCAAGGTGAAGCTGCCATATGTTCAGCTTGCTGTATTTTTGTGGTCTGATGTTTACAAACCGTTGTGGGGGGAAGAATTTTTTGATGTCAATGAATTTGACGTTAGGAAATGTTGTTTCAAGAGCAGACACGATGTCGTTCCCCTCCCAGGAGGCAGCGACTCGTTTTAAGAGGATTGTCCTTGACTTTTCGTCGGCCGGAGTGAAGGTGTAATAGTTCACCTCCTTGGCCTTGAGGTTGTCGTTAACCTTGTGGTAGGTTTCCCTATCGTAGGTCATGATTTTGTTTAGGGATGGACTTAAGGTCTTTGCCTTGAAGTTCGAACTCCCTAGTCGGTTCATGTCGCCGACGAAATTTTTTAAATTGAGGTCTCGTGCAATGACCCCGGGTTGCTGCTTCTTCTTAGAAACAGGTGGGCGGACCCCGCCCTCTGGCTGGACAGTGTTGGGAACACAAGCGGCCTTTGGTTTTGGATTAACCACCGGAGTTGTCCTTGGAGGGCAAGGCTCCTGGGGAGGCACGATTTTCGGGTAGTTTTGAGTTATCGTGGGGTTCGACAACTTTTTGGGGACTGCTGAAGATGATGATGAGGGAGGTGTTGGCGGGCAGCCGGTGGCGACACGCTTATTGGAGGGTCCTCCCTCGCAGCTTATTGTTGGGAGTGGTGTTTTCCGCTTTGGGGCCCTAGATGAGTTTGGGGTGGGGGTACGCGAGTCACCGTCGTCCATTGAGTCATCAGAGCTGTCGGTGACAATCTCTAACTCCGGCTCGAGCTCTGATTCTGAATCAGTAGCTTCCGAACCGAACGGGGACGCGGGTGGGGCAGCCTCCAGTCGCGACAATCTATTTTTTAGGACCGCGTTCTCAGCCCTGAGAGCCTCGAGGTCCTCCTTCAGTCTCCTTATGAGAGCCATCATGCCCTGGTCCGGCTGATGGCCCACACCACGGGAAGAGCATGGGTTTTATCAGTCACAAAGCATGTGAACAGATAAGCGACAAGGACAAAAAGCGCGCGGAAACAAGGAAAGAAAAAAGGGGAACAAACAAAAACCAACAAACAAAACCAGCAAAGAAAAACCAACAAACCAAAAAGAAACAGAAACAAAAGGAAACAAAAACCAACAAACGAAAAAAAGTAACAAAAGCCGCCAGCAAACGAGAAAGAAACAAAAAGCAGCAAACGAGAACAAAAGGAAGAGAAACAAGCAAACCTAGTCGCAAGGTTTTTTTTTTTTATTATTATTATTATTATTATTAAATTTTAAATTTGGGACTTCCTTTATTTTCTATTTTCTATTTTTTTACAGAAATGTCTTGCGTATCCTAATTATGCGATGTCTTGAATGACCAGGGTGTCTTCATCTTCAGTATGCGATGATGGGTATATGGGTATGGCGATGTCTTGTATGAGTATGGGTAACTTTTCATGGAATGATGTTTTCCCAGTATGTCTTGGGTATGATTCAGTATGTCTTGATGCGATCAATGTCAGTATCGAATTGCGATGGGATCAGTATGTGATGGGTATGAATTGATTGATTTTTACATTGAACCGAGCTCCCTTTTTATACCTAAAATCCAAATCAAAATTTGCATATCTTCTCACGGTTTATCGCTTACTTTCAGACAGCTACCCTGTCACGTATGGAGTGCCAATAAATTCATAATATCAAATAAAATGGTGGTGTTAGCTTTAAATGTTACCAAACTTTTGATGATGATGATATATGCAGTCACGGTGATGTGTGCCGATGGTGGCAATGGCTACCTGTGCTATAGGGTCTTCTGTGTTAAATTGATTCACACTGGTATGTCTTCAGACTCGCTGCTGGGATGATATTCTACTTGATGTAGTTCAGCTTACTCCTCAGATTCCCTTGGGTCGATGGCTCCATCGTGACAATTATTTTTATATATGGATGTGTATGAAGATGGATATGAGCTGCACATGAGTTCGCAGGATTAACCCAAGTTCCAAGATTGACGGCATACGAATTCGTTGAATTAGTAGTGATTTTTAGATTAGCGGTATATGACCGTGTCGATTACTGATATATGATTCCGTAGAATTAACTGCGGGTTTAGGTTAGCTGTATATATATATATATATATATATATATATATATATATATATATTTCCGATTTGTAACCGTACCCAACGGATTCTCTTCATGTACGGCTCTGCACCTGGATCACCTTGCGGAAGTTAGCCGAGCCAGGATTTATCGGCTACAGGCTCGAAAGTCTGTAATTGTCTTCCAACCAAAACACAAATTAACAACGCTTAAGGTTTCCAATTTATTGTATCCACAAATACACGTTATTGTTGGTATCGAATTCGGACTGGCACAATTGGACGAGTTGGTGGTTTGGCAACGCGTGTCACTTAGAACGTTACTTGTTCCATTGAACTTTACAAATAAAAAAACTGTATTATAAACATTTATGATGGTTTTTCTTTTTTCATTGAACTTTAATTGCTAAAACAGTATTACAAACATTTAAGACGGCTTTACGTTGCGTGCCTTTATTTAAACTTTTACCACGAGACCGGTCGACCTTCCTCGTCGACGTCTTTTTTCAACTCTCGCTTTTGTTGACACTCTCTCCCCATTCTCCGCTATCTCGTCATCTACCCAAAGAGAAAACCGCCGCAACTGCTCTTTCGATAGTCCACATTTTAGCGACAGGTATGTGCATCTGCTCGTATTGGAAGTTAGCTTAAAATGTGGACTGTATTTTTAAACTTACATAAATATGCCACAATATAACCAGGCTACCACGGTACAACCCGATGCTAGTCCCAGTCGAAGGCCATGCCAACGACGATGAGAATTGCAACGTTGCAATTTTTGCCGCCAGTCACACTGAGGCGGCAACCTTACGCCGACTCTGTCTGCAGCTCCACCCCGAGGCCATGGGAAAATTTCGATTCAAGGTGATGGGAATTTTTTTTTTTTTTTTATAGACTTCTCTCGGAAGAGTAGGCGCCAAGTGGGCGCCCCGAGATGCCATCAAATAACTGTTGCAGTTCTTTTTGAACAGTTGCAGGTTGTAACGCTCCGGGAACACTCGCGTGGGAAGGGAGTTCCACGGCTTCCCCGCTCTGTAACGGAACGAGTTCTAATGCGGGGATGTTCGCGCCGTCGGGAGATGAACCGAAATCTGGTGCGATCCGTCGGATTGTCTTGTGGAGCGCATATAAACCGAATTGCGTGGAACAATACCAAGAATCTCCGAAGAACAGCACCCGTGATATTATCTGTAAAACAGACAGAGGTCGGCTACGCGCCTTCGATGTGATAGCGACTGTAGTCCCGACGTCAGCGCCGAGTCCCCGATCAGGCGGATCGCTCGTCTCTGTATGCTCTCAAGTAGGTCGAGGGTATGTTTAGGAGCCGAGCTCCAAACATGAGAGCAATATTCGAGCGCGGGTCTAATTTGGGATTTATATAGGAGAAGAAGTTGGGCCGGAGTAAAATATTTCTTGGCTCTAAAAAGATAACTCAGCTTTTCCGAGGCTGACCTGGCGATACTCAACACGTGTTTATGCCATGATACATTCCCACAGACCGTGACGCCAAGCAATTTCAAACTTTCCCCAGCCTCGAGGGCCCGGCCACTCATCATCAGCTATGGAATCGATGATCTACGCTTCTTGGTGAATGTTGCATATTGTGTCTTCGTTGCGTTGAAGCCGACAAGATTGGCCTTTCCCCACTGCAGGACTTTATCCAGATTCCGATTTAGAGGGTCAATCTGTCTACATCTCAGCTGGTGCGACGTTGCTGCACTAATCGGTTGATCCCTCGAAAAGGAGGAAACAAGCGTACTATCATCCGCAAAACTGAACACACTGTCTCCAACAAATCATTTATGTAAAGCAAGAACAAGGTTGGAGCCAAAATAGAACATATCCGAACACTCGCCGTCCAAAACAACCCTGATCGATGGATTTTCGAGGAAGCTCCTCGTCCAGTCGCAAAGCTGTTGGGAAAGTCCATATGAACGAAGTTTGCTCAGCAATGCCCCGAGCCAGACGCGGTCAAAAGCCTTGGAGATATCCAATGCGACCGCCCTTGACTCACCATGCCGTTCAATCGCAGATGTCCATATATCGGTTATAAGTGTCAAAAGGTCTCCCGTGGACCGCCTGCCACGGAATCTGTATTGACGATCATTCAGAAGTCCGTTGCACTCCAAATACTTAACCAACTCTGCATTGATGACTTTTTCCATTACCTTAGATAAAATAGACAGTAATGCTATCGGACGGTAATTTTGTGGAAGACACTTTTTTCCCGTCTTTGGGATTGGCTGAACTCGAGCGATTTTCCAGCAGGCAGAAAAGTTCATCCGTGTACAAGATAACCGGAAGAGTCTGCCAAGAACCGGAGATAGTTCTGGAGCACAGTTCTTAAGGACTATTGCTGGTATTCCGTCCGGGCCGGTTGCCTTCCTACAATCCGGTTCACGTAGAATGCGTTGAATAGTGCGCGGACGAAATCTCACATCCCGCATGGAAGACCGTACCGGCGAGATCACAGGTGGCTCCAAAAGGCCGGGATCGAGGTTTGAATTCGCCGAAAATAAATTCGCGAACACGAGTTTTATCCTTTGGTTTCGTGACTAACGTCCCGCTGTCTGTCACCAACGGAGGGAAAGAGGAGGATGCGAAGTTACCGCTGACAGCTTTAGCCATTGACCAGAAGGAGCGCGAACCAGTTGGGCACCGATGGAGCTTATTGATCACCCTCGTTGTGAGCCTTCTTCGCGGTATCAATCGTCTGGTTGCACGCGTTTCTGATTCTAACAAAATTCGTTCTGTTAACATCGGTGGGATTGGAGCGCCATTGCTTAAAAGCTCTATTTTTTGCCGCTGTAATCAGCTCGCATTTTTTGTCAAACCAAGGTTTATCAGACGAACTTCGTTTGATGGAATGTGGAATATACATCTCCATCCCCAGAAGAATAATCTCTGATACCGACTCCGCGCATGCGTTAACATCGGAGTTTCCGAAGCACACCTCGGACCGTGGGAAGGTTGCGAAGAAATCGCGCAGATCGGCCTAGTTAGCAACCCCATACTTCCATACATGGCGAAGCTGTCTAGGCCTGTTATTCGCTAGATATGCAAGTGCTTGTGCGACAGATACCAAGCAGTGATCTGAGTTTCCCAGTGGCGCAGAAACCTCTACGGTATAAATACTTGGTTCGGATGTCAAAAACAGATCCAGGGTGTTCGCATAATCGCCTCGGGCATCCGGCACTCGCGTTGGCTCCCCCACGAGTTGAGTCAAGTTGTGGCTTACAGCAAACATCTCCGCCAGCCTCCAAGCCTCGTCGGTTCTGTTAGAATGTAACAACCAGCCGGAATTGTGCACATTAAAATCGCCAAGGACAACAATTTCAGAAGCTGGGTGGTTGATCTGTATCCAGTCGACGGTACGTGAAAGATGTTCGAAAAATGTCGCCGGTCGATCGTCATTCGGGGAGCGGTAAAGACAACAAAGAAATTTAACGGAATTCCTCAGCGCAACCCTCAACCATATGATGTCCATATTATTGGGTTCCGACGCCTCCATCCTCTGGCAAACCAGATCGGACCGCACGAAAACGCAGACTCCGCCCTTAAAACGGAATCTCGAATGTAAGTCGTATCCTGAGCAATGAAGATATGTCGAATCAGTTGACGAATCGACCTGGGTCTCAGTTAGGACAAGGATATCAGGTTTCGTTGTTTGCAAATATTGGTGGACGGCGTTTACTTTCGTATTGGTGAAACCGATGCCCCTGATGTTACAAAATGCCTTCACCAGTCGAGCGTGGGCAGGGCCTCGAGAGCGAGCCCGATTATGCGATGACGAACCTCTTAAAGTTCGGTTATTTATTGTTGAGGTCCGGCGCCGTGCTTCCTCGGTTGAGGGAAGAGCGGGGACCTTTTATTTTATCTTTAGTTCTGTTTCTTTCTTCAAGTCGCGTTTCATTGTTGAGTAGCTCCGATAGAATCAATGGTCAAAGAAAAACTTTTCCTTCTCTCTTGATATTAGTTACGTATTTATTTTAAACACTAAAAACTTAACTGCTTTTACAATTCTTAATTAAAACTTCTTCTTACAATATTCCACTTATAAATCAAACTTCTAACTACAACTGCTAAATCCAACGGTAACTTCTACATCTACTCAAAACAAATTCAACTCTCAAACTTCCTTCTCAAACTTGCAATCTCAACTGAACTTTATGAACTGAACTTTTTTTCTCTATTCTTTTTTTTCTTCTGTGACTTTTCACATTCAATTCGAACGAAAATCCAAGTTGCTATGTTTTCAATAAATAAAAAGGTGCAGGTTATTAAGTGTGCTGTAACTGGTAATATTGTGAATGTTTATGAATGGTATGTATTAAGTGAGAATGTAATATATGTTAAGTGAAGTTTTTAAGGATGTGTTAGGAGATTCAGTGTTAAATTTAATAAGGGTAGTATTCTGGAATACAACATTATCATGATATCTGCATGATGTTCCACCTGAC